>JARQOC010000008.1:586602-1186602 GCA_033576535.1 Allobates femoralis | reverse complement strand
ATAAAGAGTGCGGTTTATTTTCTGTTTTTAATGTTAGAACTTGTTGATGGTTCGGAGATGTGATTCTGAGGCCGCCGATCTCAGGCGAGTACCTGAGGCTCTTCTGTAACCAGGACCGTGATTACACATAGGAGAATGAAGACTTCACCATCAGCATCGAAGACGTTACTACGGTAAGATATGAGATATTATCTGTCTTCAGTTGTGTTACTGTATCCATTCATTCTAAAGCATTGTTTGGCTTCTGATTTGTGGGAGAGTTAAAGGGAATCTATCAGCAGGTTAATGCTAAGTAATCTGAGAGCTGCATGATGTAGGGGCAGAGATCCTCATTCCAGCAATGGGTCACTTACTGGGCTGCTGGCTATAGTTTTGATACGATACCTGTTTTATCGTCTTCGGATCTGGCAAAGCTCAAAATGCTGAGCTGTGCATAACTCCGCCCACACCACTGATTGGCAGCTTTCAGTGTTTAACCTCACCCACACCACTGATTGGCAACTTATTGATAATGGACACAGGAAGCTGCCAATCAGTGCTCGGGGCGGGGTTATACAGATTAGCTGGACTACCTGATATGTGACATCTAGTTCTGTACTGATAATCTCCAGCTAATAAAACACTGATTATATTACACTACAATATGTTGCTGAACAAGTTGCACATCCTGGAATCAGGGTCTCTGCCTCTACGATGTGTTGCTCTCAAATTAAATGGCAAAAACCTGCTGACAGATTCCCGTTAATTTGCCTTTCTCTAGTTCACCCCTGTAAGATAATGTTTTATACAGAAAAGTGACTGGAAAACAAAGTACCTGGGGCAATTAACTAAATGATTGTCTGTCTAACTGCTGTCATGTTGAATATCAGGGAACGAGAGGGGTGAGGAGCGTCCCCCATTTATACACCACATGGGGCCTCTAGGACAACTTTAACTTTAATTGTCTTTTTTCTTTTTTCTTTTTTTTTTTTTTTTTTTTTTTTACTTCTTATGTTTTTTTTAAGACAGATGACTTGTATAATGGCGCCGCAGGTTCTTAAGTTTCTGGTCCATAAATAAAGATGAGGAAGGTGGCGCCGCTCCCGGGGACTCTATAGGGTCACACTAATTTCCGGAAGTCGCCTTTATTATTTACTATTCTCAACTACAGAAATAGATGACGACGTCCTGAAAATATAAGATTCACCTGGGAGGAAAGTGACCGATAAATGCAGGAACCGCGTTCAACCCGGCCGATACCGTTACTCCGGGTTACACAATAATTCAGCGTTTGATTCAGCCGTGATCTGATTCATCTTCATAGAGGATTTCTAATTTACTCAGATATTTAGCCAAGTGCGGGGCGCTGCCTTGTGGGGGTGCACTGCTGATGATGATGTGCTCTATGTGGGTGTAACACCGCTTTCCCCCTCCCGGGTCCATGCTTTGCCCCCCTCACCCCAATCCACTAAACTCTATTGTGCTCCATATCGGACTTTGCAGACAGCGAGGTGTGATCCAATGTGATCATCTGCTTGGCCCTATATAAGGCACCCGCTCCTGTGTATTCAGGCTTGTGTTCTGTTACTGCTCTTAGTTTGTCTGTACACCTCAAACTATTCAGTGCCTATCTGCGGTCTGCAGGGTGTCCCCTACCTGCAGTTTCCATTATCTTTGCTACCTGTTTGCGATCTCCACAATGTCTCCTGCCTCCAGTTTCCAGTATCTTGGCTACCTGCCTGAGATATCCAGCATGTCTCCATAACCCTACCTGACCTCCAGCATGTCTCCTGCCTGCAGCTTCCAGTATCTCAGCTCCCTGTGTGTAGTCTTCAGGACATCTCCTGCCTGCAGATTCCATTATCTTACCTATTTATCTGCAGTCTCCAAAATGTCTCCCTGCTTGTGATCTACAGAATGTCTCCTGCCTGCGGTTTTTAGCATCTTGGCTACCTACCTGAGATATCGAGCATGTCGCCTGCCTGCAGTTTCCAGTATCTCAGCTGTCTGCAGTGTCCAGGATATCTCCTTCCTGCCTGCAGTTTCCATTATCTTACCTACCTGTCTCCCTGCCTGGGAATTCTAGTAACCCTATCTGTCTGACCTACAGAATGTCTCCTGCCTGCAGCTTCCAGTATCTCAGCTACGTGTGTGTAGTCTCAGGATAGCTCCTGCCTTCAGTTTTCATAATCTTACCCATCTGTCTGTAGTCTCCAGAATGTCTCTTGCCTGCCTGTGGTCTCCAGCATATCTCCTGCCTGCAGTTTCTGCTATTTCAGCTACATGTCTGCAGTCTCCAGGACATCTCCTGCCTGCAGTTTACAATATCTCTGTTACCAGCCTGCAGTCTGGAGACAGTCTCCTGCCTGCAGATTCCAGTAACTCTGCACCTCTACCGATTGACTAATCAGAGGAGCCGACACACGGGATGGCACCAGTCCATATGTTGTGAATTGTAATGACTGGAGTCGTATCCTCTGTCATCTGATATTAATCATCTATCCTAGGATCGGTCACAATCAGCTGGTGGAGCTCGGGCAGGATAGTGTTTGCCTTAGAAAACTTCTAGCGCAGTGTAAATGTGAAAGTGTGAATGAAGTGATTGGACTGATGAATAACCTCTTGGATTGACTGTAAGGTCGTCATCACCTCGGCTGAGCTTTATTGTTTGGATGTGAGATAGGAACAACAGTATAGAGTACGTCCGGTCTCCCAGGTCCGGTTCCAGGCACTGGAGCATAACTTGATTTTGATTAAGCGACGTCTCTGTGGTCTCGGTGTCAGTTCTACTATGGCTCTAAATATTCTCCTCCATCAAATTTATTGCTTTATCAGGCCTGATGCACTTTGTATTCCTTAAGTGGCTCCTGTTTAAGGAGTTCTTGATACATGTAATCAACAGAATATTACACATAACTGGTAATAAATCCTGATGCTTCCCCAGCCTGAAACGTGATGTCTGTGGCCACCGATTCTCCATTCAGTGCAAGACTTTAATTGCATTTCTCACATGGATGATTCTACGATTAGCAAATTGGTGTACCAAAAATCAGGAGCGTACCCATTGTGGAAATGTAACCAAACAATAGAGAATACAGAAGAGACAGGACAATCATATGCTCCTGTAGTGTTAAAATATTACATTTGTATTAAAATCACCAGTGCTCAAAACTCTTCAGGCTTCGAATATTGATGGTTTATCCAATGGGACAAAGCTGTGAACCATCCAAAAATGGCACAAAAGTGTGACGGGGAAATATGAACCATCCTTCAACCTGGTGCAGCACTCACAAGTCAGTACAGCCTCAAGCAGCTGATTAATAGTTATGGTAGATCCCCATCAATCCAACACCTACATCTCGGACATTAGCCCCTCTTTGACATGCTTATCAGTGGTGTAACTTAAAGCTCACAGGACCCAATGCAAAAGCTCCAACGGGGCCCCCAATGATTGCAAATCTTTAAGACCAATACTCTACTTCTATAGGCCAAAAGGTACTTTTGGGGCCCCCTAGGCTCCAGGGCCCTGGTGCGATTGCTACTGTCAGGGGTGTATCCGGAGACACGGACGAGGCTGTTGGGGCCACTCGCAGAAGGTCGCAACGTCTGGCCAAATGGCCAAAATCCTGAATTGTGGTTCTGTCCCTTTAAGTGGTATTTTTCTGCTTGGTGACAGGTGGAGGTCACTAGGACCCAGCTGGTCTCCTATCTGCATACCTTTCAGTTGTCTCTATTTATACCCTTTTGTTCCCATGATGCATTGTTGGTGATAGCTTGTTTGGAGGTGGTGATGCCTCCTGGCTCAGCAGTGCATCGTGGTCTTCCTGTGTAGTTTGCGGTCTGGCTCTTCCTTTCAGCTAAGTGTTTCTCCATCTCCCTTTGTTTGTTTCCTTGGTGTTTTTCTTTAGTTGTTAGTTGGGTTGACCAGTGTTCACCTTGTCTGATCCCTAGGTAGTCTTCAGTTGAGGGACAGACAGGGACGAGGTATCCTGCTTGGCGACAGTTGCAGAGACTGTATAGGGTTGTTAGGGGAGTCAGGTGTCAGCACTAGTGTTTCTAGGGGTCATCATTCCACCATCAAAGACTCTGTCCCCCCCCCCCCTCCTTGTCATCCTCAACTGTGTGTCTCCCTACACCCAGCGTGACAACAGCCCCTACACCCATTGTAGTTATGCTCCTTATGCTCGCTTAATCCTTGCCTTGGCCCATTAATACCTATAGTTGGGATCTTTGCTGATCAAATGTATAATGAGGCTGCAGCACCTACCATCCTCCAAAGATAGACCCGGACACTGTGGCCACAGATACAGATTTAATGCCACAATGATGTTTTTTCTAAAATGAAATAACTCGCCCTAAATAAACATTTAACGATAACTCAGAACTTGGTGGCTGCATTAATGACTAAAGGTGGAGGCAATACACATAGCGGTGAAATTGATGAAAGATGGATCATGTGCCGGTTAAATGATGAGACTTGCCTGAGCTATAAGGGTTTTCTGAGAATAAGTCGGCCATATGTAAACATTTTCAGCCAATAGTTGTTAATCCATTGACGATCTTTCAGTGCAGGAGCATTCCCAGAAGGACAATCATCCTTCTCCCGGGGTCATTGAACATCTAAAGCCATGTCCGTATCCGCCAATATGGAGTCCAATGTGTGTGACTGTAATTGTAACAATCACTCGTTACATGATCACTCTGACCCACTAACAATCGCAACGTTCCAAGTGACTCCGACTGCGATGACTCTAATATCTGTATCACCCTTACCGTTCCCTGACCTCCTATAACTACCAACGTAAAGGGAGTCTGTCAGCAGAAAATGACTGTTCAAACAAAGCGCAGGCAGAACTGAGCAGGTCAGTGCCCCACTTTGTTTTCTGTCTTTTTTCCTCTTTCTTAACTGACAGCTTGGGCTTTACAGGAGTCAGAAAATGGCGCTGTATATGGTGGCTCAGTGGTTAGCACTGTATATGGTGGCTCAGTGGTTAGCACTGTATACGGTGGCTCAGTGGTTAGCACTGTATATGCTGGCTCAGTGGTTAGCACTGTATATGGTGGCTCAGTGGTTAGCACTGTATATGGTGGCGCAGTGGTTAGCACTGTATACGGTGGCTCAGGGGTTAGCACTGTATATGGTGGCTCAGTGGTTAGCACTGTATACGGTGGCTCAGTGGTTAGCACTGTATACGGTGGCTCAGTGGTTAGCACTGTATACGGTGGCTCAGTGGTTAGCACTGTATATGGTGGCTCAGTGGTTAGCACTGTATGGTGGCTCAGTGGTTAGCACTGTATATGGTGGCTCAGTGGTTAGCACTGTATACGGTGGCTCAGTGGTTAGCACTGTATATGGTGGCTCAGTGGTTAGCACTGTATACGGTGGCTCAGTGGTTAGCACTGTATACGGTGGCTCAGTGGTTAGCACTGTATATGGTGACTCAGTGGTTAGCACTGTATATGGTGGCTCAGTGGTTAGCACTGTATATGGTGACTCAGTGGTTAGCACTGTATATGGTGACTCAGTGGTTAGCACTGTATATGGTGGCTCAGTGGTTAGCACTGTATATGGTGGCTCAGTGGTTAGCACTGTATATGGTGGCTCATTGGTTAGCACTGTATATGGTGGCTCAGTGGTTAGCACTGTATATGGTGGCTCAGTGGTTAGCACTGTATATGGTGGCTCAGTGGTTTGCACTGTATATGGTGGCTCAGTGGTTAGCACTGTGTATGGTGGCTCAGTGGTTAGCACTGTGTATGGTGGCTCAGTGGTTAGCACTGTGTATGGTGGCTCAGTGGTTAGCACTGTGTATGGTGGCTCAGTGGTTAGCACTGTGTATGGTGGCTCAGTGGTTAGCACTGTGTACGGTGGCTCAGTGGTTAGCACTGTGTACGGTGGCTCAGTGGTTAGCACTGTATACGGTGGCTCAGTGGTTAGCACTGTATACGGTGGCTCAGTGGTTAGCACTGTATACGGTGGCTCAGTGGTTAGCACTGTATACGGTGGCTCAGTGGTTAGCACTGTATACGGTGGCTCAGTGGTTAGCACTGTATACGGTGGCTCAGTGGTTAGCACTGTATACGGTGGCTCAGTGGTTAGCACTGTATACGGTGGCTCAGTGGTTAGCACTGTATATGGTGGCTCAGTGGTGAGCACTGTATATGGTGGCTCAGTGGTGAGCACTGTATATGGTGGCTCAGTGGTGAGCACTGTATATGGTGGCTCAGTGGTCAGGCTTTAAAAACTGGCGGTTTCTCCAATGGGATAATGCTGCAAAACCATCCAGAAACGGCACAAAAGTGTGACGTGGAAATGTGAACCATCCTTCAGCCCAGTGCAGCACTCGCACCAGGACTGTGACCACCTCAAATAGATGATCATCATTTGTGGTGGGAGATGGATCCCCATCAATCCAGCACAGGTGGCTTTACAGTAAATCACGTCATTTAATTGTGAAATATTTCCAAATTTCAGAAGGAGACTTGAAACCAATAATCCTTCTCATTAACTGGTTAACGTAAAGCCGCAAATGTAACATTGTATCAGAGTAACAATCAGAATGAAGAGCGTCTGCTTCACCTTCTGCCCTACAACCCACAAACCATTGACATGGATTGATCCTGTGGTTACCGGATCCTCGCCAGCAACCATAAAAAAAATCCTCCGCTCTTCCGAAACCTAAAGCAGCCAAAATACATTGGGTATTTCCTGCAAAAGGGAACGTGGATAGGAGGGTGGGGGTGCAGCGGGAGGTGGGGGGTAAAGAAGTGGTGAGACATGAGTGTGCTGTGAAACATGTACTGATGTATCCATGAATGAAGAACATCTTAACTAAAAGAACCAGCCCCTTGGTCTCTCTCCAGGACCCTAAAATGCTGCTTCTTTCCTTGCAATCAGTTTTTTTTCTTTAGTGACAGTTTGGACTTGACAGTAGCCGGATAAGAACAGAGATAGATGGGGAAACAATGAGTCGCACTGAACAGTCCGGTTGTATCAAAAGTGGCCTAATTGTGCTTGGTTTGAACAGTCATCTTTGCTAACCAACTCCTTTCCTAGTAAATTCTCTTTTAGCTTCTATTACTCTATATAGATCAAAACCTTTGCCCAAAACCATCCTTAAACTCAAGTATTTGCTGTGTTAAAATATTAAATTGTATTAAAATCTCAAGTGCTAAAAACTATTCAGGCTTTAAAAACTGGCAGTTTCTCCAATGGGATAATGCTGCAAAACCATCCAGAAACGGCACAAAAGTGTGACCTGGAAATATGAGCCATCCTTCAATCCATGAGCTTTTGATACGGTGCCACACAAAAGGTTGATGCATAAAATGAGGGCAATGGGGATAGGGGAAAATATGTGTAAGTGGGTTAAGAACTGGCTTAGTGATAGGAAACAAAGGGTGGTTATTAATGGAACACACTCAGAATGGGTCACAGTTAACAGTGGGGTACCACAGGGGTCAGTGTTGGGCCCGCTTCTATTTAATATATTTATTAATGACCTTGTAGGGGGCATACAGAGTAGAATCTCAATATTTGCAGATGACACTAAACTCTGCAGGGTAATCAATACAGAGGAGGACAATTTTATATTACAGGAGGATTTATGTAAACTAGAAGCTTGGGCTGCTAAATGGCAAATGCGCTTTAATGGGGATAAATGTAAAGTCATGCACTTGGGCAGAGGAAACAAAAGGTATAATTATGTGCTTAATTGTAAAACACTGGGCAAAACTGTCACTGAAAAAGACCTGGGTGTATGGGTAGATGACAAACTCACATTTAGTGGCCAGTGTCAGGCAGCTGCTGCAAAGGCAAATAAAATAATGGGATGCATTAAAAGAGGCATAGATGCTCATGAGGAGAACATAATTTTACCTCTATACAAGTCACTAGTGTGACCACACTTAGAATACTGTGTACAATTCTGGTCTCCGGTGTATAAGAAAGACATAGCTGAACTAGAGCGGGTCCAGAGAAGAGCGACAAAAGTCATTAGAGGACTAAGGGGTCTGCAATACCAAGACAGGTTATTAAACTTGGGGTTATTTAGCTTGGAAAAACGAAGGCTTAGGGGTGATCTTATAATAATGCATAAATATATGAGGGGACAGTACAGAGACCTTTCTAATGATCTCTGTACTCTTAGGCCTGAGACGGGGACAAGGGGGCGTCCTCTACAGAGACGGGGACAAGGGGGCGTCCTCTACAGAGACGGGGACAAGGGGGCGTCCTCTACAGAGACGGGGACAAGGGAGCGTCCTCTACGTCTGGAGGAAAGAAGGTTTAATCATAATCACAGACGTGGATTATTTACTGTAAGAGCAGTGAGACTATGGAGCTCTCTCCACATGATGGTGTAATGAGGGAGTCACTACTAACATTTAAGAAGGGCCTGGATGCTTTTCTTGAAAACTATAATATCAGTTATACATACTAGATTCTTTGATAGGGCGTTGATCCAGGGAATTAGTCTGATTGCCATATCTGGAGTCAGGAAGGAATTTTTTCCCCCAATGTGGAGCTTAGTGTTGCCACATGGTTTTTTTTTGCCTTCCTCTGGATCAACATGTTAGGCTATGGGTTGAACTAGATGGACTTAAAGTCTTCCTTCAACCTTAAAAACTATGTTACTATGTTACTATGTTAAAAGTGTGACATGGAATTATGAACCATCGTTCAACCCGGCACAAAAGTGTGACACAGAAATGTGAACCATCCTTCAACCGGGCACAAAAGTGTGACATAGAAATGTGAACCATCCTTTATCCCAGTGCAGCACTCACACAAGGACTGTGACCATCTCAAGTAGATGATCATCATTTGTGGTGGAGGATGGATCCCATCAATCCAACACTGGTGGCTTTACATTAAATCACGTCATTTAATTGTGAAATATTTCCAAATTTCAGAAGGAGACTTGAAACTAATAATCCTTCTCATTAACTGGTTAACGTAAAGCCGCAAATGTAACATTGTATCAGAGTAACAATCGGAATGAAGAGCGTCTGCTTCACCCCCTGACCTACAACCCACAAACCATTGACATGAATTGATCCTGCGGTTACCGGATCCTCGCCAGAAACCATAAAAAAAATCCTCCGCTCTTCGGAAACCTGAAACAGCCGAAATACATTGGGTATTTCCTGCAAAAGGGAACGCGGATAGGAGGGTGGGGGGGGGTGGGGGGGCAGCGGGAGGTGGGGGGTAAAAAAGTGATGAGAAATGAGAAGAGACAGGGCTGGATGGAGCGGCTTGATGGATTGCAGACTTATCAATTTATGAAGGCCAGGCTTTCAAGTGCAGCAGACTCAGTGAAATTTACATTATTAATCTCTTGTAATAATCTATGACTCAAGCAGGCTGAGAACATAGCAGCAGAGACTGACCAGCCAGATATAAATAACGTCTCTCCGCTCAATTTAATTGCACTTCAGTGAGAGTGCACATCTCCTATCTCCCTAATTACTTTAGTTTCATTAGGTCTTTGCCGAGAGAGAAGAAGAAGAGAAAAAGAAAAGGGGGTGAAAAAAAAAAAAACCAGGCGAGAGAAGAAGCAACAATGAAAAATTCATATTCTCCTTTTCTTTTTTTTTTTTTTGTTCTGTGAAATATTTAAATGTTAATAGCCGTTCACACTTGACACGCTATCCGTGCAGCGCCCAGCTAAACACCAAATCTATTTAATCTTAAGGAATCTCATTAAACGGTCGTGGCGAGAATAAGACGGGGGGGATAAGGACGGGTTTCTTTAATTTAATTTATCGCAACAAAAAAATAGCGTAAAAAAGGCCGTCCATGTGAGTAGATAATGATGAAATGTTCTCCATTGTGTTCCAGCTGGTATATATTACAGAGGAACCTCCACTAACCCTCAGCGGTTTTGACTCCTTTCCAAATATTAGCTCTTTTTAAAGCCATTAAAAGATTATCACTGATTTACCCGAATGTCTGTTTAGAGCATTAGCGTTGCCATTCCCACAATGCGCTGATCCCGGCTTCCTTTTCTATTATCGCATCCACCCAGCAGTATTTAATTTCAATCCATGAATATGCAATGAATTTAATTTTGAACACTATTTTCATCTGCTCCTGTAATCACAAAAAATGCTGGTGTAATTAGTTTCTAATTACTCGCTTTAATTGTTGTAGTAATCATTTTAATTACCCAAATGCGCAGAACATCAAACGCTAAAAGGAAAATAACCCCTACCTTGCCCGCGGAATATGATATTTAGGTGGTGACCTTTGTGTAAGTGGAGGGTGGTGGGGGGGGTTTATATTTATTTATTTCCCCCCCCCCCTCTCGAACGTTTGTACAGAGTCTGTTGCGCTTGCCCGAGCTTCCGTTAGAATTTGTTGCGCGCCGCAATCTGCTCGCTAGAAAAATTTGCATGCCCCAAAAAGCCATTAAGTTAAAATATACAGTTATTGTACCTTCCTGGGCACGCTGCCATGCAAATGCTTATTGCCTGTGCTCAGAGCCTGATGGAGCAGATGGTAAATCATGAAATTTTATGAAATTATTACGCCGGCGAGGTGTTTTGAAAAGGAGCAGCTGTGAAAGAAATGGGACCTTACAAAACTCACAGGTGTTGGAGCTTTCCTACCGCCAGCCATAACATAAAAAATTAAATTATAAACAAACAGGCAAATGCTGTAATTCCTTCTGCAGACGCAACTTACAGGGCAAATTGCTGCGAGTAAGCAAAAGAATTCAATTTTGATTCGCATAAAATATTTAGTGAGAATGGAGAAAGGTGGGAGGGGGGGGGGGGGGAAGACGGGGAACAAAATCTGGCACGGGAGGGTTGTGGCTGCCAAAACGAGTTCCCTCCCATCCCCGAAAACCGTGCGAGGCCGGAACACCGCGGAAGGGTATTGGGGACGAGCCTCTCCGGGCCACTTCAGACAGGCGCATATGGACGAGTGCAGCTAATCGGAGAGGGACGGCCGATGCCAATTCCTCTAACCAGATTGTTTTTCTCATTAAGTTTTTATTTCTACCTAAACCGGCAATTAGGCTCTTTAAAGGATTTTTTACGTGGAGGGGCCATGTGGAATTTGCAGCCGCTCCAGCTCTGAACAAATTTCGGAATAGGCCCACAGTGGTTGGAAATGACTTTGTAGTTAACTCAGTTCGTGCCAAGGCTGAAAAGTAACTCCATGGCTCCTGGGCCGAGGATTGAGCGTGTGTAATGATCTGTGAAGCTTGTTAGTGTATCTAAGCATTGAAGCTACATGGTGGACGGCGTCCTGTACTAGGGCGACCGGTGGGCACACCAGGTGCATACATTATTTTATGGAAGGTCAGTCCCAGTCTTCAACTATACAAGGTAATAAAGGTAAATTCTTCAAGTCACTTACTGTTGATCGAAATGTTGTCCACATGATTTAGACGTTCTGGACCTCTTCGAATGCAACAGATTTGGCTCAGGACTAAACCTTGAACCCCCTAGTATTTACCTTTCAATCTCTGTACAGGGACCTGGACTTTACTGCACTGCAGGTCATGACTTCGGGGTTTGACCATAGTCTTCCAGAAAATCGTCTGTTACTTAGCACCACGTCACACGCTTCAATTTAGTGAACAATATGATTAGCGATCGCGCGTGCATGTGATTGCTATCAAAATCGTTCAGATCCCTGGTGAGCTGTCACAATATCATTTCCATGATGTCTTGCTCCCGCTGCCAGGCTGCGGTAAGCGGGAGCAGGCTAGTCTCCAAGGTAAACAGCAGGTATCTAGGCAACATGCGCTGTCTAGATACCCGATGTATACCTTAGTTACCAGCCTTCTCCGCTCATCAGCTGGTATCCAAGGTATACATCGGACCCTAGTTACCCACTGTGTACCTTGGATACCAGCCGGTGAGCGGAGAAGGCTGGTAACCAAGGTATACATCGGGTATCTAGGCAGAGAGTGCTGCCTAGATACCTGCTGTTTTACCTTGGAGACCAGCTCCCAGCGCTTGCAGCTGGCTTATCGGTCGTCTCCCAGTGTCACACGCAGCGATGCTGGCTGTCCACCGGGCGACCAACGATAGATTTGAGGTCCTGTCCTCGAATCAAACGATGAACAATCAGCCGACTGATCGGTCATCATTTGTAGTGTCACATGCAATGATGTTGTTTCGACATCGTTCAAGCATCACAAAACACGTGACTTTTGAACGATTTCGGCAACAATATCATTACATGTGACGGTACCGTTAGAGTTGTCCGATGGAGGAATCTAAGATGTCAAGTCAACACATGATTTGTGGATGGAGAAAAGAAGAATGCTAGGCAGGAAGAGTTCATTCAATATGGTAGATGAGCAGATAGTCAAGGCAGGCAGGGGTTACACTATATGGTAGAAAAGCATACAATCCAGGCAAGCAGGGTCCAAACAATATAGTAGCAGGCAGATAGTCAAGGCAGCCATAGGCAACACTATATGGTAACATAGCTGTGGAGTCAGTAAGCCAAACGTCCAACTCCACCAAAATGGACACCAACACCGACTCCACAACATGGCTGGGAAGTCAGTAAGCCACACATTCGACTCCTCAATTTCCCTGAATTCGACTCCGACTCCACCCAAAATAGACTCGGACACCGACTCCGCAGCCCTGTATGGTAGACCATAAAAGCCAAGGCAGGCAAAGTCTGAGTAATATGGTAGACAATTAGGTGGCCGGGGCAGGCAGAGTTTACTCAATGTTGTAGATTGGAAGGTGGACAAAGCCGGCAAAAAACAGTGAAGTTGGTGAAGGAAGGCAAGTCCTAAGACAACCAATGCATGATTAGGAACCACAGAACCTTAGTGCTCAGTAAAAAGTGGTAAAGCAAATCACCTTAAGTCTTCTGGGTCAGGAGCAGGTGTCATCTGGCCCTTTAAGATTCCTAAAGTCAGTTTACGGGTACCCGAGTGGCTTTACCTGAGGTTCTAGAACAGGGGTGGCCAACTCCAGTCCTCAAGGGCTGCAAACAGCTCATGTTTACAGGATTTCCTTAGCATTTGTCAGTTGGAATCATCACCTGTGCCGAAGATTAAATTACAAACTGTCAAATACTAAGGAAGTCTTGAAAACCTGCAATGGGTGCAGCCCTTGAGGCCTGGGGTTGCCCACCCCTGTTCTAGAGAGTTCTGGCAGCCATGTTACTCTACCAGTAGAACAAGCTAAAATAAGGGAGGTGCAGAGAACCATGGTGGGGGCCGGTAAGGAGTCCAATGCTAGGATTAAACATTCCTTAAATTTAGCCTGATGTCATCATTTACATAACAAAGTGAGGACGATCACAAGGAGCAACTCCAGAATATATTGTATATATTAAATCTTTCCTGATCACAAAAGAAGTGAAAGTGAAGTATCCCAGCGGTAAGGACTCCTTCCTCCGATAAGGGACTCTTCTCTGTTAGAAAATGTGGGTGTGATCCTCAAGAAGTCCCCATAGAGGAATTGGGGTCCACTATAAAGATTAGATACACAGTACTTATATATTCATGGCAAGAAGTGTCTAGAAAGACTTGACCATATTGGAGGTGAAGCACTAGACCGTGAGAACTCTACCTAAATCCTTGGTTTCCCCACCGGTTTCTTCTCCAGATGTACTCCTCCTCTTCTTCCCACCTTCAGATATCGATACTTTATATATGAGCCATCTCTTCGCAGCTGCTACCGTGTGCTCTGTCGTGCAGGCGGACACCGAGGCGCAGTCTACTATATCTCTGTCCATCTACGGTAGACCTATACTCTCGAAAATGGTGCCCGACACAGCACATAGTGACTCCGTCTGCACCATTAGAGTAAATAACCTCATTGGCACATACGTCTGAATCCCGTTTTGCCGGGGAATTCGGACGTAAGCCCAAGGGCCCGCTGACTGTGATGTAGAACACAATGTGAGAGTACCTGAACTCTTTCGGGATGACTTGTAATGTTGATTGCAAACCAAACCGTCATCTCCAACGTCAATATTTGAGCTCGGCAATGCTCTTCTTTACATCCGGCTCACCGGCGCTCTTTGACCTCTACCGGCACATCACAGTACTTTTCTCTATCCTCGGCCGGGTAGAGTGAAGCGCGCCTGTGCAGGAGTGAGATCGGAGACACCGCATGGATGACCTAGGACGGATCTTCTACATGAAGAAGGGAAGGAGGGTGGTGATTGCATAGGAGACAAAAGACTCCAATCGGACCAGACCTCCGCATATTGGGGGTTTATAAAGGACATTGTTTGGGCAGAGAGGGTTGCAGACTTAAATACAGCTTGTTAGACTACTGTAAAAAAAGCGACTGAAGGTGGTGACCATAGTTTATATTGAGAAAACCTGGGAACGGGATCTCCTTAATGAATTTGGAGTTTATTACTCCATCAGACCATTGGAAAACACCAGTCTGGATGACCTGGGGTCATTAGTAACACAAACCCTTACTAATATACAATGAATTGCTAGGAGCTGTATATTTCCTTAGCTGGATATAGCGGTGGTCCCATCATTGGGATCAGACGTGTGAATTTACGCTCTTGGGCCCCATCGCAAAATAAATACAATGTGGACCAATCACATAATGTGCAGTTTATAACTTGGGTGCATTCGGCATGTTTGGACACCCTGAAGTAGACCGGGGTGCAAGTGATATTCCTCAATAGATACAGTTTTGATATTCACCTTTAAAGCACCACACCAGTGTTTATTTAATTTCCTTGATGGAGTGATGCTTTCAATGTAAGTCCTTTACCCTCTGTCATATACTCACCTCTGGTGGCTTCATCATCCTGCGGCACCATCTTGGTCCTATACCTTCCGTCTGTCCGGAAGTCAGAGATGATGTCACAAGAGCTCAAAGCATCTCTAGAAGAGCAATACCTACACAATAATGAGGCCAACATAAAACCAGGATAAGGCCAGAACGAGGCCAAAATGAGGCCAGAACGAGTCGAGAACAAGGCTCTCATAGAGTTGTGGCTCCCAGCCACTTCATGAAACACTGGAGCTGCAGACTGAGTTGAGATGTGAAAAGAGGAATATGGAGACAGGTGAGTATAAGACAAGGGGTAAGGACTTGGATATAAAGCTCCACTCCAGTACTTTGTAAATGTAAGTTTTTACCCCTTGTCATATGCTTGGCTTCTGGAGGCTTCATGGTTTTTCTGTGCTGCTCCAGTCTTGGGGCTGAAACCTCTGACTGGTCAGAAATCTGAAGTTATGTAACAGGCCCTCAATGCATCTCTAGGAGGAGATTCAGAATAAGGCTCTCATAGACTAGCATTGAGTTGTGACCGACCTTTGGCCGCTCTGTGAATCACAGGATCTGGAGGTCACAAATTACATGAGGCCGACCAGAGTGATGGTATAAAAAGATGAAGGCAGTGAAGGGTGAGTATGACCAGGGGCAGGGGATTTAATATAATATAAAACTCCACTCCAGCGGCGAAACAAAAAACAAACACTGGGGGGGGCTTTAAGGCCATGTGCACACGCTGCAGTTTTTATCTTTTTTTTTTTTTTTGTGCTGTGTTTTTATAGCATATTTAGCAGCAAAAGTGAATCTGTATTTTTTTCCCAAAAACATATCACATTTTTGATGTTCTTTTCATTACACTGTGATCAGTAGAGAAAAGACTGGAGAAATGGATCACTAATTCATTCTTTTTCTGGGTGCGTTTTCTGCCCCCAAAATGCAACGTTTGAACAGCCTTTCAGAAAACGTGTTGTCGTGCCAAAATAGATCCCAAGAAATGAATCAAAAATGCACAATGTGAACAAGGCCCAATTGTATCAAAAAAGAGAAGAAAACTGTTCTGCACCACTTACCCAGACATCAATCAGCTTGGATATTCCGCATAAAGGCACGGACAATAGAGCTGTAAGAATGGCAAATGGCGACCAGGTGGAGCTCACTCCGATTCAGACCTATCAACACGTTGCAAAAGTAGAACACGTGGCGCTCACCCTGCTCTTGCCTTAAAATACCTTCATTGCACGTCCTTAAAAATAAGCAGAACGTTCACAGCATTGTACAAGGATTACAGCTGTTTTGTGCTAACTTGGCACTTCAAGAGATCCTATGTTAGACTTTGTTGAAGTTTCATGCTTGCACGAAACAGCTGTGATCCTTGTACAGCGTGAAACCTTGTGTAGTCTGAAACTTCACCAAATCCGAACATAGGATCTGTTGAAGTGCCAAGGTAGCACAAAACAGCTGTGATCCTTGTACAATGTGAAACCTTGTGTAGTCTGAAACTTCAAGAAATCCTCCTAACATAGGATCTGTTGAAGTGCCAAGGTAGCACAAAACAGCTGTGATCCTTGTACAATGTGAAACCTTGTGTAGTCTGAAACTTCAAGAAATCCTCCTAACATAGGATCTGTTGAAGTGCCAAGGTAGCACAAAACAGCTGTAATCCTTGTACATTGTGAAACCTTGTGTAGCGTGAAACTTCACCAAATCCGAACATAGGATCTGTTGAAGTGCCAAGTCAGCACAAAACAGCTGTAATCCTTGTACAATGAACGTCCTTCTGTACCTGCAGATTTTTTAGGACATGCAATAAAGAAGTTATTATAAGGCAAGGACAGGTGAGTGCCACTTTTTCTTTTTTTGCAAGGCCTAAGTGTAGGGGACATCTGACTAATCCAAAGATGGCACCCAAAGCCACATATAAGAGGAGATCTAATGGAGAGACTGTCAAGCATGTATGAGCATGGGAGTTACTAAGACCACCAAGCATGCATTCTACTGCTTCATTTCTATCCTACAATACAGCCAGAATAGACTCCGCACCTCTCGGTTCAGTGTGCGGCCTTCATTGTCCTGACCTTGTAGACCATGTCGTCAGGAGCCGGAGTTGAGTCTTCCAAGATGTCACGGAACGTAGCGATCAATCCTTGTCAAATACAAAACATGAGCATTAATCAAAGAAGTTAAAAAGCTTCAGTCAGGCAAAGAAAGTAAGATAAAACCCTCTGGAATCATCGCTAATAAGGATCCTCCAGCCTCCGGTCAGTGACTCCTTACACGTGTCCTCCGGTGCCGGCTCCAGCCTCCTCCTCACTTCATTAGATCCTTTCACCACATTTTGCATTCTGGAACGCGCGTCGGATGTTCGGAGCCCATTACAGTCCTGCGATGCTTTATGACACCACATCGAGGACTCTCTCCTGTTGTTAATTAGGCCTCGGATATAAACGCTTTGCTCCTTATTAATTGGATGTGCTTTGTTTTTGCTCATTAGAAACCGGTTCATAGGGAGAAGGTTAGAAAAAGCAAAATGCACAAAATTACAAAGGCGGCAATTTTTCCCCATTAATTTTCTGGTAAATTCCTCCAGCCCCGGCTCCAGCTCTAGAGTCCATGGAGCAACCAAACAACAAGCGTTTAACCGTTTCATCGGTTCCATTTGCAACTTTAATAATGACCGTGCATGCGAGGACTGTAAAGCCGTGTTCACACACAGTTTATGGAGGTGTTAAAAGACAATGAGAAATTGTTGCAAAAAAAAGCTCTTTTTTTTTTGGAGCTTCTCTTTTTTTTTAAGAGGATTTTTTTTCTTTTCTGGAACGTTCTTTGCAGTCTTTTGATTGGACGGTGCCTCGTCTGGAGATGTCTCCGTTCGCATCCACTTCAAATAAATGACATCCACATTCTTTTTTTAAAAAAAAGCTCTAAAACCAACAAAAGGAACAGCAATGTGGATTTCCCATGATTGTAAAAGTTTTCCAAACAATTTTGCAGTTTCTTTTATTGAGGATTTTTGAAATGGATGGATATAGTTACCTCCCGGGTCATTGTGTGAAGGGACCTCCTGGGTCACCGTGTGAAGGGACCTCCTGGGTCACCGTGTGAAGGGACCTCCCGGGTCACCGTGTGAAGGGACCTCCCGGGTCACCGTGTGAAGGGACCTCCCGGGTCACCGTGTGAAGGGACCTCCCGGGTCACCGTGTGAAGGGACCTCCCGGGTCACCGTGTGAAGGGACCTCCCGGGTCACCGTGTGAAGGGACCTCCCGGGTCACCGTGTGAAGGGACCTCCCGGGTCACCGTGTGAAGGGACCTCCCGGGTCACCGTGTGAAGGGACCTCCCGGGTCACCGTGTGAAGGGACCTCCCGGGTCACCGTGTGAAGGGACCTCCGGGTCACCGTGTGAAGGGACCTCCCGGGTCACGTGTGAAGGACCTCCGGTCACCGTGTGAAGGGACCTCCCGGGTCACCGTGTGAAGGGACCTCCCGGGTCACCGTGTGAAGGGACCTCCCGGGTCATTGTGTGAAGGGACCTCCCGGGTCATTGTGTGAAGGGACCTCCCGGGTCATTGTGTGAAGGGACCTCCCGGGTCATTGTGTGAAGGGACCTCCCGGGTCATTGTGTGAAGGGACCTCCCGGGTCATTGTGTGAAGGGACCTCCCGGGTCATTGTGTGAAGGGACCTCCCGGGTCATTGTGTGAAGGGACCTCCCGGGTCATTGTGTGAAGGGACCTCCCGGGTCATTGTGTGAAGGGACCTCCCGGGTCATTGTGTGAAGGGACCTCCCGGGTCATTGTGTGAAGGGACCTCCCGGGTCATTGTGTGAAGGGACCTCCCGGGTCATTGTGTGAAGGGACCTCCCGGGTCATTGTGTGAAGGGACCTCCCGGGTCATTGTGTGAAGGGACCTCCCGGGTCATTGTGTGAAGGGACCTCCCGGGTCATTGTGTGAAGGGACCTCCCGGGTCATTGTGTGAAGGGACCTCTGGGTCATTGTGTGAAGGGACCTCCCGGGTCATTGTGTGAAGGGACCTCTTGGGTCATTGTGTGAAGGGACCTCCCGGGTCATTGTGTGAAGGGACCTCTGGGTCATTGTGTGAAGGGACCTCCCGGGTCATTGTGTGAAGGGACCTCCCGGGTCATTGTGTGAAGGGACCTCCCGGGTCATTGTGTGAAGGGACCTCCGGTCATTGTTGAAGGGACTCCCGGTCTGTGTGAAGGGACCTCCCGGGTCACTGTGTGAAGGGACCTCCCGGGTCATTGTGTGAAGGGACCTCCCGGGTCATTGTGTAAGGACTCCGTGAAGGGACCTCCCGGGTCATTGTGTGAAGGGACCTCCCGGGTCACCGTGTGGAGGGTCCTCCCGGGTCACCGTGTGGAGGGACCTCCCGGGTCACCGTGTGGAGGGACCTCCCGGGTCACCGTGTGGAGGGACCTCCCGGGTCATCTGTCCATCCCCCTGCTCAAAGCAGGAGTCAGTAAATGCTCCCAGCCTCTGTGTGAAGACTCCAATGATGAACTCCCCACCCCTCGTGGCCACCTGTTTCACTCATTGTAGCACCGGAGGTTTCTTGGGTTCCAGCGGGTGATTTAGAACCTAAATTTAGGGTTAAAGTTCTGTCCCAAAGAAAAACCTAATAGAAAAAAATGAGAAGGAGGGAAATGAGGCTCTTTCTCCACTCGGTGTATTTATTATAACTTCATTACTTGCAATTAATTTTATATTACTTTTAGGAAAAGATATTTTAATGTGTTCGGTTATGAGGCCGACCGTGCACTAAAAGCCATAACCGTAAAGATGATAATAACCGACCGTTCCAGCTGGTATATATGTTATTACTATATTGTGAAGGTTTCCAGCTCGGGCCGGACAGTGGAGCGTCTCCTTACATTATGTTAGAAGAAGCCAAATGTTCTCCCCATTCGGCCCCAACCGTAGACTTCACCGATGAGAGGAGTCGTTTCATCGCCCCGTAAATCTCAGCGCCACTTGGACTTGCGTCAACGCCAAGAAGCGGCAGCGCCAATAAAAGCCCCCGAACTAACTTCCTGGTGATAATGCTGAAATTTACGGAGGTTTTATCTCCTGTGTAACCGGCCAGACATATGGGAAATAAAATTTTTATGTCTCTGAATGCGGAGAGAGCAGAGCCGGGCTGTCCTGGCGATCATAAAGCCGGCAGCACGGTGACAGCCGGATGTTGGGGACATTGAGAGTGGGGGGGTGGGGGGGGGTTCTTAACAGTAAGAAAGAGGAAAAAAAAGAAGAAATCTAAGAATAATGTGTCTGTGATGCCGGGAAGGGGGTGCAGGAGGTTACATTATTCTCTGACTTTTGCTAGCAATATGTTGGTGCTTAAATTTAAAGGCAAAGCTAAAAGTTTATGTAGTCAATGGAAATGTTAATGCTCCAACTCTTCACTATGTGTTAGAGAACATCGTTGTATTCTGGAATTCTTTGATTTATTTATTTTTTTAAATTTATATTTTAAATTGATAAAAGTCAATTTAGGTTTTAGTAAATTCACATTCTGGGATAAAGGTTTATCTCTCTATAAAGAGTCTTGTCTACGCCCGATGTGACGAGTAAATCCAGCCATGGGCGCGGCTCCCCCCTGTTTGATATGTTGGTGCTTGTGATTACCGGAATTGATAAAGTTCTGAAATAAATTCCCAAATTATTTAAGTTCCATTAGACACATATTGAAGGTCTGTCCACTGACGCGTTTCAACTCTTAATCGTAAATATATTACACTGAAAAACTAAAGATATGAAACCTGTGATATGATCCAAAGTTGTCACACTGGGCATAGGGAGACATCCAGAGCAGGACAACGAGGGGGGCAAAGAGGAGATGGTGACCCCTAGAAACACTAGCGCTGATACCTGGCTCCCCTAACAACCCTATACAGTCTCCACAACTGTCGCCGAGCAGGATACCTCGTCCCTGTCTATCCTGAACTAAGACTACTTAGGGATCAGACAGAGAGAACACTGGTCAACCCAGCTAATAACTGAAAAGACACACCAGGGAAACAAAGAAAGGGGAGAGGGAGAAACACTTAGCTGAAAGGGAGACAGCAAACTACACCGGAAGACCACAATGCATTGCAGAGCCAGAAAGCAACACCAACACCAAACAAGCTATCACCAGCAATGCATTATGGGGGCCAAGGGGTATAAATAGAGAAAGCTGAAAGGTCGGCAGATAGGAAACCAGCTGGGTCCCTGTGACCTCCAGCCGTCACCAAGCAGAGAAATACCTCTTAAAGGGACAGAACCACAATTCAGGATTTTGGCTGTTTGGCCAGACTCTGCGACCTTCTGTGAGTGGCCCCAACAGCCTCGTCTGTGGCTCCTGATACACCCATGACAGACATTGTGCAATGTGATTTCATATCCTAAAAATAAAAATATCTCCCCTTTATTTTGATTATTTTTTTTATTTTGTTCCTTCACTATTTAAGTTCATCTATTGTCTAAAGAGGTAAATGGTCAAATGTTCAACTTGTGATACTTGTTCCAGTGATTTAGGCCAAAGGTTTTCTGTAGCTAATGGTTCATTATCTTTTATGATTAGGAGTTGGCTAACTTGAAACGCGTCAGTTCCAGATTTTACTATATTTTTAATGGTACTTAGAGAATTTGGGATTTTTTACAATCTGGTGCTGGATCATACATTTATTTGCATTTACACTGTTCATTTATTAGAAATCACCATTCCCAGGAACGTTCCTCTCCCATTATGGGTAAATGGGCGTCACGTCTCTTTCAGGCGACTTTCTGGTCCACATCTATCTATTCATCAATAATTCTCCAGATTTTTTGTTTATATCTTGAATGTGTTTTCCGCTATCAACAAAGTGGCCCCCAAATGCTTGCAGTTATGTATAGCACTTGCCCTCCCCGGTTTGTTCAGAGCGACGCTCCACAGCTGCACTCGCTCTCTGTGTTTGACTGCAGCAATGAAGTGATGACCACAAAGACCATTGCTGCCAATCACTGAGTTCATGGACTCGAGCCTCGTGACTGTGGACATGGTGCGCACTGCTGTCGTAACACTCAACATTCAGAGACCGGAGCGTCAGACTCTCAGGATTCACAATCCAGAAAGGAAGAGACCAGGCGTTCTGCTCTCTCCATAAGGAGATGATCTGGTGAAAGCAGGGTGGCACTTGTCTACAATGTAGGGGATGACTTGTTGATAGGTGGAGACCCAACCAGTGGGATCTGCACCGATCGGCAGAATGAGAAGTTCTAATTCCCATCAGAAGTGGACATGATCCAGAACTGCCTCATTCATTCTCTATGGGGCTTTCAAGAGAAACTGCTCCTGAAACATCTGCTTCTGTCATCAAATGCCGCCATATTCACTCTGTGGGCGGTGTAGAGGAGATGTCAGAACCAGAAGCTGTGGACGGCGCAGGCGCTGTCCGTCTACTAAGGTTAGAGTGGCTGGGATTTGTAGTACTCTCTAGTCTGACAGAGTGGATGTGTGTCATGTCCAGCTGAGGTCATCATCTCCTGGCTTCAGCCTATTAGCACCACACCCTACTAAGGCTTCCAGTTCTACTGGACCTGCCGGATATAGTCTAGTGCTTCCTGCCTGTTTTGCCTTGTTATCATTGTTCCTTGTGTTGACCTCGGCTTATGTTTTTGACCCCTCTTACAGATCCTGATTGTCTTATATGTGACCTCCTGGCGGAGATGATCCCTGCCTCCGGTTCGCTCCTCTGGACAGGAGCCCGTCCATTGGTTGTAATCCTCTGGAGCCCGTTGTAAGTCCAGATCCCTGTATAAGGGTTAAAGAGTGTCCGGGTGTCTCTGGATTCTGCCAATTGGAGCGGTGGGTGCCAAGTCTGTCTGAGGTCGCTTTATGAGCTTGTGACCACAGACACATTACATTGATGATCTCCGCTATATCTGTCAGCTCCATAGAGAATTAATGGAGCTGTGGTGTCGGGTGTTGACTGCTTTGCATTCCATGTGTAATGCTGCCGTAGTTTAATCTGAGTAAATTTCCTTTGGCACATCCAGAGTTAATGCCATAAAGCTGCTGTAGTCTATGCTGTGTGCAGCTCTACAGGTGGAGGTAGAGGGGTATGTCAGAGCATTCTGTTCTCCAGTCACTCAGCCTTTAAGTAGCTCCACTTCCTTCCACCGAGTGTCGCTGATAAGAGTTTCACTCTGCCTTTGACCTTGTGAGCTGGAGACATCTTTGCACTTTATGCTGGAGCTTTTCCTTCTATGGAGGTTCCTGTATATCCCCGTTCATGGAGGGAGGTGAAGGGGTGTAGCACCTGGTTGGTTTTAGGAGCAGAGGGCAAGGGTGGTAGCCCAGACCTCCTCGCCATCAGAGCTACCTCTGGTTGCAGGGTTAGCCAGGGACCCCATTCCATATTCAGACTAGCAACCCAGGTTTCCTTGCCCATTTATTTTATCCTGCTTCCATTCCTTCATCCGCTATACCATGTCCATGACAGGTAGTCTTTCTTCTGATATGCTGCTCCTTATTGTAACAGGGATAACAATGCCCCACTGGGCATCTTGTGCCGATCAGTGCAATCATGCGTTGCCACTTTACCTCATTTAGTCTTTTCGGTGAGATGGGACTGGTGTTCCAGATAAGAGCACACATTACGGCATTGTTACCTGTCGTTGGGTGCACCCCACCATTCCTTTTCTCTGTGATAGATGCATGATGGACATAGTGAAGGCTATGTCCCCCAAGGTCTTCACTGCTGTTGGCCAATATATGTCAGCGTTCCCTGACGTGATGACTGGTGACCGCCATTATTTATTAAAGTTGCCACATATTAGATATCGGGATGTTAGAAGGAAAGACCAAAGTCTAAGTCATAATGTAATGGCTAAAGTGTGGTAGATCCTTGTATGACAACTTCTGACAACCGTCCGTCTCCTTCATACAAATTCCGATTACCAGTGATTCATCGGTGCAGAAGATGTGAAGGACGACGATGTGTGAGCAGCGGAGACGCGGGTCATTATCTAGAACCTTCCTTATTTTGCATCACTTATTTCCAGCATTTATTGCACTAATGGATAATGGTGTAATCCCGCGTCCACGGGCCGGTGACAGATACATTTCCTAAAGCACTTTGTCGTCTCTACCTAGAACAAGGTGTCAAAGTCTTCCCATGGAGATTGATGCGGAATCTGCTGGCGCTCCCATCTGACGCCCGGCTTGTTACTTATTGTAATATCCAGTCTGGTGTAATGCGGAGCGCTTCCACCGATGATCTCACTCCATGAATCACCGGCACTCAGACTGACATCCCGACACCGGGCCATTCCTCTTCATGCCATGTCTTCTGTGCTGACACATGACTTAACACGCCACCACGTTAACACTCTGACCAGAAGGCAAAGTAACACACAAAACCCGTCCCGGTCATAGAATATCCGCTATTATAATATGTGGAAAATGTACAAGGTTCTATGCATTCTGCAGAAATGGCGCCACACCGCCCATAGGGAGTGTGCGGTATATCGGCTTAATACCAATGAGGCAAAGCCACAACAACACACATGTCCTTTGAACTATTGTGGTCGTGTGTCACGCCACGGTCATGGGAGCATCTGGACACGGTGTGTGACAGTGGCACAGACCAACACTGTGCGGCGCACTATACTCCACAGACTGGGGAAAATACAACGGAGGGCCCTGCTCATAGAGACCTCCTGCACTCTCCTGTGGCTGTGCCCTGATCTCCCTACCATCCTTTTAAAAGTTCACCCCGTCGCCGAGCAGGATACCTAGTCCCCACTGGCCCTGATGTTAACCCTAAAGAGGGAGATGGTTGTTGGGAGCACTAGTCCCAACCACTGCACTAATAGCAACAAGAGAGGAAGGAAAGACAGACATGGGAACAACAAACAACTTCCCCCTGCTGCCACTCTCCTAGGCAGCAGACAGATTGGCAACAGTCAGCTTCTCCAGAGTAGCTCCTTCACCTAAGGTAGCTTGGCCGGGAATGGAGTTCAATCACCAGCAAGGAATGCTGGATCTTGTGACCATATAAAGGTGATGGGAGTGATCACAAAGTAGCCACACCTGAGAAGAGAACTAAAGAACATTGCAGCAACGGGAAACTGACATTAACTCTTACACTGCCAAAGGAAAGAAACACGTATACAATGTAGTCTCAATACAAGAATGAGGCAGAGGTCCCAAAGCTGTCACAAATCTCCAAAGTAAGAGAGATTGGTTCCAGTTCAGAGAACCCATGTTTTTTTCAGATCTTCTATTGGCTATTTTGAGATTGAGTGGACAGTATTTTCTATGTAAGTGGATCTTCTGCTTGTTTGTCTTTTTAAGGGTCATAATGGCATAAAATTGAAACAGTGATACTCTTCTCTTCTTCTTGATTTACCAATGATCTGCGCTTCCTTGTCTTCCTCAACATGTAGGAATAAAATAAAAATTCGGTTGCGCCACACTGTTTACTAAAGGCAGAATCTCCGTTATATTAATTCCTCACTCACCTTGTCTGGTTGTGCCGTCTCTGCACAACCAGATAGTAGGCTCAGTGGTGAGGAAGGGATCCGAGACCTTTGCTCGCCGGTTCCTGGTTCCAGAATGAGCGCCCAGCTCCAGCTCGCTTCTCCGGGTCCCGTTATCAATCACATGTCTATTGTGTCAGCCAGGTCCTTGTGTACAAAGCTGCTCTCTTCCACCACACTCCCCATAGGGAGGATAAAGTAAGGAACAATGCAGAAATGGTGGTATTTAGATTATGAGCGCTATACAAGAACACTGCACTGATTAGTATTACCTTTAGGTCTTTATTGAATATTGACAAATGTGAGTCCTCGCCACAACATGTTTCGACACTAATGCGTCTTCCTCAAGTGGAAGTTCCACTTGAGGAAGACGCATTAGTGTCGAAACATGTTGTGGCGAGGACTCACATTTGTCAATATTCAATAAAGACCTAAAGGTAATACTAATCAGTGCAGTGTTCTTGTATAGCGCTCATAATCTAAATACCACCATTTCTGCATTGTTCCTCAACATGTAGGAAGTAACACTTTCGCCAATCGATGGCCATAGAGATGTCTACCTCAGCCAATTGCCACACCGGGAACTACAACTCCCAGCATGTGATGCAACACCAAGGGTAACAATGGAGATGTAAAGCAGAGAAAAGCCTTAACTGTAGGGAGAGTAATCGCCTCTTGACTCTCACCTGTCTCTGTGCCCTGAGCTCTCTAACATCCCTATACGGGTCCTTCCACCCTGTCGCCATCATGTGCCTATTCCCTGGCAATCCCTCCACTCACCGTGCCCTGGATAGTACAAAGGTCAATGAGAGCACTAGTCTACCATACTACTATAATACAACACAGGAAAAAATAGGACAGACACGAGAAAAAAGATAAATGATATACCCCAACATCCTGGTTGTAACAAAACTCCAGGACTGCAAACACTACACCAGACCCTTCCAGTGACTTGCTCACTCCAAGGTGGTCAGCATAGACATGATTTCTACTAGCCAGCATCATGTGATAGAACATGTGACTATTTAAGGTGGAGGGGAGTGGTCATAAAACGGCAGCACCTAATATTGGAGAAACAAGGAGCAACCAGAAAGGAAAGAGTCCAGAAAAATCCAGAGTGTCACTCCAAATTCAGAGCTGTCAAAGGTCGCCCAATGACGGGAGACACGTGACACCAGTGATTGGCTAAGAGCAATTTCCTGTGTTAAGAAAGACCATAAAGAAGAGACTGACGGGAGACCCTGGGAACTATCGAAACCAGAGTGATGGAGGATTGGTGAAATATGATGGATAAAGCCTTGTAGAGTAGAAATAGCATTAGAGGCCCCGGTATACGTATCAATGCTGCAATATGTGGTAATGCACTCCGCAATAAGAAATCCAACAGACCGGCCGATGCTTTTGTAATCATTGGCTATGAAGAATATCCTAGACCGAAATGCGTGGAAAAGTCTCTTGGACGTCACTGCCGTTATATGTTTGTTACTATGTGTCTTTTTCTAGGGATGTGTTGTCAGATGTGATTCCAAAAGTTGGGACTTTTCTGGTTTTCCAACATGGAACCTTTTTCTTGTGCATCATCTGAAGATGTGACATTGACTGCAGTCGTTGATGATGGGTGAGCTGAGATTACACCATTAATAGGTGTCCATTCTCATCAGAATCCTGTCCGACCGGCGATCTAATGCTTATAACCTGCGGTGGAGGAATAACAGGATGGGGCATGTTGTATTTGATCAGCCTCACCCTTTGTATGACCTGGACATACTCTTTATCCAGAGGGGTCTGACAGCAATGTAATGTCCCCATACACCAGAGATGACTCTTATGCTAGCTAGACCTCACAATCCCCATATACTTGAACGCTTGGCTCAACCAAGGGCTCTTGTGTTCTGTATGGGGGGAGCAGAGTAAGACTTCTCCATCTGAAGGATATAACATGTTATGTCTGAAGTCAAACTATTGATTGTGACGCGAGTCACTGCAGTAATAACTAATCTCTGAGGAGCAGAAAACAGACTGTAATAACGGAAAGTACATATAATAATATTACTACTTACTGGTAGCAAAGAGAGGTCAAAACAATACGAGGTCAAGTCCAGGAAATGGCACAGTCACAGCTAGGGGTAGTCAAAAGCAAAGTCCAATTCAAGCCAAAGTCAGGAAACCAGAGGGACAAAACAGAATACAGAGGAGCAGCCAGAAAGAGGAATCCGGTCACAAGCAGAGAGTCAAGTCCAGGTAAGGTAAGAATTCAGGCAGGGTCTGTCTTAGAGCACCGAGAGATCAGTCCTACACATCCAAAAGAAAGTGTACAATTGACACTGAATAGGGTAGCAAGCTTGCTTAAGTAGAGTTATAATCAAGTGAGCTGAATGCAAGTGATTTGCAGCACAGAGCCAGCCCAGACTCACAATCCCCACAACAACCTAGTAACAGGGAAAGGCAGTGTGGAGATCGTGACATTGATAGTCAGGTTTGGATGTCTGTAATGAGTTCGGGGACATTTACTCCCGTCTTCCTATTTGAAACATGGACTCTAAGCCATACCGAGCGTCCATTTGTATGCGAAGTCAGGTGAAGTGGCTAGCAGTGGAGTAAGCGTTCACTATCAGATATGTAAAGTGAAGTCCCAGCTAATATATGGCCAGCTATTATACCACTTAGATTATGGCATGGGTGAAAGGGGCATTTGCTCATGGGTTGGGTGAGGGGGGGGGGATAAATTATTATTCTCATCTTTATATCAATGGGGAGGGTGCAGCTGTGCTGGGGGAGAAAATGGCTAGAAGGTTGGAGGAGTGTTTAAACTAGGGATTGGGGGGGAGGGTATTCATTGTATAGGAGGGGAAGATAGTGTAAACAGTAACCTGGGCACAAGTAATAAAATTGGGGGTGGCATGGGGGGTGGGGTTAGAACAGTCAAACTGGTAGGAAGGAAGAGAGGTAAAGAGAGATGCATAAAGTGCATGTACCCTAATGCCAGAAGCCACCAACAAAATGGAGGAATTAGAATTGATTTTGTTGGATAATAATTATGACATGGTGGGGATTTCGGAGACTTGGCTGGATGAGAGCCAGGACTGGGCTGTTATTATACAGGATATATATGGTGGGGATTTCGGAGACTTGGCTGGATGAGAGCCAGGACTGGGCTGTTATTATACAGGATATATATGGTGGGGATTTCGGAGACTTGGCTGGATGAGAGCCAGGACTGGGCTGTTAATTTACAGGACTATTGTCTGTTCAGAAATGACCGTACAAATAGGCAAGGAGGAGGTGTATGTTTATACGTAAAATCATCCTTAAAACCCATCCTGCGTGATAATATAGGTGAATCTAATGGAAATGTAGAGTCCCTGTGGGTGGAGATTAGGGGAGGGGGAAAAAATAATAAATTACTGATAGGGGTTTGTTATAAGTCCCCAACAATAATGGAAGTGGAGGAGAATATCCTCATAAAGCAAATAGATGAAGCAGCGACTCAGGGAGAAGTCATTATTATGGAGGACTTCAACTACCCTGAAATACATTGGGGATCAGAAACCTGCAGTTCCAGCAAAGGTAATAAGTTTTTGAAAACTATAAGAGACAATTACCTTTCACAACTGGTTCAGGACCCAACAAGAAGGGGGCACTGCTGGACCTAATATTAACCAACAGGCCAGACCGCATATCAAATATACGGGTTGGAGGTCACTTGGGTAATAGTGATCATAACTTAATAAGCTTTCAAGTATCCTTTACTAAGACGTGTAGTAGAGGGGCCACAAGGACACTAAACTTCAGGAAGGCAAATTTCCAACGGTTGAGAGATGATCTTAGTGCAATAAACTGGGACGATGTCCTGAGACATAAAAGTACACAACACAAATGGGAGATGTTTATTAGCATCCTGAATAGGACCTGTGCACAATATACACCCTATGGGAATAAGCATGCTAGAAATAGGAGGAAACCACTATGGCTAAATAAAGCGGTAAGAAGTGCAATATGTGACAAAAAGAAAGCATTTAGGGAATTAAAGCAAGTAGGTAGTGATGAGGCATTAAATAAATACAGAAAATTAAATAACATTTGTAAAAAGCAAATCAAGGCAGCAAAGATTGAGACAGAGAGACTCATTGCCAGAGAAAGTAAAAAGAATCCCAAAATATTTTTTAACTACATAAATAGTAAGAAACTAAAAAATGATGGTGTTGGCCCCTTTAAAAATAGTCAGGGTGAAATGGTGGATGAGGATGAGGAAAAAGCAAATATGCTAAATGACTTTTTTTCAACAGTATTTACACAAGAAAATCCCATGACAGACAATATGATCAGTGATAACAAAAATTCTCAATTAAACGTCACCTGCTTAACCCAAGAGGAAGTACGGCATCGTCTAAAAATCACTAAAATTGACAAATCCCCGGGCCCAGATGGGATACACCCCAGAGTGCTGCAGGAATTAAGTACTGTCATAGATAGACCATTATTTTTAATATTTAAAGATTCCATAATAACAGGGTCTGTACCACAGGACTGGCGTATAGCAAATGTGGTGCCAATATTCAAAAAGGGGACAAAAACTGAACTTGGAAATTATAGGCCAGTAAGCTTAACCTCTACTGTGGGTAAAATCCTAGAGGGTTTTCTAAGAGATGCTATACTGGAGTATCTGAAGAAAAATAACCTCATGACCCATTATCAACATGGTTTTACGAGGGACCGTTCCTGTCAAACTAATCTAATAAGCTTCTATGAAGAAGTAAGTTCTGGACTGGACCAAGGAAATGCAGTGGATGTGGTGTATATGGACTTTTCAAAAGCTTTTGATACGGTGCCACACAAAAGGTTGATACATAAAATGAGGGCAATGGGGATAGGGGAAAATATGTGTAAGTGGGTTAAGAACTGGCTTAGTGATGGGAAACAAAGGGTGGTTATTAATGGAACACACTCAGAATGGGTCACAGTTAACAGTGGGGTACCACAGGGGTCAGTGTTGGGCCCGCTTCTATTTAATATATTTATTAATGACCTTGTAGGGGGCATACAGAGTGGAATCTCAATATTTGCAGATGACACTAAACTCTGCAGGGTAATCAATACAGAGGAGGACAATTTTATATTACAGGAGGATTTATGTAAACTAGAAGCTTGGGCTGCTAAATGAGCTTTAAGGGGGATAAATGTAAGGTCATGCACTTGGGCAGAGGAAACAAAAGGTATAATTATGTGCTTAATTGTAAAACACTGGGCAAAACTGTCACTGAAAAAGACCTGGGTGTATGGGTAGATGACAAACTCACATTTAGTGGCCAGTGTCAGGCAGCTGCTGCAAAGGCAAATAAAATAATGGGATGTATTAAAAGAGGCATAGATGCTCATGAGGAGAACATAATTTTACCTCTATACAAGTCACTAGTGCGACCACACTTAGAATACTGTGTACAATTCTGGTCTCCGGTGTATAAGAAAGACATAGCTGAACTAGAGCGGGTCCAGAGAAGAGCGACAAAAGTTATTAGAGGACTAAGGGGTCTGCAATACCAAGACAGGTTATTAGAGGACTGAGGGGTCTGCAATACCAAGACAGGTTATTAGAGGACTGAGGGGTCTGCAATACCAAGACAGGTTATTAAACTTGGGGTTATTTAGCTTGGAAAAACGAAGGCTTAGGGGTGATCTTATAATAATGTATAAATATATGAGGGGGCAGTACAGAGACCTTTCTAATGATCTCTTTACTCTTAGGCCTGAGACTGGGACAAGGGGGCGTCCTCTACAGAGACTGGGACAAAGGGGCGTCCTCTACGTCTGGAGGGAAGAAGGTTTAATCATAATCACAGACGTGGATTCTTTACTGTAAGAGCAGTGAGACTATATGGAGCTCTCTCCACATGATGGTGTAATGAGGGAGTCACTACTAACATTTAAGAAGGGCCTGGATGCCTTTCTTGAAAACTATAATATTACCAGTTATATATACTAGATTCTTTGATAGGACGTTGATCCAGGGAATTAGTCTGATTGCCGTATCTGGAGTCAGGAAGGAATTTTTTCCCCCAATGTGGAGATTAGTGTTGCCACATGGGTTTTTTTTTGCCTTCCTCTGGATCAACATGTTAGGCTATGGGTTGAACTAGATGGACTTAAAGTCTTCCTTCAACCTTAAAAACTATGTTACTATGTTACTATGTATACACAATCACTTTTGCAATCTATTGTTAAAGTGTAACCGGCGTTTACATTTTTATTTAATAAAAATTTAAATCAAGTGATTAAAATAAACTTTTAATATACTTTATCAGAGCATTCTGGTGAAAAAACCATTCATAAACCTTCCACAAGGTGTCCCCACTAGACTGTGTGTGAAACAGACACATGTTCATATCCGTCAGATCCGTCTTCACGCTGAATAAAGGACATGTAACCATATAAGGGTAAAGGGGGTGTGGCCTACACTGCTGACTGCAGCTAATAAGGAAACAATGTATCCGATTACAGCACAGTTGCTGAGCAATGTCAGAATGTGAGGATCACTGCAAACTCCTCTTTCCTTGGCACAAGCTTCTGATCTGTCATCTGGCTCCACACAGCTCAATCACGATCTCTGTTAACCCCTTCTCCATTGTCACATTGCACTGCTCCCTATCAGCTGTTGGCCACACCTACACAGACATAAAATGCAATTTTTAAAAGAGCACAGAAAAATGTGAGAAAATAAGTCATATGGCACAAAAAATCATTAGCTTAGCTGCTATGTCGCCTATCATTAACAACCAGTGCAGGATTGCTTGTTTTTTTTTTTTCAATAAAACGACCTTTACACTTTAAGTAAAACAATGTTGCCATTCTTAAGATATTATCACTTTTTGTTTGAATGTATCTCGTTGCCTCAGAGCCCAACCACCGCTAGTATCTTCGGCAGTGACAGACCACGCGCAGTGCTTACAAGATCTATTATATTGAACTTGTCGCACCATTTGTAGCTGGTCGGGATCGCTGGAGCCGCTGTTACCTCCTGAGCTTCATGGAAGGGCTTCAATGTCTGACAATAATGGTTGTCGATCTCCAAGACAATAATCTGTAAGCAGATGAAATGTGTTACAGTATCAAGAATGGCTGCAAATTTTAATACACTGAAAACTGCAAAAGAACTCTGTATCCGACAGCACTCCTCTATGAAGATGGGAATAAACCTTTAACTTTACCCTTCAACATGGAACATCAATGTTACACTGCGGTCAATACAATAATTGGAATCCGGCTCAACAGGAATGGATTTACTTTTATTTTTCAATAAAGATACAGCATCTTTACTGAAAAAGAAAATCCATTCCTGTTGAGCCGGATTCCAATTTATTTATTTTTTTTATTCACCTTGATGCAAGGCCAAAGCGAGGCCGGTGTCTGAGCCCCAGGTGGGTGAGCAGTCGGGTGAGTTGAAACCTATTCTTATACAATGTAACATTGTATCTGTGTATGAAGAACGTTTCTGAGACGAGAAGTCACCAATTTGCAGAATGTCTGGAGGAGGCGACGTATCCAGAAATCTTTCAGTTGGGATCTTCATATGTCTAGACAATGGCAGATTAAGGGATACAATGTGATGGTAGACCCCGTCCATTACCCCTCTGTGCCCGGAGGAGAGGATATTGTTGATGTGGAGACTCTGAGATGTGAGTGAAGCGGGTCTCCAGTTAAGTCTTCCTGGGGCGGAGGGTGATGGCTCGGTGACATCTTTTGGCTTCGTGCCCCTCGCCCAGACCTCCAGCTTAGGTTTCCCTTCACTATTGGGTTTCCTATTTTTGTAAATTGAATGTCCACCAATGTTGTGAGATCCTGTCTGCGTCTGTCCTGTTACTGGCTATGGATGTGGGGAAACATGATCTATTATACCAATGAGGCATTTACTGAGGACCTCCGCACTATTCTATAGGTGCTATTAGGAAGTGGTGGGCACTGTATGGGGGGTTTCGGGGGTCTTGTTTTTTTAATAGGTCGTTATAAGCACCTCCACCATTAACTGGTTTTCAGCCTCATGCACACATAGTAGCGAAGGGGCTGAATATTGCAACAATATTTCATTGCATAGATTAGGTAAATTGTGTCTTCAGAGGGATCTTCAACTCTTGTGTCCTAAAAGTCAATATCGACCCTTTAGCGCCTCGCCCTATGACTGGGGATAAAAGCCAAACCAGAATCTCCATTTGCAGACATGGTGTTTCAGGTTGCCCCCCATCATCAGTGCACAGTATAAGATCTGATTTGGCTGTGACTGGGGTGTAAGGGGAAGGTTTCTCCTTGTGGAAAGTGAAATGCCAGTGTGAGGAGACTTAGAAGCCAAGCAATGCTCCTTTGTGAAATTGAATATGCATATTGCCCATTTGGAGAGGGAGGGAATTTGAACTCCAGTGCCACTTATTAGCAGTAGCAATCCTAAAAGTCAATATCCATGCACCCAGTAGATGAGCTGCAGTGCTCGCTAATCACCATATCCCTTCCCATCAGCTGATCTCCTGGGGTGTCCATCATTCAGGTATGATCCGATGATAAGCCATCAATATTCCCAATCCGGGAGCCCCCTTTAAAAAGTATCATAGTCGCCCCGGGGTCACCGTCTGCCCCTGATTCTGGATGCCCCCAATAACATGCATGCTGTGAATCCTACATTAGATGCCCCTGGTCTTTACAGCTTTAAGAATCCTGTGTTTATCCAGTGGAATCCTCTGCGGCCGCCCGTACCGGAGCCATGATGATGCCCAGTGGTTTGTTGGCCGGTGAAGCACAAATGCATCACTTCCAAATGTCACCAGATGCCTCAGGTTAAGCTGCTGTCTTCATCTTAATCACTGATGATGGAGCGCCGCTTTGCTCCTGTAACCGGGGAAAAAGGTAAATGATTATGAGCCGTTCAGTGTCCGCACATCCCATATCTGCATTACATTGATGTCAGCGGTTCAGAGGAAACAACAATACAAGGGGCATTTTATGTTCAATATTTAAGATATTGGTAAATGATGTTAATGGTCTATTATAATAGATATAAAAGAAAAACGTGTCATATAACATATACCCTGTTTCCCCGAAAACAAGTCACCCCCGAATATAAGTCAGGGCAGGGCTGGCGCAGAATTTTCCAATATAAGTCATACCCCGATTATAAGACAGGGTACCGCTAAAGTGCCATTTTTGCCCATTGCATGTTTTACCTGTGTCCCCGCTGTCCCACTGGCCCCGCTGTCCTCCGTGGGCTCCCCTCTGCCCTCAGGTGCCGCAGGTAACCCCGAGGGAATAGGGTTAATCTTGTGCGCCTGTCGCCCCGGCCTGACGTCACCGCTGCCGGCAGGAGCTTCTGATTGGCTCAGCGGCTCGAGTGCTGATTGGCCAGAAGCTCCTGCATGAAGAAGCATCTGGACAACGCCCTGCACCGCGGAGGAATCCATAGCCCGAGGCCGCCATTACCCTAAAAAGTAAGGATGTTTCCTTGCCGACTTGCCCATTAAAACCGCAATTCCGCCGCACAGCCGACTTGCGGCAGGTCCCCATACAATGTACGGTAATGTATGGGACACTTGTTGCAAGGTTCGGTTACTGCACCTTTGCTGCACCTTGCCGCAAGTGTCCCATACAGTACCGTACATTGTATGGGGACCTGCCGCAAGTGTGCCGCAAGTCGGCTGTGCGGCGGAATTGCGGTTTTAACGGTACTGTGCTGGGGGCTGCAGTGGCATACTGTATGGGGCTGGGACTTTTCATTTTTGTCATTTTATTTTAATATAAGTCATACCCCGAATATAAGACAGGGTGGGACTTTTGGGGGTAAAATTAATAAAAGACACTGTCTTATATTCGGGGAAACACAGTAGGATCAATTATTGTGCATGCAAATCGCAAGACCCTGCGCGACTGCCGACTCTCTGACCTCCGATATGTCCATGACGGGATCAAATCAGGAGACTTGTGACCGGTCCGTGCACATCTGTCCTACAACCATGAAACATGGATGTGTGACTCCTGATTGACCCAGACACAGGTGTGACTCCTGATTGACCCAGACACAGGTGTGACTCCTGATTGACCCAGACACAGGTGTGACTCCTGATTGACCCAGACACAGGTGTGACTCCTGATTGACCCATACACAGGTGTGACTCCTGATTGACACAGACACAGGTGTGACTCCTGATTGACCCAGACGCAGGTGTGACTCCTGATTGACCCAGACACAGGTGTGACTCCTGATTCACTCACGCAGGTGTGACTCCTGATTGACCCGGACGCACGTGTGACTCCTGATTGACCCAGACGCAGGTGTGACTCCTGATTGACCCATACACAGGTGTGACTCCTGATTGACCCATACACAGGTGTGACTCCTGATTGACCCAGACACAGGTGTGACTCCTGATTGACCCAGACACAGGTGTGACTCCTGATTCACTCACGCAGGTGTGACTCCTGATTGACCCGGACACAGGTGTGAATCCTGATTGACCCACACGCAGGTGTGACTCCTGATTCACTCACACAGGTGTGAATCCTGATTGACCCAGACGCAGGTGTGACTCCTGATTGACCCAGACGCAGGTGTGACTCCTGATTGACCCAGACGCAGGTGTGACTCCTGATTGACCCATACACAGGTGTGACTCCTGATTGACCCAGACACAGGTGTGACTCCTGATTGACCCAGACACAGGTGTGACTCCTGATTGACCCAGACACAGGTGTGACTCCTGATTGACCCAGACACAGGTGTGACTCCTGATTGACCCAGACACAGGTGTGACTCCTGATTGACCCAGACACAGGTGTGACTCCTGATTGACCCAGACACAGGTGTGACTCCTGATTGACCCAGACGCAGGTGTGACTCCTGGTTCACCCAGACGCAGGTGTGACTCCTGGTTCACCCAGACGCAGGTGTGACTCCTGGTTCACCCAGACGCAGGTGTGACTCCTGATTGACCCAGACGCAGGTGTGACTCCTGATTGACCCAGACGCAGGTGTGACTCCTGATTGACCCAGACGCAGGTGTGACTCCTGATTGACCCAGACGCAGGTGTGACTCCTGGTTGACCCAGGCGCAGGTGCGACTCCTGGTTGACCCAGGCGCAGGTGCGACTCCTGGTTGACCCAGGCGCAGGTGCGACTCCTGGTTGACCCAGGCGCAGGTGCGACTCCTGGTTGACCCAGGCGCAGGTGCGACTCCTGGTTGACCCAGGCGCAGGTGCGACTCCTGATTGACCCAGACACAGAAATTGGCTGCACATATGGTAGTTCCGCCCCTGAGTGACATTTACTATTTTACCCCTTTTGTAGTCATAGTTGTAGGATTTGTTAAAGACCTACCAATACCAGTAATGAGATCACTGAGACGAGATTACTGAGACTGGATCACTTTTTCAGCTGTTTCTACACATCTAAATGATGTTTGCATCTGCTTACCTGTTAAGGCTGGGTTACACGCTGCGATGTACCTGCGATCTGACCAGTGATTGGGATCACTGGACATCGCTATTTGATCTCTGGTGAGCTGTCACACAGGCAGACTCAGCGTGAACACTGGGAACCAGGGTATACATCGGGTAACTAAGCAGAGCGCTGCGCTTAGTTACCCACTGTTTACCCTGGTTGCCAGCTCCCAGTGTGTGCTGTGCGGTGCTGGGCACTGGCCAGGAGGTTGTTGATTGTTGGTCTCCTGCTGTCACACACGCCCATGCTGGCTGCCCAGTGGGACACCAACGATCGAAAAATGGCACTTGCCATTTACCAATAATCAGAGAGCTGACCGCTGGTCGTTAGTACATGTCACATGCAGCGACATCGAATGAAAAGACTAAAGGGCCCGTTACACGCAACGATATCGCTAACGATATTCTTACAACATCACCACTTTTGTGACGTTGCGATGATATCGTTAGCAATATCGTTGCGTGTAACGGGCCCTTTAGTCTTTTTTGGTTTTGTTCGGCAAGATGTTCTCCTCATCACGAAGGTTTCCAGAAACGCAGATGAGACAGATAAGATTCCTGTATCAGTTTCTATTGCTCTCCTTGTTGTGATAGACATGTACGCTCAGCCGGGCGAGCATGCATGTCTGAGGGTCAGCCGGGCGAGCATGCATGTCTATGAGGGTCAGTCGGGTGAGCATGCATGTCTATGAGGGTCAGCCGGGCGAGCATGCATGTCTGAGGGTCAGCCGGGCGAGCATGCATGTCTATGAGGGTCAGTCGGGTGAGCATGCATGTCTATGAGGGTCAGCCGGGCGAGCATGCATGTCTATGAGGGTCAGCCGGGTGAGCATGCATGTCTATGAGAGTCTGCAGCTGAGCAGAAGCTCATTAGACTGCCACCTTTCTATGTTTTAAATTACAGCAAACATATTGTACTCGCCCTCGTTATAGCCAATAAAATGTGTTTTACGATGATATCTTCTACTTTCCTAGAGTCCATCGACGCCGACATATTTTTTAATTGAAGAGAATATATGTGGGATGTCTGTATTCTGTGCAGTCTCCTGGTATTAATAGGGTTAAATCCGGCTAAGCGCGCTTTGTGAAATCCCATTGATTAGCGCAGATGAGAGTGCCGGTGACGGAGGGGCAGCCGGTGCTCCCTCTCTATCACTGGAGACATATATTGACTGACTCGGGATCAGTCTCTCTCCCTGCAGCTGATTGAGTTGCCTTTGGACACTAAATGAGCTTTCCATGGACATCAGCTCACAATCTGCAGTTTGCACAACCCCTGATGAAGGATTTACACTTCGGGGAGCAGCGGAGGCGAAGGACGCGAGGCCGGAAAGACTGCACTAACCCATTGTTGGCCAACCGGCTTACAAACCATAGACTCCAACTTGGCGTTTTAATACATGGAAGCAAAACCATAACAAAATAATGAAGCAAAGTGTAGACTGTAACCCAAGAGGCATCGGGATCCGGACACGTGACCTCAAGTCCGTCAGATCCGCGCCTCACCGGGGAGTAGAATCCACGGTGGACTTGGCTTTCCATTAAGATGCCCCAATGTCAACCAAGCAATTAGAATATGTTACGAAGGCGATCATTCCCGGTCCGGGGCCGTGTGACCAATATGTGATCCACCAAGGTGGAATATTGTGGTCAACCACGGCTCACAAGTCCGTATCGGAGGGCAACCACGGCTCACAAGTCCGTATCGGAGGGCAACCACGGCTCGCAAGACAGTAACGGAGGGCGACCACGGCTCACAAGTCAGTATTGGAGGGCAACCACGGCTCACAAGTCAGTATCGGAGGACGACCACGGCTCACAAGTCAGTATCGGAGGACGACCACGGCTCACAAGTCAGTATTGGAGGGCAACCACGGCTCGCAAGTCAGTATTGGAGGGCAACTACGGCTCGCAAGTCAGTATTGGAGGGCAACCACGGCTCACAAGTCAGTATTGGAGGACAACCACGGCTCACAAGTCGGTATCGGAGGGCGACCACGGCTCACAAGTCGGTATCGGAGGGCGACCACGGCTCACAAGTCGGTATCGGAGGGCGACCACGGCTCACAAGTCGGTATCGGAGGGCGACCACGGCTCACAAGTCGGTATCGGAGGGCGACCACGGCTCACAAGTCGGTATCGGAGGGCGACCACGGCTCACAAGTCAGTATTGGAGGACAACCACGGCTCACAAGTCAGTATTGGAGGACAACCACGGCTCACAAGTCAGTATTGGAGGGTAACCACGGCTCACAAGTCAGTATTGGAGGGCGACCACGGCTCACAAGTCAGTATTGCAGGGCGACCACGGCTCACAAGTCAGTATCGGAGGGCGACCACGGCTCACAAGTCGGTATCGGAGGGCGACCACGGCTCACAGGTCAGTATCGGAGGGCAACCACGGCTCACAAGTCAGTATTGCAGGGCGACCACGGCTCGCAAGTCAGTATTGGAGGGCAACCACGGCTCGCAAGTCAGTATTGGAGGGCAACCACGGCTCACAAGTCAGTATCGGAGGGCGACCACGGCTCACAAGACACTTCCCATCACTTGTTGGTAACGTTCCATGATGGTTTGTGGACGTCTTTGCTTGCAAATTGACTTTGATGGACGTTGCTTTCTGCAATTGTCAATACTTCTAACCTAAAGGGTTGTTGACCTCTCGTACATCTGTAGTATATAGACCGGTAATGCTATAAATGTGTAGTAGATGCAGGTCCGAACAATGTGCAGTTTTTTTTCAAGAAAGAGGCTCCAATGCACATCACTGTCAGTGGTGTCATGCCGGTAACCTGGTGTCGGTCTACTCACAGCACAGCTCCGGCCAACCTCAGATCTTCATGCTAGACCTCCTTTTTACAACTCTCCATTCTGCTGCATTCTTCAGCTAGTTCCACCTGGTGTAAGGTAGGCACGGCCAGATATTGCAGGAAATTCACCCTGATGTGTTTACCCTCCTTGTCCTATCCTTGCCAGCAGGGAATATTTCAGGCAGCTCCTCCCTCCACATGGTGCCTGAACATAAGGGTTTTCCTGACCGTTGAGTTCCACCCTGGTGTTTCTTTACAGTCTTTCCTGTTACCGGCTCGTTCTTCACTTTGTCCGACTTCTCCACTCCTGACCCCGACTTCTTTTCTGACCCGTGCTGCATACCCCAACCATGGACCGTCTGGCCTACACTGTGCCAGCACCTCTCATATCTTGTCTGCCTGTCTTGACCCATCAGTCAGCTACTTCAGGACCGGGGACTGCACAGCGATTGGTACCTGGGGCCCAGTCTATCCTCACCATCAGAGACCCTGGTGAACACCAGGTAGTCGCACCCCTCCAGAGTAAGCCAGGGGCACAAAGGGTCCGCACCCACCCGCCATCACAAATGGCGCTCTACTCAGCTGATACCACAGCACCACCGCTATACTCAGCTGATGCCACAGCACCACCGCTATACTCAGCTGATACCACAGCACCACCGCTATACTCAGCTGATACCACAGCACCACCGCTATACTCGGCTGATACCACAGCACCACCGCTATACTCGGCTGATACCACGGCACCACCGCTATACTCAGCTGATACCACGGCACCACCGCTATACTCAGCTGATACCACAGCACCACCGCTATACTCAGCTGATACCACAGCACCACCGCTATACTCAGCTGATACCACAGCACCACCGCTATACTCAGCTGATGCCACAGCACCACCGCTCTACTCAGCTGATGCCACAGCACCACCGCTATACTCAGCTGATACCACACCACCACCGCTCTACTCAGCTGATACCACAGCACCACCGCTCTACTCAGCTGATACCACAGCACCACCGCTCTACTCAGCTGATACCACAGCACCACCGCTCTACTCAGCTGATACCACAGCACCACCGCTCTACTCAGCTGATACCACAGCACCACCGCTCTACTCAGCTGATACCACAGCACCACCGCTCTACTCAGCTGATGCCACAGCACCACCGCTCTACTCAGCTGATGCCCCAGCACCACCGCTATACTCAGCTGATACCACAGCACCACCGCTATACTCAGCTGATACCACAGCACCACCGCTATACTCAGCTGATGCCCCAGCACCACCGCTATACTCAGCTGATACCACAGCACCACCGCTATACTCAGCTGATACCACAGCACCACCGCTATACTCGGCTGATGCCACAGCACCACCGCTATACTCGGCTGATGCCACAGCACCACCGCTATACTCGGCTGATGCCACAGCACCACCGCTATACTCTGCTGATACCACAGCACCACCGCTATACTCGGCTGATACCACAGCACCCCGTCTACTCAGCTGATGCCACAGCACCACCGCTCTACTCAGCTGATGCCACAGCACCACCGCTCTACTCAGCTGATGCCACAGCACCACCGCTATACTCAGCTGATGCCACAGCACCACCGCTATACTCAGCTGATGCCACAGCACCACTGCTATACTCAGCTGATGCCACAGCACCACCGCTATACTCAGCTGATACCACAGAATCCACTAATCACAACAGATGATGTTATAGCTCCCCCCTTTACAATGAACCTTGCACACGCTCATTAGATGCTTCAATACAAAAGATGTCCTGAGACTTTTTATTGCTGCTAATGTGCATGTGCAATTCCAGTAACTGGATATATGAGTGTAAAATAGCAGCAATGGCCAGTGTGAAAATTCCAAGATCTCACATTTTTAATAAGACTTATGATGTGGGAAAAAGAAAACTTTAAAAAATGCATCTAAACCAAACCCGATAACACAATCGCTCATTTTCTGATGACACATTCCTATAAACAACTTTCCTAAATTCTTATAATTCAGTGAGGGGCGGCTGGTATTACCACAGTACGGTGCGCTGGAGGATTTCAGCTCTGAAGCCTGATAATGGTAAATGCAGCTTGGGATTCAGGACAATGCAGTGTAAAACATTTTACAAATTCCTCCACTTTCCTGATTCATTGAGAATAATCCGTATAATGGAGTTTTGACCTCTTGTTCCTAATGCAAAAGAGTTAAAGCGACTTCCAGTAAGAGACGTAGCAGAAGCCATTTGAGACTGATGAAGTTCGATGTGGAAGTGCAGAGATTCAGGAGGTCGAGCCACCGAGTCATTGATTCACCATTTCGGATCCGCTGTTCTTGCTAATGATGCTGCCGGCAACCTGTACATTTAATTCAAGAATCGGACACGTCGTACATTAATCCCCGGCTGCCAAAAAGTCTAATAACACTGTCTGAATGAGCGATCTAACATCGGTGTAGCTGGCGGTACGGTATTAAAGGGACGGATTCACACCTACATTCTCTTTAAAAATAAAAAAAGTCAAAATGCTATAAAATAACAAAAGAACAAATTCTCACAGCTCTGCTCCTGTGCCAAACTCTTCCACAACCGACTCCTGTCAACACCTCACAGCTACCGGCGTGACTGACTCCAGCAACCGCGTGTCCTGGACACCAAAGAACAGACACCGGCGTGATCGACTCCGGTCGACACAAATCTAGGTGTGGAATTTTTTTCCTTGATAATAAAGACCTTCATTTATAAGCTGCACTGTGTGTTACTTGTGTTATCTTTGTCTAATATTTACATTTGTTCGATGATCTGGAACATTTAAGTGACAAACATATGAAAGAATAAGAATTCAGGGAGGGCAATCACTTTTCACACAGGGCCCTGTAGGTTTGGATTTCTTTTTCCCTTAATAATAAAACCTTCATTTACAAACTGCATCTCGTGTTTCTTGTGTTATCTCTGTGTAATATTTACATTTGTTTGGTGATCTGAGACGTTTAAGTGACAAACGTGCAAAAGAATAAGGAATCAGGGAGGGGCGATCACTTTTTCACCCCCCTGTATCTATGGGCCCTCGGATGTGTCAGCAGAACTGTCCTGATGATATTTATTAGGAGGGAACGTCTCCGGATTGCAGGACGGCAGATGCCATTAGAGAAGGTCATTATTTTATAAGGGTCATGATGTACAAACATAAAAATGTGCAAATGGCGCGCGGCGTGATCTTTATTAAGCACATCTCAAAACCATTATATCACCGAGCCACATTACTAAGAGCAGAGCCTGGCTCCAGGTATAAAATATGGGTAAAATATGGTCATTAATCACCAATAAATAAAAATGTTTCTGCAAAACATACATAAAGGAGATAAGTGTAGAGCAGGCGGCTCCATAAATTATCACTGCAAGGATCATTCTGACATTGGTTAGAACTGATGTGACTAATTTATAGAGGAGCTGACGCTCAGGTATTGGTGGATCCGGCACCGCACTCACAAACTTTACAAATACATTGCGGCATCTCCTGGTCCCGTGTCCTATATGGCGTTCACAGCGCGGCAGTCATACTACAAAGCTGTATGGTGGAAATGTAGAGTGAAATGTTAACGTGAGGACGTAAATCAAGTCCTAGATCTACAATGGTGGAGGCAACTAACGTTACATGATGAGCGTTATGCAAATATCCTCTGCAGAGAAGATGAGGGCAGGACAAAACTTTAACGAGCCTTGGGATTAGAAACCAAAATCGGAGAAGAGTGACCACAATGGTGACCAGTCTGCAAACCATGTCCAAAAGAAGACTGAGAGGAGACTTATTGCTGTCTACAAATATCTCAAGGGCTGTCACACTGTGGAGGGATCAGCTTTATTCTAAGGCTGTCACACTGTAGAGGGATCAGCTTTGTTCTAGGGTTGTCACACTGTAGAGGGATCAGCTTTGTTCTAGGGTTGTCACACTGTAGAGGGATCGGCTTCATTCTCATTTCTATAAGGAAAGACTAGAAGCAATGGGGTGAAACTGAATGAAGGAGACACAATTAGATACTAGAAAACATGTTTTGACAGTGAGGGAGATCAACGAGTGGATCAGGCGGCCACAAGAGGGGGTGAGTTCTCCTACAATGAAGTCTTCATACAGAGGCTGGACACACATCTGTCTGGGGGCGATTTACTGAATCCTGCTTTGAGTAGGGGGTTGGACCAGATGATCCAGGAGGTTCCTTCACATGATGACCTGGGAGGTCCCTTCACACGATGACACAGGAGGTCCCTTCATCACATCACGACCTGAGAGGTCCTTTCACAAAGTTGACCCGGGAGGTCCCTTCACACGATGACCCGGGAGGTCCCTTCACACGACGACCCGGGAGGTCCCCTCACTTGATGACCCAGGAGGTCCCTCCACACGATGACCCGGGAGGTCCCCTCACTTGATGACCCAGGAGGTCCCTCCACACGATGACCCGGGAGGTCCCCTCACTTGATGACCCAGGAGGTCCCTCCACACGATGACCCGGGAGGTCCCCTCACTTGATGACCCAGGAGGTCCCTCCACACGATGACTCGGGAGGTCCCTTCACACGATGACCCGGGAGGTCCCTTCACACGACGACCCGGGAGGTCCCCTCACTTGATGACCCAGGAGGTCCCTCCACACGATGACCCGGGAGGTCCCCTCACTTGATGACCCAGGAGGTCCCTCCACACGATGACCCGGGAGGTCCCCTCACTTGATGACCCAGGAGGTCCCTCCACACGATGACCCGGGAGGTCCCCTCACTTGATGACCCAGGAGGTCCCTCCACACGATGACTCGGGAGGTCCCTTCACACGATGACCCGGGAGGTCCCTTCACACGACGACCCGGGAGGTCCCCTCACTTGATGACCCAGGAGGTCCCTCCACACGATGACCCGGGAGGTCCCCTCACTTGATGACCCAGGAGGTCCCTCCACACGATGACCCGGGAGGTCCCTTCCAACTCCAACACTCAATGATTCAGACACTACATTTGCAGACAAGTTTCAGGGGTTTTACCCATCATCCATTTATTTATGGAGAGCTGATTGCCTGGGTGAGAAGCCTCTATGGAGGAACATTTCTCCTTGTAGGGAGCACCAAGCTGGTGTGAGGAGCCATATAGACCATGCAATTCTCAATGTGGAAGATGAATATACGAATACACTCCAGAGTCACTGATGAAGCTATCTGCATATGTAGGTTACCGGGGAGCGTTGCATGGCCTATAAGTCTCCATACACTTACTTGGCTCTCAGCAAGGAGAAACTTCACCTCTTAGACCCCATGATAGACAATGGAACCTCATTTTGTTACTCTGCCATCATCTAACCACTTGGTCCATGAGCCAAACTTGTACATTTCTTCTAAGGATTTCTCCGACCATTAGAAGGATTTACATAACCTGAGCGGTGGAGGTCCGACCTCACAAACTCCTTCCCTGCTCAACCCTGCAAGATAGGTGACACATATATGATCGATGGAGGTTCAATGACAGGCCTGGAGCTACCCCTGCATTCACACTGGGGACCTTGGGCCCCCTGTTCTTGTGATTGTTGGGGTCTTAGATATCGGATCCCCCCATGATTTACATGTATCCCCTATCCGGTGTCATTTAGCTTCCTTTACTTGAATAGTTTTGTTGCAGCTCCTTGCACAGATGATGGATAGGGAGACTCTGAGATGAGGGGTCTCTACTCTCTGAAGGCCGGTGAGGGATCACAGTGAGTGACACTCAGATCCAGTTCTGATCAGAGTTGGTGCCGAGTGTCATTAGTATAATCAGCCCAATTCTCTCCTGTGTCAGAACATTGTGTGACCCCCTCCTCCCCCGCCTGAGGGACATAGTGCTCATATATTTACTCTATCATTCTGGCTACTGAGGCATCTTATCAGAGATGTAAACACTATTCACAATTAAGCCTTAAATGAATTTTTGTTAATTTTCGTCTTCTCTGGCATTGTCCCCCCCAGTAATACAGGCTAGATCCCCTGAGGTGCAGTTTGTAGCCTATTCAAAGTTTCATGGTATTCCCTTGTAGGAGTTTCCCTCTCTGTAATATAGGCTGGATAAGAGATCTGTGTGCAGCCAATACTTTGCTGCCTTCTCTACCATCCTCAGCACAGCTTCTATCCTGCAGGTATTTCCTCTCCTCTTTCTAGCTATAGCTCGTTGTCTGTGTCGTCTCTGAGATACATTATCTTCTTTCCACTGTGGTGTGTTTGTAACCACTGCTATATGTAAAGCTTCATTCACACATCCGTGTCTGTGTTCATATCCATGTATAATGGACCCTTCCTCTCTCATTTGTCGTCCATATTGCATTTGTTTTCCAATTTTGCTTTTTCAAAACTGGAGCAGATCTAAGTGTTTATGCAGTGACAATGGATCAGTAAAGAATGAAAAACAGCTGGAAAACTGAAGTAGTGTAATGGGGTGGTATAGCAAATAGGGAATCGGGAGGTAAGATGGGCAAGGCGTTCTGGGGAGCTAGTTTGGCCTTTAGACTGGGTTTCCCTTACTCACCTTGTTCCCAGAGGTACATCAAATGGTGTAGAGGTCTGGGCCGCCACCCTAGCCCTGATCAGCTCTAGGCTTAAAGCCCCTATCTCCACACCACAGACCAGGAAAACCCAGCAGCTTTAATGGAAGTCAGCAGCAGCAAAAACACAGTTGGCACAGCACAAGGGTCCAAATAGACATGAAATCTATGTGCAACTCCTAGAGGAGGGAAGTGGAGGTATTTCAAGACTGGGGGAGTGGAGATCTGAATACTAAGACACACCCCTCCACCTCCACCCAAAAGCTAAGACTTACCCCTCCCCCTGTAGAGCTGCATCCAGTTTAATTACAGCAGCAATGCTCCAGGACTGCAAATCAGTCAACACGTGACAGGTAGGGGGTCTGCTGTTTTCACCTGTATTTAATGGATCCTCATAGACTGATCTGCAAAAGGGATGAGAATAAGACGTGCTGTGAGCCTCACAAATCAAACGGATCCATCTTTACAACAGATCGGTGTATGGATCATTGGCACTATGTGGATCATGTGCACAACATTAGTGAAGAGAAGGGAGGAGAGTGCAGAGAGAGAGGAGAGAGAGAGGTCAGAGAGAACACAGAGCAGAGCAGTCAGAGCCGGGATCAGATCTGATGGATTAGAAACATTTTTGCAAATCATTCAACCAGATAAAGTATTTGCAGACAGCGCGCAGCAGCAACATGGCAGCAATCCTTAATGTCAGAAGCCGTCGCTGTCTATGGGTTTTCCGTCTCTCCTGGTTGGTGCTGGGTATGTCAGGTGACGCAGTAGTCCACTCCTTCAGCCTTTAAATAGTTCCACTTCCCTGTCAATGGTAAAGAAAATTCCATACAATCTGTAATATTGTGGGTCTGCAGGAAAATATTACTGTCAATAGGTGTTACTGAAAGAGTTTAACTCTGCTTTGACCATGTGAGCTGTTAGGACGTTAAGCTGAAGCCCTCCTGCAGTGTTGCGCTTGAAGATTGCTATCTTTGGAGAACTTGCTGTTGCTATCCCAGTCCGTGGTTGGAGGCGAGTGTGTTTAACCTAGGGCTGATCAGAAGCAGAGGACAAGGTTGGCAGCACAGACCTCCTCACCTTCAGAGTTAATTCTAAGAACAGGGTCAGACAAGCTCCCCTTTTCGCCTTTAACCCATCTTAACATCCTTCTTCCTAATCCCCTTACCGCTATACCACCCTGCATGACAGATATTTATGGCAAATGTTGGGTGGTATGGTAAATCGAGGGCTCACTCGCTAAGCCACCTCCATACACTGGGGGGGGTGCACAGAAACTAGCTGTGATCGCAGCAGTTATAAACCCCTTACATGCCTTAGCGAGCAGTGACTATGGCATTAAAGCAGTTAAACAGGAGGGGAGACCCCTTCCCCCCATCATCAGCATTGGGCCATGCGCCTAGATCTCCATCAACTGTTTAATAGTATCTGTTGGCCCATGAGGGGGGGCACAATTTGAACCTTTTTATGTATGACCCCTGAACCCAAAAACTTTCACCTTGGGCCTTTGCGTCTAGCATATAATGGAGGTGTGATGCGGGGAGGTGTGATGTAGGGACTCGAGGAGGTGTGATGTAGAGAGGTGTGATGTAGGACTCGGGGAGGTGTGATGTAGGGACTTGGGGAGGTGTGATGTAGAGAGGTGTGATGTAGGACTCGGGAGGTGTGATGTAGGGACTCGAGGAGGTGTGATGTAGAGAGGTGTGATGTAGGACTCGGGGAGGTGTGATGTAGGGACTCGGGGAGGTGTGATGTAGGGAGGTGTGATGTAGGGACTCGGGGAGGTGTGATGTAGGGACTCGAGGAGGTGTGATGTAGAGAGGTGTGATGTAGGACTCGGGGAGGTGTGATGTAGGGACTCGGGGAGGTGTGATGTAGGGAGGTGTGATGTAGGGACTCGGGGAGGTGTGATGTAGGGACTCGGGGAGGTGTGATGCAGGGACTCGGGGAGGTGTGATGTAGGGACTCGGGGAGGTGTGATGTAGGGACTCGGGGAGGTGTGATGCAGGGAATCGGGGAGGTGTCATGTAGGGACTCGGGGAGGTGTGATGTAGGGACTCGGGGAGGTGTGATGCAGGGACTCGGGGAGGTGTGATGTAGGGACTCGGAGAGGTGTGATGTAGGGACTCGGGAGGTGTGATGTAGGGACTCGGGGAGGTGAGATGCAGGGACTCGGGGAGGTGTGATGCAGGGACTCGGGGAGGTGTGATGCAGGGACTCGGGGAGGTGTGATGTAGGGACTCGGGGAGGTGTGATTTCTATCATCATTGCCGGACCGCGTGGCATTGCATCCTTCCTCTCTGAATTGTATCTTCACTACTTTACTATGACATTTCTTCTCCAAACAGCAGATTCCCGCCTGTGACGAGCAATATGGAGGGAATTCAGCAGAACGCGCCTCCTATCTATCTCCCAGAGAAATGTTGAGACTGGTAAAAGGTCATAAAGTCTACATTTATAATGCGCTTAGCCGGCGGTGTTTGTTCTATCCCCGCGGTTTGGCACAATTGGGCGGCGAGGGATCTTCAATGACCCCTTATTAGATGCTTGTGTTTGATCACTCGAATGACCTTTCATTACAAATCCCCGGTAACAGCAGAAGTGAGAAAACAAACCCAAATCTTCTCTTTTTTTTTGAGAAATTTCAATTAATTCTGTAAATCCCAGAACGTTGCGAACAAACATTTTCGGGGTCAAGCGTAACCCCTTCCTCCCCGTTCCACCGCGGACTGAAGGATCCTATTAAAGGACGAGTCCTCGGCTTCAGATCTAATAATGGCTTTTGTGTCCGATGATGAGTCTAAGTAGTCGTACTGATATTTGCAGTAACCTTCTGCACAAGAATAATGGTCTGCCGCGTCCCGGCACTCTCCTCACCGGCTCCCTCTGTGACGGTGACAAATGTGGATGCTTCAGTAAATTAGATACTTCGGCATGGCCTGCTCCTTCTTCTTGCCTGAAACCTCTACACCTCGCTGTGTGATTTATAGACTACATGTCTCAGGCAGGAATGACCTAAACACACTGTCTGTAGTGACCCCGTAACAACATCACAATCCCAGAGCTGGCAGCAACAGCCGGCCGCCCGCCATCACCGCCCGAGTGCCGCATCAGACCCAACCCGAAGACACTGACAAGACCACGTTCATTGTGTAATGCCAAAACCTATAAAAATACAAAATTACACAAAAACAACATGATTGTGTAGTGTGGGGTGTGTCACTCTCTACCTGTCCTCCATGTGTAGGGTCTGCCAATCTCTACATGAGCCTACACGAGGCTTTCCAACCATTGATCCTCCAGTCAGTGGGGTCATCAGGGTCCATAGGAAAGGGTCTGTGGTCTGGGTAAGAACTGTTTGTTGATCTGGTGGTCCCGAGAAGAGTGAGCCAATAAGAAAGGATCGGTTATACTCTAGCTGTGGTCCAAACGTTTCCAAATGAGATCTGGCGATTGGATACTGGTGGCCGCCAAGGACAAAGCAATGACCACGTTCATTCTCCTTATGGGATTGGTCTAATTTAACCGAATGCTGTTTTGCCTATCCAACGCCCCGGCCACGTTTCAGAGGCTGATGCCTGATAGAGAAGTATCTGGGGGACATGAATTTGGAAGCTTCCCTGATTTACCTGGATGAGGTGTTCTTGATACGATACGGAGAACCGAATAATGTCAGTTGGTTGAGAGAACACAACCTGAAGGTGATATTTAAGGAGAGTCACCTCTTCAAGTGGGAGATTGAGTATTTGGGCTATTTGGTGTTTTATCTTCTGAGGAAAAGATAGCCACCATCCCGAAGTGGGACCTTGACTTTATCAGATATTACCCCCAGTTCATCAAAGCCATTGTGAGATTGGCAGGCCCTCTGAATGTGTTGCCGATAGGGACGGTTGGCGTGCCGAAGCATTCCCTGGGCTCAGAATCAGAATGAGGCCTTCCAGGCCATGACAGAGGTATTCACATCGAGGGGCGTATCTAGGGGGTGCAGCCGGACCTTTTGCTCCGGGCGCCGCCCCCCCCCCTCTGCAATTTGAGCGGCGGGGCCGAAATCTGCTCCATACTGGACACTTTGGTTTCCGTCTGATGTTGCGCTCGCTCTCTGGCCTGGGAGAGTGCAGGCTGCTGTCATAGTGACATAGACGGAGTCAGCGGTCCTACTATACAGCAGGAGCAGGGGATCAGTGCAGTCACGCCGCTAGCATCCAAACCGGCCCCTGAGCCCAGCGTGTCCCTGCACACAGCCCTGCTGCGGACATATCTCCAGCTGCTGCACAGCCGGCCTGTATTCACCACGGCGCTGACCAGGTAATGTGGACGTGCTGGGACATGTAGTCCTACCAGGGCTGATCACTTCTAGTGGCTTCATAGCCCCGATCTGCATGGGTCGTCTACAGCTCAGGTCCAAAACCAAGCTGTGACTGCACACTTCTACCCCCCCGCCCGTCTGATAGCGCCCCGACCTCCACTGATAGCACCCCCAACCCCCCCCCCCCCCCCGGTCCTCACCTACTTTTTTTTTGGACGGGGGGGGGGGGCGCAAAAACAGATCCTTGCCCCGGGCACCGGCAACCCTAGATACACCACTGTTCACATCAGCCCAAATCCGCTTACGCAAACGTTGATGAACCTTTCCTCTTTTACAGACAGCAGCCGCAACGGGCTAGGCACAGTCCTGTCACAAATGCAAGATGGCTGAGTCATGTATGCCAGTAGGTCCCTTTGGGATATCAAAAAGAACCCCCATATTTATAGCTCGTTCCAGCTAGAGCTCCTGGTCCTAGTATGGGCCCTGACCGAGCAGTTTGCAGGCTTTCTGACAGGGACCAAATTCCAGGTTCGGACTGATAATAATACCTTTGCTCACCTGGAAAACACCAAGCTGGGAGCTCTGGAACAACTCTGGGTGATTTGCCTGGCAAGGTTTATCTTTATCATCCGCAGCTGACAATGCCAATGGCGATGGGCCATCAAATGTCATCATGGAGACTCCATTGGGGTCCTTGATGAGTATCTAGAAGTAGGGGAAGCCCTCGACTGATGGACATTCATACACCCAGTGGCAGTGGCTCAGTCAAGTAGGGAGGCCGGCGTGCTACCCCAGTCCCTGGGAAAGACCGATGAAGAGTGGGGATATGTTCAAGACAAAGATGGGGTGGGTGTACAACAGATGACACGCTGGGTAACCCATCAGCAGAAGCCCAACAAATGAGGGATAGTAACATTGATGCTGAGATGAAGAACGTCCTGCATAAGTGAGATCAACTGCAGGTTAAACAGACAGTACTGTACCACAAGAGACAACAGCTAAAAGATTCCAAGGTGAGGTGGCAGGTGGTTGATCCCGGGAGTATGGACCAAGAGGTTTCCAAGGAAGCTCACAGATTTGGCACCCACTTCAAGCCTGCAAAGACCTATCAATGGCTGCAGTAACACACGTACGGCCTCCAGTTGGGGTCCGTGGTGGAAGAGGTCTGCCGGCAATGTCAAGTGTGCAACCTAGTCAAGAACTCTGAACACAGAGCACTCGTCCAGACCATGTGGATCAAAGAGCTGCTAGAGGTTTTGATGATCAACTATCTCCTCGTGGGACATTTGGCTCAGGGACCACCATATTGTCTGGTTATGACCAATCACTTCTCCAAGTTTGCTGTAGTCACCTTAACTAGGGATCAGACTTCATTTCTCCCACATACCTCGCACTGGCAACAAACACGGTGGAGGAGTGGGTCTTCTCCTTTCTAGCAACCGTATCTACTGTCCCTCCAACCTCCAAGTGGTTGTCATAGATCGACCACCAGGCTCCACCTCTGTGTTCTTTGACCAATTCTCCATCTGGCTTCTTCTTTTTCTTTCGGTTGACATTCCCACCATCATCATGGGTGACTTCAACATCCACATTGATACCCACTAGTCAACAATCTCCAAACTCCTGTCACTTGCCTCATCCTCTGGCCTCTCTCAATGGTCCTCCACAGCCACACACAGATGGACAGGAGCGGAACTACACTGGTGCAGCTGGTGCAGCTGCACCAGGGCCCCGACCGGCTGGGGGCCCCTTCAAGCCTGGAGGGGGGCCACCAGCCGACCCCCACAAGCCGCCGCCAAAGGAGAGGAGGGTCAGGCAAGGGAAGCAGAGAGCTTCCTGCTTGCCTTGCCTGATCCCGCCCCTCCTCTCCTCTGCTCCTCCGGCCCCTAGAATACTTCCGCGCGGCTCCCAGGTAGGAGAGCATCGCGCCTGCGGCTCACTGCGGCTCCCAGCAGCAACCCCCTCCCCCTTTCCGTGCCGCGCCGACGGCCAGGGACACTCCTCCCCCCCCCCGGGCCGCACCGACGGCCAGTAGCCCCGCCCCCCCCGGTCCTCTCCTGCACCAGGGCCCCCGGGGGTGACGGTCCGCCCCTGCAGATGGACATACACTAGACTTCATCTTCACCCGCCTCTGCTCCCATACTAACCCCACAACCTCCCCTCTCCTCCTCTCTGACCACCATCTACTTGCCTTCTCATCCTTGTCCTCCTGACCTGCCCCCATCTCCACCAACTCGAACACGCTCGCAGAAACCTCACACACGTTGACACTCATACTCTCTGACTCTATTCTACCGCTATCCTCCATGTCCTCACTCCATGACACAGATAACGCCACAGCTTTCTACAACTCTACACTCACATCAGCTATGGATGCAGTTTCCCCTCCCATTCATGGCAGAACACAACGTATCAACAGACAACCCTGGCACACAGACACCACTAACAATCTGCGGCAAGCGGCTAGGGTTATAGAGCGGCGCTGGAAGAAAACACTCACAAGAAGATACACAGCATTCACACAAGCAATTATCACATTCAAGTCAGCGCTCACCACCACTAAACACAATTACTTCATTACCCTCATATCCTCTTTGTCCCACAACCCCAGGCAGTTATTCAACACATTTAACTCCCTCCTCCGCCCCCCACTGCCTCCTCCTACTTCTCGTATCTCTGCAGAAGACTTTGCAACAAACTTCACCAACAAGATCGACCAGATCAGACAAGTCTTTGCTACCCAACCACCAAAACCCCTATGTATACCGGACCACTCCCCTCCCTTACTAACCCTTCTCCCCTCCATCACTGAAGGAGAACTTGCACACCTCCTCTCCAGATCGCACCTCACCACTTGTGCACTGGACCCCACCTCTTCCCACTTCCTTCCCAACCTCACCACCACACATCCCAGCCCTAACCCACCTCTTCAACCTATCACTAACCTCCGATACATTTCCTTCTGCTTTCAAACATGCAACAATTACACCTGTCTTATAGAAGCCATCTCTCGACCCGACCTCCACATCCAGCTACCGGCCCATATCCCTGCTCCCGTTGACCTCCAAACTTCCTTAAAAGCCACACTGTCCTCTCATCCCACCTCTCATCCAACTCACTCTATGACGACCTTCACTCCGGCTTCCGCCCTCACCACTCCACCGAAACTGCCCTGACCAAAATTACTAACGACCTAATTACCGCCAAAGCTAACGGACGATTCTCCATCCTCCTCCTTCTAGACCTGTCTTCTGCATTCGACACCGTTGACCACTCCCTCCTACTACATATCCTCTCTTCCATTGGTATCACTGACCTTGCCTTCTCCTGGATCTCCTCCTACCTTTCCAATGGCACATTTTAAGGGGTTAAAAATCCAAAATTCCCTTTACTTGTTACAAGTGGTTTTTTTTTTTAAACCTTTGGCTACAAAATCCAAATAAACATGTAAAATCGATAACATTCTGATCCCGGAGGGAGAAGTCGCCGTCCACCGCGCAGTCAATCATCGCTTTTATCCCGTATAATTACCCCCATTTCAAGATGCAACAAGTTCTCCTCCTTGTAATCGCTGATCTCTTCTCTTAATTAAATGAGGCCGTTTTCCGCCATCTTTTTATCACAAATTATCCTGACATTATGGAGTCGGGTAATTACTGACTTTCTTTTACTTCTTTATTTTTGATATCACATGCGGGTACGGTCCGTTAAACCGCCAGCGCGCATTAAGGAGGAAGAAAAAAAATCTTAACGAGGGAGAAGCAATCAAGTTCATTATGATTTGAGTACGAGTCATTAACATGTTCAATGAGGTCACAGCCAATAAATTAAATAACTTCCTAATATGAAATTGTCATTTTTGCAGGTTTTCAAGCAAGGTTAATGTCTTTAATTGGTCTATTTACACATCTGTTCAGTATAAGGGAAGAAAGCATCATCGTCTTCTGATCTCGTGGAAAGTGGCCCTGAGACGTGGGCGGAAGGGTTCAATGTGTTCCTACATAATATATGACTGGTTATCATGAGGTGATATAGCAGATAGAGAGTCAGGAGGCAAGATGGTAACGTGGGCTAAAGGTGTTCAGGGGAGCTAGTCTGACCCTTCAACTGGGGTCCCAGATGGCGAGGAGGTCTGGGTCACCACCTTAGCCCTTAGCTCCACACACGGACCTGAAAAACCCAGCAGCTTCTGTGAAAGCAAGTACAGCACCACAAGTCCTCACTGCACAGGGTACAACAGAGTGTAAAATGAACTCTATCTGCAACACCTGGTGGAGGGAAGTGGAACTACTTCAAGGCTGAGCGAGTGGAGCTCTGAATGCTATGACACACCCCTCCACCTGCAGACCCACACACAGCATAGACTAAAGGAAACAAAATTCAGATTTTAATTCACAGCAGCAACACTTATGGACTGCAAAGCAGTCAACACATGACACTTATATAATGATTTGCCACCATAGTATGAAGTTATACAGCCTATAAGAAATAGGAAACTGGATTCTAACTTGCAGTAATTTCATGGATCCCCATACAAAATCTCCATCAGAGCTTCCAACTTCCAGCCAGTAATAGAATTTGTATCTCTAATATACACCAAAGGTACCTTTTGTGCCTCCTCTGGGGTCAAGTGTAAGTTCCACCCCTAAACCCTCAATAGTTACATCTCTGCTCCCGTGCACTTAATCTTTCAGCTGCTAATATGGCGTTCTTTGACTCTGAGGGGAACTCCATCCAAACTTCTCAATATTATGCAAGGCAGGTTGTTCAGAACATATAGAAATATATGGGGCAACAAGGAAAAAATAATCCAACAACAACATCCTATAAATTTTCTAGGGAAAAGTTTAAAGTCCATTTTAGAAAAAAGTTAGAAAGTTTTATCTCACTGTATAGATTCAGTATAGGAGGGGGTTTACAGGGCAGGGCATGGATACACGGAAAGCTCTGCTAAGAGCTAATGACAAGGGCAACCAGGAAAAAAAGATCCAGCAACAACGTCCTTAAAATGGACTTTTAACTTTTACCAAGAAAATTTAAAGGATGTTGTTGCCCTTGTCATTAGCTCTTAGCAGAGCTTTCCTTATATCCATGCCCCGCCCTGGAAATCACCTCCTATACTGATTCTATACGGTGAGCTGAAACTTTTTTAACTTTTTCATAGAAATATATGGGGCTATACAATACTTCTGTATGCTTCTAATTTTATATCTCTGTGATGGAAACACCATAACAGGGCAGCCTCAGTCACATTTACTTATCCTCGGTCAATTCCCTCATTGACCTGATGATAAGGGGGCGCCAGAGAGCTGCTGTTAACGTCACATTGGCAGTGGTGGGATACTAATTATGTGTAGGAAGCAGTTGTATAAATACACTGTAGAAATATATTGGGTAGTTATAATTGAATATATTCCATATTCTCCCCAATCTCTTATGACAGGGGGGTTTTCAACTATATAGTTATAATATTGTAGTAAACTCAAGTGGGATAAATTGATAATACACTGAAAATACTGCAGCTGACCCAGTTGTTTCCAGCACAGACTAGACATCCGGACCCCACAGTCCCAAATGGTTTCTGCATTGACTGATATGGTCCTAACCCCAGACTAAATAATGGCAGCCCGGTCCTACACTGCCTGATCCGCCATTGAGTACTTCACGTTCTTCCGAAGGAACCAGAGGCCAGAACAAAGTGCAATTAACCTACAGAAAGGAAGAAGGGCTGAGATAGAAAAAGTTCCCAGAGTGAGTAACAACAAACCACAAAATACTAAAGAAAGGATAAGGGAAATATTCCTAGAGGATATGCCACCTACATCCTACTAACAAACAGAAGAGAGGTGCAGGGTGGAAAACCCAAACTGCAGAGAGATAAACCCCAGCTAGTCCTACACTGACCGGCATAAAACAATGACAGTATGGCTGGACATCCAAATGAGAATATCACCAGCAGGGGAAGGTATTTATAGCTGCATCCGAAACATGACTAGGCCATCTAAGTGAAAATGTCACCAGCAAGAAATACCAGCAACGGAAGGTATTAATAGCTGCACCTGAAACATGACTGGGCCATCTCAATGAAAATGTCACCAGCAGGAAATACCAGCAAGGGAAGGTATTTATAGCAGCACCCGAAACATGACTGGGCCATCTACATGAAAATGTCACCAGCAGGAAATACCAGCAGGGGGAAGGTATTTATAGCAGCACCCGAAACATGACTGGGCCATCTACATCAAAATGTCACCAGCAGGAAATACCAGCAAGGGAAGGTATTTATAGCAGCACCCGAAACATGACTGGGCCATCTACATCAAAATGTCACCAGCAGGAAATACCAGCAAGGGAAGGTATTTATAGCAGCACCCGAAACATGACTGGGCCATCTACATGAAAATGTCACCAGCAGGAAATACCAGCAAGGGAAGGTATTTATAGCTGCACCTTAAACATAGACAAATAAGGAGAAACTAAGACAGGAAACATGCACAATAGGGTCTTAACTGGTTACAATGGGGGCAAGGACAAGAGTATTATCTCCTCACCTGACACAACTACTGATGCATGTGTAACAGGCTGCTACAGATAACCAGGTGATAAACACAGAAAACGATAAGGAGAAAATGCGGGTCTTCTGTGCTGCCTGGATGGACAAAAAGGACTCCAAATTGCTTGGGAGGAAATATGGTTGATCAGTTTACGCATTTCATAGCAATCCAGCCTCTTCCTTAGGACAAAACCATAGTAGACTCATAAACTATTTCCAACCAAGCAATCTGGAGTCCTTTTCATCCATTCAGTCAGTACAGAGGAGCCACATTTTATCCTTGACATCCAAATGAAAATATCACCAGCAAGAAACATGAGCAGGGGGAAGGTGTTTATACCCACACCCGAAAGGTGACCGGACAGACAAATAACTAGATGAAGACACCTGTTACCTGAAAAGAACTAGAACAAGGATAACAGATAATAAACACCCAGAAAAAAGGTCTATCTGCTGTATCTCAGTGGACAGAGAAGCCGACCACAAAGCACAGAGTCAAGGGTTCAAACCCCGACAGATGACACATGTATAAGGAGACCCTCGTTACACAATTGGGGGTTACACAGCTTTTCTTCAAAGGTGGCCATTAAAAAATTGCCTGATTCTTTAGGACAGATCCTTTTTCAGTCATAAGAGCTGACCGCTGCAGTCAATCATTGTCCACAGTGTTCATATACTCACCCCTGCTGGAAAAGGAAGCGAGATGACTGATGTGGGACCATGCAGCCGTACCAGAGGAGCAGCGGCGATCGGTAGGTGAGTATTTAATGCTGGTCTGCAGAAGTGTCAAATTAAAGTGGATGTGTCGCATCTCTCACTGAGGGCAGCATATAATGAAGGAGACAGGTTGAGCTCAGGGATATATACTTTTCTGGGATTTTATTCCGTGCTTCCATATAAAAAGCTGTTAAAATGTAACCGCCGTTTGAATATTTATTTAATAATGTAGAGCAAATGATTATAATAAATTTTCTAATATACTTCATTAGAAATTCTGTGTGAAAACCATTCACAAACCTTCTACAAGGTGTCCCCACTACACTGTGTGTGAAGCAGATAGATGTTCATTATCAGTCAGATCCGTCTTCACACTGAATACGGGGCATTAAATAGACAAAGGAGAACAAAGTGGTGTGTTTATGTACTTGCCCATGCCACCACTCATTTTGTTCTGATACCTGCGGTGAGCCTGTTTGTTATTGCTTACCCAATGAAATAAGTTTATGCCCGCTATCTTCCTTGTGTTCTCCTTTGTCCATTCCGCGTCTTGGAGTTGTAAGTGGGTCTAAGGATTATTTTCCTGCAGATCCACAATATTACAGATTGTATGAATACGGAGCAGGCAACCACCATATAAGGGTAAAAGGGGTGTGGTCTACACTGCTGACTGCAGGTGGTGAGGAGACAATGTATCAGATTAGCTCAGCCTACAGCGCAGTTGCTAAGCAACGTCAGAATGTCAGGATTCCTAGAAGAAGCCTGTGAGTCCTCCTTGCACATACAGTGGGCGGGGGGTGCAGGACTCGCAGGCTTTTCTATCACTCCTAGCAGCATTAATGCAGATTTATACATAAAACACAATTGAAAACCTGGTAAGTTCCATATCCCCGAGCTCAGCGTCTCCCCCTCTATTATGTGGGACATGGCGGAGTATTCTACATTGATTGTGTGCATGTGTTATACCTTGAGTTGACTCCTTTTCGTTCACGTCGTGCTCTGAACCCCCGGCTTGTACCACAGCTCGTACATCGTAGGGCGATTTCTACTGATGGAAGATTTATTAGTTCCACCTTTAATACTGTGTATTGAAACATATTTGCAAAATTAAAACTTAAAATTCAACATTAACCCTTTAAACGTCCTTGAAGCGCCTCCGTCTTCTCCAATCATTACTCCTCCTATGAAATGTCCGGGATATGAAGGTCTCTCGTGTTGATCCACCTTTGCGTGTAATTGATCTATGTTCTGGATCTCTCGTGGCCTCAGGTCCGTGTTGGTCTCTGCACCTTGTAGTTAAATACGGGATGGAGGGAAGAAAAAAAAAAAGAAAACGAAAAACCTTTTATTCCTTTTTTTTTTTCATTTACCAACATTATTGATTTTCCTTAGTTCATTCTGCTCTCCGGAGCTGCGCTCGCTCCGTTGCGGAGAGTCCACCGTCTAATTTCCCTGGTGAGTTTCCTTACGTGTGTATATGCATACATACAGGCCTATTATTACTGTGCAGGATCCTCCGGACCTGGGGAAAGTAAGCGTCAGTAAATCATGGCCGACGCTCCCGATCCAACACTGGGGACATACAGAGAATTTCTAACTAGTGCAACCGCCATAGGGATGAACTATATACCACCGCTACCGGCCGCGCTGACTTCCTATAGGGCGCTAGGATTTTTGTGTTGACCAATAAACACTTGTATTCAGAAGTAGCAATTTCCTGATATAGTGACAGGACCAGAACCAGTCCCTTAACCCATTGGGGCGCGGCTGTTTTTTGTTACTGTTTTTTTTAATCACCTTAATTTTGCATTAATATACAGTAACCATCGGAGGGTTTGTTTTGTGCTTGATGCTCTGCAGCGTTGTGAGATTCTGACATTGTTTTCTGCATTTTGTCTTTACAAAAAAAACGAACTCCGTGACTTTGCTCTATGGGTCACCACGTTTCCAAGAGGATCAGATGTGTGTGGTGTGTTGTGTTTTGTTTTGTTTTGTTTTTTTGCTTACCACTTAACAAAACTTGTAAAAGGGTTTTTGGCTTCCGTCACCATACTCCAATTAATTAAATACTTACCACTATCCGGGTCCTGCTGCTCCGGTCTGCTCTGCCCAACTGCGTCCTGTACTCTGCACAGCGGCCCCCAGTAGTGATGTCATCACGCCCCGCTGTACTGAGACGTCAGAGCCCCGGCAGCACTGCAGGAGAATGAGGAGAGAGGGAGCACCGTGCTACATCTTTACTCATTGCAATGACGGGTGGGTTGGACCGGTGCCTGCACTGGCATAGAGCCCCCTAGACTCACAGGCCCCATTGCGGCTACCTTGTCTGCGGCCATTGGTGGTATGCCACAGGGTTAAACTACTGAAATCAGAACTTTAAGTATAAAAGAAGAAAATTGATCAAAATGTAGAAAACAAGTAATTTTCTGGCCAGAAACAGTTTTATTCTATCGGTGAAAGAATTCTTCCTTCTCTTCACATAACAGACAGCGGTAGAAGATGAAGGGCCCCAACCTGACACAAGACTCTACAAATAATGCTGTTAGTTTAAAGGAAACAGTATAATGTTGGGTCAGAGACCCTGATTCCAGTGATGTCACTTACTGCGTTTCTTGCTGTAGTTTTGATAAAATCAGCAGGAGATTTTCACTAGTAATCCTGCTCCCATGTATTCCTCTAGATTCAGGAGCTCTACAGAACCCCTCCCACACCACTGATTGGCAGCTTCCAGTGTATAACCCCACCCACACCACTGATTGGCAGCTTCCAGTGTATAACCCCACCCACACCACTGATTGGCAGCTTCCAGTGTATAACCCCACCCACACCCCTGATTGGCAGGTCTACATAACCCCACCCCCACCACTGATTGGCAGCTTTCTATGTGCTCTGTGCATATGCAGAAAGTGGCCAATTAGGGGTGTGGACGGGGTTATACACAGTTCAGCCTGCAGAGAACTGCAAGATCTGTAGCAAATAAAACAGGAATCTTATCAAAACTCTAGAAAACGACCTAGAAAGTGATGGCTCACCGTGATTTCAGCAATATATCAGAGACTATAATATATTATTATTATTATTATTATTATTTATTTATATAGCGCCATTAATTCCATGGTCTGTACATGAGGAGTTACAGTAAATAAATTAACAACGATGGACTGGTAGAGAGGGGAAAGGACTGGTAGAGAGGGCAGAGGACTGGTAGAGAGGGGAGAGGACTGGTAGAGAGGGCAGAGGACTGGTAGAGAGGGCAGAGGACTGGTAGAGAGGGGAGAGGACTGGTAGAGAGGGGAGAGGACTGGTAGAGAGGGGAGAGGACTGGTAGAGAGGGCAGAGGACTGGTAGAGAGGGCAGAGGACTGGTAGAGAGGGGAGAGGACTGGTAGAGAGGGGAGAGGACTGGTAGAGAGGGGAGAGGACTGGTAGAGAGGGCAGAGGACTGGTAGAGAGGGCAGAGGACTGGTAGAGAGGGGAGAGGACTGGTAGAGAGGGGAGAGGACTGGTAGAGAGGGGAGAGGACTGGTAGAGAGGGGAGAGGACTGGTAGAGAGGGGAGAGGACTGGTAGAGAGGGGAGAGGACTGGTAGAGAGGCTTACAATCCCCGGGTGCTACCTCACAAGGGGTTGAGAAAGTTTATAGGGAGGATGGTGGTGGGAAACGTGGGGTGAAGGAGCAGGACTGCAGCATTGATATTGGCGTGGTTGTGGTACAAATGCTGGGAGGCGCAGAAATAAGTCAGAGGACACAAAGGGTGCAGTTCTATTACCTTTACTGATGAAACATAGTGAAGTTCGGGGCACTGGTTACCAGGTCCAGGAGGGTCTGGTCAGCCTGGAAGTAATCGGAGTCCACCCCATCAGTTGGGATTGGAGGCCTGCCTGCTGCGCTTCTCCGTTTCGTCTCGTTGCCTGTGAGCCATCATACAGTCCCTTTTCTCCACTTCTGCTCTAAGCTCCCAACTGTGCAAATAGTCTGTGGAGCCTCGGTTAGGAGTCTCAAACCCTGTACTAGCCAGATATCCCTCCAGGGGAGGACCCAGCCCTGGGGTGGCTCCTTGCAGAGAACACCATAACCACTATATTAAGTGGCCCTTTCAGTCAATATCCAGCTCCTTTGCAAGCTTAGAGATATGACAAGGGAATACAAGGACCAGGTATCCATCCACATACAGCTGTTTCGGGGTGTTGCCCCTCATCGTTGTGGAGTACTTTGTGTTGAGCGCTTTAGCCGGCTGCCCGCAGTGTTTTCCTTGACTAGTCTCCCTGAGATCAGTGAATGCTTTGTGATGTTGGTCCACCAGGCATTGCTCCCACCTAGCCAGAATCCTGCTCCACACTGATGAGGGGCAACACCCCGAAACAGCTGTCTGTGGATGGATACCTGGCCTTGGTATTCCCTTGCCATATCTCTAATCTTGTAAAAGAGCTGGATATTGACTGAAAGAGCCACTTAATATGGTGGTTATGGTGGTCTCTGCAGGGATTCCACCCCTTGGCTGGGTCCTTCCCTGGAGGGATATATGGCTAGTCCTGTGTTGAGACTCCTAACCGAGGCTCCACAGACTCGATTTACATATTCATAATTCCCAGAGGGCAATGTGCCTAGGAATTCACTGTTTTGAGCGCTTAAGCCGGCTGCCCGCAGTGTTTTCTTGGACTGGTCTCCCTGAGATCAGTGAATGCTTTGTGATGCTAAGCTCCCAACTGGCAGACGGTGCGAACCTATATTGAGTACTGCAGTCTTGGTTGCAGATCTGGGCTCTCATTATATTGTTGCACTGTCGGGTCCCTGCTTGCAATCTCCTGTCCTCCAGATTTGGTTGCCAGGACGTGCAGTGCCCATACAACCCAGGACTCTGGTGTCCTCCGCTGCGCTGCCTGAAGTGAGCTCTTCAACAGCTCCATTCCCCAGGACCTTTTCCTTCCAACTCTCTTGCTTCCTCTCCCTTCTCCTTCCATCTCGCAGTCTTTCTAACCCCTCCCCATAGCCGGAAAAGGAAGCTCCCCTCAAACTAGGGTGTATAGCTCCCCCTTCAGGTCAGGGATCAGGTTTTGTGGTGCACATGTGGGGGTTTTCCCTAACGTGGGGACCTCCTCCTGCTTCCAAGCCTGATATCACCTCCTGTGAGGAGGCAACACCACTGTGGCAACCGGACTCTAGGGACGCCACATATACAGAGGGGTTGGATTGGTGGTGGCAACTATATATCTCACACATACGCATGTCCATCCGAGCACAGAGCCATCAAAAACTACATACCGCACATTTACACAGGTCCATCAGGGAATAAATACCATAATACTGAACCATCAGAGACGACGTACCATACACACACACTGGACCGCCAGGGAATATATACTATAATACTGAACCATCAGAGACGACGTACCATACACACACACTGGACCGCCAGGGAATATATACTATAATACTGAACCATCAGAGACTACGTACCATACACACACTGGACCGCCAGGGAATATATACCATAATACCGAACCATCAGAGACGACGTACCATACATACACCGGACCGCCAGGGAATATATACCATAGTACCGAACCATCAGAGACTACGTACCACACACATACACCGGACCGCCAGGGAATATATACCATAATACCAAACCATCAGAGACGACGTACCATACATACACCGGACCGCCAGGGAATATATACTACATGCAGAAAACATAGGGAATATTCCCGGCACATACTGAGACATAACTAAGGGAGTGTCCAGAATGAAGTTGTTACATTGTAGCGCAGCTCCTGTTCTCTACATAACACACCAGACACAAAGATTTTAGTTGTTAAATACATGCGCGGTGTGAATGGCGTCTGTGAAGGGATTTCCATCTTCTCCATCAGATCTGGGTGGGATGGAGGCGTCGCGCTTCAGGGATCTCGGTCCTAAATCAACACATTAATTAACACAATTAGCGATGGGCTATGAATTATTGTGGCTTTCAGGGCTAGTAAATAATGTGGATGGGGGTCAGCACGGAGCGGCCGCTGATATTAACCGTATAAACGCCGTGTGCCGTAATAATGGTTACAATTGTGGCACCGCAGAGGATCATCAATGACAGAAGACGTCACAAGTCGCTTATACTAAAATGGTAAAAAACCAAGGTAACGAGGTAAAGCCGGGTCCGGCTCCTGATCCCTCTTTAATCCTTTTTATTAGGTGGCGGTGAGATGATGGGCTCTAATGAGATGAGCGCTGAGTGCTTCATGAATATGCATGATCTCATGTCAGGGGATAATGGCAATCCGAGGATTCATAGGTAGAGATGTGGAGGTTATTACAGGCCAGGTAGCCCAGCCAGGCCGGAGGGGGGAGAGTGGACCATAAATACAAAAATAATGTCATGGGATAATGCAAGACGTAGAAGAAAGGCCTCCATTAGCGGGAAGACATAGGTATGGTGCAGTGACGCTCCGGGGTGGAGTCTCTGGATATTATCGCAGTTTTGGGCACAGACCGGTCCTCTCATTATCTTGTATGGTTTGTTTCAGCTCCTCGTCATTTGTCACATGTGTCGCTCCGGCCAGGACCTCAGAAGGTCTCCGGATTAGCAGATCAGTGCAGTCCGCTCATCAATGAACATGAGGGCAGCAGATTTTGTTTCTTTTGGTGGTGTAGGGGTTAAAAGTTCCTTATTGATCTTGCCAAGATTCCTTTTGCTCTAGTCTCAGCTATCTGCACCTTATGACCACTCCCTCCTGTTATTTAAACTCACACCTGGCTCTCCCATATGGCAGTTATAGTTCCTCTATGCTGACCTCCCTGGAGAAGATTTTCCTGTCACAGCCGTGGAATCGCTTGGGTGGTTTAAGGCCCCGTTCACACGCTGTGTATTTGTCACGTCTTTTCACGTGCATTTTAGCCGCAAAAATGCATATGAATGGATATTCACTTTGTGCCATTCAGACACCGCGTAATTTTACGCAGCATGTTTGGAGCAAAAAACGTGCGCGTAAAAAGAATGAACGTGTCAACTCTTTCCACTTTTTTCCGCGCGTTTCTTCCATAGGCCTCATTATAAACACTGGAAGAGACGCGCGTAGAAAAGCGCAATTCAAGTTGTTCTCTCGCGTTTATTTTTACGCACGTTTTTCCTCTTAAAATAAAAAAGTAAAAAGACGCGACAAATACGCAGCGTGTGAACGCAGCCTTAGTCACGCTTCTAAGTCTGTCTCTCAGTGTTGTCTTATCATAGTAGTAACACTAGTGTCTTGTGCCCAATTGACTAGTCAGAGCTCGCAGAGGGGTTGCCAGGGCTCAGGCACATGATGGCATATGGGTGGGAAGGACCCGTCGAGAGAGCGCAGGGCTGAGACACATGATGGCATATGGGAGGGAAGAACCCATCTAGGGAACACGGCACTTAGGCACATGATGGCATATGGGTGGGAAGGACCCGTCTAGGGAGCACAGGGCTGAGGCATCGGTGAGTGTCAAGGTGTCACCCCTTCCCCATCTGCCTATCGTTAGAGCTCCCCTTTACCTTGTCCCTGATCTTCCTCTTATTTTGGCGTCTCCTTTCCGTCACTGGTAGACGCTCTCTATCGGTTACCTGCCACTTGCTATAAATGTGTATATTTTTCTCCTGATGTAAACTCCGCTGTTCTCCTTGGTTTTTGCTTTTGTTCCTGTTCCTCTCTGTTCAGTGTATAACAATCTAGTATTTTTTGCCAAATGAGAATAGTTGTAATGAGGCTGACCACGCCCACTTGACTAGCAAGACTAGGTTTATATCACTTGTCAGGCTATCCCCTGCTATATGGGCAGCTCCCGTCACTTGTCAGGCTATCCCCTGCTATATGGGCAGCTCCTGGCACTTGTCAGGCTATCCCCTGCTATATGGGCAGCTCCCGTCACTTGTCAGGCTATCCCCTGCTATATGGGCAGCTCCCGTCACTTGTCAGGCTAGCCCCTGCTATATGGGCAGCTCCTAGCACTTGTCAGGCTAGCCCTTGCTATATGGGCAGCTCCCGTCACTTGTCAGGCTAGCCCCTGCTATATGGGCAGCTCCCGTCACTTGTCAGGCTATCCCCTGCTATATGGGCAGCTCCCTTCACTTGTCAGGCTATCCCCTGCTATATGGGCAGCTCCCGGCACTTGGCAGGCTAACCCCTGCTATATGGGCAGCTCCTGGCACTTGTCAGGCTATCCCCTGCTATATGGGCAGCTCCTGGCACTTGTCAGGCTATCCCCTGCTATATGGGCAGCTCCCGGCACTTGTCAGGCTATCCCCTGCTATATGGGCAGCTCCCGGCACTTGTCAGGATATCCCCTGCTATATGGGCAGCTCCCGTCACTTGTCAGGCTATCCCCTGCTATATGGGCAGCTCCCGGCACTGGTCAGGCTATCCCCTGCTATATGGGCAGCTCCCGGCACTTGTCAGGCTATCCCCTGCTATATGGGCAGCTCCCAGCACTTGTCAGGCTATCCCCTGCTATATGGGCAGCTCCCGGCACTTGTCAGGCTATCCCCTGCTATATGGGCAGCTCCCGGCACTTGTCAGGCTATCCCCTGCTATATGGGCAGCTCCCGGCACTTGTCAGGCTATCCCCTGCTATATGGGCAGCTCCCGGCACTTGTCAGGCTATCCCCTGCTATATGGGCAGCTCCCGTCACTTGTCAGGCTAGCCCCTGCTATATGGGCAGCTCCTAGCACTTGTCAGGCTAGCCCTTGCTATATGGGCAGCTCCCGTCACTTGTCAGGCTAGCCCCTGCTATATGGGCAGCTCCCGTCACTTGTCAGGCTATCCCCTGCTATATGGGCAGCTCCCGGCACTTGTCAGGCTATCCCCTGCTATATGGGCAGCTCCCGGCACTTGGCAGGCTAACCCCTGCTATATGGGCAGCTCCTGGCACTTGTCAGGCTATCCCCTGCTATATGGGCAGCTCCCGTCACTTGTCAGGCTATCCCCTGCTATATGGGCAGCTCCTGGCACTTGTCAGGCTATCCCCTGCTATATGGGCAGCTCCCGGCACTTGTCAGGATATCCCCTGCTATATGGGCAGCTCCCGTCACTTGTCAGGCTATCCCCTGCTATATGGGCAGCTCCCGGCACTGGTCAGGCTATCCCCTGCTATATGGGCAGCTCCCGTCACTTGTCAGGCTATCCCCTGCTATATGGGCAGCTCCCAGCACTTGTCAGGCTATCCCCTGCTATATGGGCAGCTCCCGGCACTTGTCAGGCTATCCCCTGCTATATGGGCAGCTCCCGGCACTTGTCAGGCTATCCCCTGCTATATGGGCAGCTCCCAGCACTTGTCAGGCTATCCCCTGCTATATGGGCAGCTCCCGGCACTTGTCAGGCTATCCCTGCTATATGGGCAGCTCCCGGCACTTGTCAGGCTATCCCCTGCTATATGGGCAGCTCCCGGCACTTGTCAGGCTATCCCCTGCTATATGGGCAGCTCCCGGCACTTGTCAGGCTATCCCCTGCTATATGGGCAGCTGCCGGCACTGGTCAGGCTATCCCCTGCTAAATGGGCAGCTCCCGGCACTGGTCAGGCTATCCCCTGCTATATGGGCAGCTCCCGGCACTGGTCAGGCTATCCCCTGCTATATGGGCAGCTCCCGTCACTTGTCAGGCTATCCCCTGCTATATGGGCAGCTCCCGGCACTTGTCAGGCTATCCTCTGCTATATGGGCAGCTCCCGGCACTGGTCAGGCTATCCCCTGCTATATGGGCAGCTCCCGGCACTTGTCAGGCTATCCCCTGCTATATGGGCAGCTGCCGGCACTGGTCAGGCTATCCCCTGCTAAATGGGCAGCTCCCGGCACTGGTCAGGCTATCCCCTGCTATATGGGCAGCTCCCGGCACTGGTCAGGCTATCCCCTGCTATATGGGCAGCTCCCAGCACTGGTCAGGCTATCCCTTGCTATGTGGGCAGCTCCCGACACTTGTTAGGCTATCCCCTGCTATATGGGCAGCTCCCAGCACTTGTCAGGCTAGTCCCTGCTATGTGGGCAGCTCCCGCCACTGGTCAGGCTAGCTCCTGCTATATGGACAGCTCCTGCCACTGGTCAGGCTATCCCCTGCTGGTAGGAGGAGGTATTCAGGGCTCTGGTTCGGAGGCTCCTGGGTTGCCGGTTGGTAATAGGTTCACAGCTCTTTAGTGCAGATGCCCGGGACTATCGATGTTGAATGAGGCTTCTGTAAATAATTTGACAACTATACCCTAGACCTTTGTGGTAACCCCGGCTTCAGGTCTACTGTCACCGGTATGACCCGCTCCAGGGCCGTGGGGTATCCAGTTCCGAGCATTGTAGTTCACGGGGTCTGTTGCTTGGTCCTGTGGCTCTGGTGGTCACTAAAAATAGTCAATAAAAATACTCAGAGCCTCAAGCCAGTTCCCACGGATCTATCTGTAGAGGACTCCTCTTCAGGTCCCCCAGACCCTATACAGGGCCTTTTTATGGATGTGCCGGGCGACTTCCTCTAGACACCCGCACCGTGCTCAGAGCCGTCCTCTCTTTTGGGACAGATCCCTCCGGTCGGTAGACGTACCGAGTGCCCTTAGGATCCCCTTCTACCCTGACGGCCTCTCCACCGTGCCGCACTCCTCGCTCCCCATCGGAGCTCTCTGACTAACCTCACTTTCCTCCCACCCACACACTTTTCTACCCTGTCACTCCTCCCTTGGGACTGGGTCCTCCCTACAGCGGGTCCAACTAAGGTGCCCTACCTAGGGGGGGTGTGGATGTGTGTTATGCAGCATCCAAACTCCCCAGTCACAGGAATACTACACACTCTTATATGGGTGCAGTACCCCTATGTGGTGTCCCGACCAGTGGGGCGCCGCACATCCATAGACTGCTCTTTACCCCCTTAGAAAGCAATCACATACTATTGGGATTTGCTGTCGGACATGACGGCTTTCTCATCTTTGCTGAGGATGGAGAAGATTTGATACATCGCAGAAGACGAAGCGTAAATGAATCTTACAAGGTTGTAGCTGATTAAACGTTGTTCTCTGTTTACCAGACACCTGTTGAGGGGGATCACTCCAAGATCCCAGCCATAATTATGGTGTTAAGGATGATGAAGCCTCCCCTGTTCAGGGCTTGTTCCTCTCACTAGTCGGCAATCTTGTAGCCCTGCTGGCATTGATGCAGGTTAATGATTCCTGCTGCCCTCATTAATGGGAGCCTGCTCCTAGCCTTGGCTACACAGTAATGAGCGGGGAGGCCGCCCGAGAGCCGGCTCCCACCGCCGAGAACAGTAGGGAGGTTTAAATGGAACTGACAAGGTCTGGACTGAGGCCTCCGTATAAAACTCATTTACCTTCTCTGAAAATGATCCCCTGCAGGAATGAATCACAGACTTACAAAGCCATACAGTATCTATGCAACGTGCTCACGGGTCCGGCAATTACGCCCTACAAAGCCATACAGTATCTATGCAACGTGCTCACGGGTCCGGCAATTACGCCCTACAAAGCCATACAGTATCTATGCAACGTGCTCACGGGTCCGCCAATTACGCCCTACAAAGCCATACAGTATCTATAGAGCGTGCTCACGGGTCCAGCAATTACGCCCTACAAAGCCATACAGTATCTATGCAACGTGCTCACGGGTCCGCCAATTACGCCCTACAAAGCCATACAGTATCTATACTACGTGCTCACGGGTCCGGCAATTACACCCTACAAAGCCATACAGTATCTGTGCAACGTGCTCACGGGTCCGCCAATTACGCCCTACAAAGCCATACAGTATCTATGCAACATGCTCACGGGTCCGGCAATTACGCCCTACAAAGCCATACAGTATCTATGCAACGTGCTCACGGGCCCGGCAATTACGCCATACAAAGCCATACAGTATCTATACTACGTGCTCACGGGTCCGGCAATTACGCCCTACAAAGCCATACAATATCTATGCAACGTGCTCACGGGTCCGGCAATTACGCCCTACAAAGCCATACAATATCTATGCAACGTGCTCACGGGTCCGGCAATTACGCCCTACAAAGCCATACAGTATCTATACAACGTGCTCACGGGCCCGGCAATTACGCCCTACAAAGCCATACAGTATCTATACAACGTGCTCACGGGTCCGGCAATTACGCCCTACAAAGCCATACAATATCTATGCAAGGTGCTCACGGGTCCGCCAATTACGCCCTACAAAGCCATACAGTATCTATACAACGTGCTCACGGGCCCGGCAATTACACCCTACAAAGCCATACAATATCTATGCAAGGTGCTCACGGGCCCGGCAATTACGCCCTACAAAGCCATACAGTATCTATGCAACGTGCTCACGGGCCCGGCAATTACACCCTACAAAGCCATACAATATCTATGCAACGTGCTCACGGGCCCGGCAATTGCGCCCTACAAAGCCATACAGTATCTATGCAACGTGCTCACGGGTCCGCCAATTACACCCTACTTGCCTAATGATCATCTTCTGCATTGTGTTGCACCGATGTTCTTGTTACGTCTATATCTGCTTGTAACTGTGATGTCTCCACTGCCCAGTGTGAAAGGTATATACCACCTCACTGAGGTATTGCACTGTGATACAGGTATATAAATATGTGTAGGGGGCCCCAGGATAAGATCATTCATTATTTGGTTACAAAATATTAAACATAACTAATCATTGGCCACTAATAGCTGAGAGCTTATTGGATTATGCAAATCTATTCTAAATACATATGTATCCTTGTATTTTTCCACAATTTGTTCTCATTGCCATCATTGACCTATCGCACTCCTTCATTATCTGGTGTTTTTGGAACATTTTCCCTACTTACTAAAACATGCTAGACATTGGCTTCACTCCCAGACCATGTGGCCTTCATTGTTTCTCTTTTTGGAACATCTTCCCTTCTTACTAAAACATGCTAGACATTGGCTTCACTTCCAGACCATGTGGCCTTCATCGTTTCTCTTTTTGGAACATCTTCCCTACTTACTAAAACATGCTAGACATTGGCTTCACTCCCAGGCCATGTGGCCTTCATCGTTTCTCTTTTTGGAACATCTTCCCTTCTTACTAAAACATGCTAGACATTGGCTTCACTCCCAGACCATGTAGCCTTCATCATTTCTCTTTTTGGAACATTTTCCCTACTTACTAAGACATGCTAGACATTGGCTTCACTCCCAGAGCATGTGGCCTTCATTGTTTCTCTTTTTGGAACATCTTCCCTACTTACTAAAACATGCTAGACATTGGCTTCACTCACAGACCATGTGGCCTTCATCGTTTCTCTTTTTGGAACATCTTCCCTTCTTACTAAAACATGCTAGACATTGGCTTCACTCCCAGACCATGTGGCCTTCATCGTTTCTCTTTTTGGAACATCTTCCCTACTTACTAAAACATGTTAGACATTGGCTTCACTCCCAGGCCATTTGGTCTTTGCTTGTCTAAGCACAGTCTATAACTCACAGTAAGCAATACTTGATATGAAAACACTCACTACTTATTTATCTTAAAGGCAAGTACTTAAAGGGATAAATGTATGCTAGATATGCAGTACAATACAGAAGACAGAATACGAGCACGTTGGCCAATCTTTGGATATTTTCCTATATTCATTTCCATAACAATGCGACAAATCAAATGTCGGTGTAGTTGCGTAAGGTTAAGAAGAAAGCCTGTTTTTCTTGTTTTTCCTGAAATAGCGCCACTCTTTCACATAGGCTGTGACTGGAATTGCAGCTCAGCCTTTTACTCAAGCACATCAGGTCGGTTCTCTTTGGCACATTTTTCTTCGATGGAGAGATGATTTTCATACATTTCCTTGAAATCAAGCAACACAATTAACATTTCATATATTTTATTCAACACCTGAGATCTCCGGGAGCTGCAGTCTGCTCTCCGCGGGATCTACTCCCTTTACGAGATCTATTTATTAGTAAGTATGACTGCTTTCTTTTTTTATTCCAGTACAAAGGGAGTAAAGCAAAGCCGACCTTGTGCAGAAATGATCACAACGACTGAGAAATGTCCTAACGTGGAGCCAAGGCAAGGACCAATATGCAGCATTGTGCCTTGGTCTTTGGACTTTTGACTGGTGACCTCTGACCCCATGTTTGTTTCGTTCCTTGCTGACTCACAACATGGCAGTTTCTATCCAAATGTTGTGGTTATTTTATCTTTGCTTCATCCTTTGGTTTGCGGGTTTTCATTTGCTTTTTCTGTCCTATCACATCCCAAGTGAGGCTATTTATACTCTCCTCTCACCAGCTTTTTTGATGGCTTTTTTATGTGGATTTCTGCTAAGGAATTTTGCCAGTTAGGCAAGGACATGAGCTGTATTTGTTCTGTGTTTCTTGTTTGTCTTCTTTACACCTATCTTCTGTTTTCAGTTTGTAGGAGGTTTCTCTTGCTTGCTTTTATTATTTCTCCTTGTTCCACTTGTGCGTAGACTTTGTTTGCTCACCTTTGGTTTCTCTCTACCACTGCACTCTTTCTTTACCTTGGCTATTTTTGTGTAGCAATCTCCCCTGTGGTTACTCAGGAGGAACAAGAAACAGCTTGATGGCCTTTCAGGGAGCCAGGTCTGAGTTGTGGTTTCTAATTTTGTGGCTAGTGACATTCTAGTCTGTACAGAATCCGATAGGGTGTGAGTGCAGCTCATTAATTTGTAGTCTATACAAGAACAGCATGGAGTGGATGCAGCTAAGGACATTCTAGTCTGTACTGGAACCAGTAGAATGTGGGTGCAGCTAGGGACATTCTTTTCTGTTCAGAAACCAGTAGGGTGTGGGTGCAGCTAGGGATATTTTAGTCTGTGCAGTATCCACTAGGGTGTGGGTGCAGCTAAGGCCATTTTAGTCTGTACAGGATCCAGTAGGTGTGGCTAGGGACATTAGTCTGTACCGGATCCAGTGGGGTGTGGGTGCAGCTAGGGCCATTTTAGTTTGTACAGTATCCACTAGGGTGTGGGTGCAGCTAAGGCCATTTTAGTCTGTACAGGATCCAGTAGGGTGTAGGTGTGGCTAGGGACATTTTAGTCTGTACTGGATCCAGTGGGGTGTGGGTGCGGCTAGGGACATTCTAGTCTGTACAGTATCCAGTAAGGTGTGGGTGTGGCTAGGGCCAATTTAGTCTGTACAGTATTCAGCAGGGTTTGAGTGTGGCTAGGGACATTCTAGTCTGTACAGTATTCAGTAGGGTGTGGATGTGGCTAGGGACATTCTAGTCTGTACAGTATCCAGTAAGGTGTGGGTGTGGCTAGGGCCAATTTAATCTGTACAGTATTCAGTAGGGTTTGAGTGTGGCTAGGGACATTCTAGTCTGTACAGTATCCAGTAGGGTGTGGGTGCGGCTAGGGACATTCTAGTCTGTACAGGTAACCAGTAAGGTGTGGGTGTGAATCTAGTGGTTTAGGCTTTATTTCCCCGTTTACCTGTGTGTTATTTGATATGTGCATAACATGGAGAAGACCACAACTAATCCGGACTGTATTTTTTAATGAAGGTGGTGGATTTCGGCAATGCCATGGCATATTGTGGGCAATAACCACACTAATAAAACCTTACGACTAGACAAAGCGACACCAACTATGTAAACCCAGTATTTCGTGCTTGTATCCGCTGTGTCCTTCAGACTCCTTCTCATTTAATAGGTTTATGAAGGGTTTGGACAGGTAAGCACCATCTCGATCACATTGCTGGTGGTTGTTTTTCCTCTGTGAGGGTTTAACCATTCGCGATCAGTTCAGGCAGTCGGTTCTTGGCTTTTGCATGAAAGGTGATATTTCATCATGGATACCGTGCTCGGATCTTGACTCAATCATTCTTTTTAATAGCTCCAGAGCAGCCAGAAAATAAAGTATTCATGAAGATTGAAGAAGATGGTCCTCTGAACCTCAATTTAATTGGTGCAAATTAAAACGATCCATCTCTCCGCACTGTCCGTCTATCTCCCATCATCGCTCTCTCTTCAGAACGGCGCCCTGATTACAATTATTTTTTAATAGGAAAACTTGTCAGATTTTTTTTTTACTTTCTGATTTACATTAGCAAAAAAAAAAGTAATCCCATTAACTTGTTCATAGCCAAAGGGGTAGGTAGAGCCGAGCGGAGATGTGCCAGGATGCCTGAGAACGATGGCACACCGGGTATTTAGGACGGTTAATATAACTTCACTGCTCCCCAAAATATTGGTCTATCTGATATAGGGGTAAGGGGCCCCACAGCAAAGATCAAAGTTTTATTCCAGTAAATCAGGTGTCGCTCTTACTTTGGAGACTTGTGACGAGTTTGGGTCCTCTGTCTCATTCCTGTAGTGTTTTTTTTTTTCTTTTGGCAGTTCAGGAGTTAATATCAGTTCTGCTGCTAGCAGACTCCTTAGTTTCCTTACCAGGTGTGGCTACTCTGTGATCACTCTCATCCCCTTTATATGGTCACATGGTCCCAGCATGCTTTGTTGGTGATTGAACATTCCTGTCCAAGCTGAAGGAAGTTCTCTGGAGAGCTGACTACTGCTAAGCCGTCTGCTGTTAAGGAGCGTGGAAGCTGGTGTGAAGTAGTTTGTTGTTCCCTGTCTGTCTCCCGTCTTGATTATTGCAGTGGTTGGGACTAGTGCTTCTGCTGGCCATTCCCTTATTGAGGGGCTAACATCAAGGCTAGCGAGGGACCAGGTATCCTGCTCGGCGACGGGTTGAAAGAACCCGTGCAGGGATGGTAGTGAGATCAGGACACAACCACAGGTGACTGCTGGAGGTCACCTTTTTCCCATTCCCTATGAGCAGGGCTCTCTGCTGTATTTCTCCTCCCCGGCTTTTCTTCCATCTGTAGATTTGTGTAGTGCGTCGGGCACAGTTGGACTGTGTGTCCACTGTCACGCTCGGTAGCCGGACACCCATTAGTCCAGCGTGACAACAGGACGGAAGCTGAATCCTACCTGGTGCCATGCGTTGCTCCTCTGTCGATGGGCCAGCCTTGTTACGAATGTCTCATGACCCAACAATGATATTGTGCCAGTCCGGCTAATCAAAAGAAAAGCCACGGATGCCGTAGTGGAAGAAGCGATTCTCATCCAGCCAATGAAATGGGACATGTAAACTATTTTGCACCAACTTTTACTTATTTGTTCTGGTGCTGAGTCTTTCCACCAGTATTTAAGACGCTGATAACCACAGGCGTCTACAAAGAATGTCTCCCGCTCTGGAGGAACCGCTGTCTCCAAGTAAAATAATCTACTGGTTTCATTGAGAAATGTGTAATGCTTCATTTACCCTGTGGTGGCGCTGTAGGAGGCTGGTATAGTTGATGCTGTTTTCTACCCTAGATCCCTAGCTGATCTCAAGGGATCAAGTGGGTGGACAGCATGTGATCAACCTGTATCCATGACCCACATTAGGCAAAAGTCATCCAACATAGCCAGTTATGACAATAACGAACGATCATCTGAATTTGTGGAACAAAACATTGATCGTTTCGACAGACCAATCTGACCTGTTGGATTTTTTAGCTGATGGTGAGCACTGACTGTATCATCTGCCAAAAAGTCATATCCAACAATCCAAGACCAGGTTTTTCCTGCCAACAAATGGCTATTTGTCCAATTGAGCTTTCGTTGGCCCATGTCAAGAACATATAATAAAAATGTCTTCTATTGTCTTAGAGCTGACACCCAAACCGGAGACCATGACCCCCCCCTACTTCCCCTCGCTTGTGTAAACGATCACTGACCAAAGAGCTCATCCTCTGACCACCCCTCCGCTTTGTAGAAAATGGCCAGAAACACAAAGACCCATGGCTTTTAAGAGATAAGAACACTTCTGAAGGGAGAAAAGACATGTATTTCTTTGTTCTCCCAGCTAGAAAACCCTTAAGGCATATTTCATACATCCGCATTAATATTAGGGTTATGAAACATATATTTTCAGAATCCCTATGAAATGGTGAACTCAAAACACCATTTTGCTTCACTAGGAAAATACCAAATGGATTCCTGCCCGTTAAAGGATAGCAGCTCATGTCTCTTTCTATCAAAAGGTAAATTCATGAGGGGGAAAATGATGCTAATATCCTTTGCCTGTGAGCTCCATGACCAAAGATATAAGGGAAAATTTAGATATCGATCACTTTTACAGATATGGGCACCTCCCAGGGACAGCCCGTATATGAGATCAGCAGATGGGAAGTCCTTAATTTTATGGTGTGATAATGAAAGCCAAAAACTCCATGTTGCGAGCATTCAGATAGTGGAAGGACACGGCAAGAGCTACAGCTGTGATGCTGAATCATATTTCTTCTATGGCGTGTCCTTCCCTCCCTAAGCTTGCGGATGTCACCAAGTGACACGAGTTTAGTAAATCTTTTACTTTAATCCCTTTATTTTATGTAACTTTCTATATTGTATTGTATTTTGTCTCCTTTGTAACATCATGTATGTTTCTGTAAACGCTGCCTATTCTTTTACATGAAATCTATTATATTTATTAGCTTCGTCCTTCTTGCTCTATGACAAAAAAGCACAAGCCCAGGTAGCCTCAAGTTACCAATCATGGGAGTCCAATCGGCCTCATAAACTATTGGTGGTGGATGGGTATTTTGCATGTATGTGTTATTGTTGCCTTGGTAGTGATGGGGCCGAGGTGTGTGTGTGTGTGTACATAAATATATTTACCTTGTGGCTTCTGCCATCAACTTCCACCATAATTGTGTCCTACTATCACCCGATTGGTCACGCCAAGTTGCAGGTGCCATATTTTAACACCCTAGTGAGTTCAAATATGGCGCCTGCAAGTGGTGCTACTGACTCCATGAACCCGCTGCACACGACACCCGCAGCCTGATTATTCCCGCCCAGTCCCCGCACCCCCCACCCCCAAACCCAATGCTGCAGCCCCCGCCTCAAGCTATCTGCCCCCGCAAACACCCTACATCACCCAGGGATGAGCTTACAGGACCTGTGGTGATGTCACTGTCATGGGCGGAGCCAGATAACATGACAGTGACATCACCACAGGTCCTTACGCTGACACAGAATTGGGGTGCAGCCAGGCCTTAATAGAACTGCTTCTCCAAAGCAAACAACCACTTGATTAGTTTTTCAGCAAGATTCTCCAATTATACACCATGTTCCAAATTATTATGCAAATGTTCTTTTTCTCTGATTTTAGTGAATGGTCGGTGCAGATGACAGTCAGTGTAATAAGTCATCACCCGTTAGAGGATACATCGAATTTTATTGGAAGAAACCTCCCAATGATTACAGTCTAATCTTCAATATTAAAAAACCTCTAAATGCCCTGTTCCACATTATTCGGCACCGGAGAGTTTCTAAACATTTGATGTTTGAAAGAAGTGAAAATGCTGATTTGTTGAATTTGCAGCATTAGGAGGTCACATTCACTGAAATAAAAAGCTATTTACCTCTAAAACCTCCTAACAGGCCAAGTTACATGGTAACACAGGAACCCTTCTTTGATGTCACCTTCTCAATTCTTGCATCCATTGATCTTGTGAGTTTCTGGAGAGTTTCTGCTTGTATTTCTTTGCATGATGTCAGAATCGCCTCCCAGAGCTGCTGGTTTGATGTGAACTGCCTCCCACCCTCATAGATCTTTTGCTTGATTATACTCCTAAGGTTCTCTATAGGGTTGAGGTCAGGGGAAGATGGAGCCACACCACGAGTTTATCTCCTTTTATGCCCATAGCAGCCAATGGCACAGAGGTATTCTTCTTTGCAGCATGAGATGGGGCATTGTCATGCATGAGGATGATTTTGCTCCTGTTTCTGCTTTTTGTACCATGGAGGAAAGTTCTCAGTCACAAACTCTATATACTTTGCAGAAGTCATTTTCACACCTTCAGGAACCTTAAAGGGGCCTACCAGCTGTTTCCCATGATTCCAGCCCAAAACATGACTCCTCCACCTCCTTGCTGACGTCGCAGCCTTGTTGGGACATGGTGGCATCCACCAACCATCCACTACTCCATCCATCTGGACCATCCAGGTTGCCGGCACTCATCAGTAAACAAGACTGTTGACAATTAGTCTTCATGTATATGTGGACCCACTGCAGCTGTTTCTGCTTTGTGAGCGCTGTTTAGGGGTGGCCGAATAGTAGGTTTATGCCCCACAGCAGCCTTTGAAGGGTCCTACACCTTGAGGTTGGAGGGACTCCAGAGGCTCCAGCAGCTTCACATATCTGTGCTGGTGTGTAAGGCCTTTTTAGCAGCTGCTCCCTTAATCTGATGAACTTGCCTGGCAGAAACCTTCCTCATTCTGCCTTTATCTGCACGAACACATCCGTGCTCAGAATCAGCCACAAATCTCTTCACAATACGATGATCGCGCTTACGTTTTCCTGCAATATCTAATGTTTTCATCCCTTGTCCAAGGCATTGCACTATTTGTGGCTTTTCGGCAGCAGAGATCCTTTTTCTTTCCCAGGTTACTTGAGAACTGTGGCTGCGTAATATTGTGGAACACCCAGTTTTCCTGTTATTGGGCTTCACCTGCCAAACTAATTATCACAGGGATCTGAGATTGATTTCAGTGATCCAAAGACCCTGAGACACAAGACCAGCAATGGGGTTCATTGACAAAGAAGAAACTCTATGACACTGAAAACCAATTTGCATAATAATTTGTAACGTGGTTTAGCATCTTTCTTTTGTCTTGCAGGTTTATCCATCAATGATTCCATTACTTTTTACCGTCTATGGGTGAAATATTAATAAACCCTTGTTGGTAAATGTATCATTCTGCAAATCTCCTTTATTTGTATCCGGACGTAGGTGTACACAGCTCTGGAGACAAACCCTCCGAGTGGCTGATTCCCTGGATATTATATACATTGATATATCTCTTTTCCAGTATTAAATTGCCATTTACATTAATGTCCAGTGATTATTTGAATGAGATACTTCACAAAGCTTTGTCCCTTAATTGATCGGTGAGCTCGGGCCAGGCGTCGGGGTGCAGCCAAATCCTGGCATCACTTCTCTCCTGTGACCTAAAGGTTAAACAGTAGAATCTGTCTATAGATGTCAGCTGTAAATGTAGAATAATGCTAAAATGATATGAAATGTCAATAATTTCCATTCTATTTAATTGCACCTTGGATACAGGATCTTGATTTTTTTTGGGAAAGTGCAGAAGTCTGTAAAATCCTGGCTTAAATGATGTGCGAAGGTTTTCACGTGTTGTGATGTGAATTATGTCATGAGTCTATGTACATAGTGTATAATGTGATCTGTGTGTTATAGGTGTATTAGGAGAGACGGAAGAGAGTGTTGGGGCCACTCGGAGAAGGTCGTGTCGGGCCCACTGGGAAAGGGGGTACTCGGTACCGGACCGGTCTGCTCTTGGGGAAGTCACAGGTGGTCCTGGTCCGGACCGTGTCCCGGGCTCGGCAATAAAAGGGAATATTTTTGGGGTTGTCAGTCGTGACGCCACCCACTACATGCGGCCAGTGATGGGGCCGCCGCTGCTGCAGAACTTCCGGGCACGATGGAATACCGTAGCAGCGTAGATGGTATAGTTCCAGTGGGTAGAACTGTATTCCCCGGGGCAGTAAGGGTTAAGTGTTGTGGAGTGTTCAGTACACTTACTGTGTAGACGCTGCAGGGATCTCTCCTCTGTGCTGATGCTGTGGCTCTGCAGGTGGGAAAATCGTTGTAATCCTGTATGGAAATAATAGCTTTCACGAAGAAACACAAGGGAGGCAATCTCAGGGTTTTCCGTGTTTACTCTCAGTTCTTCAGACAGTTCACAGTCAGTTACAGTTCTTACAAAGTTCAGTTCAGTACACGGGCACATTCTCCCTCTCCGGGTTCCCTTTACTCTGCAGCCAGGCCTCTCTCTCTCTGTGACCCCTCACACGTTCTCTGTGTCCTTTCCGGGCTGTTAACGGTCTCCGTCTCCACGGGTGTGTGTGTGTGAAACGCCGGACAGTATGGCGGTGACTCGAGCCCTGTGGGTCCTCCTGTTTGTCACTGAGCTGCCTGTCATTTGGGGTAGGGATCCCAATCTGGAACTAAGACCCCCCGTCGTGTTGTTTGGGGATGCCGGGTAAACTACAATCCCCTCTAGAGCCGACACTCTACTCAGCCCAGCCTCCAGCAGTCCTCAAGTGTGAGGCTCTACCAGGCTCCTTTCTCTCTGTTTCTCTCGGTACCATAGGAGGGCTACTCCCCTGCAGTCAGTGGCTTCAGCTGTCCTTTAGGGCCCGGTATCACTGTCCCTCTCAGTCCTCTCACACTCCTGGTGGTATCGGCTTCGGATGGGTTTTCTCTCTCCTCCGGCTCGCACTGGCTCGGTACAGATTCTGCGCTCCTAGGCCTTACACTCACAGGACGTGTGATTCTTTCTGTCTTGGCTTCTCAGCTCAGCTTCTGGTCTTTTCAGCTCGGCACCCTGGGCCTACTGACTTCCTTACCTCCTCCCCCTTCCTATATACTGTCAAGTCACCTGACTAAGTGTGCCCAACCCACTCCTCCAAATCCACCACCCCTCAATCTCAGAGTCTTCCAATCTCAGGGTTGGATGCTACCTTCTCCTACACATGGGCTTGTGTGGCTGTGAGGGTGTTGTTGTGCAACAAGTGTCCTACCTGCCTGGCTGCAGTTCCCTTTTGTGGCCTCCTGGACGCAGGGGCACCACAGTCGCAGCGTCTGGCCAAACAGCCAAAATTCTGAATTGTGGTTCTGTCCCTTTAAAAGGTATTGCTTGGTGATAGCTGGAGATCACTAGGACCCAGCAGGTCTCCTAACTGCTGACCTTTCAGCTGTCTCTATTTATACCTCTGGCTCCAATGATGCATTGCTGGTGATAGCGTGTTTGGAGTTGGTGTTGCTTCCTGGCTCAGCAGTGCATTGTGGACTTCTTGTGTACTTTGCTGTCTTTCTCTCCTTTCAGCTAAGTGTGTCTCCCTCTCCCCTTTCTTTGTTTCCCTGGTGTGTCTTTTCAGTTGTTAGTTGGGTTGACCAGTGTTCTCTCTGTCTGATCCCTAAGTAGTATTACTTGAGGGACAGACAGGGACGAGGCATCCTGCTCGGCGACATTTGCGGAGACTGTATAGGGTTGTTAGGGGAGTCAGGTGTCAGAGCTAGTGTTTATAGTGGTCATCATTCCACCCTCTGCCCTTAGCATCAGGGACCCCCCCCCCCCCCCCACCACCACACCATGTCGTCCTGCGCCGGGTGACTCCACACGCCCAGTGTGACACTGTGATGTGATTTCGACTGATGCTCATATATTTATTGTATAGCATTTTGACATTATAATGTATAGGTATGTTTGCCTTTATAATAAGGTATAGTATAGCGAGTTGATTTCTAAAATCTAGAAGGTGGATATCACGACTATAGCACATGTATCCCAGTTCAGTCGGCAACTATAGTCCTTAGGAAAGCTCCTAAAATGCAGAGGTTAGATATCATGACCTCAGCATGTGTATCCAGATTCAGTATCTATAGTCCATCCATAAGCTTCATGACCTGACCTCAGCACTCGTCCTCTATCTACCAATTCACAGCATTATCTAAACCCCCCAAACATGGGTCTTAGTTTTTTCTGCCTCTTCTTGGAATAAGCTCCTTAGTTGGGCAAAGATGATTACACCCGACTCACTTAACCATCAGGTACATTCAGTTCAAAGAGTAATATAAGTTTACTGGAGTCCCTAGTTAGTCTGTAAAGGTCTCCAGGAGGCTCCTGCAGGGGGAATGAACTTGTCCGCCACGGTGGTACTGCACTTACTCCACGGCATTGCTCTCAGGAAAGCAGGGAACACAAAGCTGAGACGCCCAACCACACATACAACACCCAACTCCAAGCCAGGAAGATGCAGGGTGGAAGAAACCCCTCTATAGGACAGGCCCATCTACTGGTTGGAGGAAGGACTAGGCTTAGGGGAGTGGGAGGAGTTAGTGAGGAGTAGTGATGGAGTTCTAGGGGTCACTGGAGCTGCGGCCTAACGGGACCAGAGGGTAGGTCGGCCGAGGAAACCCCAGTTCAGAGAACACGAAACTACAGCCAACTTTCTGGTTGTGGTAGAGTAACTAGCTGCCTGAGTGGGCTGGCCCCAATTTGGTGTGGAACTGTAGGATCGAGCCAAGGAACCAGAGGCCACTGAACTGCAGGTGCAGTGGCCATCACCATGTATTCTTCCAGGCACAGTGGCTAATGAGGGTTCAGAGGATTTGCAGGCCGTTGCTCAGCAGGGCCCGCAGTCGCCTGTCTTTGGACTTGTAGCATGAAGGTGCAGGAGAAGGGAACTCACATTGTTACCCTTTTGCTTGTCAGTTTATAATTGATCAAACCTCGTTAATGGATCAAAATTAAAATGGACATTTATGCGTATGGATAATTTACCGATAAATCACATGGAAAATGGTTTTCAAAGTTCTGTTATCAGGATCCTAGTCTGAGATAGATGTTACAATCATTATATGATTGTAATGTGAGCTGTGCAATACTTCATTTCTCCTGTGGTGGCGCTGCACAGGGGTTGACTGAACGGCTGACTACAAAGCAATGCATTAGTGCGCTACTTGCACGACTATACAAATGAAAGAGATTTGTCAGAGGATCCGTCACGCTCTTCTCCTCTGATCTATAACTTCAATATAATCTCCAGATTTCCCTCGCAGTGATTCCCACCACCACAGACACATCCTCCAGATGGACAACTCATTCTCCCTATTCTCACCGCTGCCTCTCAATGACAACGTGTGTTAACAGGCAGAGAAATTCACACGATTTACAGCTCTATGATCGCTGCTTTTATGTTATCAGGCTGTTTTGACTATGATACGACCATCATCGGAGAATCCCAACAGACCATAAGTAACTAGAAATGTCATAAAAAGTATCTACAGTAACGACATGTGATGGATCGCAACTGATACAAACGCCACAACATAAAGCAAATCATAACTACACTGCACATTGTACAGGCTGGAGGGAATCAAAGAATGGTGGAGTGTGAAGGGACCTCGAGTGAAAGGACCTCCTGGGTCATTGTGTGGAGGGACCTCCCGGGTCATTGTGTGGAGGGACCTCCCGGGTCATCGTGTGAAGGGACCTCCTGGGTCATCGTGTGAAGGGACCTCCCAGGTCATCGTGTGAAGGGACCTCCCGGGTCATCGTGTGAAGGGACCTCCTGGGTCATCGTGTGAAGGGACCTCCCGGGTCATCGTGTGAAGGGACCTCCCGGGTCATCATGTGAAGGGACCTCCTGGGTCATCGTGTGAAGGGACCTCCTGGGTCATCGTGTGAAGGGACCTCCCAGGTCATCGTGTGAAGGGACCTCCCGGGTCGTCGTGTGAAGGGACCTCCCGGGTCGTCGTGTGAAGGGACCTCCTGGGTCGTCGTGTGAAGGGACCTCCCGGGTCGTCGTGTGAAGGGACCTCCCGGGTCGTCGTGTGAAGGGACCTCCCGGGTCATCGTGTGAAGGGACCTCCCGGGTAATCGTGTGAAGGGACCTCCCGGGTCATCGTGTGAAGGGACCTCCCGGGTCATCGTGTGAAGGGACCTCCCGGGTCATCGTGTGAAGGGACCTCCCGGGTCGTCGTGTGAAGGGACCTCCCGGGTCGTCGTGTGAAGGGACCTCCCGGGTCGTCGTGTGAAGGGACCTCCCGGGTCATCGTGTGAGGGGACCTCCCGGGTCATCGTGTGAAGGGACCTCCTGGGTTATCGTGGAAGGGACCTCTTGGGTCATCGTGTGAAGGGACCTCTTGGGTCATTGTGTGAAGGGACCTCCTGGGTTATCGTGGAAGGGACCTCTTGGGTCATCGTGTGAAGGGACCTCTTGGGTCATTGTGTGAAGGGACCTCTTGGCTCATCGTGTGAAGGGACCTCTTGGCTCATCGTGTGAAGGGACCTCTTGGCTCATCGTGTGAGGGGACCTCCCGGGTCATCGTGTGAGGGGACCTCCCGGGTCATTGTGTGAGGGGACCTTCCGGGTCATTGTGTGAAGGGACCTCCTGGGTTATCGTGGAAGGGACCTCTTGGGTCATTGTGTGAAGGGACCTCTTGGCTCATCGTGTGAAGGGACCTCTTGGCTCATCGTGTGAAGGGACCTCTTGGCTCATCGTGTGAAGGGACCTCTTGGCTCATCGTGTGAAGGGACCTCTTGGCTCATCGTGTGAAGGGACCTCTTGGGTCATCGTGTGAAGGGACCTCCCGGGTCATTGTGTGAAGGGACCTCCTGGGTCATTGTGTGAAGGGACCTCCCGGGTCATTGTGTGAAGGGACCCCTTGGGTCATTGTGTGAAGGGACCTCCCGGGTCATTGTGTGAAGGGACCCCTTGGGTCATCGTGTGAAGGGACCTCTTGGGTTAACCTTATACTAGATCTCGCTCTGCGCCTTGCATTGTGCTAAATGGAATAATGAGGAAAAGATATTGGAATAACAAAGCTCTTGGTGTAGCAGATTGTGTGAATAGACAGAACAGGTATAAACTCCCCGGAGAGGTGAGAGTGGGATTGTTGGCAGTATAAGGCTCAGCGCACTCATCTGTGCTTTACAAAGCTCCGGGTCTCCTCTCACGTTGTCACTTCAGTCGTGTCCATAGAGAGACGGGTGTTAATGAGATACACATCATTTCTTTAAAATGTACAGCAATTTCACACAAATGTTATTCACGTTGTGAAGGACGGCGGTGCGAGCCGGTCTCCACCATAATTAGCAGCACCCTCCCTTATGTTATAGGCCAGGTTTTCTTATCAGCTATATTTGTGCACAGGCAGCATATACACTCCAAATACATATCAAATATATAGAAAAAGAAATACATTGTAACAGTCTTATAAAGCATCATTTGTACCTGATTAAAGTTGTTTGAAGTCATCCTGCTACTCGTACTATGCCATCTTTGAGGTAGCAGTCATGTTTAGGATGAATGGGCCACACTCTGTGGGGTGCACCAGATTATCCAGGAGGTCCCTTCACACGATGACCCGGGAGGTCCCTTCACACGATGACCCAGGAGGTCCCTTCACATGATGGGATGGGAGGTCCCTTCACACAATGACCCGGGAGGTCCCTTCACACAATGACCCGGGAGATCCCTTCACACAGTGACCCAGGAGGTCCCTCCACACAATGACCCGGGAGGTCCCTTCACACGATGACCCAAGAGGTCCCTTCACACGATGACAAAAGAGGTCCCTTCACACGATGACCCAAGAGGTCCCTTCACACGATGACCCAAGGGGTCCCTTCACACAATGACCCAAGGGGTCCCTTCACACAATGACCCGGGAGGTCCCTTCACACAATGACCCGGGAGGTCCCTTCACACGATGAGCCAAGAGGTCCCTTCACACGATGAGCCAAGAGGTCCCTTCACACGATGACCCGGGAGGTTCTCTTCACACAATGACCCAAGAGGTCCCTTCCACGATAACCCAGGAGGTCCCTTCACACAATGACCCGGAAGGTCCCCTCACACAATGACCCGGGAGGTCCCCTCACACAATGACCCGGGAGGTCCCCTCACACGATGAGCCAAGAGGTCCCTTCACACGATGAGCCAAGAGGTCCCTTCACACAATGAGCCAAGAGGTCCCTTCACACAATGACCCAAGAGGTCCCTTCACACGATGACCCAAGAGGTCCCTTCCACGATAACCCAGGAGGTCCCTTCACACAATGACCCGGGAGGTCCCCTCACACGATGACCTGGGAGGTCCCTTCACACGACGACCCGGGAGGTCCCTTCACACGACGACCCGGGAGGTCCCTTCACACGACGACCCGGGAGGTCCCTTCACACGATGACCCGGGAGGTCCCTTCACACGATGACCCGGGAGGTCCCTTCACACGATGACCCGGGAGGTCCCTTCACACGATTACCCGGGAGGTCCCTTCACACGATGACCCGGGAGGTCCCTTCACACGACGACCCGGGAGGTCCCTTCACACGACGACCCGGGAGGTCCCTTCACACGACGACCCGGGAGGTCCCTTCACACGACGACCCGGGAGGTCCCTTCACACGACGACCCGGGAGGTCCCTTCACACGACGACCCGGGAGGTCCCTTCACACAATGACCCGGGAGGTCCCTTCACACAATGACCCGGGAGGTCCCTCCACACAATGACCCGGGAGGTCCCTCCACACAATGACCCGGGAGGTCCCTCCACACAATGACCCGGGAGGTCCCTCCACACAATGACCCGGGAGGTCCCTCCACACAATGACCCGGGAGGTCCCTCCACACAATGACCCGGGAGGTCCCTCCACACTCCACCATTCTTTGATTCCCTCCAGCCTGTACAATGTGCAGTGTAGTTATGATTTGCTTTATGTTGTGGCGTTTGTATCAGTTGCGATCCATCACATGTCGTTACTGTAGATACTTTTTATGACATTTCTAGTTACTTATGGTCTGTTGGGATTCTCCGATGATGGTCGTATCATAGTCAAAACAGCCTGATAACATAAAAGCAGCGATCATAGAGCTGTAAATCCTGTGAATTTCTCTGCCTGTTAACGCACGTTGTCATTGAGAGGCAGCGGTGAGAATAGGGAGAAGGAGTTGTCCATCTGGAGGAGATGTGTCTGTGGTGGTGGGAATCACTGCGAGGGAAATCTGGAGATTATATTGAAGTTATAGATCAGAGGAGAAGAGCATGACGGATCCTCTGACAAATCTCTTTCATTTGTATAGTCGTGCAAGTAGCGCACTAATGCATTGCTTTGTAGTCAGCCGTTCAGTCAACCCCTGTGCAGCTCTTAGGGAACATCCCATGGACAACGCACCCAAGACTTAGTTTATTGCCAATTGGGTCATTTGTTGAAACCCTGCAGTCAACCAAGATCTTTGAGGAAGACCACTAGGGAGTTGTCACACTGGGCGAAGTGAGACACCCAACACAGGGTGACGAGGGGGGAAAAGGAGTCCCCGACGCCAAGGGCAAAGGGGAAATGGTGACCCCCTAGAAATATTAGTGCTGACACCTGGCTCCCCTAACAACGCTATACAGTCTCCACAACTGTCGCCAAGCAGGATACCTCGTCCCTGTCTATCCCTCAAAAAAGCTTATGTAGGGATCAGACAGGGTGGACACTGATCTACCCAGCTAACAACTAAAGGAAAACAAGGGGGAAGAGAGAAGTACTTAGCTGAAGAGGAAGACCGCAAACTACAATGGGAATCCTTGATGCACTGCAAAGCTAGGAAGCAACACCAACTCCAAACACGCTATCACCAGCAAAGCATCATGGGAGCCAAAGGGTATAAATAGAGACAGCTGAAAGGTCGACCAGTAGGAGCCCAGCTATCATCAAGGGGAGAAATACCATTTAAAGGGACAGGACAACAGTTCAGGACTTTGGCTGTTTGGCCAGATGCTGCGACCATCTGCGAGTGGCCTCAACCGCCTCATCCGTGTCTCCTGATACACCCATACCAGAAGTGCATATGTGATACCTTACATGGAGATGATCATTGGGTGACCGTGCACCTACAGTCATGGACAAAAGTTTTGTTACACTTGAAATAGTTCCAGAAAATGAAGAAAATAATTGTATTCCCATCTTTTGTTATTCACATTTATTTCTTTTATATATTGTAACAACACAGGGGGAAAAAGCAAAATCAAAAACAGAGCTACTCTAAGGGTGTGAATATATATGATAGTATGTAACATGGTGCATAGCTGAATGAGGATATGAATAAAGTGTGCATTGGGCATAACAATGGTGAATATCGGACTGAGCGGTGATCGTTCCACCCCGGACTTGTTTCTTTCCCTTCTTTTTTCCTGTTTTACATGTATGGCATAGATCCTGCTCTACAATTCGCGGGGCCCTTGGAAAATCTTCTTTTGAAGGTTCGTAGACGACGTTTTGTCCCTTACAAATCTCTATTGGAACCTTGGTAAAGTTTCCTTTTCTGTAAAATCCATTTTCTTTCCTGAATCTCTAAACGACTGGATGTTGCCAAGTCAATTTCACTTATTTGGTTAAAGGGGGAGCACTCTACTATGTGGACGAGGAGACGAGAGGGATATTTGCCCGGCTAATAAAATCTGCGAGATAAATATATTTACATATTCCAGTTTCATCAGCTGAAATGGCTGGAGGTATCAATATGTAATTTATTCCCACCCACGGCATTAAGAGAACAAATAATATCATTAGTCTGTTGCCAGAGCCGGAGTTGTGCCGGCCTAAGAAAATATTGAATCTTATTAATTTTGTTTAATTAAACTTTATTAACCTTAAATTCGGGATAAAGCCGACACCAGGAAATCTCCATAATCCAAGTGTCCGTCCTTCATCTCCGATATTAAACAATGACGATGACCCCGGAGAAGCAAAACACCCGCAAGATGGAGAAACTCATAAAGAGCGCGGCGGCGGATGGAACCTGTGAAATTAAACTCCAGCTTTAAGGACAAATAGAGGATGTAATAAAACGAGCTCTACTGATAGTCTGAACACAGACTTACTCAATATCGGGAGAGCAAACACAGTCGGCCTTTACTTTACTTTTTTTAAATCACTTTATGTTTATGATTTTGGCGCAAGATCAGAAATGTTCTTCATTTTTCTTACCTTTTTTTGCACATTTTTAGCTCAAATATTCCAGGCACACATGAAATCTCCGGGGCTGGAGAACGTTTGGAGACTTTTTAAAACTTTGCAATTACTAAAACAGCCAAAAGCGCCTACAGCAAACAATCTCTGTCCACAATAAGAACCTTCACCACAAAACGTAACAAAACACATAAAATAAACTTTAAATAAGAAGACGGAACAAGACACAAATGAAATACAGAAAGGACACGTGTGGTCTCCATTAGGTAGAGTACAGATTTGTAAGGATTAAAGGGGTATGCTGGGAGATAATGAATATTCTACTCGCCATGACCTCATAAACTATAAAGATATGTAGCAAGTTGTTCCTCATCCTCACTGTACCTGTAATTTAGTGTGATGATGGAGCTGCTGCTTGGTGTTCCCCTTCCCTTCTGGTATGTTGCACCTGGGGTTGTGAAGGGATGTGGCTTTCTCACTGTTGATTAGTAGCTGTCAGCCCCCTGATAATATCTGTCCCTGCAGTCCTAAATCAGGGCACAGTCCACACCTTGTGATTTCAGACTGAATCCTATAATTAACCATCAAATCTTCACAATAAAGTCCACAGGATAATTGATGACTAGAGTTCATGCAAATTTACACGCACGCCCCAACAGAGGTCTGCAGCCACTAGAATGGGAGAGGGACAACCACCTCTGTGACTGCATCAACAGCTCTTTATTTCATTTACCGGCCTGGTGCAACATTGGGGTGTGACGCACATGTGATGATGTGCCAGGTTGAAGATGAGCCGAGGATGGAGGAGCTGCTCCCTCTTCATTTTCAGCAGCCACAGAGCCTCACTGTAACCAATTTTCAGTATCCTCCCACGTCTTGTCTTCCCCACCACCTTCCTCAGCTTGTCCTCCCGGCCTCCTTCAATGGCTTGTCCCCCCAACTACCTTCCACAGCTCGCCCTCCCGGCCTCCTTCCCACGGCTCGCCCTCCCTGCCTCCTTCTCACGGCTCGCCCTCCCGGCCTCCTTCCCACGGCTCGCCCTCCTGGCCTCCTTCCCACGGCTCGCCCTCCCGGCCTCCTTCCCACGGCTCGCCCTCCCGGCCTCCTTCCCACGGCTCGCCCTCCCGGCCTCCTTCCCACGGCTCGCTCTCCCGGCCTCCTTCCCACGGCTCGCTCTCCCGGCCTCCTTCCCACGGCTCGCTCTCCCGGCCTCCTTCCCACGGCTCGCTCTCCCGGCCTCCTTCCCACGGCTCGCCCTCCCGGCCTCCTTCCCACGGCTCGCCCTCCCGGCCTCCTTCCCACGGCTCGCCCTCCCGGCCTCCTTCCACGGCTCGCTCTCCCGGCCTCCTTCCCACGGCTCGCTCTCCCGGCCTCCTTCCCACGGCTCGCTCTCCCGGCCTCCTTCCCACGGCTCGCTCTCCCGGCCTCCTTCCCACGGCTCGCCCTCCCGGCCTCCTTCCCACGGGTCGCCCCCTCCCGGCCTCCTTCCCACGGGTCGCCCCCTCCCGGCCTCCTTCCCACGGCTCGCTCTCCCGGCCTCCTTCCCACGGCTCGCTCTCCCGGCCTCCTTCCCACGGCTCGCCCTCCCGGCCTCCTTCCCACGGGTCGCCCCCTCCCGGCCTCCTTCCCACGGGTCGCCCCCTCCCGGCCTCCTTCCCACGGCTCGCTCTCCCGGCCTCCTTCCCACGGCTCGCCCTCCCGGCCTCCTTCCCACGGCTCGCCCTCCCGGCCTCGTTCCCACGGCTCGCCCTCCCGGCCTCGTTCCCACGGCTCGCTCTCCCGGCCTCGTTCCCACGGCTCGCTCTCCCGGCCTCGTTCCCACGGCTCGCTCTCCCGGCCTCCTTCCCACGGCTCGCTCTCCCGGCCTCCTTCCCACGGCTCGCCCTCCCGGCCTCCTACCCACGGCTCGCTCTCCCGGCCTCCTTCCCACGGCTCGCTCTCCCGGCCTCCTTCCCACGGCTCGCTCTCCCGGCCTCCTTCCCACGGCTCGCTCTCCCGGCCTCCTTCCCACGGCTCGCTCTCCCGGCCTCCTTCCCACGGCTCGCCCTCCCGGCCTCCTTCCCATGGCTCGTTGCCGTATTTTCGGCACACCCTGCCGCAGACATCCTAGCACTTTCATTACTTCACACACATCTTCAATGAAGCGTTTTCCATTATTCAATTTTCAAACACAAATTGTACCCCCCCCCGTCCACCGTCCCCCCACTGCCCCAACTCTGTTATCAGGAATCTCCGTCCAGCTGGAACATACAAAACTGCGAGAAAAAGAGGGAGAATCGTGCAGATCGGGCTGTTTTTTTTAATAACTCATATTGACACCAATGAAAACCTATATCCCGGCTAGTGGGATTTATATTTATAGCCGCCTCTACTTCCCTTTATATACTGTAACCCTTCACAGTCCATTAACTCCTGTACATCCAAAGCAACCGGCACTTACAATAATAAAACTCCAGGGGAACGTTTGTAATGTAGAGATGCCAGAGGTAAGGAGGTGTAGCAGGGGTGCCGGAGGTACGGAGGTGCAGCAGGGGTGCCGGAGGTACGGAGGTGCAGCAGGGGTGCTGGAGGTATAGAGGTGCAGCAGGGGTGCTGGAGGTATAGAGGTGCAGCAGGGGTGCTGGAGGTATAGAGGTGCAGCAGGGGTGCCGGAGGTATAGAGGTGCAGCAGGGGTGCCGGAGGTACAGAGGTGCAGCAGGGGTGCTGGAGGTATAGAGGTGCAGCAGGGGTGCCGGAGGTACGGAGGTGCAGCAGGGGTACTGGAGATACTGAGGTGCAGCAGGGGTGCCGGAGGTATAGAGGTGCAGCAGGGGTGCCGGAGATACTGAGGTGTAGCAGGGGTGCCGGAGGTACGGAGGTGCAGCAGGGGTGCTGGAGATACTGAGGTGCAGCAGGGGTGCCGGAGGTATAGAGGTGCAGCAGGGGTGCCGGAGATACTGAGGTGTAGCAGGGGTGCCGGAGGTACGGAGGTGCAGCAGGGGTGCCGGAGGTACGGAGGTGCAGCAGGGGTGCCGGAGGTACAGAGGTGCAGCAGGGGTGCTGGAGGTATAGAGGTGCAGCAGGGGTGCCGGAGGTATAGAGGTGCAGCAGGGGTGCCGGAGGTACAGAGGTGCAGCAGGGGTGCTGGAGGTATAGAGGTGCAGCAGGCAGGGCCGGCTCCAGGTTTCTGTGGGCCCCGGGCGAAAAGGTCTCAGTGGGCCCCCTTTAAGTACATATCGCGGACTATATATATATATATATATATATATATATATATATATATATATATATATATTATATATATATATTGCCGCACACTTACCGCAAGCCCCATAGACAATGCATGGGGCTTGCTGCAAACGTGCAGCAAGTGCGGCCGCTAGACGGAAAATGCGGCAGATGCAGGTTTTTTTTTACCGCAACTGCCACATTTTTAAAAAACTCCTATGTGAAGGCAGCCTTACAGGAACAGTGACTGCCGAATCCAGCAAGAGCTGTTTCTGACAGTGAGTATGGGTAGGGTCACATTGCAAACCTAAATTGCATTCACCGCATCCGGATCCGGATGCGGTGAACGCAATGCCGGGCACACACATTTTTTTACAAAAATGTATGCTGAATACCGCACTGCGGTCACCGGATGGCTCAGGATGTGTAATCCCTGAGCCATCCGGTAACTGCATAGGTTGCGGTTCCCGGCTCAGCAAACCTATTAAAGAGTTAAATTGATTACTAAAGTACTGTTTGAGGTCTGTAGGGGGGCTTAGACCCCCCTACAGACCGGCCGCCCACTTCGGTGGCCTCCTAATACAATATCCCCGCTGGCACGGGCTTCTCCGAGCCCGTGCAAGTCCCCACACCCCCAGCCCCCCGAATTACTATACAGGGGTGCCTGCACCCCTCTTGTATCCTTATTCCTGTATGGGGGGGAAAATGATATATTACAGTCTTGGTGAAAGTACATATTTACGTGTCTTCTGCTCCAATGTGGTGACGAATCCATGGGCGGGGCTGTTTGCGGCAGCCTCCGCCCCATCATTTCTCATGGCCGCCCCCTCTGTGCCTCAGCCATTGATGTGAGGCCGGCCGCATCATGAAAGGGGCGGGCCGAACACGTCACACCGTGCGCCCCGCCCCTTTCATGACGCGGCCGGCCTCACATCAATGGCTGAGGCACAGAGGGGGCGGCCATAACAACTGAGGGGGCGGAGGCTGCCGCAAACAGCCCCGCCCATGGATTCGTCACCACATTGGAGCAGAAGACACGTAAATATGTACTTTCACCAAGACTGTAATATATCATTTTCCCCCCCATACAGGAATAAGGATACAAGAGGGGTGCAGGCACCCCGGTATAGTAATTCGGAGGGCTGGGGGTGTGGGGACTTGCACGGGCTCGGAGAAGCCCGTGCCAGCGGGGATATTGTATTAGGAGGCCACCGAAGTGGGCGGCCGGTCTGTAGGGGGGTCTAAGCCCCCCTACAGACCTCAAACAGTACTTTAGTAATCAATTTAACTCTTTAATAGGTTTGCTGAGTCGGGAACCGCAACCTATGCAGTTACCGGATGGCTCAGGATTACACATCCTGAGCCATCCGGTGACCGCAGTGCGGTCCCGGCAAACGCTGCGAAAACTGCTGCCTGCATGATTTTAAACGCAGGCAGCAGTGCCGGATCCGGCCACCGGATGGCTTGTGAAGCCATCCGGTGTTTTGCATAGGCTCCTATCAGGAGCGTTTCCTGGTCCGGTTTTGAGCTTTTTTAAAGTTCAAAACCGGATCAGGATTTTGCAAACAAAACGGAAATGTGACCCTAGCCTTATATTACACGTTGTTAGGAGCGGGCTATAATGCGATTGCATTCCCTTGCGCCTTTTAAAAATACCCTTCAAATGCAAAATGTTGCATTTTTGTGCGTCTGAGGATGCTTGGTATATACACAAGCATCCTGAAGCACACAAATAATGCAAGCAGCTCAATGGAGCCGCACTGCCATATGGTGGCACCGCAGCCAAGCGGAGTGTCTGGCCGTCTGGATCTCTCTTTCTCCTCACCTTTCTTCTCGCTGCTCCGGTCTCCTCCGGTCGCTCTGCACATATCAGCACAGTGATGACATCGTGCCCCTCCATGCTGAGCTGCAGAATGCAGACAGCGGCAGAAGAGACTCTGGAGAAGAATGCTGCTGGCAAAGGCGGCTGGGACTATAGGAGCGGAATCCGCGGGGGGCTACCATTGGTACACATACTTCGTACACACGCGGCTCTGCTACGTACACCTCATACACACGCGGCTCTGCTCCGTACACCTCGTACGCACGCGGCTCTGCTCCGTACACCTCGTACACACACGGCTCTGCTCCGTACACCTCGTACACACACGGCTCTGCTCCGTACACCTCGTACACACACGGCTCTGCTCCGTACACCTCGTACACACTCGGCTCTGCTCCGTACACCTCGTACACACTCGGCTCTGCTCCGTACACCTCGTACACACTCGGCTCTGCTCCGTACACCTTGCACACACTCGGCTCCGCTCCGCACACCTCGCACACACATGGCTCAGCTCCGTACACCTCGTACACGCTCCGCTCCGTACACCTCGTACACACACGGCTCTGCTCCGTACACCTCGTACACACACGGCTCTGCTCCATACACCTAGTACACACTCGCCTCTGCTACATTCACACTGTAAATCCCTCCTGACCCCACACATAACCTTCACCTAATTGCCATACACCTAGTACACACTCACCTCTGCTACATTCACACTGTAAATGCCTCCTGACCACACACAAACTTCACCTTATTTGAGCATCATTGATGGCCAGCAGAGTCCTGGATACACTGAGGAGCTGATCATGAGACCCCTGACTCCTCCCCATCCATTGACATCATCACAGGTCCTGTAAGCACACTAGCACAGAGTGTGCAGCTCTGTCGGCTCCCGTGGAGGGGGGAGGAGGGAGACCTCCGGTGCTGCAGCCTGCAGGAGCCTGAAAATGACCCCCCAGCTGCCCCCTGGATATGGCTCTGGCTGTGGGGGCAGTGCTCAGGAGCCCCTGAGGCTAGGGTCACACTTGCATTGTGACCCTAGCCTTATGCAAGTATTGTATGTTGCAACGCTGCTATGCGCTGGAGGCAGCCCATAGAAACCCGACGTTTACCTTGACAACCACTGGTTGTCAATGTAAACTGCGGGTTTCTATGGGCTCAGTTGCTGGCAGCGCATAGCGTTAAACGCTCTGCGCTGCAGCAGACAATACTTGCGTCAGGCTAGGGTCACAACACAAGTGTGACCCTAGCCCTCAGGGGCCCGGTGGGCCCCCTCCAAGCCGTCGGGCCCCGGCACTTGCCCGGGTACGCCGGGTGCTGACGCCGGCCCTGGCAGCAGGGGTGCCGGAGGTACAGAGGTGCAGCAGGGGTGCCGGAGGTACAGAGGTGCAGCAGGGGTGCCGGAGGTGCATTTTTGGTGCAGATTTGGTGTACATTTGTGCCATGTGTTTTTTTAAATTAAGTCAATGACTGGAAGGGGCGGAAACTGCGGGAAATCTGCACCAAGAATTAACACTGTAGATTTATTTCTGAACCACAAATGAAAGAATAAAACACGAACAACGTGCACAAATCGCCATCATTCTCATTGACTTTGCTGTAGATAGGGATGCAGATATGTGAGACGCATCAAAGATGCATTGTGTGCACAGGGCCTAGATCTCTAGCTCCAGTGCTGTAACTCACAGCTCAGGGGCCCTGATGTGAAAGCTCCAACGGGGCCCCCAATTACTGCAATTCTTTAATAGCATTAATCTTTTTCTATAGGACAAAGGGACTTTTGGGGCCCTCTAGGCTCCAGGGCCCGGGTGTGGTTGCAGCCCCTGCACCTGTTGTAGTTACCCCCCACCCCCCCCCCCCCCGCATACCACTGCATCCTCATCATGTCCGTCTCAGGCCTGTGATTGGCTGCAGGGTTTTTTTCTTGGGATTTTCTCACATTTGCTATCAATTTTTATGTAACCGATGCAACAAATACCATCAAAAATTGGGAATATAAGAATTACTGTTTAGTCCCAGAACCCAAAAGCGCAAAAAAAACGCATTGAAATGCTGCAAATAAAAACTACGTGCAAAAAGCCGTCACCCCGCCCCAATGGCGGAAACATAAAAAGTTACTATAAAATGGCGACACCAAACAGTTTTTAGTTTTTGTCAAAATTGTGCCTTTTATTCCGCTCCTCATACAAACGTTTATCATCGTGTCGCCGGATAATTGTTACATTAATACTATAAACACAAACCTCATAAAACAATGGCGGCATTGGGGTGGGGGATCATCGCTCCCCACTTTCCCAGTTTTCAGTGCATTGTATGGGGATGTGAGCGGGATCATCAATACTCTGCTTGTTCTGCAGATGACGAGCCCCTTATTGAGGAGTCACCCAAAAAAATAACAATCGGAAATCGGGCTCTGTCTAGTGAATTGGGTAGCAAAATGCTAGTGTCAGTGATACAATAAGACAACACGGGGAGTGAGAAAAAAGTGAGATAAAACAACAAAAGGAACTAGAGGAAGGGAGTGGTCATAAGGGCAGCAGCTAAGATTTAAATCTACAAGGATTAGAAAGGAGCTCTGTTAAACCCTTCAGTACTAAAAGAAATTCATTCCACGAAGCCGGCTCTAAAGAGGAATTCAACCAGCCAAATAGTGTGACCTTCTAATCCCAGATACCCCAGAGGTCACAGCAGGGTATGACACACTAATGACAGAACGTCAGCATCACTCTATTCATCCCTGCTATACTTTATCTAAGTGATGCTAAACAGTACCCAGGCTGTAGAAGGGTCGGAGAGATTTTGTGCTAGGCCACAAGTCCCAGGAGATGGCATCTTCCTACTCAATACCGGCCGGCCGTCTTCATGTTTTGTAGAGCAGCCTCAGTCCCCCTCTATATTGTACATCTGAAGAAACGCCCCGCTACACTTAGGTTCTCTAGGAGCAGTGGTCAGCAGTCAGTGATCAGCGTTCTGCCTTCGGTGCTTGACCGGTGCAGTCTGGTTTTTGGTGTAGGGTTTTCGGCCTCCTTCTGGAGTCGGTGTACTGTTTTTGGTAATGGGCATCTATACAGGCACAGGGCATGTTTCCACTGTAGCAGGTCATGGGCTTCTACTGGTGGTGATCAGTATAACTCAGGCCTTCTCCAGGAGCTGAGCACTCTCTGACCCTTCTGTAGTGGTGGGAATATAAATCCACTCGTCTGCCACACTCTTTCCTGACGCAGGTTCTGGTGCCAACTCCCCCCCCTACACGCCATATCTTGGCATTTTATATTTTGCAACTGTAACAGAACTGTCATGTGACCCAGTGTCGCCTCTGAACTCTTCTCTCGAGGAAACACACATTTTGCTGTTTAGTTCCTCCACACTTGCTACTTTTGGCCAGCAGATGGCGATGTTTCCCTTCAGTCAATAAGAGAGAGATAGCTGCGTCTTCCCCCGTATGCACAATGCCGAGGCGTGCCCTGAAATTCTTAGCAAAGAAATGGAGAAGTCGAACTCACCGCCAGTAATGTAACGTCCCAGCAATCTATGCACAAAGGAGGGTGTCAACGACAGCTGTCCAACATCTTCTAATCAATAATGGATGAGAAAAAGGAGTAAAGGCACCTCTATCCCCAAATGTACGTTACAGACACGTCCTTACACGTTTCCAGTGGATACAGCCACCATTACTCATAGGAGGTTTCAGGACTTCCATTATAGTCCTCAATGACATTTATCCTATTCTAACTACTGGAAAGTCTACCTTGGCCTCGACCTGTTCACCAACCGTCATTCTGACATTATTCAGTAACATTAACACAATCTGATCATGCACCAGAGCAGAGCGGTGGAAATGACATCCCATAACCCTAACCCTAAATGACAGCCAGTCCTAGCGGTTAGGATTGCTATAAACGTCTATTGTTCCACATAAAGGGAAGCTGCCTACATCCTCAAACCATTTGTATGTCTGTGTAACCCTAGAAAAGGAAAAGCAAATTAATCCCTTTATGTTCCCAAATAAATGCATTAGCTGGGAGAAATCCCATTAATTATGAAGTTTTCTTTATGTGTTTGGAAGTGCACTGGGGCGGGACGATGCACTTATAGCTCCTCAGCCTCACACTGTTTCCTGCCTCGCAACATTCTCCTGTGGTTGATTGACAGGTCACTGGCTCTGATACGGCTCGTGAAGACTGGAGGCCGGGGGAGCAGTGTGCTCATGAAGACTGGAGGCCAGGGGGAGCAGTGCGCTCGTGAAGACTGGAGGCCAGGGGGAGCAGTGCGCTCGTGAAGACTGGAGGCCAGGGGGAGCAGTGCGCTCGTGAAGACTGGAGGCCAGGGGGAGCAGTGCGCTCGTGAAGACTGGAGGCCAGGGGGAGCAGTGCGCTCGTGAAGACTGGAGGCCAGGGGGAGAAGTGGACTCGTGAAGACTGGAGGCCGGGGGAGCGGTGCGCTCGTGAAGACTGGAGTCCGGGGGAGCGGTGCGCTCGTGAAGACTGGAGTCCGGGGGAGCGGTGCGCTCGTGAAGACTGGAGTCCGGGGGAGCGGTGCGCTCGTGAAGACTGGAGTCCGGGGAAGCGGTGCGCTCGTGAAGACTGGAGGCCGGGGGAGCGGTGCGCTCGTGAAGACTGGAGGCCGGGGGAGCGGTGCGCTCGTGAAGACTGGAGGCCGGGGGGAGCAGGGCGCTGGTGAAGATGGAGGCCGGGGAAGCAGTGCGCTTGTGAAGACTGGAGGCCGGGGGAGCGGTGCGCTGGTGAAGACTGGAGGCCGGGGGAGCGGTGCGCTGGTGAAGACTGGAGGCCGGGGGAGCAGTGCGCTCGTGAAGACTGGAGGCCTGAACTGTGCTGTACAGTTTTACATACAGGGTTAGAGCTGTCCAATATTCGGTGCTGGATCCAGTTTTCTCACTATTTTGTACACCCCTAACATACAATGTTTCCCGCGCAGCTTCCCTGGCTGGAGACCGTCCTGACTCACTTGTATCGAGGTCATTGTAGCCGTCATTTTTAATTTTTAATTTTTTTCAAGGAAATTGACAAGTCTTATTTTTAGGGCCCCTTCAGTTGTGAAGTGACTTTGTGAGACCTCAATAATGTAAACCCCCAATGTGATTCCATTTTACACCCCTGCCCCTCAATGTAATCACTGCTAAGGTCAGGGGGATTATTAACCCTTCAGCTGCTTTTCAGGAATGAATACAAAGTGGCAGAAGAAGAAAAAATTGTTTATCACCTAAATGTTGGTGACTTCTGACGGGCCCCTGTGGCTGCAGAGTCTAAGGCCATAAATTGCCAACAGGGCTGAGGAGTCACTGAGCCAAATCTCCAACTCCACAACCCTGAGCTGCCATGGCAACCATCAGGACCAACCAATCAGGATCTCAGGGTGTTGATGAAGTTAGGGAGGAGTCTTTGACACGCCCCTGCAGAGCCTTAGGATACTCGGAACCGGGCCTTGAGGCTTCATCACGGGGATCACAGGGACCGAGACCCGGCTCCATGACCCAGGCGTTGTCATTAAATGTTCGGTGTAGGTGTTTCTCTCTCGTAGGGATAGGGATCTGATGTGGAGGGTTCATTCTGGGCAGGGATAGCTGGACTTGGGGATACTTGTTAAATTTACGTGACGCCACCCGCAGGTTGCGGCTATAGATGGCCGCCGCTGCTCGACAGTCTTCCTAGGGGCTGATAGTTGGGAGGCAGCAATGTTCTTAAGCCCTCTACGGGTAGGGCTGACCCCCAGGGCAGATAGAGGTACCTGGGTGAGTTAGTAGTTGTGTTTCTGGTGCTTTAGACATGTTAAGAAAGTTCACAGACACAGCGGGGTGCAGTCTTTAGTTCTTTACTCAGTCTCTGTGTAACAGCCCGCTGAGCATTGGGCTGCAGGGAGGCAGGCATCCAGCTACTCACTAGTAATAGGATGGCATGTAACCGGCACCCCTTCTCTGTCCTTTCCAGGTTGTCTCACAGCGCTTGGCTCGCCTGTCCTGCCTTGCACCTCGCCACACTGAGCTCTGAGCCGGTGACTGTGGGCTTTTCCCAGGGGTTACCCTGCAGTGTCTCCCCTTAGCTCTATGGTTGCCACCTTTTCAGCAAATGTGTGCGGTTGTTAGCTGAGTCACCATGAAACTGTCACACAGTCTCCGGGTCGCTAGCTGAACCTGATCTTCTCCATTAGTCTTTTGGGTTCCCGGTGTCCTTTGCGGCCTAGTCCCTCCACTTGCCTGCACTTGACAATGGATACGAGACCCATGGGTGGATTGCTCACTTCATGTGCCTCTGTGACCCCTCTTCCTCCTGGAGCCACCTAGGTGATGTCCTGCTCTAGGGTTCAGCCTTAGGACGAGCTCCCACTTGCTCCAGTCCTCTGGACACTTCTCAGACGTATATTCTCTAGCTGCCCTCCATCTCGACCTTGGTGATTAATGGCCTCTTCTCAGATGTTCTGCCGCCTCTCCTCAACTGGTCACTCTCTGTTAGCTGTCTGTCTTCTTACTGTCATCTCCTACGTTCTAGATGTTTCTTGCTCTTTTTATACCCCTTTGTCACATGCCCCACATCATCTACATGTGTTCTTCCTGACCTCACTCCTCCTAAAGTGCTCCCTCTAACTAACTCCCTTCATCACCCAACCCCACTACAATCATTCCTAGTGTGATCTGGGTGTCCCAGTACCGGTCTGTAGTTGTGTTTTTTTTCTACTACGTGCAGCATGATGGGGGATTATAGAGACTGTCACTGGGCTGCTTGGAGATTGTGCTGGGCTGTAGAGGCTGCTACTGTTATGGAGGCTGTGCTATGGAGGCTACTGCTGGGACATAGAGGCTGCTGTTGGGTTATGGAGGATGTACTATAGAGGTTGCTGCTGGGTTATGGAGGCTGTGCTATGGAGGCTGCTGCTGCGGTATATGGAGACTGTGCGATGGAGCCTGCTGCTGGGACATAGAGGCTACTTCTGGCTTATGGAGGCTGTGCTATGGAGGCTGCTGCTGGGTTTATGGAGGCTGTGCTATGGAGGCTGCTGCTGGGGTGTATGGAGGCTGTGCTATGGAGGCTGCTGCTGGGTTATGGAGGCTGTGCTATGGAGGCTGCTGCTGAGTTATGGAGTCTGTGCTATGGAGGCTGCTACTGAGGTATATGGAGGCTGTGCTATGGAGGCTGCTGCTGGGTTATGGAGGCTGTGCTATGGAGGCTGCTGCCTAGGTATATGGAGGCTGTGCTATGGAGGCTGCTGCCTAGGTATATGAAGGCTGTGCTATGGAGGCTGCTGCTGCGGTATATGGAGACTGTGCTATGGAGGCTGCTGCTGGGATATAGATGCTACTGCCTGACTTATGGAGGCTGTGCTATGGAGGCTGCTGCTGGGGTATATGGAGGCTGTGCTATGAAGGCTGCTGCTGGGTTATGGAGGCTGTGCTTTGGAGGCTGCTGCCTAGGTATATGGAGGCTGTGCTATGGAGGCTGATGCTGGGACATAGATGCTACTGCTGGGTTATGGAGGCTGTGCTATGGTGGCTGCTGCTGGGGTATATGGAGGCTGTGCTATGGAGGCTACTGCTAGGACACAGAGGCTGCTGCTGGGTTATGGATACTGTGCTATGGAGGCTGCTGCTGGGTTATGGAGGCTGTGCTATGGAGGCTACTGCTGATGTATATGGAGGCTGTACTATAGAGGCTGCTGCTGGGGTATATAAAGGCTGTGGTATGGAGGCTACTGCTGGGTTATGGAGGCTGTGCTATGGAGGCTGATGCTGGGTTATGGAGGATGTGCTACAGAGGCTGCTGCTGGGCTATAGAGGCTTCTGCTGTGCTATGGAGGCTGCTGCTGTGCTATGGAGGCTAGGCTATGGAGGCTGCTTCTGGGATATATGGAGGCTTTACTGGGCTATGGAGGCTACTGCTGTGTGGGCTTTGCTGGGCTATGGAGGCTACTGTGCTGTGGAGGCTGCTACTGTGTTATGGAGGCAATGGAGTCTGCTACTGGGCTATGGAGGCTAGGTTATGGAGCCTGGAAGTCCTGGGCTGTATGGAGGGTGCTTCTGGGCTATGGATGTTCTGCTGGGCTATAGAGGCTGCTGCTGGGTTATAGAAGCTGTGCTATGGAGCTTGTGATATGGAGGCTGCTGGGCTATAATATGTAGGTTGTGCTGTATATATTTTTTGAAGGTTGTGCTGTATATAAAATTTGAAGGCTGTGCTGCGCTACAGTGTTGGCCAAAAGTATTGACACCCCTGACATTCTGTCAAATAATACTCAGTTTCTTGCTGAAAATTCTTTGTATTATTATCTTCATTTAATTTGTCTTCAATGAAAAAAAACACAAAGAGAATTGTCCTAAAGCCAAATTGGATCTAATTCCACCAAACATAAAAAAGGGGGTGGACAAAAGTATTGCACTGCTAGAGAAATCATGTGATGCTTCTGTAATTAGTGTAATTAACAGCACCTGTAACTTACCTGTGGCACCTAACAGGTGTTGGCAATAACTAAATCACACTTGCAGCCAGTTGACATGGATTAAAGTTGACTCAACCTCTGTCCTGTGTCCTTGTGTGTACCACATTGAGCATGGAGAAAAGAAGACCAAAGAACTGTCTGAGGACTGAGAAACCAAATAGTGAGAAGCATGAGCAATCTCAAGGCTACAAGTCCATCTCCAAAGACCTGAATGTTCCTGTGTCTACCGTGCGCAGTGTCATCAAGAAGTGTAAAGCCCATGGCACTGCGGCTAACCTCCCTAGATGTGGACGGAAAAGAAACAATTGACGAGAGATTTCAACGCAAGATTGTGCGGATGGTGGATAAAGAACCTCGACTAACATCCAAACAAGTTCAAGCTGCCCTGCAGTCCGAGGGTACAGCAGTGTCACCCCGTACTATCCGTCAGCGTCTGAATGAAAGGGACTGTATGGTAGGAGACCCAGGAAGACCCCACTTCTTACCCCGAGACATAAAAAAGTCAGGCTGGAGTTTGCCAAAACTTACCTGAAAAAGCCTACAACGTTCTGGAAGAATGTTCTTGGTCAGATGAGACAAAGTAGAGATTATAGGGCAAAGGCATCAACATAGAGTTTACAGGAGAACATAAAGAGGCATTCAAAGAAAAGAACACGCTCCCTACAGTCAGACATGGCGGAGGCTCCCTGATGTTTTGGGGTTGCTTTGCTGCCTCTGGCACTGGACTGCTTGACCGTGTGCATGGCATTATGAAGTCTGAAGACTACCAACACATTGTGCAGCATAATGTAGGGCCCAGTGTGAGAAAGCTGGGTCTCCCTCAGAGGTCATGGGTCTTCCAGCAGGACAATGACCCAAAACACACTTCAAAAAGCTCTAGAAAATGGTGTGAGAGAAAGCACTGGAGACTTCTAAGGTGGCAGCAATGAGTCCAGACCTGAATCCCATAGACACCTGTGGAGAGATCTAACAATGGCAGTTTGGAGAAGGCGCCTTCACATATCAGGGACCTGGAGCAGTTTGCCAAAGAAGAATGGTGTAAAATTCCAGCAGAGCATTGTAAGAAACTCATTGATGGTTACCGGAAGCGGCTGATCGCAGTTATTTTGGCTAAAGGTTGTGCAACCAAGTATTAGGCTGAGGGCGCCAATACTTTTGTCCGGCCCATTTTTGGAGTTTTGTGTGAAATGATCAATGTTTTGCTTTTTGCTTCATTCTATTTTGTGTTTTTTCATTGAAGACAAATTAAATGAAGATAATAATAGCAAAGAATTTGTGATTGCAATCATTTTCAGGAAGAAACGAGGATTATCTGACAGAATTGCAGGGGGGTCAATACTTTTGGCCAACACTGTATATATATTATTTGGAAGCTGTGCTGGGCTGTATATATTGTTTGGAGGAGGGCTGTTTATATTTGGAGTGTGCTGGCTGTATATATAATATGGAGGTGTGCTCTGCTGTATATATAATGGAGATGTTGTCTATATATAATATTCAGGCTGTGCTTTGCTATATAATATAATATACCGTATGTATAAATTAAAATATATATATATTAATATGTATGTATATGTATAATAATATATATATATTATTTTGAGTCTGCCTGTATATATTTTGGAAAAAAGGGAGAAGGGGCGCATGTGTAGGATCCCTATAGCTGAGTTAATATGGCGTTATTACAGGTGGCCACTCACCTGTTTGGGTTGTGCACGACCTGCGAAACATTAGGTTTAGTAGGGAAATGATCAGCGAGGACTGGGTCACTCTTTATAGAGAAGATGTCATCGAAAAAACTATAAGTGATGAGAAAACTACAAATAGGACAAGATGGAGTCTTGTTACAACATACGGCCGACCAAGGAAGAGGATTCTAGACTTAATGAACAAATACTGGATCGTATTAAAGAGTGACCCAGTCCTCCTAAACCTAATGTGATCTACAGGAGAAGCAAACACCTGAGAGAAATGTCAGCTCCTAGTAATGTGAGCCAAAAAACGGAAGATCGGGCACTAATACCGTGTTTCCCCGAAAGTAAGACACCGTCTTATATTTTTTTGGGGGCCAAAAGTGGCCCCATGTCTTACTTTCGGGGGTGTCTTATATACCCTACATCCCACTGCAGCCTCCCATACACACACATACACCCCACACCCATACACACACACATACACACCACACACCCCACACACCCATACATAACCATACACACAAAACGTTTTTTACCGGTCTCCGGTGGCCCCCGCTCTCCGGTGTCGCGCTCTCCCCGCTGGCCTCCGCTCTCCGGTGGCCCCCTCCACTCTCCGGTGGCCCCCTCCGCTCTCCGGCGTCCCCCGTTCTCCAACGTCCCCCCGCTCTCCTTCTTCCCACTGTAGCTGCCAAACTCCGCCCAGGTCAGGAGCCCTGCGCCAATTACAGCGCAGAAACCGTGAGCCAATCACAGTCCAGGACCCGCTAGCCAATCAGAGGCCATGCACGATGTCAGCGGATTGGCTTGCGGTTCCTGGGCTGTGATTGGGTCACGGTTCCTGCACTGTAATTGGCGCAGGGCTCCTGACCTGGGCGGAGTTTGGCAGCTACAGCGGGAATCAGGAGAGCGGGGGGCCGCTGGATAGTGGGGGTCACCAGAGAGCGGAGGGGGCGACCGGAGAGCGGGGGACCACCACAGTCCTCAGGCAGGTACGCCTTATAATCGGGGGGTGTCTTATATTAGCAAGTAGGGCGCCCCCCCAAGCATGCCTTACTTTCGGGGGCGCCCTACTTTCGGGGAAACACAGTAAAAGGGATGATATGAACAATGAATGGTATGCGTGCGATACCCCCAAATGCCTGTGCTGCAAGGTCATTAAGAATGGGGAAAAACGTTCATGTCAGCCACAACAAAGCAAAGTTTCCCTATAAACATCGGGCATCCTGCCAATCTACCTATGTGATTGATTTAATCAAATGTCCGTGTGGTTCTCAATATATAGGGCGCACCATACAGCCCATGCATGCTAGGCTTAATAAGCATAGACACAACATCAAGATTGGATATCAATTCCACAGTCTATCAAGGCATTTCACCATCTGCCACCAAAATGAAGCTCACAATCATTGATCAGATAAGAGATCATGTAAAGGATGGTCCAGGGGCCCTGGTTAATACACAATGTTACTGGATCTGTAAGTCCAGAGGGTCATAATTTAACCTTGGAAAATGTAACAAAACATTAATATAATAATTCTATTTTATTTCCAAAAATATTCTGTTAATATCCAAATATTCAGTTGGGTGATTGTATCAAAATAATAAAAAGAATAAAAAAAGGGAAAAGAAGAGAAAAAGGGAAGGAGGAGAAGGAAAGAAAAAGAGAGAGAGCTTTTTTTTTTTTCCCCCACATCTATATATGAAGATTATTGAATTTATACTTTTTCTGTTGAATTATTTTACAAATCCAGATATATATGAAGAGCCGAAACAGAAGGAGTTATATGGAGATACAGCAGATGTCACTATAACCGCTCTCACCTCCAGTTCCAATACTGATCATCTTTAAAGTTCTAATAAATATTACTAAGGTGTTACCATGTCTATATACGCACAGAAAAATTCCCTGCATATAATATTTTTTTATAATAATTATTTAAATAATTTGTATAGTAATGTTAATAATTTGTGATTTGATTAATGAACCACGGCTGGTCCATATAGATATATAGTTTTTTATATTCCATATGGAATTAGGGTATTTGTATAAATTGTAGCTTTTTTTACTGACAATGATTGTAGAAGTGCACGAGGAGTTAAACAGTCAATTAGAACCTCTGTATAGTTAATCAGGAAACCAATCAGAGTCATTTGTTATCTATATAATGTGATGTCGCAGGTTACATACCTGAGGAAGACCCCCTGGAGCGGCTGAAACATGTTGTGGAGCTGTGAGGGTGAAATAAAGGTTCATCCTGGTGCCCGAGCCTTAGTAGCACTTCTACAAGACCGCTATATCATTATCCTGTATATATTTTAGAGGCTGTGTTGCGCTGTATATAGTATTTGGAGGCTGTGCTGTATATATAATATGGAGGCTGTGCTGAGCATTGGGCTGTATATATTGGATGCTGCTGGACTGCCACAGCATCAAAATAATATATACAGCCCAACACAGCCTCCAAATAATATACATAGCCTCTTTATTATGTATAAACAGCCCAGCACAGCCTCTAAATATATACAGCCCGCAGCCTCTCTACTATTTATACAGCTCCGCAGTCTCCATATTCTATATACACCCCAGAGGCCTCTATTATATATGCAGCCTGGCACAGCCTCAATATTATATATATAGCCCACCCAGGAGCCTCTCTATTATATCTATCTATTTATCTATCTATCAGCTTTCATCTTCACCACCTGATCTATCTATTATGGTAAATGGCATCATGCTCTCTCCCACGCCTCAAATTTGCTACCTCAGAGTAACTCTCGACTCTGCCTTGTCCTTCAAACCGCACATCCAAACTCTCGCCACCTCCTGTCACCTCCAGCTCAAGAATATTTCCAGAATCCGTCCTTTCCTCAGCCCTCAATCTACTAAAATTCTTGTACACGCCCTCATCATCTCCGCCTTGATTACTGCAACATTCTCGCTGCAGCCTTCCTGCTAACACTCTTGCATCTCTCCAGTCTGTCCTCAACTCTGCTGCCCGACTAATCCACCTCTCTCCTCACTGCTCCCCCGTTTCTCCCCTCTGCAAATCCCTCCACCGGCTCTCAACGCCCCAACAAATCCATTTCAGATTACTAACACTGACCTACAAAGCCGTCCACAATCTGTCTCCTCCCTATATCTCTGAACTAATCTCCCACTATCTTCCCTCCTGTAATCTTCGACCCTCCCAAGATCTCCTCCTCTTCTTCACACTTATCCATTCCTCACACAACCGCCTCCAAGATTTCTCCCGAGTATCCCCTATCCTCTGGAATTCTGCGCCCCAACACGTCCGATTATCCACCGCGCTCGGATCCTTCAGACGGAACCTGACAACCATCTCTACAGGAAAGCTACAGCCTGCAATGACTGAGCCACCACCACCGGAGCTGCTGCCTCACCGCCACCAGAGCTGCTGCATCCAGGGCTGCACTGTCCATTGGACAGTGTGAACCAGGGGGGAGCGGCAGAGGAGAAGGGGACAGCGCGAGCATCACAAGTAAGAGGGCAGCTGGAACGTGCAAGGGGGCGGCGGTGCTGGTATATGATAGCACCCCCCCCTCCTCACTGAAGGCTGCATGGGCGGCTGTGCTGGAACCTGACAGCACCCCCTCCCCCGCTACTCAATTTGGTTGCGGGAGGGCTCAGGCGGCAGGGAGGCTTCATGCTCCCCTGGCTGCACCCCTGACCTGTTATCTCCTCCCCTTTATCCTGTAGAATGTAAGCCCACAAGGGCAGGGTCCTCTCCCCTCTGTACCTGTCTGTCTATATTTCTGTATGTAACCCCTTCTCATGTACAGACCATGGAATTAATGGTGTTATAGAAATAAATAAGAATAATAATCTATACACAATCGGCAGCTTCTATATTATATTTATGAATCGTGGTATGTGTTGAAGGGGCCCACTGAGATAGTTTTGCCCGGGGCCCACAATAACCTGGATCGGTCCCTGTGTGTGCAGTCACCTCAGTACATAAAGGCTTTGTATAGGAGAAATATGCGGCATTTAGTTTTTATAGAACAATCTTAGTGACGCACATGACGGCGTATAAGAGACATCGGGGGCAGTCTAATATCACAACATGACCTAATCGGCGTTGGTTGGTGCCACCGTCGGGGATGATATTCACCGATATCGCCGCTCAGCCTTCAGTCACATTGGCGGTCACTGAGGGGATTTTGGTCACTGAGGGGATTCCGGTCACTGAGGGGATTCCGGTCACTGAGGGGAGTCCGGTCACTGAGGGGAGTCCGGTCACTGAGGGGAGTCTGGGTCACTGAGGAGATTCCGGTCACTGAGGAGATTCCGGTCACTGAGGAGATTCCGGTCACTGAGGAGATTCCGGTCACTGAGGGGAATCCGGTCAGTGAGGGGAGTCCGGTCACTGAGAGGAGTCCGGTCACTGAGGGGAGTCCGGTCACTGAGGGGAGTCCGGTCACTGAGGGGAGTCCGGTCACTGAGGGGAGTCCGGTCACTGAGGGGATTCCGGTCACTGAGGGGATTCCGGTCACTGAGGGGAGTCCGGTCACTGAGGGGAGTCCGGTCACTGAGGGGAGTCCGGTCACTGAGGGGAGTCCGGTCACTGAGGGGATTCCGGTCACTGAGGGGATTCCGGTCACTGAGGGGAGTCCGGTCACTGTAGGTCGGAATGGAGTTCACGATTTTTAGGTTACAAATAACCGTGTGAAGGTGACAACGTTCCTTAATTTGAGCTTATTTGTGTCAGATTCCCGATCAATAATACAAACACTAATAACGGAGGGGGATGATGTGGACCCTTCTAATGAGCTCAGTAAATGGTTTATTTTTATGATATTTTTTACCATTTTCTTTTTCTCTTTATTTTTGGATTCTGCATTTATCCCTTCAGCAATCACTTGGTGTCGGGCAGTAATGAGTTAAGCCTCTCGGCTCGTTGCGTTCGGGGTATATGGATATTGCTGACAGAATATCACAGTCTTGTGCCTGATTTAGTAAATAATGACCCTCGGGCGATGGTTAATGCTCAGCCAGAACGCGATTTGCTCCTTAACTCCTTGGAACAAGTCAGTGGAAGAGATTCCAGACCTCAATATTGCCCCATATTTAATCAATACGATCATTCGTATGAACCAGCGGAGCCAAAATAAGTGAGAGCAACACAAGAGAAGAGACAAATGTGAGAGGTAAATGACAACACAAGAGACAACTGTAGGACAACACTGGGGACATTGACCGGGCGGTGCATTCATAGGATGAAGGTGTCCTAACAATTGTAAGCCACATATCCAGGCCTTCGCCACCTCCTGCCAACTTCAACTCAAAATATTTCCCGGATCCTTACATTCCTTAACAGGAATCTGCAAAACCCTCGTAAATGCCCTCATCATCTCCCGCCTCAACTACTGCAACCTCCTTCTCTTTGACCTCCCCTCTAGCACTCTCGCACCACCCCAATCTATCCTAAACTCTGCTGCCCAACTAATCCACCTGTCTCCCCGCTATTCCCCAGCCTCTCCTCTCTGCCAATCCAGTGATGGCTTCCTATTGCCCAAAGACTACAGTTCAAAACCCTAACTGTGACTATGACATACAAAGCCATCCGCAACCTGTGTCCTCCATATATCAGTGACATGGTCTCCCGGTACTCGCCTACATGCAACCTCCGATCATCTCAAGATCTCCTTCTCTACTCCCCTCTTATCTCTTTTTCCCACAAGCAAGATTTCTCCAGTTTCCCCAGACTCTGGAACTCTCTGCCCCGACACATCAGACTCTCACCCACCATGGAAACCTTCAAAAGGAACCTGAAGACTTGACAAGCTGCAACCTGCAGTGATCCTCAGTCTACTGAACCACCACACGATCAGCTCTACTCTCTCCTACTGTATCCTCACTCATCCCTTGTAGACTGTGAGCCCTTGTGGGCAGGGTCCTCTCTCCTCACCTACTGTATCCTCACCCATCCCTTGTAGACTGTGAGCCCTCGTGGGCAGGGTTTTCTCCCCTCACCTACTGTATCTTCATCCATCCCATGTAGACTGTGAGCCCTCGTGGGCAGGGTCCTCTCTCCTCACCTACTGTATCCTCACCCATCCCTTGTAGATTGTGATCCCTCGTGGGCAGGGTCCTCTCTCCTCACCTACTGTATCCTCACCCATCCCTTGTAGACTGTGAGCCCTCTGGGCAGGGTTTTCCTCCCCTCACCTAACTGTATCTTCATCCATCCCATTGTAAACTGTGAGCCCTCGTAGGCAGGGCCCTCTCTCCTCACCTACTGTATCCTCACCCATCCCTTTAGACTGTGAGCCCTCATGGGCAGGGTCATCTCATCCTCACCTACTGTATCTTCAGCCATCCCTTGTAGATGTGAGCCCTCGTGGGCAGGGTCCTCTCTCCTCACCTACTGTATCCTCACTCATCCCCTGTAGACTGTGAGTCCTCATGGGCAGGTCCTCTCTCCTCATCTACTGTATCCTCACCCATCCCTTGTAGATTGTGAGCCCTCGTGGGTAGGAGCCTCCTCCTCACCTACTGTACCCTTCAGCCCATCCCTTGTAGACTGTGAGCCCTCGTGGGCAGGGTCCTCTCTCCTCACCTACTGTATCTTCACCCATCCCTTGTAGACTGTGAACCCTCGATGGGCAGGGTCCTCTCCTCACCTACTGTATCTTCATCCATCCCATGTAGAACTGTGACCCTCATGGGCAGGGTCCTCTCTCCTCATCTACTGTATCCTCACCCATCCCTTGTAGACTGTGAGCCCTCGTGGGCAGGGTCCTCTCTCGTCACCATTGTACCTCACCCATCCCTTGTAGACTGTGAGCCCTTGTGGGCAGGGTCCTCTCGTCTCTTACCTACTGTTCCTCACCCATCCCTTGTAGACTGTGAGCCCTCGTGGGCAGGGTCCTCTCTCCTCACTATTGTACCTCACCCATCCCTTGTAGACTGTGGAGATTACACATTTTGCCCTTTACAGCAGGGATCAATTACTTGTATATAACCAGGATTGTGGTCTTGGGATATTTACCATTGATGTGCACATGACTATGGACGCAACATTCGTCTCAAAACTAAGGGATTCATAAATTGTCAAATTAATCATGTGCAACTTACACCAATTAATGTCGCTTCGCATTTTACCTATGACTCAACTTTTCTAATCCACAATCCTAGTAAGATCTCGTGTATTTATTTCCAACAACAAGAAAAAATTTAATAGGTGTAAATTGTGTCAAGTCAATAATATGTGTGAAGAAAAGACATAAGACCATCAGAACGAGCTCACTGACGGATTCTTAGTTAACTCATTCTGCAGTCACCAATTGATTGAGGCTACATATTAGAAATGATAAGTCAAAGGAACCAGGGATTCCCATCCTGTCTCCCATGCCGGTACTTGCCATAGCCTCAACCTGCACAGCGCCTGTGATCTGACAAGGGTCGCACATTCCATTTAGGATGGCTGTTGACGTCAGCACCCGTTCTAAACTGAATATTAGAAACGATGTAACATTTTCCAAGGAATCCAATTGCAATAATTATTTTTAGCCTTTAAGAAAAAACTGAAATGTTACTGTATTGGTGCATACTTTTCTCTGTCCTGTATTTATGTATACTATGCAATTTATTGTGCTGTGCCTTAACCTGTAACAATTTGCCTGGCCTGTATCCTTGGGCTATAATGTAATCAGGCTTTGGTCAACAGCTAGTGAGGGATTGTGTCATTGTTCCTCTCAGCAGGAGGTGACTCAATAGCAACCTTAGAGACAACCATTCCATAGTAGGTGTGAACCCTCTATACGTGGGCTGATCCCAAGAGCCCAGACAATACATTCATGTTTAGGATCAGTCAGTTAGTTGAATGTGGAGGTGGAAGAGACCAAGATTTTAGCTGAGGCGAGTCTGTGTCGTTGGATTGTACAGTGTCCTTCCTTGGTTGGATCCAGTGGACTCTATCTGGACTATTTCTTCATTAACCTGGTGCCAGGATTGCCGGGTGACGCCCCCAGAACTGCTCCTTGGTTGTGGACTTCTTACAGACTCGGCAGAATTGTCTTTTGTGCGGTTCCATTTTGGATTGATCATCGGCCTGGTGTCCCTTCCTGCTCATGTCCACACCCCGTCACAAACTGGTTGGCAGCGGTGGGATCAGAGCAGAGGAATGGAGGACAACTGGCCCATCAACATCTACAACCAGAACCTCAGAATACAAGAACTGGACTGTGGGGAGCCTACAAACATAGGCCCGGAATAGGATCGCTACAAGGACTCTCCAAGGAGCAAATAATTGAGCTTTGGAAGGAGTGCCTGCAAATGACATGAGGAAGGATTCCACAGCAAAGCGAGATGAGGTAAATACCCAAAAGTCAGTGGTTTGTTACGAGGAGGAGATGGCACTGCTGGGAGATGAGCCACCATAGAATATAAAAGGGAGGCCATTCGCAGAGCACAGGAGAGGGCATTGCTGGAGAGGCAGCGCATGTGGAATTGGCTAGATGTTCCAGACAGACTGTAACCACAGCACCCATAATAGTGTCCCGCAAGGACTTTAGGCCATTTAATGAGGCTGCAGGTGACATTGAGGGCTTCTTACAGGACTTTGAGCATCAGTGTTGATTAATGGAAGTCCCAGAAAGGGAGCGAGTCTGACATCTGGTGGGGCTCTTAGAGGGTGGAGCTGCTGAAGCCTATAGAGCTATGGACCCTCGGTGGAACTGTGAGTATGCGGAGATTAAACAGACTATTCTAGAACATTATGCCGTGACCCCGGACACTTACAGGACTCAGTTCCATACCTTAGCTTGTGATGGGGAAGTGTCTTTCAAGATGTTCGCCCACAGGCTCAAACAAGTATGTCATCGCTGGCTGGAGGGAGAGGAGGCCTCAACCTGGGAGACCTTCCTCCAGGTCATTGTAAAGGAGCAGTTTTACGCCAAGTGCCCTGCCGAGATCCGGGAATGAGTACGTGAGAGGAGACCAGCCACAGTGGAGCAAGCTGCAGCTCTAGCGGATGAGGCTCTCACTATCAAGCCTCAGTGGAAAAAAAAATACTAATCAGTGAGAAAAAAAACTACCAGCTCCCCAACACTGGTGGCCCCTTGTCCTTCGGCCTCTAATATTCACCGTCCCACTAGACTATCAACATGGTGACCTTCGTGTGACTGTGCCTCCCATTACTTCTGCTTCACCTTTGGAACTACGACGTGGAGGACAAATCACAGAACGCAGGTGTTATGGTTGTGGGCATCCCGGGCATCTGCAGGCCACGTGTCCAGCCATCCAATGGAGGAGTCGTCCTCAAACCCCTACAGCACCTTCAGGTGGGAGCCGGCCTCCAGGTTCCCTTACGCCCCCCCGCTCAAGAGGACGCCAAGGAGGTGGTGGGACACCTCACAGATATTATAGATGTGGGCAGCCTGGGCATCTGCAAGCCTCCTGCCCAGCTGGTCACATGTGGAATCATCTTGCACCACACTGGATTATTAACTATGTACAGCCAAGTGCCATGGAGGAAGAGCTGTCACCACTACGTGAGGACTGGCCCAGTGACTCGGCCACCCATGTGGCACCACTAGGAGTTTATGGGGTGCAACCCGCAGCAACAAAGACTCCTGTTCATCGGGGTAAGCACTTGCAGGAGGTCGTGCTGGATGGACAGAGACTTGTTGGATTTTGTGACTCGGGGGCTTTCCTCACGCTGGCTGATTTCCAAGTGGTTCGGCCTGAGGCAATCCATAGAGGACCTGGGATTGCAATTGAACTGGCTGGTGGACAATGCAGGACTATTCCCAAAGCCACTGTGGATCTGAACTTTGGCTTTGGGGTCAGGCGATGTGTGGTTGGTGTGATGAGCGGTCTTCCGGCAGATGTCATCCTGGGCAATGATGTGGGAGAGCTACAATGCCGATTTGTGGCTGCATGAAGCCAAGTGTAAGTCCCACTATGACTGTGTACTTGACAAGTCACCTGTAGAGGTCCCTAGTCCGTACACAAATTGAGGGCGGAAGGGGTTGTAATGGTGTATACTTTTCTATGTCCTGTATTTATGTATACTATGCAATTTATTGTGCTGTACCTTAACCTGTAACAATTTGCCTGGCCTGTATCCTTGGGCTATAATGTAATTAGGCTTTGGTCAACAGCTAGTGGGGGATTGTGTCATTGTTCCTCTCAGCAGGAGGTGACTCCAATAGCCAAACCTGTTAGAGACAATGAAGCCCTGAGAGTCTGGAATGTTCTGACTGAGCAACCCATTCCATAGTAGGTGTGAACCCCCTATACGTGGGCTGATCCCAAGAGCCCAGACAATGCATTCATGTTTAGGATCAGTCAGTTAGTTGAATACGGAGGTGGAAGAGACCAAGATTTTAGCAGAGGCGAGTCTTGGTGCCTGTGTGATTGTACAGTGTTGTTCCTTGGTTGGATCCAGTGGATTCTATCTGGACTATTTCTTCCGTTAACCTGGCGTCAGGATTGCCAGGTGACGCTCCCGGAACTGCTCCTTGGTTGTGGACTTCTTACAGACCTGTCAGAATTGTCTTCATTTGTGCGGTTCCATTTACCCTGTTCAATAAATCTCATTGGATTGATCATCGGCCGGGTGTCCCTTCCTGCTCTGTCGCACACCCCGTCACAGTTACGATTTGTGGATCTTGTGTCCTGGCCGCTGGGGTCACTTAGGTGTCAGATTCGGTACAGGTAATAATGCGGCTTTGGCGACAGGTTGTAACAAATAACGAACGTAAGTCAGAACGAGAAGAGGAGCCCAAAACCCCTAAAGATACCGAGCTGCAACGTCTGCCGGGTCCATAAACCCCCGGACCAGGAGATACATTGTGTCGTGTTCACTTTAATGTTATTATAGAACATTTCCCAAGTCACAAAGAAACGGCGGCGGCAACTCGGAAAGCAATTTTCTGCTTCTCATTAGTCCCCGAATTTCTACGTGGGGGACCGAGCCAACATACGTGTGTTTGGGCTTCTTTCCATTCCACTTTATCTACAAGAAAAGCAGCTTGATTAGAAAAAAAATATCAGGAAATGTCACAAAAAGAACAAAGGAAAAACTGTGACAATACAAAGAGAACGGCTCCTGGAGAGAGCATTGTTGTAAATGTTAAAATCCTTATAAATATTCAACAGGGCAACGAATGAAAAGATTCAATTATTCATGGGCAGATCTCGCCCGGCCGGGAGCTAAATGTTTCTACAGGATGGAGCTCGCGCTAATTTGGATCTCTCATTTTTTGGCACAACCATCGACTGTACGGGGGGGGGGGGGGGGCGCCATATAGGAGGGAGAGCGGCGGAAAACAAGGGGGACACATAGACCATTACTGAACCGGAGGAAATGGAGAGAAATGACAATGAGGGAAAGAGATGTACAGAGAGAAAACAGAGATAGAGAGAGAGAGGGATGGATGGATAATCCAAGAAAGTAAGGATAAGGATGGGCTACCACCAAAACGTCACCGCGCCACGGGATGAATAAATCCTCTGATTTAGATTTTTTTGGACTTCTTTCCTTTATTTTTTGGTAATTAGCTGATAGACCGATAGATAGAGAGATAGAGAGATAGAGAGATGGATAGATAAGTAGATAGATGATGGATACATTAATGGATGGAAAGATAGATAACAGATACATATATGATAGAGAGAGAGATAGATGATAGCCAATAGATGAATAGATAAAAGTAGGATAGATACATAAATTGATGCATAAAAAGATAATGATAGAGAGATAGATATAGATACATAGAGAGATAGGTAGATGATGGATAGATAATAAATAGGTACAGATAATAGAGAGATATGGTAGAGATGGATAGAAAGATAATAGATTGATGTATATGGATAGATATGATGTAGATAGAGAATCTATTATATAATCACAAATGGGTTTTTTGCCCCTTTTGAGTCCGCTCGCGCTGCGAGTCAGTGTGGTCATGTGGATACGCCCGAAGCATTGGCCGCGCAGCGGGCATGGCGAGACGCCTTAGCAGCGCGAAGCATTGGCCGCGAAGCGGCCATTGCGAGTCAGAGACTGCTAGAATCCCGATGCATGTGCATCGGGCACCCAGCTAGTAGATAATAAATAGATGGATACATATAAATAGACATATAGTGGATAAATTCATGGAGATATACAATACAGACCAAAAGATTGGACACCTTCTCATTCAAAGAGTTTTCTGTATTTTCATGACTATGATAACTGTAGATTCGCACTGAAGGCATCAAAACTATGAATTATCACATGTGGAATTATAGACTGAACACAAGTGTGAAACCACTGACAATATGTCTTATATTCTAGGTTCTTCCTTTTGCTGTGATTACTGCTTTGCACACTCTTGGCGTTCTCTGGATGAGCTTCAAGAGGTAGTCACCGGGAATGGTCTTCACTTCACAGGTGCCCTGTCAGGGTTAATAAGTGGGATTTCTTGCCTTATAAATGGGGTTGGGACCATCAGTTCTGTTGTGTAGAAGTCTGGTGGATACACAGCTGATCGTCCTACTGAATAGACTGTGAGAACTTGTATTATGGCAAGAAAAAAGCCGCTAAGTAAAGCAAAACGAGTGGCCATCATTACTATAAGAAATGAAGGTCAGTCAGTCCATAAAATGGGGAAAACTTTGAAAGTGTCCCCAAGTGCAAAACCATCAAGTGCTACAAAGAAACTGGCTGACATGAGGACTGTACCGGGAGAAGAAGAGCAAGAGTCACCTCTGCTGCGGAGGATAAGTTCATCCGAGTCACCAGCCTCAGAAATCGCAGGTTAACAGCAGCTCAGATTAGAGACCAGGTCAATGCCACACAGAGGTCTAGCAGCAGACACATCACTACAACAACTGTTAAGAGGAGCCTTTGTGCAGCAGGCCTTCATGGTAACATAGCTGCTAGGAAACCACTGCTAAGGACAGGCAACAAGCAGAAGAGACTGAAATGCCAGAATTGATCAAAACCGTCGTATTTAACCCAAAATGATATAAGTCAGCTCACCCTGCAAATGAATTAATTGATTAATGTTTTTACCATGCCTTTGTTAGTTTATTTCTGTATTTGGATGTTTGTGCTAGAACTTGAATTGGATCTGGTTTATGATCCAGTTGTGGCCACGAGTTTATAAATAATGTTGGTTATGAATGGAAGCCTATAAAGAAGTGCACCCTACCGACAGTGAGCCATGGTGGAGGATCCATGATGTTATGGAGGTTTCCTTTCTGCTTCTGGTTTAGGGGGGTCTTGAAATCTTGTTATTTTGGAGTAAAATGTCGACTCAAGTGTTAGGCCAAATTCACATGTTCAGTATTTGGTCAGTATCTGTAGCCAAAACCAGGAAAGGAACAATCAGAGGAAAAGTATAATAGACATGTCACCACGTCTGTAGTTATCACCCACTGCTGGTGTGAAATACTGAGCGTGTGCACGTGGCCTTCAGGAAGCAAAATGGGTCCAACTGCAGGGTAATGACCCAAATTCCACATCCAACAGTCTACAAGAAAAGGGGCGTCCACTGTGTTAATATTAAAGTCCTATAGAGTATCAATGGGGGTCTGACACCTCATCTTCTGTTCTCACCTCTGGTGGAGGCCGGATTACCTCTGCAGAGAATAGCTCTGTATAATCTGTACAGCCGACCTCTACCGGAGGTGAGAACAGCTGATCGGTGGAGGTGAGAACAGCTGATCGGTGGAGGTGAGAACAGCTGATCGGTGGAGGTGAGAACAGCTGATCGGTGGAGGTGAGAACAGCTGATCGGTGGAGGTGAGAACAGCTGACCGGTGGAGGTGAGAACAGCTGATCGGTGGAGGTGAGAACAGCTGATCGGTGGAGGTGAGAACAGCTGACCGGTGGAGGTGAGAACAGCTGACCGGTGGAGGTGAGCACAGCTGATCGGTGGAGGTGAGAGCAGCTGATCGGTGGAGGTGAGAACAGCTGATCGGTGGAGGTGAGAACAGCTGATCGGTGGAGGTGAGAACAGCCGATCGGTGGAGGTGAGAACAGCCGATCGGTGGAGGTGAGAGCAGCTGACCGGTGGAGGTGCCGGGTGCCAGATATGGATATGAAAACGGACAGACCGCCACTTATCATCGCAACCGTGCACGTTCACATGATGCAACATTCTCCCCCCCCCACACCCTCCCCACCTTCATCTCCAGTAGTTTTGAGGGAAATCAAATTGTAAAATTAGGGAGACGAGCGATGATATTGTGTCATTAAGGTTCAGAGATCCCATCTGCTGCCCGGATTGGATTATATGAGCCGGGCTTTAGTCCCAGGCGGCCCAACGATAAAGGTGACTTCCAAATACAGGAAGCGGCAAAGGAACAAGTTGTTTAACGTGTAGCCTATAAATCTGCCCAACACCGGCGCCAACCTAACATTATATAACGGCCATTAAACCAGGTTATGGACACACAGGGCCAGGGGGCTGCGAGAGTAATATATTGGGAAATGGTGCAAGAGGGGAATAGAAAAATGTTCTAAACGACTGACCTGAAGAGTAATGGAAGAAGGGTGTATACATATATATGTGTGTGTATATTATATCTACAGTGGTGTTCAAAAGTCCTGCATAGGCATAGGATAAATTGATTTTTCAAGTTTTAAACGTTTTCTGTGGAATATCTTCGATGCTAATATGACTTATTATATATAGTTTTGTTCAGAATACAATTTTGCATTCTCTCCCTGTAATATTTTTAGCTTTTGAAGCAGTTTTGCCTGAAATTAGTGCAACAATATGGGAATTGAAAGCACAACTAAATATTGTACAGCTTCAGATCCAAAATTAGCCAATCACAGATGAGGTTCTTGTGACCAATCATAACCTGGATATGGCAGCCAATCACTTTCCATTACATTGCATCACATCTGCTGCTTTGTTTGTTTTATCTGTTGGTCTATCTAGTGAATCATACTGTAGAGCTCAATGATGGGAGCCTTCAGATTGTTGTCAGCGGAGGATCGTGTGTGAGTTGTGGTGCTACATGAAGAGGGTTATACTGGCCCCCAGATCACAAGGAAGGTCGGCTGTAATCACAGGACAGTCGTAAGGATTTTGCAGAAACATAAGCAGCTTGGAATTACCCAGGACAGGCCCAGATCTGGTCGGCCCAGAACGTCAACTAAAAGGGAGGATCGAGTACTGATAAGAACATCCCTTACCAATGGAAAGCTAACCTCTCCTCAGCTTCTGCAAGAATGGCAAGAAAAGTGCAATATTGAGGGAGCAACATCAACTGTTAGGAAGAGATGATTGGAAGCAGGATTAAGAGGGTGCAAGGCCCGAAAGAAGCCATTGATGACAGCCATACAAAGACAAAGGTGAAAACTGTGGGAGGAAGGAGGAGTGGGAAAAAGGGTTATTTAGTGATGAAAGCACTTTTTGCATTTTAGGAAATGATGGCAAGTCTTATGTGAGAAGGTTTCCACATGAAGAGACAAGCCCGAGTGTCTGAGCTTCACTGTGAAACATCCGATGAAAGTAATGGTCTGGGGCTGTATGGCAGCCAATGGTGCTGGAAGGCTTCATATTGTGGAGGGTTAATGCAAAAAAATACATAGACATCCTTAATAAGAAAATGCTGCCTTCTGCTCAACACCTGTGTACAGGGGATTATATCTTCCAGGATGATAATGCTCCTTGTCACAGAGCTAAGACAGTAACTGAATGGAAGAAAAAGAACAAGGTGGCTACTATTGACTGGCGCCCAGTCCCTGGACCTCAATCCAATCCAAGGTATCAATAGAGATGTCTAAAAAACAGCCAAGGACCAAGAGAGAGTAGATTGAGGCTCTGATCCAGGCCTGGAGCCACATCATCACTCGTGAACATCTGCAGAAGCTTGTTCACTCAATGCCACAGAGATGCAAGTTAATGCTCAAGAGCAAACGCTGGCCAATAAAGTATTAGAAGCTAAAGATGCACTCAAAAGGCCCCGACTCTGAATTAAATAAAAAATGATAAATCTTAAAAAGCAACATTTAAGTCTGTGTGAACTTGCATTGGAAGTTAATGAACTTAGAAACCTGTTCACCATTCTACACACTGTACTGGTGTAGGTTATGCTGTAAAAAAATGATCAAAAATGTGCATACCATAACAATTTATACACTTGGGACATTCACAAATGAGTATGGCATACAATGAGGGATTACAAAAACATATATGTTCCACCAGTTTCACTGTAGAGATGCAGAAGTGTGAAATATATAGTTTTCTTCACGCCTATGCAGGACTTTTGAACACCACTGTGTATATATCTGTACATATGTATGCGTATTGTATATATGTGTGTATAGTATGGTATATACTGTGCGTATTTATTTATAATGTGTATGTATGTATACTTTATTTATGTGGGTTGTGTGTATATATGTGATTGTGCATATATAAGGTATATATTACTGTGGAAACATTTTACACTGGTCTGTAAAAAATGCCGCAAATTAGGAATATTTTGAACAGTCGAAGTGTTAATAACTTAAAGGGAACCTGTCCCCAAGAGCATGCAATCTAATCTGATCAATAGTTTTGTGAGAGAACATTCAGGGTCACCTGTGTATTAATCATTTACTCCTCCCCTCTTTCAGGGGTTTGTGGTCCAGTGGGCGGTTCCTATCAGTGACTGACAGCTGTGATTATATAAGTATGCATACAAATACAGCTGTCAATCACTGATAGGAACCCGCCCACTGGACCAATAATCCCTGGGCAAAAAACTGGGTCCTGTAAGGAAACCCCTGATCTCTCCTGATGTGAAGAAAACTGAAGTGTGAATGAGCCTGAGTCCTTCATCATAGATCCCTCCTAGCCAGATCTCTCCAAACAGACAGGTGTAGACGGGGGACGTATATAGAAAGATGGGGCCACATAGCGAGATTGTAATCACCCCCAGACACACAAAACAAGAACAAGTGTCCGCTGTGTCACAGAAGGTCATAGCTCACAATTTACAGCCCTTAAAAAGACATTTTCCTCCTTATTGAAGCCCCCAGATTCACCTTTCATTGCCCCCATAAAGTATGTCAACAAGACTGACCCTCAAAGACTGACCCCACAGTGAATTCCTCCACAACTGTATGATGACCATACCGTACCTCCTCAACGACCCCAGTAAAGTATGGTAACCCCCCACAGTCCTACTCATTATACAGTCCTCAATATACATGGCCCCACATCTGTCTAATGCCATGCTCCTCACAGGTGATGGACCCACACAAACTACATTGTATAATTGCTTGCATCTTAATGTCCCCTAGCTTCATAAAGAAGCCTGCATATCTCCATTGTTATGCCCATACAGTCAATATGTAAGCATCCCCATATCCCCATATATATATGCAGCTCTTGCTCATAAATATATGCAGCTTATAGTTCCATTATAATCGCCTCTATAGTCCCCATATAATATAATGCACTCTATAGTCCTCATAGAATTAATGCAGCCCTACAGTCCTTCATGAATATAATGCAGTCTATAGTCCTCATAGAATATATGCGCCTTATGTCTCATAGAAATATGCAGCTCATAGTCCTCCAGAATATATGCGCCTCTAGTCTCCATAATATAGCAGCCTCATAGTCCATAGAATAAATGCGCCTCTATATCCTCCAAGATTAATGCAGCTCTATATCCTCCATAGATATAGGCTTATAGTCTCATGATTATCAGCCTCATAGTCCATAGATCATGCACCATATAGTCCCCATAATTATGCAGCCTCTATACTCATATATGCAGCTCTAATCCTCCATATATGCACCTAGTCCTCCATAGATATAATGCAGCTCAGTCCTCCATAGTTAATGCGCCTCTATATCCCATAATATAATGCAGCCTCTATAGTCCCTAAATCGCCTTATAGTCCATATAATAAGCGCTTATAGTCCTCATAAATGCAGCCTCAAGTCCCCATATATAAGCACTCAGGCTCAATTATGTTTCATAGCTGATCAATGGTATAATGCACCATCATAGTCCTCCATATAAAATAATTCACCCCCATCGTCCTCCATAAAGTATAATGGATCTCATAGTCCTCCTTATAATAATGCATACCACATAGTCAAACCAAGTAGAATCATTTAAATCCCATAGTCCTCCATATTATACAATGCCCCCCCCCTAATCTTCATATAGAATAATGTACTCCCTGTATAAAATAATGCACAATCGTCCGCCAGTATACTCATTAATTAGAAAAATAAATATACGTCCCTCGTTCCCCTGCTGTCCGGTCTGTGGTGAGCGTTCTGCGGGTTCTGCTCACGTTAGCACAGCGGGGGCTTGTAGTGATGTCTTCTCACCGCTGCACTGAGATGATGACTTTGAAGGAGAATGATGAAGGACGGAGCAGACCGATCCCTCTTTTGTCATTGCTTCCAACTGTATCGGGTGGGAAGTTCCCGGTGCCAGTGCTGGCATCGAGCCCCTTCAACTCACAGGCCCCAGAGCAGCAGTATGGTTGCCGCAGTTGGTGGTACAGATGACTTACTAGGTCCCATGGTTGATGTCAGTTCTGAGTTGATGGCATTGCTGGACATCTGCTCATTTCACTGTGGAGTAATCAGGACGTCCTTCCTCTGCCGCTCTGTCCCTGGTTGACCTTTGGTTCTATGGTCAGCAGTATTGCCCGTTCTTGATGTTTCTTCTAAAGAGCTTGAACGTCGCGTCTATCTGAAATCTTAGCCTGGGGGACGCCTACTGATGCTCTATAACACCTTGTGTCTTGTTGCTGTTCTCAGTCTTTTCTATTAGTTGTATTCTGACATATCCCCTTTATAACAAAGTCTGTCTGTTCCTCATCCAATGTTAAGCCTCCTACACAGCGGTTTCTGTTTCAGTTACTTTGTATAAATCTAATGGGATAATGATGGTCATTGTCAGTGTTTGTTGTAATTGATTATTCTGTACCTAGAGATGATGCAGTTTTGAAGCAAAGGGGGACCAGTCAATTCATTTATTCTCTAGTTTCCTTTTGATCTATTTTTTAATTGTTGCAATTAACATAATGCAAATTTTATTACTTCCGTCTTTATGAATTCCAATTGCAGCAGGTTTTCTACATGAGTTCTATAAATGTTCATCCTAAATATTGGTAATAGGCATATGCACTCGGGCCTGAAACAGGGAAGGGTCCTTGAATAAGATATTCAGACATGGGGCCTTTGTAGCCCAAAACTATCCAATGCAGATTCCATCTGCCCTGGAGGTTGAGAGAGGCCTCCTCTACTAAGGCCCAGGTTACAAATGAATAGTTCTGCGTGAGTTCATTTCTTGAAAGTGCAGCTTTATTCATTTCACCTTCAGGAAGAATCAAAGAGATTTAGTGAATTTGAAATTTGGTTCTTGTCCAATGCTAGCAAAAGAAATCATTGTGAGGCCAGACAGCATGCGCTTAACTTCAACGAATTTCACATCCAAGTGTTTTGGGGTTGAAGTCTGGCATGGCGAATCGGTCATTCTAAACTACCATTAACTCATTCCAGTTTTGGACCTTCTGCATTGTGGACATTTATTCGGGGCTGAATCTGTCTACCAATCATCCACCTGAGCCTTACAGTTCCGAAATTGCTGACCGAAATACAATTCCGTTCACTGAAAACTAACTTAGTTCAAGAACATTTCCAAACAATAATCTCCTCACCAAATGCTTACTAATGGCTCGATATCAAGTCACCTAACCATTTACTCAACCAATAATGTCGATAGAGTAGGGCAATTTCCCTCCCAGTGTCCATAATGACTTGCTTTACTGACTCAATCTATGATTGCTATGGCTTGTGATCGTAAAGTCTTCTATACCTCTAAAAGTCTGAATTGTTGAGCCGTCTGTATGTTTGGACAGCAGTCCGGCTTTCCTGTCGTATCTTAGTCTCGCAGATCTCAGACATATCATAGTGGAAGGGCGTGTAGGAGGGCCTTTCCATAATTCTTGTTGATCCATCTTTGACCCCGCAACGGAGGTTCGATGAGGTCTTCCATGTCCGGCTACACAATACATGAAGTCGCGCACTAGCATAAACCCCCTCTATATGTATTTTTGCCAGTAGTAGCACCCCTACCGATGAGGCATTCTGGGCCTGGGTGCACATATCTTATTGAGCAGATCGAAAACAATTAGACAAATTCCTACTTCATGCAGTTATATAGATCAGTAAGGTGAGGTTTAGTGCAATGGACTATATATCAGGAAAGCTTGTAAAGCTTATCGATTTCTTGCCCAGGCCAATTATAGCTCATGAACAAATCCAAGATTTTCTTGGAAATTTAAATTAGAAGGAATCCGGGTCCTGACTATGAATGCTAAAAAATGACTAGATTTTGGATGAAGGCTTGTGTCTTTTGTTGATGCCCTTGATAGTGAAGTATATGATGGGGTGACATAGGGCTTCACAGCAGACCCATTGCAGTTTTCACGGGATTAATCAGCGATAAGCATTGTAGAAATTGGAGGAGGTCGTCCTGATTTTTATCCATGTCACCATGTTTTCGCTTCACAGGTCCTGAATATGCTATATAGCGCTTCCACGGGTCCTGAATATGCTATATAGCGCTTCCACGGGTCCTGAATATGCCATATAGCGCTTCCACGGGTCCTGAATATGCTATATAGCGCTTCCACAGGTCCTGAATATGCTATATAGCGCTTCCACAGGTCCTGAATATGCTATATAGCGCTTCCACGGGTCCTGAATATGCTATATAGCGCTTCCACAGGTCCTGAATATGCTATATAGCGCTTCCACGGGTCCTGAATATGCTATATAGCGCTTCCACAGGTCCTGAATATGCTATATAGCGCTTCCACAGGTCCTGAATATGCTATATAGCGCTTCCACAGGTCCTGAATATGCTATATAGCGCTTCCACGGGTCCTGAAAACAGTGTATCAGTCCTGAATGCAGTGTATTCAGGACCCGTGGAAGTGCTACATAGCACAAAACAGTGACCATAGTCCTGCCGACCCCCCTCCCTGCATTGTCACCATGCATACTGCTGAATAAAGCTGTGAACAACTACAATTGGATTCCTGTGAGGGCCGCTCTGTCCTTGCTCATTTTCTTGGAAAAAGTTAAAAGTCCATTTTATTTAGGCAAATTAAATAGCAAAAACACCAGACAGGAGTCACCATTACATGTTTCGAACAACATCTTGGTTCTTAGTCATCAGAGCTAATGAAAGGGGCAACAAGGGGAAAGAGAATCCAGCAACAACGTCCTTATCACTTTTTCCAAGAAAATGTAAAATCCATTTTATTTAGCCACATTAAAAAGCAGAAATACCAGAAAATGTTTCAAACAACAACCTGTCATTCCATATTTTGAACAATCTTTGTTGTTAGTCCCAGTGCTGACCGGGGCTGTGGTGTCGGTGAGCCAAACATCCAACTCCGACTCTGACTCTTCAATCTCCCTGAATTCGACTCCGACTCCACAGCCCTGGTGTTCACTAAGAGCAAAGATGTTGTTCGAAATATGTCTGGCGTTTCTGCTTTTTAATATTTCTAAATAAAACGGACTTTTCACTTTTCCCAAGAAATTTTAAAGGACGTTGTTGCTGGATTATTTTCCTTGTTGCCCCTTTCCTTAGCTCTTAGCAGAGCTTTCCTTATTTCCATGCACCACCCTGGATACTACCTCCCAGTGGTGTAACAATTGCGGTTGCAGCAGTCGCGGCTGATACCGGGCCCGGATCTGTAGGGGGGCCCGCGCCTCCAGCCGCCCCCCCCACGATCGCAGCTTGGCTCCGACACTCCGTGTGTCAGAGGAGCGGAGGTAAAGGGAGGGAAGCCTCCCGCTACCTGCTGCTGCTCCCGCTGGCTCCCTGCCCTGCGCTGTGCGCTCCACTGGGGAGCTCGCGGCCAGCAGCACTAAACCCCCCCCACTCCTCACCCGCGGCCAGCAGCAGCAGCCACCCGCTTCTCTCCCGCAGCATGAGGGCTTCATGGGGCCCCGGTCCAAATATCGCACCGGGGCCCGCCAGATCCGGTTACGCCACTGCCACCTCCTATGCAGATTCTATACAGCGAGATGAAACGTTTCTAACTTTGTTCTAAAATGGACTTTTAACTTTTTCCATGAAAATTTAAAGGACGTTGTTGCTGGATTTTCTTTTCCCTTGCTGCCCTTGTCATTAGCTCTGATGACTAAGAACCAAGATGTTGTTCGAAGCATGTAATGGCGGCTCCTGTCTGGTGTTTCTGCTATTTAATTTGCCTAAATAAAATGAACTTTTAACTTTTCTAAGAAAATTTAAAGGACGTTGTGCTGGATTTTTTTTGTTGCCCCTTTCATTAGTGACAGTATCATGCGGAGGGTTGAGCATAGGGCGGCCATCACTCAGCAGACGCCGTATGTTACTCGGTGGGAAGTAAGGAAACGATATAAGTTGTAGAAATTCTGGAACTTCTTTTCCTTTATTTTTTTATTCCATGTAAAAATGTTTTCCAGCACATTAATAATAAACTCAGTTCTGTCTGCACGAGGCGCGGGTTCCCCGCTATGTGGGTCTTGGTGTTTGCAGCCGCATGGCTGAGCACCGCACGCCGCAGCCGTCACCGCGCTCTGAGCAAGGTCTGCACTTCTCTGGGATTTCTCCGACATCAGATTAACAAATTGGTAATCATTAATAATTCTAAGCAGGCGGTGATAAATCGGAGCTCTCCCGTGATGGAGCCCGACACCGGCCCATAAATCACTCAGATTACCGGCGGATTTTTTAAAATGCAACGTCAAAATGTCACAGATACTAATAGCCGAGCGAGATGTGGATTACTTATCTCCACTACATCTGAGCGGTGACACCGGGCCGGGAGGTGAGCGGCTGAACACTGGGAATACAATCTGCCGTGTACCTACTGACCGGAACACTGACAGTCACAAGGTTCAGACAGATAACTCTATATGTGAACAGCGCTAATACCGCGGTGCCAGAGCCGTGTGAAGGATGGGAGAGAGACTGACACATTGGAGCAAATGCTAATATTTATCTTTGTCGTCCTCCCCTGCAAACAGCGGGAACCTGAAGGCCTCAGGTTGGGGAGATTCGCAGTATTGCAGGCGCGTTTCCAGTGGCTTAACCTGAAGCTCATGGGCCCGATGCTGAAGCTCCAACGGGGCCCCAATTATTGCAAATCTTTAATAGCATTAGTCTTTTTCTTTGCACAAAAAGACTTTTGGGGCCCCCAAGCTCAGGGCCCGGGTGTGATTGCAACCCTTGCACTCAGTGGTGTAATTTGAAGCTCATGAGCCCTGATGCTGAAGCTCCAATGGAGACTGCAATTATTGCAAATCTTTAAAACATTAGGAAATTTTGGGGCCCCCCCCAGCTCCAGGGCCCTGGTGCTATTGCAGCCCCTGCACTCAGTGATGTAACTTGAAGCTCATGGACCCCAATTTTTGCAAATCTTTAATAGTAATAGTCTTTTTCTATAGGACAAAGAGACTTTTGGGGCCCCCTATGCTCCAGGGCCCGGGTACAATTGCAGCCCTGCACCAGTTGTAGTTATGCCTGTTCCTAGCTCTACTGCGGCTCTTGTGATCCAAACTAATAGTATGATAATATGCTACGATGCTGATTAGTTTGGGCTACAAGACCCAGGATCGGGCCAGGAATTACAGCTGTAATCCAAGCAAGGAATTGCACCTGTGACATTGTCACGCAAAATGTGTAAGTCATAGGGCCCCGTCACACCTGGGGAGGGGGCTGGGGATGTCAGTGGCAACTGTCGCCGGCGGCCGGTTACATGGGGCGATGTGTGCACATCGCCCAGATTGCTGGTTCAGAGCACTGCTGTGAAACCAGGCGACCTCCCGGTAGCGCCGACATCGCCTCTTTACATGAGGCGACGTAGGGGCGATGTTGTCACCGATAGGCCACGCCCCTACATCGCCTATGTAATGGGCGGTGATGTCACCCCGTGTGACGGGGCCTATAGAGTCGTCACGGTTAGAAATTGGTGAACGTGGCTATGGGGCGCTATGACCACAGACGGGGAATTAGAATACTTATCATTTATTACTATAATACACGATGCGTTTTGACGGCGGATTGCCGTCTTCCTCACGTGGGAGTTAACAAGGCGAGGGGGGGGGAGTGCATTATAAGCAGATATTGACCAATCAGCATTTACTACAATCTAAGCCTCTTTTGACTCTTTCTAAGCCTAGTATCGTCTTTCTGGGTCATAGAGGAGGATTTCGAGCCATTCTGAGATGTCCAGATGATCTAACAGGGTGAATGGACGACAGTAGACTCTGCACAATATCCGCTTTAGGGCATGACCACTTTATGTTCTCATTTTAATTCCTGCTGCTCCCTGTAGTTGTTTTTTGGTTTTTAAAACTCCTCCATATTGTTCCAGACTTATGGACTGTTTTATATAGATCTACATTTACTCTTATTTGCCAATAGGGTGTGGCTCAAAAGGGATTATGCAGAGCAGCATGAAGACACACCCCTGTAAATCCTGTGAGCCACACCCCCTTGTAAAGACGATATAAATTGATGTCACACACATCTGTACCAAGACATTGATCTCTGACCTGGAGGAGCGGACCAGAACCACTACTGAGCCTTCAGCAGTGACTCGAATGGAGAGGATAGGTGAGGATAGGCTTGCTGGTATGGAACCGACTGGGGCAGCCTCATGGGATCCCGGTACCTTGGCATCTGGTGCCAGAGGATGGACAGCAGGCACAGGCTCAGGGGGAACCACCAGAAATGCAGACAGGTGATCACAGGTAGGTGCCGACAGAGTTCGGGATGGTTCGGCAGCTCTGCAAGATGTGGGAGGGCTCCATCAGAAATAGGCAGGTATTGGTAGGCACAGCAGGACTAGCAAATACAAGTAGAATCAGGTTCTGGCAGGTACAGGAACAGGAACACCGATACTAAAGATGCAGGTGACCTTACAACCAGCTACAGACAGAACTCCCTGTTTAAGACTTGTTGTACAGGCACCTCCCAATGGGGAAGGATGCCTTAGATACTCTGAATCAGGGTACATCGGCTCTTTAAGACAAGGTACCAGGCTTGGTGTGGTCCACCGGGATAACGGGGGATCCCCCGGTGGGCCCCTCCCACAGTCTCTCTCTGGTCAGCATGTAACAAATTGAGGTTGTGTTCTCACATTAAATTCGGCCCCTCCCCATCCATCAGAAGAGGGGCGAGAAGCTGGAGATGTGCACCTTCCTGCTGTCGGCTCCTTTATTGCTTGGTAAATCCCTAGGGATTGTAGTGTAGCCGCGCTATAAGTGCGCTCCTGAGTGCCCTACTGTGCATGCGCAGGCCCTGGGAGCCATCAGATGAAGCCAGGGTGAGCAGGGCACAGGAGCGGGTAAACATGTGGCGCCCCTGACACGTGGAGTGCAAGGCCCTGAAGGTTTAACAATTGGCACTAGATAAAGAGGCCTTTGTGTCTGGATCCGTATGGCGGATTATAAGAAAATGAAATATGGGGAGCAGCGGGAAGAAAAGAAGAGCAACAACTGGTCACTTCTGACTTGTTGACGATCCTCTAAGTCTGCAATCCAAACGGTGTACTGAGCCTGCACCAAAGGGTTAATTGACGGCCTCGGCTCGGCTACACCTGCACACATTAGTTTGTGAGCAAAAAGCAATCAGATTCGGCACAATTGTAACCCGGCGCCAATCTCATATGAGTAAAGGCTTCTGCTGTTTTCTTGCTTCTGTCTCCAAACCCCAAATGCGTCTTTTAGGGCAGGCGACAAGGCGTAGACGCCGCTATTTAGGGGCCGCAAGAGGAAAAACCATCTCCTTGCAGAAATTAGCATGCAGCAGCTAGAGAGGGGGGAGAGGGGCGTCCGCGGGAATCTAGGGGGGAAAGATCGTTAGAAATCTTTCATTATCTCTATATTGCCAAGGTCAGGCTGGCCATATTTCCTCTTTAGCACTGCAGTGGGAATAAGCCTTGGCTGCGGTATAATAGAGCAGAGAATGCCCACGCGGGGACTGATGGTAAATCAATATACCTCATCAATAGAAGGCCGACATTCCCTGAGAGCTGCAAACCGCTTCCAACTCATCAACTTCTTAACTGCTCTGTAACCCTTTGGTTCCCCCAGGAGCTGACGACACGGCGCTGACCACTGACTGGTGAATCCCGCCGGCCACTAAACGGTTAAAAGCTTCCAATATGGGAGAAGAGAGAAGGTTAAACCACTTGACTGCGCCGTCCTCTCTCTGAGGGTCGTTATTTCAGGACTTTCATTTTAAAGAATCCGTTCTTGCCCCAGTAATTTGGAAATGTAATACCCTACACCTTACTATGGGGTCTACCGGCCATGAGCGAGCGCCGGGACCCCACTATTCACTGTGACTCTATGGAGCTAAAACCACAAATCAACACTATTCTGTCGCCCAAATATTGAGTCTTTTGGAGGAAAATATTCCAAACTCTGAGACTCTTTGGAGAGAAAAAAAAGCCGAGGGATATTCACGGCCCCGGAGTTCAGAAACAAGATCAATATACATTACATTAACAAAATGGTAAATGAGGAAATCCCTATAGAGAACCTGTAACAATATATATATTCTGGAGACTAATTAGTGGGTTGAAAAAAATCCATGAACCTTTTACACTTATATGGGGGAGACCCATGATAGAAGGCAAAAAACTTCCCTTGAATGGTAAAGACCAATTAACTCCCATTATGATTGGTAAACCCTTAGAATACAATGACCGGCAGGGAACCGGAATACGATGACCGGCGGGGAACTGGAATACGATGACCGGCGGGGAAGCAGAATACAATGACCGGCGGGGAAGCAGGGAACCAGAATACAATGATCGGCGGGGAAGCAGGGAACCAGAATACAATGACCGGCGGGGAAGCAGGGAACCAGAATACAATGACCGGCGGGGAAGCAGGGAACCAGAATACAATGACCGTCGGGGAAGCAGAATACAATGACCGGCGGGGAACCAGAATACAATGACCGGCGGGGAACCGGAATACGATAATTGTCGGGGAACCGGAATACAATGACCGGCAGGAACCAGAAATACGAATGACGCGGGCGGAAGAACCAAGAATACGATGACCGGCGGGGAACCTGGAATACGAGATGACCGGCGGGGAACTGGAATACGATGACCGGCGGGGAACCGGAATACGATGATTGCCGGGGAACCGGAATACAATGACCGGCAGGGAACCAGAATACGATGACCGGCGGGGAACCAGAATACGATGACGGCGGGAACCAGAATACGATGACCGGCGGGAACCAGAATACGATGACCAACAGGGAACCAGAATACGATGACCAACAGGGAACCAGAATACGATGACCAACAGGGAACCAGAATACGATGACCAACAGGGAACCAGATCGATGACGCGGGGAACCAGAATACGATGACCAACAGGGAACCGGAATACGATGACCAACAGGGATCCGGAATACAATGACCGGCAGGGAACTGGTAACCATTAAACTGGAGTGTGGAGGTGGGGGTGTGGGGTGAGGAGCGCTTCATTTTTTTATGCAAATCTAAGACAAAAGGAGTTGATGGAAAAAAAATACAGACAAACCCTTTCACAACATTAGGTAATGCCTTGGTAAACTTGTCCATAAATGCACTAAAATCAATAGTTTAGTCAGAGACCGATCTGAGTAGATAAAGGTCCAGGTATTTACCAAGACAAATTCTTCCAGACACTTGGAGTCACGGTGAGATCAAGACGTCTTACGAGTTGAGATGTTTATCAACAGCATCATATGGCCGTATAGGCACAGGGATCCACCTTGGCGTGACTCTATTCATCAGAACATGTTTGACATATCACTAGGTGCCTATGAGACTTGTTGACTTCAGGTTGGGATTTCACACACCCGTGTTTCAGTGTCTGAACACGAACCTCAATCTCTGGTGGCCGAGGGTCTCCTAAACCAAAGTCAGCAGGTCTCATAGACACATGAAGCCGGGGAGACGTCCGGCCACTCTACAATGTTGTCGATATTCAAACCGTGAAAACAGAGTTGTGAATCCGGCCGTAGCCTGATAACAGGTTTCTTGCAAAGTATTTTAACCCTTTTGCTAAATCTATCCAAACTTCCAAATCCTGTCCCCTGTTCGCATCACACGATAACAAAAAGTGAATGATTGGAATAAAATTACACTGAGTATTGAAATGTTTGTATACAGCAATTATTATTATTTATCAGCCTTCAGCTCGATCTCAAGCCATGGTTACTTGATGGATAAACGCTCTGTAGCAAGATCAATGTTGCACGAGCATAGATAGATCCACCAGGCTCTTCTACAAGCCTAGATAGGTCCACCAGGGTCTTCTACAAGCCTAGATAGGGCCACTAGGGTCTTCTCCAGGATGGATAGGTCCGCCAGGCTCTTCTCCAATCCTTGATAGGTCTACCAGAGTCTTCTCCAAACCTAGATTGGTCCACCAGGGTCTTCTCCAAGGCTAGATGGGTTCACTAGGGTCTTCACTATTATCTTGACAGTGTCAAGCCATTTTGTTGCTTGTCTTCCTCTTCATCTTGTTCCTTCTATTCTTTCCACCATGATGTCCTTCTCCAGTTATTCCTCTCTTTGCATGTAGACAGTCGTATCTTGCTGATCTTCCTGGTTGGTTCTTGCCATCCATGGTATTGATATCCAGGGCCGGCCTCAGGCTAAATTGCGCCCTGTGCAAAATTCCCCTTTGGTGCCCCCAGACCATGTCACATGAGACATGCAGCCAATCAGTGGCAGCTTCACTCTTTCCTCACATAAAAGTGACATCCCGAGGAAATCAGGGAACAACAGCAGCTCTCATTTATTCTGAAGCCGCCATCGGCGATCTGAGGCGGGCACGAGAAACGTGACCGTGCATGTCAGATCGCCACATATCGCCAGGCGAGATTGCAGTGTGTGCCGGTACCATAAGAGATTATTGGGTCTCTCCATGCTGAGGATTCCAGCCCCCTAGCTGCCAAGTTGTACCTGGTTGGCAACCAAAAATACAGTGAAGCCTATTTTTTTTTTATTTCTAGAATTATTTCTAGAAAAAAAATGACATAGAGCTCCGCCATATTTTTGGTCCAGCCAGGTACAACTTGGCAGCTACGGACTGCCACCCACCCCCAGCTGCCTCGTCATACCTGGCTGGAACCAAAAATACAGCGAAGCCCATTTTTTTTTTTAATTTCTAGAACTAATTCTAGAAAAAAAATTACGTGGGGCTCCGCCATATTTTTGGTCCAGCCAGGTACAACTAGGCAGCTGGGGGCTGGAATCCTCAGCATAGAGAGGCCCAAGCGTTCTGGGCCCCCCATGCTGCGAATTGCAGCCCACAGCCGCCCCAGAAAATGGCGCATTCATTGAAGCGCCATTTTCTGGCGTTGTACCCACGCTCTTCCAGTTGCCCTGGTGCCGGTGGCTAACTGGGTAATAAAGGGGTTAATGCCAGCTTTTTATTGGCAGCTGGCACTAAGCCCGAGATTCATAATATAGGGCCAATGTTAGACCCGCCATTAGGAATCTCTAGTACGGTAAATAGTCAATAAATACACACAGAGAAAAATCTTTTTATTTGAAAAAAAAACACAGACACAATTCGGACTCCATCTTTATTATAAAAAGATCCGACGTAATCCACAACGAAGGTCCCACGACGCTCGATCGCCTCCGACGTAGTCCACAATGAAGATCCCACGACGCTCGATCGCCACTGCTCAATCCAGAGACTGCAGCAAGGGCTCAAGTGTCCTCTTCCTACAGCCTCTGGGGTCACCGTTATGGTGCACTGTATGGCAATGATCTGTCATACAATTCACCAAGACTATGATCCCAGAGACCACAACAAGAGGACACTTGATCCCTTATTGTAGTCTCTGGGATCAGCGTCATGGTGCACGGTATGGCAATGGTCTGTCATACCTTGCACAATGACGCTGATCCCAGAGACTACAAGAGAACACTTGATCCCTTGTTGTAGTCTCTGGGATCAGCATCTGGTGCACGGTATGACAGATCATTGCCATACCATGCACCATGACGCTGATCCCAGAGACTACAACAAGAGGACACTTGATCCCTTGTTGTAGTCTCTGGGATCAGCGTCCGGTGCACGGTATGACAGATCATTGCCATACCGTGCACCATGACGCTGATCCCAGAGACTACAACAAGAGGACACTTGATCCCTTGTTGTAGTCTCTGGAGATCGTTTCCATGACGATTGGATCCTCTAAGTGCTGTGATCCCTGACATCACAGCACTTAGAGGGTTAACACAGCCAGGGCACAGCAATCACACAGATGCTGTGCCCTGGCTGTGACACCGCTCCTCTGCACACTCATCTCTATGCTGGGAGATGACTGTGCAGAGGAGCCGACAGAAGAAGGAGGACGCCGCAGGAAGAGGACAGCGCAGAGAAGACCCGGAGCAGACCGGAGGACAGAGGGAGAAGACCGAAGGAAAGAGGGAGAACAGCGGAGGACAGAGGAGAAGAAAGAAGACAGGTGAGGAAGAAGAGGGAGCGGGAAGAAGAGGGAGCGGGAAGAGGAGAACGGGCGGAGGTGATCACCGCAGGCAGCGGCGATCACAGGAGGCATGGGGAGGGATCGCAGGGCAGGGGAGCCCACAGGGGGTAGATCACCCACAGGGGGGAGCCCACAGGGGGGAGATCGGAGGGCAGGGGGCACATCGGCGGCCCGGGGCAGAGCGGAGGGCCAGGGAACGACGGCGCCCCCTTTGAAGCATGGCAGGCGGCGCCCTGTGCGACCGCACAACTCGCACAGCGGTAGGGCCGGCCCTGTTGATATCCTCCTTCTCCAGCTCCACATTATGAAGGTGTTGATTCTTCTTCTGTCTTGTTTCTTTATCGTCCAGGTTTCACATCTTTATATTATTACACAACAGACCAGACTATATACGAGCCGTGTCTCCATCACCAGTGAAATGTTACTACAGAATAGACCAGACTATGTACAAGCCCTGTCTCCATCACCAGGGAAATGTTACTACAGAATAGACCAGACTATATACGAGCCGTGTCTCCATCACCAGGGAAATGTTACTACAGAATAGACCAGACTATATACGAGCCGTGTCTCCATCACCAGGGAAATGTTACTACAGAATAGACCAGACTATGTACGAGCCGTGTCTTCATCACCAGTGAAATGTTACTACAGAATAGACCAGACTATGTACAAGCCATGTCTTCATCACCAGTGAGATGTTACTACAGAATAGACCAGACTATGTACGAGCCGTGTCTTCATCACCAGTGAAATGTTACTACAGAATAGACCAGACTATGTACGAGCCGTGTCTTCATCACCAGGGAAATGTTACTACAGAATAGACCAGACTATGTACGAGCCATGTCTTCATCACCAGGGAAATGTTACTACAGAATAGACCAGACTATGTACGAGCCGTGTCTTCATCACCAGTGAAATGTTACTACAGAATAGACCAGACTATGTACGAGCCATGTCTTCATCACCAGTGAGATGTTACTACAGAATAGACCAGACTATGTACGAGCCGTGTCTTCATCACCAGTGAAATGTTACTACAGAATAGACCAGACTATGTACGAGCCGTGTCTTCATCACCAGTGAAATGTTACTACAGAATAGACCAGACTATGTATGAAACGTGTCTTCATCACCAGTGAAATGTTACTACAGAATAGACCAGACTATGTATGAAACGTGTCTTCATCACCAGTGAAATGTTACTACAGAATAGACCAGACTATGTACGAGCCGTGTCTCCATCACCAGTGAGATGTTACTACAGAATAGACCAGACTATGTACGAGCCGTGTCTCCATCACCAGTGAAATGTTACTACAAAATAGACCAGACTATGTACGAGCTGTGTCTTTATCACCAGTAAAATGTTACTACAGAATAGACCAGACGATGTACGAGCCGTGTCTTCATCACCAGTGAAATGTTACTACAGAATAGATCAGACTATGTACGAGCCGTGTCTCCATCACCAGTGAGATGTTACTACAGAACAGACCAGACTATCTACGAGCCGTGTCTTCATCACCAGTGAAATGTTCCTTGATCCTAAGTTTGTGGAAAGGAGTTTTTCCATCATAATATCTCTACCTTGTGAAGTTTATCAAAAATGTCCTTAACAATAGGGGTCTGCCAGGGTTGGCACCTGTATTCGTCAGATCTCTACGTCCACATGGCTATGATGGCCTTGATAAACAGCTCAACTTTTGACAATGCTTAGACTCACTATGTCCCCAAACATCTGTAAGATGGCGCTTGGTAAATATCTGGACCTTTATCTCCTCGGATCGGTCTCTAACTCAACCTTTGATTGAAGTGGAACCACGGCATTGTGAAGCCTCTAAATATGAAATATTGTTACATCTCAAAGTGACTAAGAATTGGAAGAAATGAAGCCCCCCCTATTAATATTTCATTGTAAGATGTTCCCAGACTGAGATCCAGGAGAAATAAAGAAAAGTCTACTTTCTTGGTTGAGAACATAAAGATTGTGCTAATATACGGGGCAATAAAGCACTCGGCTCTCCTTCTGTTTTATGTCATGTAAGGGAAATGATCCAGAGTTTTATTGGCCTTAATCCTGTTCTGTATGAAGTTTTTATCTGATACTTATCCTTTGCAATGACCCCTAATTACCAATTGATCCTACCAGTATCTATATAAAGTGAGTTATCTACAAGAGGTTTAATGCTTCCTTACATCTATCGTTTTGTATCCATTTATTAGATGGTAAAAATGTTAATATGAACGTCAATATGATTAAGGATAATGGTCCATTGATTGGAATGGGTCTCCTCTCCCCCCCCTCTAGGCGTTTCCTTTGTGATCACAGATCTTCTATGGAGGATATGAGTGAGGTGGATGATTTATAACACAGGGCGCTCCTCCCTGGATCTGCTCTTTGGTGTCTTTTTCCCATTTGTAGTTGGTGACATAGGACCCCTATACTGTATGTAATGACCATAAGACATAGGACCCCTATACTGTATGTAATGACCACAAGACATAGGACCCCTATACTGTATGTAATGACCACAAGACATAGGACCCCTATACTGTATGTAATGACCACAAGACATAGGACCCCTATACTGTATGTAATGACCACAAGACATAGAACCCCTATACTGTATGTAATGACCACAAGACATAGGACCCCTATACTGTGTGTAATGACCACAAGACTAAGGACCCCTATACTGTATGTAATGACCACAAGACATAGGACCCCTATACTGTATGTAATGACCACAACACATAGGACCCCTATTGTGGGTGTGTGATTATGCCATCCCTGTACAGTGTGTATGGAGACTTATACACAGAGATGGGATTTCTGGGGTGTTCGGTTCGTGACGCACACACTTGGTCTCTTCATCGTCCCTCAAACATATTTTCACGTTTCTGATCTTATATCTGAAAATGTGATAACTTTGCACTTTGTCAGTGACATTTGTGGAATTTTTCCTCCTCTTCTTACAACATCAAATTATCACATAAGTAGCAATTGTGCGAGTGTGAAACAAAGACTAGAAACCCTCACAGGCATCTCCAGGATGATAATCAGGTGCCGACACATCCGGACTAATACGACAATCTGCCACCGATGGGGAAACAACAAAATCACTGCGTATTGTCTCTGTACTGTGACATCACTGTGTGCATTATCCCTGTGCCATGACATTGCCATGTGTATTATCCCTGTGCCATGACATCGCCATGTGCATTATCCCTGTACCGTGACATCGCCATGTGTCTTTTCTCTGTGCCATGACATTGCCATGTGCATTACCCCTGTACCGTGACATCGACATGTGTATTATCCCTGTGCTGTGACATTGCCATGTATATTATCCCTGTGCCATAACATCGCCGTGTGCATTATCCCTGTGCCATGACATCACTGTGTGTTTTATCCCTGTGCCGTGACATCACTGTGTGTTTTATCCCTGTACTGTGACATCACTGTGTGCATTATCCCTGTACTGTGTCATCGCCATGTATATTATCCCTGTGCTGTGACATCGCCGTGTGCATTATCCCTGTGCAGTGACATCACTGTGTGCATTATCCCTGTCCTGTGTCATCGACATGTGTATTATCCCTGTACTGTGACATCACTGTGTGCATTATCCCTGTACTGTGTCATCGCCATGTATATTATCCCTGTGCTGTGACATCGCCGTGTGCATTATCCCTGTGCAGTGACATCACTGTGTGCATTATCCCTGTACTGTGTCATCGACATGTGTATTATCCCTGTACTGTAACATCGCCTTGTGTATTATCCCTGTGCTGTGACATCGCCATGTATATTATCCCTGTGCTGTGACATCACTGTGTGCATTATCCCTGTACTGTGTCATCGACATGTGTATTATCCCTGTACTGTAACATCGCCTTGTGTATTATCCCTGTGCCATGACATCGTTGTGTGTATTGTCTCTGTACTGTGACATCGCTGTGTGTATTATCCCTGTACCGTGACATTGCTGTGTGTATTATCCCTGTGCCATGACATTGCTGTGTGTATTATCCCTGTGCCGTGACATTGTACTGTGACATCACCTTGTGCATTATCCCTGTGCCGTGACATTGTACTGTGACATCACCTTGTGCATTATCCCTGTGCTGTGACATCGCCGTGTGCATTATCCCTGTGGCGTGACATCACTGTGTGTATTATCCCTGTACTGTGACATCGCTGTGTGTATTATCCCTGTACCGTGACATTGCTGTGTGTATTATCCCTGTGCCATGACATCGCCTTGTGTATTATCCCTGTGCCATGACATTGCTGTGTGTATTATCCCTGTGCCGTGACCATGTACTGTGACATCACCTTGTGCATTATCCCTGTGCCGTGACATCGCTGTGTGCACTGTTCAGTATATATATGCCATGACATCGCCGTGTGTATTATCCCAGTTTTTAACGAAGTAAGAAAGACGGCACTCACCTCTCTACTTCATTAAAAATTATTAAGACTTCCAGACTGAGCAACACTGGCTTCTGGACTCACGTTTATTCAGCCCCATTATCAGCCCGTACCGCTGGTGCCTCATTTCTTGCAAACAATATTGTATTATCTCTGTGCCGTGACATCACTGTGTGCAGTATCCCTGTGCCATGACATTGACGTATGCATTATCTCTGTGCCGTGACATTGCCGTGTGCATTATCCCTGTATCGTGACTTCACTATGTGCTTTTCTAGGGATGTAAGTAATGTTTTCAGCCTGAAATGTCCATGTTAAGCATTTGTCACCCAGGTGTCGGTGCTGGGATTCACGTTTGTACCTTGTGAGTGTATAAAGTTATATTGGAGTGAGGGTGACACATTGTTTCCACAATCCTCGTGTGATGAATTTACCACCACGGCTGATTATTGTATCAGCAGCAATGTCTGTGTTCACACATCAGTGGGTCGGTGGATCATTGGTGGCCGGGGATATTCCATAGGGAAGGTGACGTCAGGGGTCCTGGACATGGACGTTGGGCGCCTCTATACGGTTTGGGTGCTGTTCTCTCTCTATTTGGGGTCCGGTGTGGCGCACGGTGATCTCTGTAGGGCGTCTTCACCTTCACACACACTCGTTTCTCTGCTAAATAAAAAATGATTTTATGGGAGTAATAAAGCAGGAGCCATGCCTGCCCTCAGTAAATGTGTAATTTCAGACAGATAAATTGAGCAGTATATAAAATTAACTTTTTTATGATGGAAAAAAAATCAATTTGTGAGTTTCTAATTAGAGATGAACATAATCGTGTTTTCCACTTGCATAATATTTTAAAGAAAACACGATGTCCTGGCGGGACGGAGAACACGTCAATAAGTTCTGTTTTACTCTCAGGTCATGATAAACTATTAGAGCTGGTGAGAAATGCAGGTAAATCTGGAGATTGTCTAAATAGTGCGGATTACTGAAAAAAACCTAATCTACATACAAATAAAGGAAATGAACATCCAGGTGTAATGAGAGCTGAATTTGTCATTTAAAGGGGCGGTCCACCACCTAGATATTGGTTAGTTGCAGTACCTGGGAATGACCACTACACAATGTATGGCGCTGTGCTGTTCTGGCCTCGTTCACCGGTTACAGCTGATTGGTGGGTGTAGAGTGGCGCGGGGCTGTAGTTGTGGGCGAGGGATTGACTCCGGACGCCCCGGCACGCTACATGAACTCCGTGGTCCTGGTTGGGTGTGTGGACTTGTGCAGGCCGAACCTTCCTGCAGGCCAAGACCAGGTTGCGGTTTAGACTGAGACTGAGACTACCTGTTCATTGTAACCAACCGTTATTTACCCCACAGTTTCCACAGTTCCTCACATGTTGGATACCGGGTGCGATACCGGGCGCACAGCTTATGGACAGCTCCTGATTACAGCACATAATCAGACATCGTTCTAGATCCCACTGGGTTGATCCCGATCTTTTTGGCCCTGTGAGATCCAGCACATCCCAGTACAGTCTGTGACAGTCACTCTCCTGTCTCCACGTCTCCATGTCTCCATGTCTCTTCTCTATGTAGAGGAGGGAGTACAAGGGGGTCTGACCACTAATGAGAGAATAAAGCCTGGTGCTTCCATGTGAGAGTCTCTTCTCCCGATAGGAGAGGGTGGTAGGGAATCTGCCGTAGTGTCAGTGAAGAGCCGGTTACTTACAGACACTTGAGGTCCCGCCTGGGAACACCAGTCCGTTCTCACCACTACCTCTTAGGCTTGGGGCCTTGTCACCGCTGTCCCATCCTTTAAACCCTGTCTGACATGGGGCCACCTTGCTGGACGCTGATTCTGTGCTTACGATGGAATCTCACAATCTGTGTCTTGGTTAATCCTTTCGCTCCACACTATCTCACTCCGGTGCACATGTTCCAGTTGCTACAAGTCACCCACTACATGTGGCCTTGATGGCCTGTTACACTGTAGATCCGTACTAATCACTAGTGGGGCCTTGTCTGAAGTTCTACAAAGAAACTGTCTCTTCCCCTGTGAGTTTACCCCTCCCACAGTGGGATAGTCCCAACACTGTACTGACTCTGACCCTGTGAGTTAACCCCTCCCACAGTGGGATAGTCCCAACACTGTAGTGACTCTGACCCTGTGAGTTAAGCCCTCCCACAGTGGGATAGTCCCAACACTGTACTGACTCTGACCCTGTGAGTTAACCCCTCCCACAGTGGGATAGTCCCAACACTGTAGTGACTCTGACCCTGTGAGTTAACCCCTCCCACAGAGGGATAGTCCCAACACTGTAGTGACTCTGACCCTGTGAGTTAACCCCTCCCACAGAGGGATAGTCACAACACTGTACTGACTCTGACCCTGTGAGTTAACCCCTCCCACAGTGGGATAGTCCCAACACTTAACTGACTCTGACCCTGCCGGCTGGTGCTGTTGGATTCCCATAAAACACATGAGGTATTGGTTAATATTTTATTCAAAATACGCAAGCGCTCGTCAAGAGTCCTTAGATTTGCAAGTTTATGGTTTAGCTGGCTATTATCTTGGTCACACAGGAGCTGTCATTTTGCTGATTGTTCTTGTTTTCACTATAGATAGCTGCCAACATTAACTGAGAAAGCAAAAGGACCAGCAGTCTGAAATCAGACTCTTGGGTTCCCATACACATTGGACTATTGGGGGTCCCAATACACATTACACTGTCAGGGTCCGCATACACACTAGACTGTCGTGGTCCCCATACACATTGGATTATTGGGGTCTCCATGCACATTAGACTGTTGGGGTCAACATACACATTGGACTGTCGGGGGTCTCCATACACATTAGACTATTGGGGTCTCCATACACATTAGACCGTCCTCTGAACCAGTCAATATGATGGTTTTGCTTATGTTTATTGGTGATCTCCATCACGGCATTGTCGGCACCGTCATTTGTGACATATGATTGGCCGCCGCTCCCGATCCCTTCTTACCGCAGCTCTTGATCCCTTTTTACCGCCGCTCTCGATCCCTTCTTACCACCGCTCCCGATCCCTTCTTACCACCGCTCTCGATCCCTTCTTACCGCCGCTCTTGATCCCTTTTTACCGTCGCTCCTGATCCCTTTTTACCGCCGCTCCTGATCCCTTCTTACCGCCGCTCCCGATCCCTTCTTACCGCCGCGCCTGATCCCTTCTTTTCTTACCGCCACCCCTGATCCCTTTTTACCGCCGCTCCCGATCCCTTCTTACCGCCGCTCCCGATCCCTTCTTACCGCCGCTCTTGATCCCTTTTTTACCGCCGCTCCCGATCCCTTCTTACCGCCGCTCCCGATCCCTTCTTACCGCCGCCTCCCGATCCCTTCTTACCGCCGCTCCCGATCCCTTCTTACCGCCGCTCCCGATCCCTTCTTACCGCCGCTCCCGATCCCTTTTTACCGCCGCTCCCGATCCCTTCTTACCGCCGCTCCCGATCCCTTCTTACCGCCGCTCCTGATCCCTTCTTACCGCCGCTCCCGATCCCATCTTACCGCCGCTCCCGATCCCTTCTTACCGCCGCTCTTGATCCCTTCTTACCGCCGCTCCTGATCCCTTCTTACCGCCGCTCCTGATCCCTTCTTACCGCCGCTCCCGATCCCTTCTTACCGTTGCTCCTCGTCCTGTGAATATTCAGATGTTCCGTTTTATTCTTTAATACCAGAATAGCGGCGTCCTGCTACAATGGGGGCAGCCTGATGCATGGCTCGTTATTACACACAATGCCACATTGTTCTTCATATCTACGTCTTGTCCTTCGCCCTAATAAATAGGTTTGTTTCCCTGATGCTGTTAGATAAGAGACCTGATTATTTTAACCCATTCGGTCCTGGAGACGTCCATCTCCTGCAATGTTATGTGTCCTATGGATAGTTGTTCTCTTATTAGAAGGGTTAATAGGAAGGAATTCGCCAACCTCTTATCAAACTCCTGCTGCACAAAGCTGATAATTTATCTTTCTATTTTAGTCTCTTGTATTTCCCAGGGATCCGAAACTTGGCAGGAAATGTGAATTCTACAAAAAAAAAACACCAATCCAAAAATACTAAAGGAAAATAGGAGGAGGATTCTCTGTTACATTTTGTTGTATTATTTCTGAATCTGAATATATGGAATATTTGTGTCAGTATATTCTGCACCGACCCTGCACATCACCTGCACTTAGTGACTGGACCCAGGGAGTGGTCATAAATGGCTGCACATCCAGATAGAGAATGTCTCCAGTGGGGGCCACAGTGCTGTTCAACATCTTTATCAATGATTTGGATAAAGGAATTGAGGGTAAACTGATTATATTTGCTGATGACACAAAGCTCGGAGGGATAATAGCTAATACTAGAGAAGAGAGAGGAGTCAGAAATATCTAAACAACCCGGAACAGTAGCAGCAACTAACAGAATGGTTTATACAGGGAGAAATACAAAGTACTACATCAATAAAGTGCGACATCTGCAAAGTGCGATATCTCCAAAGTGCGACATCTCCAAAGTGCGACATCTGCAAAGTGCGACACTACAAAGTGCGACATCTGCAAAGTGCGACATCTGCAAAGTGCGACATCTGCAAAGTGCGACATCTGCAAAGTGCGACATCTGCAAAGTGCGACATCTGCAAAGTGCGACATCTGCAAAGTGCGACATCATCAAAGTGCTATCTATAAAAATGAGAATGCGCATAGGGTCTTGTCCTCAATAGGAATCAAATCCCATACAGTGTGAAAACTGCTCACCTGATTAAGCTGTGAAGCCCACAACCAGCTTGATCGCTCAAACACAGCAGCCGCAGCAGGGACCGCACTTCCACAATCGTGGGGGTGAAACTCTATCCTAAAGTTGTAAAGACATACTGATAGGATATTTAGATTGTGAGCTCCAAGTGAGACAGCATTTCTCATGTATGTAAAGTGCTATGGAATTAATAGCGCTATATAAATGAATTATTATTATTATTATCCGGGACTTTACAGTGCACAAAGGGTGCTAATGTTCACCCAACAGGATGAATATATGTAAATGCCAAATGATAAGTTGACCAATGATGATGTTACAATGCTTGTCCAAGAAATTGCCTATATAAGTTCAAGACAATGATGTAATAAACACTGAACATTGGGACAGAGCTGCTGCTTCTGATGTGTCTGTCTCAGGGGGCTGTGCTGTTACCTACGTATGAGACCTCAATGACCACAAAGGTCTTAAACGTCCCATGCTAACTGGCGATGACTCCTCCATATTACATCAAAGGTATAAGAACAGAGACAGATACGCTATGACATCATCGTGGTGACATCATCGTGGTGACCTCATCGTGGTGACCTCATCGTGGTGACCTCATCGTGGTGACCTCATCGTGGTGACATCATCGTGGTGACATCATCGTCTTGCTCCTGAGCAACTAAAGGTTTTAATTTTTATTGTTGCCAATTTGAATCTATTCTTTTAGTAAAACCCTGTGAAGCGTTTCCATCCCGCACCGAGACTCGTACAGCTTATATCCACATTATTAATCTATAACAGATAAATGGAAAGGTTAATCGTTTATAAGGCAATATAAAATCCTAGTTCCGCTTTTCTCTTCTTAAGGAATCTCATTAAATCCGTTCAGCACCCAGACCTCCGCCGTGGCGTTCTGCCATACTTCTGCTTTTCTCCAGGAGATTTCAGGAATATTCTGGTTTATCTCATTTTTAGTGCCATCGCCCCCCCATCATAGAACGTGCAGATCGTCCAATCCCCCAGTAATGTCAGGTCCCAGGATCCTCCATTCATTATATCCGTCAATTAATAGTGCAGGAGAAATGTGCAGGTGCGGCGACGCTTCAGAATGAGGACAAACACAATCCGCCCGTACGTCACATCTAGACGAGCGCGGGAAGCGGCTAACATAGGAGGACGAGTGCAGACAAATGATCTCTCCAGATCCCCCAATGCAGGAGCACAAATACCAGATTGCAGATTCTTGTCTTTCAGGGATTTTAGTGCGTCTTACTTTTATTGAAGATGATGAAAATAATAATAATAATCTTTATTTATATAACGCCAACATATTCCGCATCTTCACAATTCAGAGGATCATATACAAACAGTCATAAGTAACAGTTATCAAGGAATACAATAAAGAAAAATAATGATGGCCCTGATCATAAGAGCTTACAATGTACAATGAGGTGGGGGTGAGAGCACAGAGGCTTATTATACTGATGGTGCAGCCAACTGAGGGATAGTGGAATAGATAAGAGCTGCATGAGTCATCACCAGACAATCTGTGTCAAGCTTTTCAGTCTGGTGGAGTGAATAACATATGTCTGAGTGACTTTGACTAGGGGACATGATAGGCCACCCTAAAGAGATATGTTTTTAGGGAGAGCCTGAAGCTATGTAAGTTGTGGATAGACATAATTTCTTGGGGTCGAGCATTCCAGAGAATTGGTGCAGCTCAGGAGAAGACTTGGAGGATTGGATTAATGCAGATGTTAGTCTAAAGTCACTTCCAGAGCGAAGGGGAAAGGTGGGATGATAGGCAGACATGAGGCTAGAGAGGTAGGGAGGTGCTGCACTGTGAAGAGAACGGGTGGAGTGATAGACAGAGATGAGGGAGGAGATGTAGGGGGTGCCGCACTGTGAAGAGCTTTGTGGGTGAGGAACAAGCAGTTTGAAATGGATCCTATAGTGAATGGGCAGCCAGTGCAATGACTGGCACAGAGCAGATCCTATAGTGTATGGGCAGCCAATGCAATAACTGGCACAGAGCGGATCCTATAATGTATAGGCAGCCAGTGAAATGACTGGCACAGAGCGGATGCTATAGTGTATAGGCAGCTAGTGCAATGACTGGCATAGAGCGGATCCTATAGTGTATGGGCAGCCAGTGCAATGACTGGCACAGAGCGGATCCTATAATGTATAGGCAGCCAGTGAAATGACTGGCACAGAGCGGATCCTATAGTGTATGGGCAGCCAGTGCAATGACTGGCACAGAGCGGATCCTATAGTGTATGGGCAGCCAGTGCAATGAATGGCACAGAGCGAATCCTATAGTGTATAGGCAGCCAGTGCAATGACTGGCACACAGCGGATCCTATAGTGTATGGGCAGCCAGTGCAATGACTGGCACAGAGCGGATCCTATAGTGTATGGGCAGCCAGTGCAATGACTGGCATAGAGCGGATCTATAGTGTATGGGCAGCCAGTGCAATGACTGGCACAGAGCAGATCCTATAGTGTATGGGCAGCCAGTGCAATGACTGGCACAGAGCGGATCCTATAGTGTATGGGCAGCCAGTGCAATGACTGGCGCAGAGCAGATCCTATAGTGTAGAAGCAGCCAGTGCAATAAGTGCCACAGAGCAGATCCTATAGTGTATGGGCAGCCAGTGCAATGACTGGCGCAGAGCAGATCCTATAGTGTAGGGGCAGCCAGTGCAATAAGTGCCACAGAGCGGATCCTATAGTGTATGGGCAGCCAGTGCAATGACTGGCACATAGCGGATCCTATAGTGTATGGGCAGCCAGTGCAATGACTGGCACAGAGCGGATCCTATAGTGTATGGGCAGCCAGTGCAATGACTGGCGCAGAGCAGATCCTATAGTGTAGGGGCAGCCAGTGCAATAAGTGCCACAGAGCGGATCCTATAGTGTATGGGCAGCCAGTGTAATGACTGGCACAGAGCGGATCCTATAGTGTATGGGCAGCCAGTGTAATGACTGGCACAGAGCGGATCCTATAGTGTATGGGCAGCCAGTGCAATGACTGGCACAGAGCGGATCCTATAGTGTATAGGCAGCCAGTGCAATGACTGGCACATAGTGGAAGCGTCTGCGTAACGGTTAGCTAGATAGGTAATCCTGGCTGCCGCATTAGGGATGGATTGGAGAGAGAAAGCCTTCTGAAGTGGTTCCAATTAATAGAGAATTACAATAATCAAGGTGGGAGTGGATCAGGGCCATGGTGAGGGTTTTTGTTGTTCCATGGTGAGAAAGAACATGTATGCTTCTTTCAACCTCCCATTACTGGGTGCAAGTATAAGCAGTGAAGGTAGAGGTAGAGTATGGGTAGATATAGAACCAAGGTAGAGTACAGGTAGATTAAGGATAGAAATAGAGAAAAGGTACAGAAAGAGCAAGGATAGAGGTAGAGTAAGGGTAAAGGTAGAGTAAAGGTAGAGATAGAGTAAGATAGAGATAGAATAAGGGTAAAAATAGAATATAGGTAGAGGCAGAGTGAGGGTAAAGCTAGAATCAGGGTAGATGTACTACTGAGGTAGGATAAAGGTAGAGTAAGGGTAAAAATATAATATAAGTAGAGAAAGAGTAAGGTTAGGGGTTGAGTAAATGTAAAGATAGGGAAAGAGTAGAGGTAAAGTAAGGGTAGAGGTAGAATAACAAGAGGTAGAGTAAAGGTAGAGGTACAATATAGGTAGAGTAGAGGTAGAGAAAGCGCAAGAGTAAGGATAGAGGTTGAGTAAGGATAGAGGTATTGTGTTAATCCAAAAACAAGACAGTGAATAGAAATGTCCAGGGCTTATTTTTGGGGTATGGCTTATATTTGGCCAAGAATAAGCAATCGCACATTTATGGTTGAGCAAAAATTAACATCTTTTCCTTGGAAAAAGCAGTAAGATTGTTGCCATGTGAGTCCTCCACTATTCCTTCCTTGCACTCCACAGAGTAGCTTTTTTGGGGGGTCTCATGTTGTGGGGGGCATGTTGTACACTCGTTGTTGAAGATGGGCAAATCTGCAGGGAGGCAGACTTTGGAGATGGACATGTGGACTTGGGAGGTGGGACTCAGGAGCGGAGCGGGGGAGCAGTTACCCTACTTCTGGTGCAGTATACATGATGCATCATGGTACTTACCCATAAAGATGTGCGGGAGGCAGCAGGACTCAGTATGTATCATTCAATCTCGCTCAGGACCTGCAGTTATGTAGCCCATGTGACCTGTGACCTATAGTCAGAAGGCAGGATGTACTGACTCCGGGTGCTGATTGGTCGCCGGATGGGTTGTGTGACTGTAGGTCCTTATAGCACTGAAACCTCTGCCGGCACTGGAGTCTGAGGTGAATATTAAGCTTTATTGTTTTAATGATGAGGGCACAAAATGGGAATAAGGGGGAGCAATGGGAATGAATACAGTATTCACCTCGCACAGTATTACTGCTTCACTGGCGACTATTGTATCACTGCAATCGGCCGGTGTTCATCAGCTGAGAGTCACACTGCCCTGTGTGTCTCTACACAGGTGCCACTTTCAGCTGTGAGTAAGCAGCTAGGGCTTATTTTTGGAGTAGGGCTTAAATTTGAAGCCTGGAAAACCTTACTTGGGATTATTATTGGGGTGAGTTTATTATTGGAGAAACAGGGTAGAGAGAGTAAGAGTAGAGGTAGAGGTAAGTTGAGATAGAATAGAGGTAGAGTAAGGGTAGAGGTAGAGCAGAGATAGAGTAAAGGTAATAATAGAATACAAGTAAAATAGAGGTAGAGTAAGTGTAAAGATAGAGTAAGACTAAGGGTAGAGGTAGAGTAAATGTAGAAGTAGAGCAAGACTAAGGGTAGAGGTAGTGTAAATGTAGAAGTAGAGCAAGACTAAGGGTAGAGGTAGAGTAAATGTAGATGTAGAGTAAGACTAAGGGTAGAGGTAGAGTAAATGTAGAGGTAGAGCAAGACTAAGGGTAGAGGTAGTGTAAATGTAGAGGTAGAGCAAGACTAAGGGTAGAGGTAGTGTAAATGTAGAAGTAGAGCAAGACTAAGGGTAGAGGTAGAGTAAATGTAGAGGTAGAGCAAGACTAAGGGTAGAGGTAGTGTAAATGTAGAGGTAGAACAAGACTAAGGGTAGAGGTAGTGTAAATGTAGAAGTAGAGCAAGACTAAGGGTAGAGGTAGTGTAAATGTAGAGGTAGAGCAAGACTAAGGGTAGAGGTAGAGTAAATGTAGAGGTAGAGCAAGACTAAGGGTAGAGGTAGTGTAAATGTAGAGGTAGAGCAAGACTAAGGGTAGAGGTAGAGTAAATGTAGATGTAGAGCAAGACTAAGGTTAGAGGTAGAGTAAATGTAGAGGTAGAGCAAGACTAAGGGTAGAGGTAGAGCAGAGATAGAGTGAAGGTAATAATAGAATACAGGTAAAATAGAGGTAGAGTAAAGGGCCTGTCACACGCATCAATATCGCCTGCACGATATCGGCTGCACGTGACGTTGCAGCGATATTGACGTGTGTGACATACTGAATCAACCAGCGATAAATCGCTGGTTGATGATCGCCAGGTTTTAGAATCTGTCCTAAAACCCGGCGATTGTCGCCCGGTGTACACGCAGCATCGCTGCGTGTGACACCGGGAGTAGCGATATTCCAGCTCCCAGCGCCTCTCACAAGCGCTGGGAGCTGGTAACTAAGGTAAACTGCGGTATCTAGGCAGCGCGCGCTGCCTAGATACCCGACGTGTACCTTAGTTACCAGCCTCCTCCGCTCACCGGCTGGTATCTAAGGTACACAGCGGGTAACTGGGGTCCCTAGTTACCCGCTGTGTACCTTAGATACCAGCCGGTGAGCGGAGGAGGCTGGTAACTAAGGTACACGTCGGGTATCTAGGCAGCGCGCGCTGCCTAGATACCCGCAGTTTACCTTGGAGACCAGGCTGCTCCCGCTTCCAGCAGGCTGGCAGCGGGAGCAAGACATCGTGGAAACGATATTTAAATCGTTTCCACGATGTTTCTGGTCAATTGATCGCTGGTGAGTCTGTCTGTGTGACAGCTCACCAGCGATCAGCCGTCAATGTCGTCAGCGATCATCTCACTGACGACATGACGCGTGTGACAGGACCTTAAGGGGCCTTTCACACTTGTGTTTTTTTCCTGGTCTGGAAGATAAGGAAAAAACCTGATTCTTACAGGATTCATTTTTTTGCCCATTCTCTTTAATGATTTCAGGAGAAAACAGAAGCAACAAGATTCTACCTGATATCATTAAAGTGAATGGGCAAAATACTGTAAGAATTGAGTTTTTCCTGATCTTCCAGACCAGGAAAAAAACACAAGTGTGAAAGGCCCCTAAGTGTAAAGCTAGAGCAAGACTTGGGGTAGAGGTAGAGTAATGGTAGAAGTAGAGTAAATGTAGAGGTAGAGGTAGAGCAGAGATGGAGTAAAGGTAATAGTAGAATACAGGTAAAATACAGATAGAGAAAGAGTAAGGGTAGAGGTAAAACAGAGGGAGAGTAAAGGTATAGGTAGAGTTAGAAAAGCGGTAATATATAGGTGTAGTAAGGGCAGCTGTAGAATAAGGGTAGAGGTAGAATAGGGGTAGAGTACAGCAAGAGTAATGGTAGAGGTAGAGATAGGGTGCAGGAAGGTAAGGATAGAGGTAGAATATTTATTTTCCCTATAGATTCTCTTTTGAGAAGTGCATGAGCACATTTTCCACAAATGTCCGGTATTTGATAATTGGGGCTGTCCTGGATTAGAAAATCTTGGCGGCTTTCTTAAAAAAAACCAGTGCCGCATAAGTCTGCAGGTCGTGTATAATATTGTAGCTCAGCTCTATGGAATAATGGAATAGAATTTAGCTGCAAATCCTTCCTCCAGGCTGCAGACGGGGCGGCACTTTTTTTTTTTTGCAATCCCGGATCACCTTCTTCATTTTGATCAATGATGTTTTTTTTTACATTTTCCACCATAAGGAGTGTCAATATTTTCTATCATTTGCGTCCAGTATTTCATGTAAAGAAGTGGAGCTGGGCTACAATATCTGAGAAAGCCCCGAGCCAAGAAACCATAAAGTATCTAGATTGTTTGTAGTAATGGATCTGTTAGCGGTGAACCTTAATCGCTGATCTAGGGACATTACTAAACAAAACATTGGCCTTGGCTTCTATTGGTGGGTGAGGACCTGATTCAGGATCTGTTACATTTTGGGGATGAATTTATAGAGATCTTTTTTTCTATAAAACTAGAACAAATCCAAAAAGAATAAAAAATCCTACATTTTTCCTTATGACTGATAAAATGGCGGAACTTTCCCTCTGATTTGTGTCTCCACAGGTGACCCAAGGTTCATTGAGGACCTTCTAACGACCATAGATCTATAGATCTCTATGGGGCCTGTGTGACATTTGACATCACATCATGGAATGTTTCTACCATATGCTATACTGCGCTTCTATAATTTGGCAGAATACGGCAGGCCCAAAATAATAATGGTCTCCTAGAACGGGACATGTAAGTGTGTCGGGGTGATTGCCACCCGCAGTTTGTGCGGCCATCTCTAATACTGACGTCACCAGCAGGCGGTCGGCCGGCCCTTTACTATAGCTGGGAGTGCGGCCTGGAGGGCAAATGCATCCCTGCCCCCCGACCCAGCCCAGCCTTGAGGGGAGATGCAGAAACTTCCATAAAGCCTCTGCCACATGAATGAGACAATGCGTCATAGTTACATACAGTTATGATTGCAACGTGATTCTAATTATCCTCGATATGTTGTCTCCAGATCCCAGACCAGATCCCGTCATTAATGCACATAAACCGAAATAGGAAAAACCTAAATTTAGTGCATAATTTTATAAACCAATTCATGTTCATATCCAGTAACTAAAATAGATAAATTCAAAATAAAATTAATACATAAAAATAAATACAAAATAAATAATAAAAACACATAACATCCATTCAATGTAAAGTAAAATAAATATGTAAATAAAATAAAAAATATAAAATATAGAAAATAACAGTAAATACATAAATTGAAATAAAATAAAACATAAATATATAATAAAAAAAGTTTAATAAAAAGAAAACCTTAAATACTTAAATTAACGGTAAAATAAAAAGAGAAAAAAATACATTAAATAATATAATATTAAAGTAAATAATGAAAATATATAATGTGCATTAAATATATATATAAACTAAAAGTAAAATACATAAAAATACTTAACATATAAAATAAAATTAAATATATATAATGAATAAATTAAAAGTAAAATGTAAACATATATTTACATAAAATAAAAGTTAAAAAAATAAAAATGTAAAATACCTAAAATATATTAAAAGTAAACCAAATACATAAAATATTATAAAATCAAAGTAAATAATAAAAATGCATTAAAAAAATATACATGTAAATGAAAAGTAAAATAAATACATAAATAAAAATAGATACTTAACATATAAAATAAGATCAAATACATTAAATGCCTAATAAAAACCTAATAAAACCTATTTGTGTATGTATGTATGTGTATATATGTATAAATATATATATATTGCAGTACAGACCAAAAGTTTGGACACACCTTCTCATTCAAAGAGTTTTCTTTATTTTATGACTATGAAAATTGCAGATTCACACTGAAGGCATCAAAACTATGAATTATCACATGTGGAATTATAGACTGAACAACAAAGTGTGAAACAAATGAAATATGTCTTATATTCTAGGTTCTTCAAGTAGCCACCTTTTGCTGTGATTACTGCTTTGCACACTCTTGGCATTCTCTGGATGAGCTTCAAGAGGTAGTCACCGGAAATGGTCTTCCAACAGTCGTGAAGGAGTTCCCAGAGATGCTTAGCACTTGTTGGCCCTTTTGCCTTCACTCTGCGTCCAGCTTACCCCAAACCATCTCGATTGGTTGAGGTCTGGTGACTGTGGAGGCCAGGTCATCTGGCGTCGCGCCCCATCACTCTCCTTCTTGGTCAAATAGCTCTTACACAGCCTGAAGGTGTGTTTGGGGTCATTGTCCTGTTGAAAAATAAATGATTGCCCGACTAAACGCAAACCGGATGGAATAGCATGCCGCTGCAAGATGCTGTGGTAGCCATGCTGGTTCAGTATGCCTTCAATTTTGAATAAATCCCCAATAGTGTCACCAGCAAAGCCCCCCCACCATCACACCTCCACACCCCCACACCATCACACCTCCTCCCAATGCTTCACGGTGGGATCCAGGCATGTAGACTCATCCGTTCACCTTTTCTGCGTCGCACAAACACACGGTGGTTGGAACCAAAGATCTCAAATTGGACTCCTCAGACCAAAGCACAGATTTCCACTGGTCTAATTGTCCGTTCCTTGTGTTCTTTAGCTCAAACAAGTCTCTTCTGCTTGTTGCCTGTCCTTAGCAGTGGTTTCCTATCAGCTATTTTACCATGAAGGCCGCTGCACAAAGTCTCCTCTTAACAGTTGTTGTAGAGATGTGTCTGCTGCTAGACCTCTGTGTGGCATTGACCTGGTCTCTAATCTGAGCTGCTGTTAACCTGCAATTTCTGAGGCTGGTGACTTGGATGAACTTATCCTCCGCAGCAGAGGTGACTCTTGCTCTTCCTTTCCTGGGGCGCTCCTCATGTGAGCCAGTTTCTTTGTAGCACTTGATGGTTTTTGCAACTGAACTTGTGGACACTTTCAAAGTTTTCCCCATTTTTCGGACTGACTGACCTTCATTTCTTACAGTAATGATGGCCGCTCGCTTTTCTTTTCTTAGCTGCTTTTTTTCTTGCCATAATACAATTTCTACAGTCTATTCAGTAGGACGATCAGCTGTGTATCCACCAGACTCTGCACAACACAACTGATGGTCCCAACCCCATTTATAAGGCAAGAAATCCCACTTATTAACCCTGACAGGGCACCTGTGAAGTGAAGACCATTTCCGGTGACTACCTCTTGAAGCTCATCCAGAGAATGCCAAGAGTGTGCAAAGCCGTAATCACAGCAAAAGGAAGAACCTAGAATATAAGACATATTGTCAGCTGTTCAGTCTATAATTCCACATGTGATAATTCATAGTTTTGATGCCTTCAGTGTGAAGCTACAATGTTCATAGTCATGAAAATACAGAAAACTCTATGAATGAGAAGGTGTCCAAACTTTTGGTCTGTACTATGTGTATATATATATATATAAAAACATTAAGTACATACAAATAAAATTAAACACTTAAAATATATAAAATAATAGGAAATACCTAAAATGTATAAGTTAAAAGTAATTAAGATGTAAAATAAATACATAAAATTAAATCCCTAAAATAATATAACATAAAAGTTAATCATAAAATAACATAACATGCATTAAGTAAAATCTATAAATTAAAAGTAAAATAAAAACATAAATAAAAAGAAATACTTAAAACATAAAATAAAATTAAATACATAAAATGAATAAATTAAAAGTAGCATTACAGCATAAATATACATCAAATGCCTAAATTAAAGGAAAAAATAAAAACAAAAACATAAATATATATATGTAAAATATTACATAAAAATTAAATACTTAAAATATATAAAAAAAAGTAAATAAATAAAATGCATAAATTAAAAGTAATTAAAATGTAAAATACCTAAAATAAATTAAAAGTAAATGAAATACATATAAATAAATACAAAGAATAATATAATATTAAAAGTTCATCATAAAATACATAAATATATAAATTAAAAATAAAATATGAATAAAAATAAATATTTAAAATATAAAAAAATAAAAGTACATAATATGCACAAATTAAAAGTAAAATTAAAACAAATATACACATGAAATATAAAAGCAGAGTAAAAAAAAGAGGAAACCGAAAATATCTAAATTAATCAAGTAAAATAAATACAGAAATAATAAACACATAAAAATAGAAAAGTAAATAATAAATAAAAATAATTACATAATATAAATAAAATATATACATAAAATAAAATCCCGTGCGCTCAGTGTCGGGGACCTGAGAGCTGTGTTGCTCTTGGTCACTTAATAAGATCCAGTTAACCCTCTAAAGACATAAGTGTTGTGAGGTCACATTGCTGTGCAGTGCCGCTGGCCCTTTAATTTATGGCGCTCCTCAGCTCCCGGAGTCTCGGCGGGCCCATACATGGCCGAGTTTTCATCCTGGCGCTAATGACTGTGTATTATGTGTATATTGCTTGTGATCTCTCTCTCTCGTCTAGATGCAAAGCTCGGTCTGCTCTGATAACTCGCGGATCCAAACCTATTACTGCATCATTTCTTTTTGTTTAAAATATATTCGGCTTTATTCTGGATGTCAACATCTATCACCTTCCTCCCCTGTACAGCAGGAGCCGCTCTCCCTGCAAATTGACCACAAATAAGGCAACTGCAAAACAGGAACCTCGGCGGCTCCGAGAGGCGCTTAACCCGTTAATGACCACAAATGGAGTCTTGAGAATCAAATTATAGCAGCTGAAACAATGTAAAGGGTTCTGAGATCCGTAGAGAGGGAAGAAGAGGCCGTAATGGGGACGTAGAGACCGCTGAGACGCCGGTTAGTTGCTTTTATTATTAATCCTGATCGATGACGCCACCATTTATTAGTGTTGCAGTTTGGAACAACAGCTATTGCCACCAAGCCCATGGGCGGCGGGAGGTGACGGTGTATGTATCACTGCAATCTGAACGCGGTCAAATACTGCAGGCAGCGGCTTTCCTGCATCATTGTTGTTGGTTGTGTGGCGCAGGCTGGGCACTCCACACCAACACTCCACACACACTCCGACCCTGAGCCTAACCTTACACACACACTCCGATCCTGAGCCTAAGTCACTTCATGTCAGGCGAGGGATGGCAGAAGGAGCAAGTGGAGGGGTGGAACGGGAGACAGAACCCAGGAAAGGGGTGGAGGAACTAGACCAAAAAGGACCTGGTAACGCAAAGTTGGGGACGAGAATGCCCTGGAGGGTGAGGAAGAGGGAAGCATCCCCAAGCCGAGACACTCTTCAGCTAAGTGTTTCAGACTGGGAGAACAACGGGCCTGGCAGCCTTCTCCAATAATGGCTGGCCGGGAACTCAAGCTGAACCCGTGGAAAGGCAGAAGGAGCCAGGTGTGCCCAACTAACCCGGGACACTGATGGCTGGGCAAAAGAACCAGAGTGCTGACTCTGTAATGTGGCAGGGAAAGCTTTACGCCCCCAACCACAAGAAACCCGGCGTGGTACGGGAACTCTATGTCCTGGAACCTCACAACCGATGTGTTAAATGAGAAAGCCATCGTACTAGGGCTAGTGACCCAAGAAGTGGGATAATTCACTACAGAGCCCGTGATGGCTGGACCGTAAACACACGCGGGAGAGAACAAGAAGGAGGCCCGAAAGGACCGCGCCGGAGGCTCATCTGGGGAGCCGCACACTGACTGCTCCAGCCATAGGAGAGGTCGCCTAGAGGAACAGCAGCAGAGCTTGCCGACAGAGAAATACGCTGACTTGTGCATGCGTCGGCTGGAGAAGCTGCGGAGAGATGAAAAGTCCAGCGCCCCGATGACGCATCATCGCTACACCTGCCTGGGGACCAAGCCCTACCCGTGGAGGGCGCACCATCCCGGCTGCAGCCATTAGCATTATCCCCAGCAGTCTAAACAGCAGCGGTGGCCACATTGGCTACGACCCACGGGTGGCGTCATGAACAATTCATATCAACTTTATTCCTTTTTTTCTTTTACCCCCTTTTGCATTGCCAGGTCACGTCGCCGTGAAATTCCCCTCTGCAAACTGATGAGACGGCCCGGTTCTGAGTACCCCTTGCCCCGGAGTGCGACAGTTGTGATCGCCGTGCACCACGATCTGTCTGACCAATCACAGAAGCAAAAGAGGCACTGATCGCATGGAGCGCCTCTTGTGCCGGAGCCATAGATGCTCTGCTCTGTGCTGGAACACATTTTAGGATGACAATTATAGGAGAGAATTTATTTGTATTATTTTACGTTATATTCTTCTAGTTTTGTATAAATTTACCAGAGACACACCATGCATAAAATGAGAAGCGGAAACAACACGAAAAAAAATGTGCAAATTATGACAAAATACCCTGCAATAAATGACTAAAAGCAAGTGCTGGTAAAAACACGGGGTGCTTGGTGCATACGTTTTTTGTAAAAATCGCACTAAGGCCCCTTTTAATCAGCGTTTTTCGCTGATGTTTGGCCGATTCGGCAGGTGGCGCCGAATCGGCTGCCTAATGGCCGCACTTGCGGCCCGGATCCGGCAACCCCATGCATTGTCTATGGAGCTTGCGGTCCGGTGCAGCAAGTGTGGTTCTGTAGGATGCGGCAGATCCGGCACTTGCAGCTTTTTTTTCGCGGCCACAAGTGCTGGATCCGGCTGATCCGGCGTAACCGCACTTGCCACACTGGACCGCAAGCCCCATAGACAATGCATGGGGCTTCCTGAATCAGCGGCGCAAGTGCGGCCGTTAGGCGGCAGATCCAGCAAATGCGGTAAATCTGCCGGATCTGCAGCACATCAACAAAAAACGCTGATGTGAAAGGGGCCTTAGCCATCCCACCTCGTCCAGGTGACCCACTTTGGGCAGTCCCTACTATAACTGTATTATGACCTACCTCCGTGCCTACTGACCTCATTGGAATCAGGGTGCAGAGTGTGACCGGGTACTAAAATGGACTTAAAGAAATGGGGTGCAATATGGAAGGGTGGGGCTCTCCCTAACTTGCTCTACTGAATGTAGCAGGTATATCACATCCTATTTCTGGGAGTCCATTTAGGGACCCGGTCACACTCTGCACCCTGCTTCCAACGAGGTCAGGGTCACAGGGGCAGGTCATAATACAGTTAGTGTAGGGACCGTCCTGAAGTGGGTCACCTGGACGAGGCGGGATGGCTTAGTACGACTTTTGCAAAAGGGTATGCACCAAGCACCCCATGTTTTACCAGCACTTGCTTCTATTTATTTATTGCAGGGTATTTTGTCATAATTTGCACATACTATATTCCAGTTGTTTCAGTTTATTTGATGGTTCAGTGTGAACAAGCTCCACAGGCCTGCTCACACACAACTCAGCTATGACTCAGATTTTTTGTACTATGAAATCAGAAGCTTTGAGGGGTACCGTGACCCCGAACATCTGGGCACAGCGCTCCATGCGACTCAGAAGATCTATGCCGCAAGGGGCGCAACTACATCAGGTGCAGGGGCTGCAATCACACCCGGGCCCTGGAGCCTGGGGGCCCCAAAAGTCCTTTTGGCCTATTGAAAAAGACTAATACTATTAAAGATCTGAAAATATTGGGGGCCCCATTGGAGCTTTCACATCGGGCCAATGAGATTCAAGTTACACCGCTGGTAATGCCACAAGAACTGGGCTGTCTGCCCAGTGGATCCTGTGTTATCTACTGTATATAGAGGTGTTATCAGTCATTGTACAGGAGGAGAGGTGAGCTGTGATATCACCTATTGTGAATGATGGATCCTGTGTTATCTACTGTATATAGAGGTGTTATCAGTCATTGTACAGGAGGGAGGTGAGCTGTGATATCATCTATTGTGAATGGTGGATCCTGTGTTATCTACTGTATATAGAGGTGTTATCAGTCATTGTACAGGAGGAGGAGGTGAGCTGTGATATCATCTATTGTGAATGGTGGATCCTGTGTTATCTACTGTATATAGAGGTGTTATCAGTCATTGTACAGGAGGAGGAGGTGAGCTGTGATATCACCTATTGTGAATGGTGGATCCTGTGTTATCTACTGTATATAGAGGTGTTATCAGTCATTGTACAGGAGGAGGTGAGCTGTGATATCACCTATTGTGAATGGTGGACCCTGTGTTATCTACTGTATATAGAGGTGTTATCAGTCATTGTACAGGAGAGGAGGTGAGCTGTGATATCACCTATTGTGAATGGTGGATCCTGTGTTATCTACTGTATATAGAGGTGTTATCAGTCATTGTACAGGAGGAGGTGAGCTGTGATATCATCTATTGTGAATGGTGGATCCTATGTTATCTACTGTATATAGAGGTGTTATCAGTCATTGTACAGGAGGAGGAGGTGAGGTGTGACATCATCTATTGTGAATGGTGGATCCTGTGTTATCTACTGTATATAGAGGTGTTATCAGTCATTGTACAGGAGGAGGAGGTGAGGTGTGACATCATCTATTGTGAATGGTGGATCCTGTGTTATCTACTGTATATAGAGGTGTTATCAGTCATTGTACAGGAGGAGGAGGTGAGCTGTGATATCACCTATTGTGAATGGTGGATCCTGTGTTATCTACTGTATATAGAGGTGTTATCAGTCATTGTACAGGAGGAGGTGAGCTGTGATATCATCTATTGTGAATGGTGGATCCTGTGTTATCTACTGTATATAGAGGTGTTATCAGTCATTGTACAGGAGGAGGAGGTGAGCTGTGATATCACCTATTGTGAATGGTGGATCCTGTGTTATCTACTGTATATAGAGGTGTTATCAGTCATTGTACAGGAGGAGGAGGTGAGCTGTGATATCACCTATTATGAATGGTAGATCCTGTGTGATCTACTGTATATAGAGGTGTTATCAGTCATTGTACAGGAGGAGGTGAGCTGTGATATCATCTATTGTGAATGGTGGATCCTGTGTTATCTACTGTATATAGAGGTGTTATCAGTCATTGTACAGGAGGAGGAGGTGAGGTGTGACATCATCTATTGTGAATGGTGGATCCTGTGTTATCTACTGTATATAGAGGTGTTATCAGTCATTGTACAGGAGGAGGAGGTGAGCTGTGATATCATCTATTGTGAATGGTGGATCCTGTGTTATCTACTGTATATAGAGGTGTTATCAGTCATTGTACAGGAGGAGGAGGTGAGGTGTGACATCATCTATTGTGAATGGTGGATCCTGTGTTATCTACTGTATATAGAGGTGTTATCAGTCATTGTACAGGAGGAGGAGGTGAGCTGTGATATCACCTATTGTGAATGGTGGATCCTGTGTTATCTACTGTATATAGAGGTGTTATCAGTCATTGTACAGGAGGAGGTGAGCTGTGATATCACCTATTGTGAATGGTGGATCCTGTGTTATCTACTGTATATAGAGGTGTTATCAGTCATTGTACAGGAGGAGGAGGTGAGCTGTGATATCACCTATTGTGAATGGTGGATCCTGTGTTATCTACTGTATATAGAGGTGTTATCAGTCATTGTACAGGAGGAGGAGGTGAGCTGTGATATCACCTATTGTGAATGGTGGATCCTGTGTGATCTACTGTATATAGAGGTGTTATTGGAGGAGGAGGTGAGCTGTGATTGTCTGTATTGTATATGGAGTTGTTATCTATCGCAATCCTCTGTGATGATGACACGGATAAATCTTCTGTACAGATCAGGAATTATGAGATTAATATTCGATCTTGTGACCTGTTTGAATACTGTATGATTTTTTTTATACAGTAATGAAAAGTCAGAAAATCGCACCTGTAATATATGTCATTTTGTGATGAGTCTCTTGCTATAAAGCATAGTAAAGCTTTGGCGCAGGAGGGAGGGCAGAGGACGTCTGTACAGGTTTTTATTTCTAATTGAGTATTGATTTGCGCCTGTGATTATTTTGGGGGGGGTGAGATCTGGCGTTGGACTGTCCGGGGGTGACGCACTCGGCTGCATGGTATGGAGCGTCTGATTGGGCCCTATCCTCAGTCCTTGCTCCTGGGGTAGAATCTCTGTACAGAGTCCAGTGGAGCTGACGTCGGGGCCCATAGGGACGATCCTCGGGGCCCGGAGTCTGTCTGCTGCACATAGTGGCGCTTTCTCATGTGATTTGCTTTGGGATCAATCTGACATGTCAGAAACATTTCATATTCTTCGCTTTTATTTAAAGGGAAAACAAAACACGAGTGGGGAAAACTCAATAATAATAAAAAATACTTTTGCCCGCGGCTTCAAGATGAAAAATGAGCGGTTCTGATATCTCCTTACACTTCTCAAACGCGTTCATTAATTCATGTTTTTAAATGTGAAGTTTTTATGCAGCGAGAGGCGGGAACCGCAATAAACTGGGTTTAAAATATTAATGAATAAAAATATTTCTCTATTGAAATATAACATGCTCCTTTGAACAATGCGTCGAACAGCGATAAATCAAAGACGGCAGAAAATTGCATTTCACAAGTAAAAACCAAGTGAACTCGTGACTCCTGCAAACGACATCTCTTCATGTTTAATTGGCGCCGGTCTACGCCGAGTCAATTACCGCCTAAATTCTACATTTGCATATTTAATTAGCCTGTTTGTTTGGTTTTTTTTTATGCAGAATTTTGAAGAGACAAATTGAAGTGAAAAAGAGAAAAGTGTCCTTTTTTTTTGCAATTTATGATATTTTATTTTTGGTTCTGTTTTTTGGAATAATCAGGATATAAAGGTCACTGAATGATTACTGGATACTTTGGGATTAAGATCCCGTCATGATCGATGTCTTATGACCCCGTCATTATCGATGTCTTATGATCCCGTCATTATCGATGTCTTATGATCCCGTCATTATCGATGTCTTATGATCCTGTCATTATCGATGTCTTATGATCCCGTCATTATCGATGACTTATAATCCCGTCATTATCGATGTCTTATGATCCCGTCATTATCGATGTCTTATGACCCCGTCATTATCGATGTCTTATGATCCCGTCATTATCGATGTCTTATGATCCCGTCATTATCGATGTCTTATGATCCCGTCATTATCGATGTCTTGTGATCCCGTCATTATCAATGTCTTATGATCCTGTCATTATGGATGTCTTATGATCCCGTCATTATCGATGTATTATGATCCCGTCATTATCGATGTCTTATGATCCCGTCATTATCGATGTCTTATGATCCCGTCATGATCGATGTCTTATGATCCCGTCATGATCGATGTCTTATGATCCCGTCATGATCTATGTCTTATGATCCCGTCATTATCGATGTCTTATGATCCCGTCATTATCGATGTCTTGTGATCCCGTCATTATCGATGTCTTATGATCCCGTCATTATCGATGTCTTATGATCCCGTCATTATCGATGTCTTATGATCCCGTCATGATCGATGTCTTATGATCCCGTCATTATCGATGTCTTATGATCCCGTCATTATCGATGACTTATAATCCCGTCATTATCGATGTCTTATGATCCCGTCATTATCGATGTCTTATGACCCCGTCATTATCGATGTCTTATGACCCCGTCATTATGGATGTCTTATGATCCCGTCATTATCGATGTCTTATGATCCCGTCATGATCGATGTCTTATGATCCCGTCATTATCGATGTCTTATGATCCCGTCATGATCGATGTCTTGTGATCCCGTCATTATCGATGTCTTATGATCCTGTCATTATCGATGTCTTATGATCCCGTCATTATCGATGTCTTATGATCCCGTCATTATCGATGTCTTATGATCCCGTCATTATCGATGTCTTATGATCCCGTCATTATCGATGTCTTATGATCCCGTCATTATCGATGTCTTATGATCCTGTCATTATCGATGTCTTATGATCCCGTCATTATCGATGTCTTATGATCCCGTCATTATCGATGTCTTATGATCCCGTCATGATCGATGTCTTATGATCCCTTCATTATCGATGTCTTATGATCCCGTCATTATCGATGTATTATGATCCCGTCATTATCGATGTCTTATGATCCCGTCATGATCGATGTCTTATGATCCTGTCATGATCGATGTCTTATGATCCCTTCATTATCGATGTCTTATGATCCCGTCATTATCGATGTATTATGATCCCGTCATTATCGATGTCTTATGATCCCGTCATGATCGATGTCTTATGATCCCGTCATGATCGATGTCTTATGATCCCGTCATTATCGATGTCTTATGATCCCGTCATTATCGATGTTCTATGATCCCGTCATTATCGATGTCTTATGATCCCGTCATTATGGATGTCTTATGATCCCGTCATTATCGATGTCTTATGATCCCGTCATTATCGATGTCTTATGATCCCGTCATTATCGATGTCTTATGATCCCGTCATTATCGATGTATTATGATCCCGTCATTATCGATGTATTATGATCCCGTCATTATCCATGTTCTATGATCCCGTCATTATGGATGTCTTATGATCCCGTCATTATGGATGTCTTATGATCCCGTCATTATCGATGTCTTATGATCCCGTCATTATGGATGTCTTATGATCCCGTCATTATCGATGTCTTATGATCCCGTCATGATCGATGTCTTATGATCCCGTCATTATCGATGTCTTATGATCCCGTCATTATCGATGTCTTATGATCCCGTCATTATCGATGTCTTATGATCCCGTCATTATCGATGTATTATGATCCCGTCATTATCGATGTATTATGATCCCGTCATTATCCATGTTCTATGATCCCGTCATTATGGATGTCTTATGATCCCGTCATTATGGATGTCTTATGATCCCGTCATTATCGATGTCTTATGATCCCGTCATTATGGATGTCTTATGATCCCGTCATTATCGATGTCTTATGATCCCGTCATTATCGATGTATTATGATCCCGTCATTATCGATGTCTTATGATCCCGTCATTATGGATGTCTTATGATCCCGTCATTATCGATGTCTTATGATCCCGTCATTATCGATGTCTTATGATCCCGTCGTTATCGATGTATTATGATCCCGTCGTTATCGATGTCTTATGATCCCGTCATGATCGATGTCTTATGATCCCGTCATGATCGATGTCTTATGATCCCGTCATTATCGATGTCTTATGATCCCGTCATTATCGATGTCTTATGATCCCGTCATTATGGATGTCTTATGATCCCGTCATTATGGATGTCTTATGATCCCGTCATTATGGATGTCTTATGATCCCGTCATTATCGATGTCTTATGATCCCGTCATTATGGATGTCTTATGATCCCGTCATTATCGATGTCTTATGATCCCGTCATTATCGATGTATTATGATCCCGTCATTATCGATGTCTTATGATCCCGTCATTATGGATGTCTTATGATCCCGTCATTATCGATGTCTTATGATCCCGTCATTATCGATGTCTTATGATCCCGTCGTTATCGATGTATTATGATCCCGTCGTTATCGATGTCTTATGATCCCGTCATGATCGATGTCTTATGATCCCGTCATGATCGATGTCTTATGATCCCGTCATTATCGATGTCTTATGATCCCGTCATTATCGATGTCTTATGATCCCGTCATTATGGATGTCTTATGATCCCGTCATTATGGATGTCTTATGATCCCGTCATTATGGATGTCTTATGATCCCGTCATTATGGATGTCTTATGATCCCGTCATTATCGATGTCTTATGATCCCGTCGTTATCGATGTCTTATGATCCCGTCATGATCGATGTCTTATGATCCCGTCATGATCGATGTCTTATGATCCCGTCATTATCGATGTCTTATGATCCCGTCATTATCGATGTCTTATGATCCCGTCATTATCGATGTCTTATGATCCCGTCATTATCGATGTCTTATGATCCCGTCATTATGGATGTCTTATGATCCCGTCATTATGGATGTCTTATGATCCCGTCATTATCGATGTCTTATGATCCCGTCATTATCGATGTCTTATGATCCCGTCATTATCGATGTCTTATGATCCCGTCATGATCGATATCTTATGATCCCGTCATTATCGATGTCTTATGATCCCGTCATTATCGATGTCTTATGATCCCGTCATTATCGATGTCTTATGATCCCGTCATTATCGATGTCTTATGATCCCGTCATTATCGATGTCTTATGATCCCGTCATTATCGATGTTTTGTGATCGGCAGCGCTGAATCGTTTTCTCTTTTTTGGCCGAAAAGAGGTTTTTAGCGCGTAGAAAATTCTCGGCTCCGGATTTGCAGAGTGGATGATGGTTCGATTCACCAGATGCTGTAATATACGATATAATAATCTGCGGCGTTCTATGACCCGGGTGCGGATTGTGTCCTCCTATTTACCCTCCTCTCAATTGCAAATCTCCAGAGTTCACACTATGAAATCCACGACCATTAGATGGCTGCAATGTCTGCAATTAGACTCGCACATTTCCTGCTGATCGGGTATCTGACCTTTGACTGCTTATGGGGAGTTTTGTGATTTTATGTCCTTATAGGTTTTTTTCTTTATATAGTATTAGGGACTCGTAGGTGTGGAGGAGCATTGATGTGGGTTATGAGCTTGCGTGTTTTCGCCAACATATCCCTCAATACCTCCATTATCTTTCATCATTTTTTGCTCTTTTGTCTCTTTATGCTGGACATAGTGCGGTTCCTTGGGGCGTCTGTCTAGTGTGGTGCAGGTATATAGTGCTGGGCAGCCTGCCTGGTCTAGTATGGGGGTGACCAATAGGCTGTATACAGACATTCTGCATCATATGTACCTGTGTGACCGACACCCTATGGAAACCTTATCTGTGTGCATATAAAATGCCACCAATCGCCACCCCCATGGCAATGGGAGGTTGAGAGTCATTGCTGTCTAATGCACCTGTGTTTCCTCTATCATTGGGGCCTGTGACGGCTTCACACCACGGTTATTGGGATCAGGTTCTGTCCGGTTTGAACCAGACAAAACCTAATCCAGTTTTGCCTCCCATGGTGCCTATCTCTATGGTGCCGAATTGGTCTTATTTGGCCGGTTTTGTGTTTTCTCTATGGGATTCATTTTTGTCTGGTTTTTCCTTGTGCCCAAAATCAGAGACTGCAGCGGTTTTGGGTTCCGGTAAAAAAATCGGACAGTCCTGGATCCAGGGTGATCTGGCCCCCCCAAAAAAATAAGAGAGTCTATGGGCGCTGGATCTGTGAAAAAATCGGATTGTTTCCCAGATCTGATTTTAAGCACAGAGCATGCTCAGAAATCCTGCCATGCAAACTTCAGCACCATGGACAGCAGTACTTCCAGCATAGGCTGTGAACTCAGCACCCAGGACAGCGGCAGAGCAGATACAGGCAGACTTCAGCACCATGGACAGGGGTAGACAAGACACAGGTAGACTATATTATATATATATAATGATACAGTGTTATACTATGGAGCAGTGACGGTATACAGTGTTATACTATGGAGCAGTGAGGGTATACAATGGTTATACTATGGAGCAGTGAGGATATACAGTGTTATACTATGGAGCAGTGAGGATATACAGTGTTATACTATGGAGCAGTGAGGATATACAGTGTTATACTATGGAGCAGTGAGGGTATACAATGTTATACTATGGAGCAGTGAGGATATACAATGTTATACTATGGAGCAGTGAGGGTATACAGTGTTATACTATGGAGCAGTGAGGGTATACAGTGTTATACTATGGAGCAGTGAGGATATACAATGTTATACTATGGAGCAGTGAGGGTATACAATGTTATACTATGGAGCAGTGAGGATATACAATGTTATACTATGGAGCAGTGAGGATATACAATGTTATACTATGGAGCAGTGAGGATATACAGTGTTACACTATGGAGCAGTGAGGATATACAGTGTTATACTATGGAGCAGTGAGGATATACAGTGTTATACTATGGAGCAGTGAGGATATACAGTGTTATACTATGGAGCAGTGAGGATATACAATGTTATACTATGGAGCAGTGAGGATATACAATGTTATACTATGGAGCAGTGAGGGTATACAATGTTATACTATGGAGCAGTGAGGGTATACAATGTTATACTATGGAGCAGTGAGGGTATACAGTGTTATACTATGGAGCAGTGAGGGTATACAGTGTTATACTATGGAGCAGTGAGGATATACAATGTTATACTATGGAGCAGTGAGGGTATACAATGTTATACTATGGAGCAGTGAGGATATACAGTGTTATACTATGGAGCAGTGAGGATATACAGTGTTATACTATGGAGCAGTGAGGATATACAGTGTTACACTATGGAGCAGTGAGGATATACAATGTTATACTATGGAGCAGTGAGGATATACAGTGTTACACTATGGAGCAGTGAGGATATACAATGTTATACTATGGAGCAGTGAGGGTATACAATGTTATACTATGGAGCAGTGAGGATATACAATGTTATACTATGGAGCAGTGAGGATATACAGTGTTATACTATGGAGCAGTGAGGATATACAGTGTTACACTATGGAGCAGTGAGGATATACAATGTTATACTATGGAGCAGTGAGGATATACAGTGTTATACTATGGAGCAGTGAGGATATACAGTGTTACACTATGGAGCAGTGAGGGTATACAATGTTATACTATGGAGCAGTGAGGATATACAGTGCCTACAAGTAGTATTCAACCCCCTGCAGATTTAGCTGGTTGACACGTGCGGAATTAACTTGGCATTGTGACATTTGGACTGTAGATCAGCCTGGAAGTGGGTAATGCTCTGCAGCCAAAAAGATTGTTTTTAATTTTTTTTTTTTTTTTAAGCGTTAAAAGTGAATTCAGAGGGTCATTTATTATTCAACCCCTCAAACCACCAGAATTCTGTTTGCTCCCCTAAAGTATTAAGAAGTAGTTCAGACACAAAGAACAATGAGCTTCACATGTGTGGATTAATTATCTCTTTTCTGACTATTTAAGACCCTCCCCAAACTTGTGAACAGCACTCATACATGGTCAACATGGGAAAGACAAAGGAGCATTCCAAGGCCATCAGAGACAAGATCGTGGAGGGTCACAAGGCTGGCAAGGGGTACAAAACCCTTTCCAAGGAGTTGGGCCTACTTGTCTCCACTGTTGGGAGCATCATCCAGAAGTGGAAGGCTTATGGAACTACTGTTAGCCTTCCACGGCCTGGACAGCCTTTGAAAGTTTCCTCCCATGGAGAATATATGTTGATGTTCTTGAATTTTGATATTGGAAAATGTAATGTGGACTTATTATTATGAAATCACATTTGGTATTGTTCTGATTGTTGACATGACTTAAAAAATTAATAAAAATCAAAGTTGGAAAAAAAAAGAAAGTTTCCTCCCGTGCCGAGGCCAGGCTTGTCCGAAGAGTCAAGGCTAACCCAAGGACAACAAGGAAGGAGCTCCGGGAAGGTCTCATGGCAGTGGGGACATTGGTTTCAGTCAACACCATAAGTAACGTACTCCACCGCAATGGTCTCCGTTCCAGACGAGCCCGTAAGGTTCCTTTACTTTCAAAGCGTCATGTCAAGGCTCGTCTACAGTTTGCTCATGATCACTTGGAGGACTCTGAGACAGACTGGTTCAAGGTTCTATGGTCTGATGAGACCAAGATCGAGATCTTTGGTGCCAACCACACACGTGACGTTTGGAGACTGGATGGCACTGCATACGACCCCAAGAATACCATCCCTACAGTCAAGCATGGTGGTGGCAGCATCATGCTGTGGGGCTGTTTCTCAGCCAAGGGGCCTGGCCATCTGGTCCGCATCCATGGGAAGATGGATAGCACGGCCTACCTGGAGATTTTGGCCAAGAACCTCCGCTCCTCCATCAAGGATCTTAAGATGGGTCGTAATTTCATCTTCCAGGCTCTAACTTATTTGCATCTTATCAAACCACCTAAATCTGCAGGGGGTTGAAGACTACTTGTAGGCACTGTACAATGTTATACTATGGAGCAGTGAGGATATACAATGTTATACTATGGAGCAGTGAGGATATACAGTGTTATACTATGGAGCAGTGAGGATATACAGTGTTACACTATGGAGCAGTGAGGATATACAGTGTTATACTATGGAGCAGTGAGGATATACAATGTTATACTATGGAGCAGTGAGGATATACAATGTTATACTATGGAGCAGTGAGGATATACAATGTTACACTATGGAGCAGTGAGGATATACAGTGTTACACTATGGAGCAGTGAGGATATACAGTGTTATACTATGGAGCAGTGAGGATATACAGTGTTATACTATGGAGCAGTGAGGATATACAATGTTATACTATGGAGCAGTGAGGATATACAATGTTATACTATGGAGCAGTGAGGATATACAGTGTTATACTATGGAGCAGTGAGGATATACAGTGTTATACTATGGAGCAGTGAGGATATACAATGTTATACTATGGAGCAGTGAGGATATACAATGTTATACTATGGAGCAGTGAGGATATACAGTGTTATACTATGGAGCAGTGAGGATATACAGTGTTATACTATGGAGCAGTGAGGATATACAGTGTTACACTATGGAGCAGTGAGGATATACAGTGTTACACTATGGAGCAGTGAGGATATACAATGTTATACTATGGAGCAGTGAGGATATACAGTGTTATACTATGGAGCAGTGAGGATATACAGTGTTATACTATGGAGCTGTGAGGATATACAGTGTTATACTATGGAGCAGTGAGGATATACAATGTTATACTATGGAGCAGTGAGGATATACAGTGTTACACTATGGAGCAGTGAGGATATACAATGTTATACTATGGAGCAGTGAGGATATACAATGTTATACTATGGAGCAGTGAGGATATACAGTGTTATACTATGGAGCTGTGAGGATATACAATGTTATACTATGGAGCAGTGAGGATATACAGTGTTATACTATGGAGCAGTGAGGATATACAATGTTATACTATGGAGCAGTGAGGATATACAGTGTTATACTATGGAGCTGTGAGGATATACAATGTTACACTATGGAGCAGTGAGGATATACAGTGTTATACTATGGAGCAGTGAGGATATACTATTATTATTATTAGGTATTTATATAGCGCTATTAGGATACATAGCGCTGTACAAGTTAGAGGGTAGACAAAGACAAGTGGTCGAAGAACGACAACAAATCGACAAAACAATCGTACGAGTACAATAGGGCCGGGGATCCTGTCCGCGAGGGCTCACAGTCTAGAGGGGGTGGGGGGGAGACAGTATGAAGGGGAGAGGACAGGGTGAGGTGGTGCAATGGATGGGTCTTAGTGCGGGCCTTAGGCTTGTAAGAAGAGGTGGGTCTTCAGTTTTTTCTTGAAGGTTCCCAGGGTCGGGGAGTGTCTGATGTGGTGGGGAAGAGCGTTCCAGAGTATGGGGGAAGCACGAGAGAAGTCTTGTATGCGGTTGTGGGAGGTGGAGATGCGGGGTGGTTGAGAGAAGGAGTTCCTGAGAGGAGCGCAAGTTGCGTGAGGGAAGGTAGCGGGAGACTAGGTCGGAGATGTAGGGAGGGGACAGGTTGTGTATGGCCTTGTAGGTCAGGGTTAGGGTTTTGAAGCGAGATCGCTTGGGGAGGGGAAGCCAGTGGAGGTCTCGGGGAGAGGGGAGGCGGGGGAGTACGGGGAGATAGGTGGATGAGTCGGGCAGCAGAGTTGAGGATGGTGCAGAGAGGTGCGAGGGAGGTGGCAGGGAGACCGGTGAACAGGAGGTTGCAGTAGTCCAGGCGGGAGATGACGAGGGCATGGACAAGTGTCTTGGCCGTGTTGTGGGGCAAGGAAGGAGCAGATGGGGCAATGTTTTTTAATTGGAGTCGGCAGGAGGTGGCGAGGGATTGGATGTGGGGCTTGAATGAGAGGGAGGAGTCGAGGATAACCCTGAGGCACTTGGTGTGGGGGAGGGGTGAGAGTGTGCAGTCATTGACGGTGATAGATAGGTCGGGAAGCGGGGCGGGGTTGTTCGGGGGAAAGACGATAAATTCGGTCTTGTCCATGTTGAGTTTTAGGAAGTGGGTAGAAAAGAAGGATGCAATGGCGGATAGGCATGGAGGGATTTTGGATAAAAGGGAGGAGATATCAGGGCCAGACAGATAGAGTTGGGTATCGTCAGCATAGAGGTGGTATTGGAGTCCATGTGACTCGATGAGATTGCCTAGGCCGAGGGTGTAAATGGAGAAGAGTAGTGGTCCCAGGACCGAGCCTTGGGGAACCCTACAGAGAGGGGGTGGGGCGAGGAGGAGGAGTGAGAGTGGGTGACGCTGAAGGTCCTGTCCGTCAGGTAGGAGGAGATCCAGGAGAGGGCGAGGTCAGTAATGCCAAGAGACTCAAGAATTTGGAGTAAGAGGGAGTGGTCAAGTGTCGAAGGCAGCAGAGAGGTCGAGAAGGATGAGGACGGAGTAGTGTCGTTTGCTCTTGGCGATCAGAAGGTCGTTGGTGACTTTGGTTAGGGCTGTTTCGGTGGAGTTGGTGCGGTCGGAAGCCGGATTGTAGGCGATCGAAGAGAGCACAGGAAGAGAGGTGGGAGGACAGTTCGGAGTAGACGTGTTGTTCAAGAAGTTTAGAGGCAAACGGGAGGAGAGATATGGGGCGATAGTTGGAGACTGTTGTGGGGTCAAGGGATGTTTTTTTTTAGGATGGGCGTGATTAGGGCATGTTTGAAGGGTGAGGGGAATGTGCCGGATTTGAGTGAAATGTTGAAGAGGTGTGTTAGAGCAGGGATGAGGACTGAGGTGAGGTTCGGGATGAGGTGGGAGGGGAGCGGATCAAGGGCACATGTGGTGAGGTGTGAACGTGCTAGAAGGGAGGAGAGGTGGTCCTCTGTCACGGGGGTGAAACTGCGTTTTGGTGAGGGGGGGTGGGCTGGAGGTGGGATGGGGAGGGGGGAGTGTGGGTCGAAGCTTTGTCTGAGTTTGTCAATTTTGTCTTTGAAGAAGGTGGCGAAGTCGTCGGCGGAGATGAGGGGTGAGGGAGGGGGAGCAGGGGGACGGAGTAAAGAGTTGAAGGTTTTGAAGAGTTGTTTGGGGTTGTGAGACAGAACAGTAATTAGGCAAGGGAAATTGACTTGTTTTACAGAGTGAAGGGCAGTCTTGAAGGTAATGAGTGAACGCTTGTATAGGGCGAAGTGCTCTGCGGAGTGGGATTTCTTCCATTTCCGCTCGGCTGCCCTAGTCGTCCGTCTGAGTTTTTTGGTGAGGGTCGTGAGCCAGGGTTGTCGTTGTACTCGTGTTGTGTTAAGTGTGAGGGGAGCAGCCTGGTCGAGGGCTGTGGTGAGAGTGGAATTGTAAAGGGAGGCGGCAGAGTCAGCGTCTTGGGAAGAGGCCAAGTTTGAGAGGGGAAGGAGGGATTCTGAGAGTGAATGGAAGTCTATGAGCCTAAGGTTTCTGCGGGGGTGGGGGAGTGTCCGGAGAGGTGGTAGCGCGGTAGGGGGGGATAGGGATGAGAATGTCAGTAGGTTATGGTCGGAGTGGGTGATGGTTGAGTGTGTGAGGTCAGTGAGGGAGCAGAGGCGGGTGAAGACCCAAGTGTGTGGCCGACAGTGTGCGTGGCGGAGGAGATCCATTGGGAGAGGCCGAAGGAGGAGGTGAGGGATAGGAGTCTGGAGGCAGCGGCTTTGGGGGTGTCGATGGGGATATTGAAGTCACCCATGACGATGGTGGGGATGTCGGAGGAGAGGAGGTGGAGGAACCAGGTTGTGAAGTGGTCAAAGAAAGTAGAGGGGGATCCAGGGGGGCGGTAGACAACGGCCAGTTGGAGGTTGCAGGGGGAATAGATGTGAACAGCGTGTGCCTCGAAGGAGGGAAGAGGGGGGTGTAAGTGGGGAGAAGGAACAGTCATTGGCCAGAAGTAGGCCAACGCCTCCGCCGCGGGTGTTGGTGGGGCGGGGAGTATGGGAGAGAGTGAATCCACCGTAGGAGAGGGCAGCCGGGGAGGTTGTGTCAGAGGGGGGTAAGCCAGGTCTCTGTGAGGCCGAGGAAGTACAGTGTTATACTATGGAGCAGTGAGGATATACAGTGTTATACTATGGCTGTGAATCCAGCCCTCATAGCTACAATGTGCAGCCACTATTTCACTTCTCTTCATCGCACTGTATGGACCTCAGTATGTTTGTGTAACCTGATACCTCACTATGATGACCGTCAGATTTCATATTATAAAGTGAATGTGGAGAAAGTGCTCATTAGTGGAGAAAAAGATTGTTTAAAGCAGCACTGCAGTGATTTTTTGTTTCTTTAATTACCCCACTGTATTGGAGCCTTAAATCTAAGTCCCCTGCCCCCGATCTTATAATCACCCTCTGGTGTCTTCATCTGTTTCCAGCGTCGCTTCTGTTGGTCTCCAGTGATCTGCGACCTGTCAGAGGCTCCAGTGAGTCCTGGAGGTTCCATACAAGTCTATAGGAGCCTCATTCTGGTCTCGTTCTCGCTCTCATAGACTTGTATTCAGAGCTTTTGATGTAACGTCTGACTTCCAGCCATTCAGAAGTTACAGGCCTAAAATGGCGCCACAGGACCGGAGCGGTATCGATAAAGGTGAAAACACTGGAGGGCGAGCGATCACACAAGAGGCCTAGAATTAAAGCTCCAGTAATACATAAACCCCCGCACTTCTGCTTTCTAGGACAGATCCCATTTTCATTGATTTGCTGCAGCCAAACAACAAAGATTGGGGAGGTGATGAGCTCTGGACCGGGGGGTCAGGAAACCTCCAATCACTTTTTATACACAATAATAATAATATTTATTCATTTCTATAACGCTATTAATTCCATAGCACTTTACATACATCAGCAATGTTGTCCCCATTGGGGCTCACAATCTAAACATCCTATCAGTATGTCTTTACAATGTGGGAGGAAACCGGAGTGCCCGGAGGAAACCCACGCAAACACAGGGAGAACATACAAACTGCTTGCAGATGTCGTCCTTGGTGACTATGCTCTAAACTGTAACGTTAGTTGATGGAGGACAACCCCTGTAACTCCTTTGTGCATGTGGATGCCACAGTGCAAATATGGAGGGGGCTCAAGAGCCGATTACCCCCCACTAAGCAGATACAACAGGGTCACCTTCCCCGAATCTGTCTCTATCAGCAGCAACTGGAGCTGAACTCTGATTGCTGCTGTTCAACATGAAAAGATGCTGCGGTCAATCACTAACAGCGAATGGAGCAGTCACCAGTGCACCGGCCCCCGCAATGTAGGGCCCCTGTCTCATGAAGTCCCACAAGGCCGCAATCTGGGCTCGGGATGAAATCCAATAAGATTCACAGATCACAATTTACACTTGTGAGGTAGCAACCGGGGAACCCGCTTGCAAATGACAAGAACACGTGTTTATAAGGTTAACCAATGTCTACCCGTTTATTTTCACATAATAATCACATAACCCGGGTAGCATGTTTCACACATATCACATTTCACCCCACGCCCGGACCAGTATCCACCGGGTTCAGCCACGGCTTCCCCACCAGGTGCTATCACAACCACGGATCTTGGCACCGGCATGGAGCTAGCATGCTCCCTTCATTCACACAGCCTCTGGACTGCTCTGCACTGGGCTGGTCTCAGCTTCCATCTCAATCACAGGCTGGTAATCTCTGGCTGGTAATCTCTGGTCTCAATCAAACAGGTGGCCGGCTCTTATCGTGCCAGCCACTCCCACCTGGACACACCCCCTCAGCTGCTAATCATCAGCTTCCACACAGCTCAGGTTAACTCCCTGTGTTCCGGGTTGTCAGCACTCACTCATCACATCCCATGCCTCATGGACTCCTCTCACTCTCACTGCCGCTCATTAGGCTCATGAACTCATTGTGTTCAGGTTGGTTCACACAGTATTACCATCACAGGAAAAACCCGGCCAGTGTGCACAGGATCATCCTCTGATCCTACATGTGATGTACCCCGGCCATGAGGATCATGCCGGCGGTGCCTCACATACCCCCCTCCTTGTTTACACCCGTGGGTAGGGGTTAAACACACGGCCCTGACAAGTCGGGTGACAGCGTCGCTCCTGGCTTGTGAATAAGGGTCACACACACTGCCGGCTTGTACACCTAGGACACCGGTAAACCGTGTCCTAACCCCCCCCTCCTTGTGCAGACCAGTGGGGGATGAACACACTGCCATAGGAGCCGGGCCACCACACAACACCTTGTGGCACCGCTCCCGGTTTGTATACCTGTGACTCCTGTCCAACCTCCCCCCTCCTTGCTTAAACCAGCAGGGGCAAACACAGTTCATAGAATCCGGATGTGGCGTTGTCTTGGCAACTTCGTGACCCCTCGGGCCACCGGAACCTTGATCACGCCGACTTTGACTTCGGGACCCCTAGGGCCGCCCGATACTTTGAGTACGACGTCTTCGTGACCTCGCCAGGTCACCGGCAAGAGGCTAGGGTGCGTCGTGCGGTTGCCCATAGCAACCAAGTCCATATAAAGTGCACCAACACAATAGTCCATATAAGGTGCTCCGGCACCACAGCCCTCGGCTGTACCAACCCCCCTTTGTAACTGGGGTGCATTCCTCACCGGGCAACCTTGCCCGCATTCTCCACCATATGTGAGGTAGCAACCGGGGAACCCGCTTGCAAATGACAAGAACACGTGTTTATAAGGTTAACCAATGTCTACCCGTTTATTTTCACATAATAATCACATAACCCGGGTAGCATGTTTCACACATATCACATTGATTAACAACACTTTACATAAACACCATACATTTACATTTAACATCACAACACTTATATTGCACATAACGATTTATAGTAACCCGGGACCTGTAACCATGACTCTCTGTCCCCATTGGAGCTCTACTAACAGCTCCCGTGGTGGCTACGGCCTCCGGCCTACTTACACATCTTACAGTACCTTTATAATAAATACATTTGATATACTTCGATGATGACCCTTCCGGGTTCATAACAGGGATTGGCAAACCCTAGTAACCCGTGGCTGCGGCCTCAGGCCTAACCCCGCGTTACCCAGTACGGGAGCCCTTCTAACCCCTGCTTCTGACCTTCGTTACATACGCCTCAACGGGCCCTGTGGGTCCCAATGGCGGTACCTGCCGCCTGGCTTTAGTCCCCCAGCATGATGACTCAACACTCACCCGTAGTCAGGAATCCTGCCTGACCGGGTCCTTACATACCGTATGTGATCCATCATTCACACGTCCATGGATCACACACCTGCTCACAGCCCACATCCATGGACTGTGGCCCCTCCATGGCCCATTACAGGGACTGGCAAACCATAGTGCACGGGAACCTCTACATCCGTTACCTACTAGGAGCCCTATTACCCCTGTCTCTGGCACCACAGGCACACCCACACCATTAGAGGTCGTGGTTGAGGGATCAGGTACCCTCTGCAAGCAGCAGGGCAAGCCTCCCTCTCGTCCCAAGGACGGAACGCCTCCAACATCATCCATACCAGCTGGGTCACTGTCTCTCCACACATCGTTATACATGGCTCTTACATCTAGGCCATCATCTCACATTCAGGGCCATTGCCTAAGCCCTCATACATCAACGGGTCCTTACCGACTGCCTAGTCGGACCCAATAGCGGTTATGCCCGCCTGGCATTAATCACACACAGCTCTCTCCATTACACGGGAACCGCTGTCTTACCGGGCACGGATCCGGGTCTCGCTACCTGGATACGGGTCCACCAAGCGTCCCCCACGGGCTCCTTTCCCGGACGTGTTTCACCCCACGCCCGGACCAGTATCCACCGGGTTCAGCCACGGCTTCCCCACCAGGTGCTATCACAACCACGGATCTTGGCACCGGCATGGAGCTAGCATGCTCCCTTCATTCACACAGCCTCTGGACTGCTCTGCACTGGGCTGGTCTCAGCTTCCATCTCAATCACAGGCTGGTAATCTCTGGCTGGTAATCTCTGGTCTCAATCAAACAGGTGGCCGGCTCTTATCGTGCCAGCCACTCCCACCTGGACACACCCCCTCAGCTGCTAATCATCAGCTTCCACACAGCTCAGGTTAACTCCCTGTGTTCCGGGTTGTCAGCACTCACTCATCACATCCCATGCCTCATGGACTCCTCTCACTCTCACTGCCGCTCATTAGGCTCATGAACTCATTGTGTTCAGGTTGGTTCACACAGTATTACCATCACAGGAAAACCCGGCCAGTGTGCACAGGATCATCCTCTGATCCTACATGTGATGTACCCCGGCCATGAGGATCATGCCGGCGGTGCCTCACACACTATATAATGTAATGCTGAGGGGTGTATAGATCAGAGGATCATAACAGCCAGGTCCCCCAAGGGATTAAAAATAAAGTCAAATATAACAGTTTAAAAATATATATAAAATCATATAATATATATATATATAATATATTATCTCCTATATTATATATATATATTTATTTATAATATATAACCTATAATATATATATACTGTATATGTCCATTAACAATAAAGTACAACATAAAGCACAGTCTTAAGAATGTATACTATGTGTAGTCCTCCATTAAAGATGAAGAAGTTCACACAAAGACTTACTTTCTTTTACCATATCCTTCAAGATATAAAATCAATTTACATTCGTATATTACTATATTCCCAAATATAGAGTAGCTGAAGCTGCAGTACCAGTTGCCACCACAAGGTGGTATTGCAGAGGCTGTGGTGCTTAGAATGCAGTTTGTCCAGGCTATTGTATATTGTATATTGTATTGATTGTATATTGTATTGATTGTATATTGTAGATTGTATTGATTGCATATTGTATATTGTATATTGTATTGATTGTATATTGTATTGATTGTATATTGTATATTGTATTGATTGTATATATTGTGGTGTTATTGTAGAACAAGGGCATTGTTTACTTAAGTTTGATGTTTGCCTTTTGTATTGTTTTCCTTCCGCTCCTGATAAAGCTCGATCCATTCTTAAACCCTAAAATCCCCATTCCTGGCCTGATCCTCCCTGGTGATCGCCCTCTTGGTGTTTGGGGGTGGAGGTGTCCTGGGCCGGATCGTGTGTCTTCCACACGCTGATCCATGGAGCTTGCAATCTACCTCCACGTTAAGAGATGACTATTGATATCTACATTCTTTGCATGTAGCCTGTAATTACTTATAATTAGTCCCACGCACTCAGAACTTCAACCCTGGGACACAGGAGAGATTTGGCAGTCCGGAAAAATAAATTAATCCTTTTTATTAGTGCAGTGACAGGGAGTGATCAAATGGCTCTTTGATGGCGGAGTCTGGATATTTATCACCTTCGAGCGCTCGCGATGTGTTTGAACCTTCCATTTTTTTGCCCTCGGGCAGTTGTCCCGGTAGAACCTGATAAGAAGCCGCGCAATATATGTGGGGAATACAAGAAGAACAGGAGTGAAGCCATGTAGGAAATAGTAATGAAATCACCTTTGTGAAATATCCTGGCGCCTTATTAACCTTTTTCTTTTTTTCGCTCCTCTGATCTGCATTGTAAAATACAGTGACAGGGTTACAAGTCTATCTAGAACTTTCCAACAAAAGTTTCCGCAGCTTTCTGAGCTTTTAATCCTCTCACAACAGGGCGAGGAGACGCCTGGCATGCAGGGGGTAGGACCAGATGACCCAGGAGCAGGGCCGCAGTCAACACCCGGCAAGTGCCAGGGCCCTGGACAGGTGAGGGGGCCCATCATCTGTGATCTAAAGCAAAGAGGGGAACCTGCTCACAGACGATGGGCCCCTCTCTTGTCCAGGGCCCTGGCACTTGCCGGGTGCTGACGGCGACCCTGCTCCTGTGTTACCTGGTCCAACCCCCTGCTCAAAGCAGGATTCACTAAATCCCCCCAGACAGATGTCTGTCCAGCCTCTGTGTGAAGACTCCACTGTATGAGAACTCAGCACCTGCCATGGCCGTCTGTTCCACTCCTTGATCACCCTCTTGGGTTATCCTGTGAGGTGATCACTCGAGTCATCGTGTGAAGGGGCCTCCTGGGTCGTCTGGTCCAACCCCCTGATCAAAGCAGGATTCAGTAAATCCTCCCAGACAGATGTCTGTCCAGCCTGTGTGAAGACTTCCATTAAAGGACAACTCACCACCTGTCATGGCCGCCTGTTTAACTCGTTGATCACCCTCACTGTCAAAATATTTTTTCTAATATCTAATTTTTGTCTCCTCCCATTCAGTTTCCTCCCATTGCTTCCAGCCTTTCCTTGTACAAATTAAAATAAAGCTGATCCCACTACATGGGGACAACCCTAGAATAAAGCTGATCTCTCTACAGTGTGACAGCCCTTGACATATTTGTAAACAGCTATTAAGTCTCCTTTCAGTCTTTTTGACAAGCTAGACATTTCCAAATCCTGTAACTGTTCATCATGGGACATGATTTGAAGACCAGTCACCATTCTGGTCGCTCTTCTCTGAACTTGCTCCAGGTTGTTGATATCTTTTTTTTTTTTATATAAAGTGGAGCCCAGAACTGGAGACAGTATCCAGATGAGGTCTGACCACAGAGGAGTAGAGGAGGATAAATGACTTCACGTGATCTAGACTGTGGCTTCTGTTACTACATCTAGAATGATGTTTGCCTTTCTTCCTGCTGCATCACACTGGTGACTCCTGTGCAGTCTGTGATCTATTACTATACACAAGTCTTATAACATGTGCTGTTGCTTTACCCTGTTCCTTCCATTCTGTACATGCTCTTTTCATTGTTCTTGCCCTGATGTAGAACTTTGCATCCCTGGTATAAACCATTCTGTTTGTTGTTGCCACTGTTGCTGGTTGTTTAGATCTTAGTGAATCCTCTCTCTTCTCTAGTATTATCGTTCCCTCTGAGCTTTGTCATCAACAAATATAATCAGTTTACCCTTAATTCCTTCATCTAAATCATTGAAAAAGATGTTGTACAGCACTGGGCCCAGACAGAGCCTTGTGGTCCCCACTGGAGACATTCTCCCATCTGGATGTGCAGCCATTTATGACCGCTCTTTGGGTCCAATCACTGAGCCAGTTATGAATCCACCTAAGGGTACCGTCACACGGGGAGATATCGCCGGCGATGTCGCCGGGAACACAGGGGCGTGGCCTAATTGTGGCGACATCGCCGGCGAATTGCCGCGTGTGACAGGACGATAATCAGGCGATGAATCGCCTGAGCAACATCGCCAGGTTTCCCAACAATGTTGGGAAACCTGGCGATGTTGCTGAGGCGATCATGCCTGATCGCCCTGTGTAACGCGGCAACCTGCAATGTTGCGGGCGACACCGCCTATCTCCAACATTGCGAGTTACCACTCGCTGGGTTGCTGGGCAACCCAGCGAGCGATAGCCGCGGCAACTAGCCGGCGACATCGCCGGTAAGTTGCTCCGTGTGACATCTCCCCGGCGATGTTGCCAGGGATGCGCGCTCCCGCGCATCGCCGGCAACATCGCCGCAACCGTAGCCCCGTGTGACGGTACCCTGAGGGTACCTTTACACACGGCTACATTTGTAGCTTGTCACCAGGTAACTTACTGGTTGCAGTGAAATCATGGATACATGATTCCATTTGTACACAGCAACAAGATAGAACCATGTATCCATGATTTCACTGCAACCAGTAAGTTACCTGGTGACAAGCTACAAATGTAGCCGTGTGTAAAGGTACCCTAATGGTACCTTTACACGCCGCGACGGCAGGCTGGATACATCCCGCTACAGGCTACAAATGTAGCTTGTAGCGCCAATGTAGCCCGTCGTAGCGGCGTCTGAAGACGTGACGCTACAGCCGGCAACAGATACATCTGTTTCCTAGCTCTGCTCGAAAACTGATGGCTACAACGCCGATGGTAGCGAGCTGTATCGGCGTGTAAAGAGGCAACGGAAGGGTACTCTGGACACCCTGCGATGTAGCTGCAATGTAGCTAAGGCGTGACCCTGGCTCCGTGTTACCGCGCCCCATGTGCGATCATTGGTGGAAGCTGCTGCATGACGATTGGTAGTCGCTGCATAGGGAGGCATATTTAAAGGAGCTGACGAGTCACACTACACAATCGCTCGAGCGTCATGTATTTCTCAGCCTCCTGCGTTGCCTGCCCAATCAGGATGTTATTGCTTCGTCCTATCAGCGTACGGACGGCTCGTAATCCACAATTGTGGCACGCCTATGTGCTGTCCCTGCTGCACCAGGTACGCCCATATTAGCTGGTTATAGCGGTGTGTAAATGAGCTACAGATGGCTACTTGAGACACCCGGCGATGTAGCTAGCTATAGATGTAGCGTGGCGTAGCGCACCTTGTGGCGGCGTGTAAAGAGGGTGCGTTGACCGTTTGTAACCGTTTGAGCATGCTCGTGCACGTGAAGTAGCGGGATGTATCCAGCCTGCCGTCGCGGCGTGTAAAGGTACCATAACAGTTGTCTTCTCCATTCCACACTAGGTCATTTTTCAATAAGGACGGTATGAGATACTTTGTCAAATGCTTTGAAGTCAATATCTACTATATCTACTGCGTTTCCCTGATTCACCCAGTCAGTGATTCTGTCATAGAAGGAAATTAAGTTATTCTGACATGACTTATTAGTTACAAACCGATGGTGACTCTGGTTAACCACTTCGTTCTTATCCAGGTACTTGTTACATGTTGTTTAATAATTTGTTCAAAGATCTTTCCTGGTATAGCAGTCAGGCTCACAGGCCTAAAGTTACCTGGATCCACATTCTGTCCCCTTTTTGAAGATGGGGACAACATTTGCTCTTCTCCAGTCCTCTGGTCCTTGTGGACATCCAGTCACAGGATTCCTCCTATCCTATTTCTGAGTCCCTTAAAATCTGTCTTTTTGAAATCTAACCTTGAAGTCTAAGTCTTGTGCAGTATACAATATACCTGCCCCCTAGTGGTGGATGCACTTGCTAAATACCTGTAGTAGGTAGATAGTGGATGGCTATTAAACCTTCAGGTCACAGATACAACTTTTTCAATGTAAAGCGTAAATGTGATTACTTGGTATATAATGGCGCTATCATGGCATCCTGGGGGGACGGTTGCCCTCCTCCTACCTTCTCCGTCCTCCTCCGCCCTTCGTCCTTCATCCTCCTCCTCCGCCTCCGTTATTTGATACATCTGCGGTATGCATATGTCTGGCGGTATTATATGTCTGTATATATCTGCCTGTTCTTGACTCAGAAAGGATATGGTTGTGCGGGCCAGGAGCAATAAATTTGTCAGAGTGACGCAGTTGAAATCAGACAGAGCAGGGACAGAGGAGTGATATCAGGCGGCAGGAATGTGGGGTCACCAGACGTAGTAAGACATAAGAGCCTCCGCCAAGGATCTGACTGCTGTGTGATTTAATTCTCTGAAACAAGCTTCAGTATGCAAAATACCAGTCACAACAACAGGCATAATTCAGTATCCTTCAGCAGAAAACACAAATGATAAGGAGATTGAGGGTCGGCCCTACACATTATAGTTTACTTGTATCATGTATACACAACCGCGATTAGATAGATACCAGGCGGCTCATGGACACATCTAGACGCAGACACAGTGGCGTTACTACAACAGGTGCAGGGGTTGCAATTGCACCCGGGCCCTGGAGCCTAGGGGGCCCCAAAAGTCCCTTTGACCTATAGAAAAATAGTAATGCTATTACTAGATTTCCAATAATTGGGGCCCCGTTGGAGCTTTCGCATCGGGGCCCATGACACATGCAGAATGATATGTTTCACTGCAGGGATGTGACCGGAGCAGGTAGGCGCTATCTACTGACATTAGAGTTGCTAATCGATTCCCATGTACGAGATCATTGGCCTCTGGATGGTATCTGGAGCATCGCGGCTCTTCTGATGAGCCAACCTGGTGTGATGTCACGTGTGTCATGACCCAATGATGACGCTGTGGCAGGCTGGCTAATCAGAAGGAGAGCCGCGGTGGTAAGAGGCTGTTCTCCTGCTCCGACCGGTGATCACAGACTTATGTCATGGCCGCTGGGCTTAGAGATGACAATCAATTCACACCAACATTATTTGCCGCCAAACATCATTTATAACTGGTCACCAGTAATCCCACATAGAAAATACTTTATGGAGGTCCCCAGCTGTAAATACAATTATAAGGCCCTCATGACACCAAGGATGTGCTAGTGTTACTGAAGAATCCAGATAAGGGTGAAAAGAGCTGGGATGAGACGCCGCGCTGACCACACACTCTGTTTATTTATGCCTACACGTGTTTCATAGCTCATTCGCCACTTCATCAGGGCATCCTAGTGTTACTGAATCATGATGCTCCGATTCATCAGGGTGTTGTCTAGTAAACGGTTGGTTTCGATGGGTAACTATGTAATTGGATGAAGATTACCCCGGTAGTGAGCGCCACAAAGGAAATGTGGAATTGCTTGCAGCATGCAGCCATTCATATGTAAATCTACAAAAGTGAGAACCGCTCTGTGACGTCCATCTATCCACTGGGGATATACAGACAGGTTGTCCGGATAGGAAAGGTCCTTTAAGAGTCAGAGCGCCTGCCCCTGTATAACATTAGAAGACTTTGATAAGTACGAAACGGCTGGGGAAGCTCAGGCCTAGGATATGGCGTTCTATATGGCTAGAAAACCATCAACATTAATGACATTTTTCCTTGTAATCTCCAAATAACCATGTAAAGTACCTGCAAAAGAACAAATATTAAGTAAGAAATGTCATTGTTTTTTCACATGTATTTATATACATGTGAAAAAACAATGACATTTCTTACCTTAATATTTGTTCTTTTGCAGGTTCCATGTGGGCTGTGATGCAAATGTTCCTGATATAGTAAGGTAAGTAAATTCCTATATACAGTACACCAAATGGTAAAAAGATAAAAAAAAAATGCAAAAACGGGATTCCCACAAACATAACATCAGATTACCAGATCACTCCCAGACTCAAAAGTCAAATATCCCCTTGTATTGCTGCGTAAGGTCCAAACGGGCGTTGGGGTGCAGCTATCGGATAATATATACCTATAAATATAGAAAACGACAGACAATGAGAAAGAAGAGAGGAGGAGGGTGAATGTCCCAGAATGCAGGTGTGGAGCAGGTGTGTTATGATGGAGGACACACATGAGCTTCTCCCCATTTGTTTCCTCTTCTACTTATCACAGCCGGTTTATGTTACACAGTGGAATCCTCATGTTCATCAGATTGTTGAACTTGTTATTGTGTCTCTCATTAACTCTGTATTTTTGGGTTCATGAATCTACAGTTCTGTGTTCTGTGGAAGGTGACGGGGTATTGACTACTTGTAAAGTGACGTCTTATCGATGTCGCTTTGTGATCGGTGACGTCTGACCACGACGGGTCACAGCGCCAGTTCAGCCGGATCAGGGATCTAGCGGTTGGAGATCCACCAATCATAAAATGTATGACTTCTCTTTACAAGATCGGAGTATCCCTTTAATGTAGGAACTGCAGCTCTGGAGTGTAAACTACAAAACTATGCAGGAAAATCCAAGAGCGCATAAAACTTTATACCGGTGCTTAACGATTGTTGTGTATTACAAGGCCGTAATTCACACACGATCTGCAGCTGCTTAGGAAATGTTTATTTTTAGCGAGTTGTGATCTAAACTGTGCAGAAAATGAGGGTTTAGTTTACAGCTCCCTCAGCCTCACCTGCTCCACTCCTCGCTCCGGTCATTTAAAGGGTCACTACATTTACTAGACTCTCTAGATCTCTGGCTGCAGAAACGGCGAAAAACCAATATCATTATAAGAAACACATAATCGTCTCCCTCTAGAGTCTCCGTCAAGGGTAAGGATCTGGTGAGCTGCCGGTAACGAGTGCCGGTATGGGGAGCACATCGGTGGTGATTCCTGGGGAGATCCTAAGAAGGATCATTCACACGAAGCCCTTTACACTGTCGTCAGCAGCTCGTCCTGAGTGAAACGTACAAGCAGCAATAATCGAGTTGATCACTGATCAAGTTTACGCGGAGTAAGACTGAGTCACTGAGGGCTCCCTGCAGCAGTGAACACAAATGTCCCCACTGCCAGATTTCAGGACATGGCGGTACAGCAGTCTGACAATCCGGCAGCGGAGTCACCGGAGATCACTGCCGCGGGGAGCCTCAGTGCATCGGTCAGTGACGTCACCACTCCCTGGGCAGTCAGTGTGATCGCAGAGAATGAAGCAAGACGGCACTTGTTCTATTACTGTAGCTTGTGGATGAAGCAGAGCCAGGAACGTGTGCTTCGTGGGAGCATCATTGTAAATTGTCGTTGGATGGTATGCTTGGGGTTAATCAATGGGAAAAGGGGTGTTGCCTATGTGTTATTTCAAATAAAGGATTTTTCTCTGTCTGCTGTGTTTTTTAACTATTTAGTCACTGGATTGATAATGTGCGGGTCTCATATAGACCTGAACTTTATCACTCTGAGTTTAATGAAAAGCTGTCAATACTCAGCTGTCATTAACCCCTTCCATCACCCCTTACAGTCTGAATACCAGCCATGTGCACCTTCCCTTACAGTCTGTATACCAGTTGTGTGCACATTTCCTTACAGTCTACATACCGACAGTGCACACCTTCCCTTACAGTCTGTATACCGGCCATGCACATTTTCCCTTACAGCAGGGGTGGGGGAACTCTAGTCCTCGAGGGCCGCAATCAGTGCAGGTTTTCAGGATTTCCTTAGTTTTGCACAGGTGATAACATAATCACTTGCACTGGTGATGATTCCAATCCCTGTGCAATACTAAGGAAATCCTGAAAACCTGCACTGATTGCGGCCCTCGAGGACTGGAGTTCCCCACCCCTGCCTTACAGTCTGTATACCGGTCGTGCGCACCTTCCCTTACAGTCTGTATAACGGTTGTGCGCACCTTTCCTTACAGTCTATATACCCACCGTACGCACCTTAACTTACAGTCTGTATACCGGCCATGCGCACCTTGCCTTACAATCTGTATACCGGTCGCACGCACCTTATCTTAGTCTGAATACTGGCTGTGTGCTCCTTCTCTTACAGTCTGTACACCAGCCAAAGTGGCAGGACCTCCGACTTCTTTGCTGAACTCATCTTAAGCCTCATTCAGACGTCCCTTTGTCATGTTCATTTTGTGTCCGTTTGGCTAGCTTCACACCATGGTTTTTCCATGTTTTGTGGCTGGAATCAGCGGCTGCTGCTGTCCAGGGCTGAAATATCAACACAACGGATTGCAGGGGAGCTGGCCACGGCGCTGATATTTCAGTCTTGGAGCTCTACAGGTGCTGAAATTCAGTGGCCGCTGCATTTAACAGCGGCCGCTCTTTCAGCACCTGGCATCAGGGAACCGGTCTGATTTTATGTCGGATCCGTCATGATCCGGTGCCCGTTGACTCCCATGCTATGGGCGCCGGATCCGGAAGGATCTGGTTTTGTCTGATTTTTGCATCGGACACAAAAAATGATGCAGACTCCGGTTTTGTGCCCGATGCAAAAATCGACCAAAACCGATCCTCCCGGAAAATCAGCAAACCGGATGCCAAATAGGCAGAATCCGGCGCCATAGGGATATATGGGGGGCAAAATTGGATCCGGGGCTGTCCGGTTCACACCTGACAGCTTTGTTTTATGGATGGAAATTGTATCCATTATAGTCTATGGGGCAGGTCACGTCGCATGTTAATTTGGCAAACTGAACATTTGTCAAAAAAAAAAACACGGGTCATGGATGAAAATCACCTGTAGAAGTGTGTGGTGATAAATCATGAACGCCATCAGTGCGCTGCCCGGCTTTAACATTGCAATGAACTTTGCAAAGTGAATTTTTAGGCAAAAGAGGAAATCACTGATTGTAAAAATGGACAAATACATCTGATCCGTAACAATGGTGAAAATCTGCCATTCTGACTGCGGATGATACCCGGAGCTCTGCAGCTTCAGCTTTATTAACGTGCCCATGGGCGCCACCTCATAGCAAAGTAAATATGGAAATACATTTGTAATATCTATCAGTATAACTCATTCCTGTGTCCGGCTGCAGCATTGATGGGTAAATACTCGCTGCGGGGAAAGTGGGCAACACAACGGAATCCCCGTGGAACTTTTCGTAAATAGCTGCGACCAATCGGAGGTAGAATCAAATTTTTTATCCAATTTTGATCCAAAAGGGTTAAAACCCAAGTGACTGGGAGGTGTAACATTAGCACTAGCCAATGGCTATCCAGTAAGCGGAGAGGGCGCTCAATTGTTTCTGGATGGGGTACGTTAATGATGCCCCCTGGCGCTGGGCATGAGAGGAGATGTGGGCAGGGAGGAGGCCAGCTGATAGTCCCAGCTATGAACCTCATCAGCGGATGATGGCTTGTAGCCTGTGGGCTGGAGGAGATGTGATAGGAAGGAAGAACGTGAGATGGTTGAGTGTTCATTACACTGGTGTGGCCCCTGCTGACACGCTTCCCATTCAATACAGTGGAGGAGGGGGCAGCACTGACAATGAGGGGAGGCGAGCTGCGGCCCTGCGCTCCAACTTCAGCAAAACGTATGCGTCTGCTCGTTACTCCAACACAAGCGTTCAATCTGCAGGTCAATGGCCAGGCCTCACCCATGAAGTCATCCGGGACGGCCCAGTGCTGCCACTGACTGGCACGTAACATGGGTGAACACCGCCATTGCTCTATAAAATGGGTAGAATGCAATAAAAGACTAAAAGATAGTGAATGTGGTAACATTAAAAAAATAATAAATAGCCCTTTTACTCGTTGGCATGTCGTGCTGTGATGACGGCGGATCATGCACACATGACCACTGCAGCCAATCACCGCCCCAGGGAGAATGCACAAGTCCAATGAATGTCTGCAGCAGTCGCACACTTATGTCACATGTCATCACTGCGGGACTGAGCGGGTATTTATTGTTTAAGCATTTTTAATGAAGAACGAGTGATCCAGACTGCAGTCTATGAACCACAGTATGGGCTCCGTACATGTAGGAGTGTCGTGTACGCAGACTAATAAGCTGCACATACCCATGAGATGACTGCCGGCTGAACACTGGTATGGTAGACCGCCATCTCTCCTAATCCCATACTCATGAGATAGCTGGCGGAAGAGTGCTGGTACGGTAGACCGCCATCTCACCTGATCCCCTCCCCCAAACCATAAGATGGCTGCCGTCTGAACACTGGTATGGTAGACCGCCATCTCTCCTAATCCCATACCCATGAGATAGCTGGCAGAAGATAGTAGACGCTGACTCGAGTACGCGGAGTGGTAGTAGACCGCCATCTCACCTGATCCCCTCCCCCAACCCATAAGATGGCGGACCATGTGAGTGCTGTATGGTAGACCGCCATCTCACACGATCCCTCCCCATTACCCATAAAATGGCTGCCATCTGAATGCTGGTATGGTAGACCGCCATCTCTCCCGATCCCCTCTCCATACCCATGAGATGGCTGGCCTGAATGCTGGTACGTAGACGCCATCTCTCCCGATCCCCTCTCCCATACCCATGAGATGGCTGCGCTGAACGCTGGTACAGTAGACGCCATCTCTCCATCCCCTCCCCATACCCATGAGATGGCTGCCAGTGAGTCTGGTAAGTAGACCGCCATCTTCCCAATCCCTCCGTCCATACCCATGAGATGGCTGCTGAAGTGAGGCTGGTACGTTAGACCGCCATCTTTCCCATCCCTTCTCTATACCATGAGATGGCTGCTGCTGAGCGCTGGTACAGTAGACCGCCATTCTCCTGACCTTCCCCTCATAAAACAATGAGATGGCTGTTGTAGCAATGGAAGAGAGAGCAAGCTCCCATCCCTCTTCCGTGGTTCCTGATTTGGGAACAGACATTGAAATTCCAACAGGCTGATAGATGGGAGATCCCCATATAAATGGTCGGCTGATTTTGCTGAAATTAGTGGGATCAGCCAACCTTCATCTGGTGTATGGGAGCCTTCAATAAAAAGCGTCACTGTTCTCCTAAAGGAAAAAAAAGGTTGTACAAAATTAGAGAAACGCAACTGTTTTTTTCCCCAAAACACCAACACTCGCCCATAGGTTGTGTCTGTGCAGTCGCTCGACCCTCCTGACACGTCTGTTACACTGAGTCCTTGTGTTCCTCATGACCTCGATTCTGATTATTAACAAACAGTCCATAATGTTACAATTGCAGGAGGTATCACAGAGGGCAGAGTCCAGAATTCCTATGATATGTAGACTATAACCCACCTGTCGGGAAGGTGACAAGTCGCTTCATATCTGTGGGCTGAGCCCTCACATCTGTTACAGGAAAATAATCTGTTTATTCCATGAAAGGGAATCTGTCAGCAGGTTTCTGCTTTGTAATCTGAGAGCAGCATGAGGTAGGGGCTCAGACTTTAATTTCACGGATGTCACGGTTGTGCTGTTGTTTCAATACAATGATTATTTCACCAGCAGGAGATTATCACTGCCCGGACTAGGTCCCACGTGAGCTCTAGTCCAGCCACGTCCCCAGCACTGATTAGCCGATTACTGTTTAGTATACAATGTACTGTGTTTTGGGCGGGTGTCACTTTCTGAGCTCTGCTACATCTAATAACTCTGATTGTGTCACAACTGCTGCATCCAGTAACCCAAGAAATACATCACTGGATTCAGGGTTTCTCTTCCTACATTTTGTTGCTCTCAGATGATGGAGCAGAACCTGGTGACAAATTCCATTTAAGCTCTATAAAGTCAGTGGAATATTTGATGGCTATTTGCAGTTTTTGTTTTTTCAGTTTTTTAAGGGGTTACATTTTAATCAATAGATCTAGGAATGAAATAACAGTTCCACAATAAGATGCTAAAAAAATTGTTCCCATTCTAAGATAATCTTACAAATGTGCCCCTGCTATGTACTGTGTAAAGGCCATGTGTGACCTGTGAGCTGCCCTGTCCCTGATTGATACACACCACAACTCCAGACCAGGATGGGAAGAAAAAGTGAGTCATGATAAGTGAGTATACGGACACAGCAGCAGAGGCTCACAGCTCCTGATATCTGAGGTAACACATTTCCCTGCCTGTTTTATCACAGGAGCGAGTGTTTTTGCTGTAACTCCAGGTTTCCAAGCTCATCATAAAAACAAGTCAGTGATGTAGAAACACCAGAAGCCATTGAGAATACGATAATAAGAAAGGTGCCCCAGGCACTACTTATGCCTTTGTAACAGAGGAGAATCCTTGGATCTGGTGGGACCGGTTGAGGAGCCACAGTGCTCAAAACAGTCTGTAGCCCCATACACTGCACCTCTCCCTGATGTGTCTTTACTGTTAAAAATTAAAGTTGGACATAATGAAGGACTTGGAGAACAACATAGTTTTCTTCTTACCTACAAGAAGCCATTGAGCTTATTGTCACTGATTTTATTTCTGATGACCTCACTGGACTGGTAACGCCACAGAAATACTCACTCCTGTGATGAACAGGCAGGGAAATGTGTTACCTCAGAAAACAGCAGCTGCAAGTGTTGAGGGGGAACTGTTGGCATGATTAATAATTACTATATATAGTATGTACCTATGTATCTTTATAGATATACAATATACAGTATTTCTGTATATCAATAGTCCAACACATGCTGGGAATGGGGGGAGCTACAAAGAGAAACTAAAGCCATTTTCCCAGTTGTGGCCATCTCTGGCCAGGATGGGAGGAGTAGCACTGGCCAGTGGGTGGGTAGACTATGAGTTCTGTATATGACACCTGGTCATATACAAGCCCCTATTACATCATAGCTTTCAGCCAATCAGAATGGGATTGTTGGACATGCCCCTTTTCCTAGGGTTTTTACCAATGTGCCTGGGACACATTGGGTCTCTTGGAACTTCGATCAGCATGAGGAAGGACCAGAAACACATGGCTGAGTATCATACCATTTCCCTCCAAAAATCTATCCATCTATAGGGATAGTTTAGTAGTTAGCTGGGTTTTATTATGCTTAGTTAATGTGGGTGGGTTATATAGTTAGGAAACTGTGGGTTTAATTGTTTATTAGTGAAAGTACTACGGTACTATATTGTAACTGTGTTATATTGTGATTTAGCTTAATTGTGTTGAGGAATAAACTTGTTATACTTTATTATAATAACAAAGTGTCATGAGTCTTCTCATGGAAGGTATAGAAAGCAACAGAAAGACTTTGTGTTGATAATTGTGCAATGGCAAAATAGTTATAGACATTGCACAGGATAATTATTGCCACTTCCGGATAACGGTAATAGTAATCAGATGCCCCTTTAAGAATACCTTGTGTTTTATCTGTATACTCACTTATCACTATCTCTGGCGGCCAGGGCTGAGGTATGTGCTGACTATAAACTGGAGCAGCTCTGTATGACCAGACACTGACATTATTATTATTAAACATCCAATTGTTGAACTTATTTTTCTTCCAAGATGAATTAATGAAAATGGACGGAGTCCCCATCCCTGTAATGAATTTGGCACATCTTATTCCTGAATGCCCATTATTAAGACTGGTATGCAAAACGCCAATCTTAATGAATCGGGTTCGGAGTGCGTCAGTTTAATAAACCTGGACAAAATCTGCCAAGACAAAAACACAAAACAAACTTATGCGTGACTCGGCCGCTTGTTTTTAAGCCCAGCCCTCGTGTACATGAACCGAAAAATAAATAAGTAGGAATCACACGGCAAATCAAAAACATTTTATTTGTATTTTTAAACTACATAGAACTACCACAAGGAAGACTTTTTTTTTTTGATTTTTGTTAGTTTTTTTTTTTCAATCCAGGGGTATAATCCAGTTAAAAAGTAAACACCGAACAGATTGGATTTTAATACGTTAGAATCACTGCCACAAATTGTCATTACCATCAGTATCCCGTGAATCAACCCCAGCCAGATCCTCATACAATACAAAAGTGAACTCAAAGCAAAGGAAAAAGAAAAGGTATTCCCAAAACGCCCCACGCCCCCTCCCATCACATACCCTCCCTATACTGAAATCTGTATGCATTACAATGGTACTTTTTTTTACATTTTTTTAAGTGTTGAATTAACGAGATGAAAAAACATTTAAAATGTCTCTTAGTATTTACAACAGTTTTACTGTCTCATCTTATTTAATGTGTCCAACGTAAGACCTCATGGTTACTCATAAGCTTCAAAGTTGCAAAAGCAGCTTTATAAAGTGAATATTTTATTATTTTAAAAGATACATTTTCATTTTATCTCCAAAAAGATTACAATGTACATTACGTATCAGAATGGAAAAAAAGAGGTGAAGAGCAGCAGAATGTGATCATGTGGAGATCTACCCCCGATAAGTGATGCAGGAGGGCGCACAGCACAATGCTTCTCTTTCTAATGGATCCTTCCTCACTCCTTTCTTCCCTTTGTCCTCACCTTCCTTTCTGTTGTGTGTTTTGTAGATAATGGAGGCTCAGGGCGATGCAGACCCTCTGCAGACCCACCTGGACTATAACATGGAAAATAAAGAAATGATACAGACAGGAACACGGGAGAACATTTCTGTTGTGGTTATTAAGAACATCGCTTTAATAATGAAATGATGCTCCATTGTATGAAGGATTGTGAAAATATCACTGATTTATAAATGACTTAAAAAAATCATGGGGACTGTCCAGTGACCTGAAGTTTTCATGTAAAGGGAATCTGTCAGCAGGTTTTTGCTATGTAATCTGAGAGTAGCATGATGTAGAGGGAGATACCCTGATTCCATCTATTTGTCACTTAATTTACTGGTTGCAGCAGGTGTCACTTAATCAGTTTTCTCTACTGTAGATCTAGTAGTGCTTGATATGCTGAGCTGTGTATAGCCCTGCCCACACCACTGATTGGCAGCTGCAACTCCGCCCTCACCACTGACAGCTGTAGCTCCACCCACACCACTGATTGGCAGCTGCAACTCCGCCCCACACCACTGATTGGCAGCTGCAACTCTGCCCACAGCAATGATTGGCAGCTGCAACTCCGCCCTCACCACTGACAGCTGTAGCTCCACCCACACCACTGATTGGCAGCTGCAACTCCGCCCACACCACTGATTGGCAGCAGCAACTCCGCCCTCACCACTGATTGGCAGCTGCAACTCCGCCCTCACCACTGACAGCTGTAGCTCCACCCACACCACTGATTGGCAGCTACAACTCCGCCCACACCACTGATTGGCAGCAGCAACTCCGCCCTCACCACTGATTGGCAGCTGCAACTCCGCCCTCACCACTGATTGGCAGCAGCAACTCCGCCCTCACCACTGATTGGCAGCAGCAACTCCGCCCTCACCACTGATTGGCAGCTGCAACTCCGCCCTCACCACTGACAGCTGTAGCTCCACCCACACCACTGATTGGCAGCTGCAACTCCGCCCCACACCACTGATTGGCAGCTGCAACTCTGCCCACAGCAATGATTGGCAGCTGCAACTCCGCCCTCACCACTGACAGCTGTAGCTCCACCCACACCACTGATTGGCAGCTGCAACTCCGCCCACACCACTGATTGGCAGCAGCAACTCCGCCCTCACCACTGACAGCTGTAGCTCCACCCACACCACTGATTGGCAGCTGCAACTCCGCCCACACCACTGATTGGCAGCAGCAACTCCGCCCTCACCACTGATTGGCAGCTGCAACTCCGCCCTCACCACTGACAGCTGTAGCTCCACCCACACCACTGATTGGCAGCTACAACTCCGCCCACACCACTGATTGGCAGCTGCAACTCCGCCCTCACCACTGATTGGCAGCTGCAACTCCGCCCCACACCACTGATTGGCAGCTGCAACTCTGCCCACAGCAATGATTAGCAGCTGCAACTCCGCCCACACCCTTGATTGGCAGCTTTCTGTGTATAATACCAATCATACCACTGATTGGCAGCTGTAACTCCGCCCACACCACTGATTGGCTGCTTTGTGTATAACTGTGCCCTCACCACTGATTGGCAGGTTTCTGTGTCTAACCCCGCCCACACCACTGGCTGATTTCTGTGTGTAAACCTCCCCCCACACCACTGATTGGCTGCTTTCTGTGTATAAACCCACCCACACCATTGATTTATGTAAATATAAAGTGCACACAGAAAGAAGTCAGCCTGTGTTGGGGGTGTCGTTAGTCCAGTAGTGATTTTACTGAAATGACAAAACACAGCCTAGTGAGTGATCGATCACTGGAATCCGTCTCTCTGATCCTACATTATGACATTGTCGGATAACGTAGAAAACCTGGTACCAGATTCCCCTTCAGATGTGAACTCCTGTTAGTAAATACTTCTTACTGCTTCTTGTAAAATCATACATAGCCGGAGGATTGCAGATCTTGCATAGAACATTCAGATTTCCAGAGAATGTGTCTTTTTGAAATCCAGAAATTTTAGGATGTTTTCAGATCCCAACATTAAGTAAACTAAAAAACTTGCAATTTTCACACTGGTCCTTTGGACGATTATTAGATTGCTACTTTCTGTTCTTTATATAGATATTAGCAACAATAACATTTCTCCAGTTCGATCTGCTTGTACAGTATTATAATGAGGACAAAAGTCAAGGGGGAGGTACGCTGTGATATCACCTATTGTGAATGGTGGATCCTGTGTTATCTACTGTATATAGAGGTGTTATCAGTCATTGTACAGGAGGAGATGAGCTGTGATATCATCTATTGTGAATGGTGGATCCTGTGTTATCTACTGTATATAGAGGTGTTATCAGTCATTGTACAGGAGGAGGAGGTGAGCTGTGATATCATCTATTGTGAATGGTGGATCCTGTGTTATCTACTGTATATAGAGGTGTTATCAGTCATTGTACAGGAGGTGGTGAGCTGTGATATCACCTATTGTGAATGGTGGATCCTGTGTTATCTACTGTATATAGAGGTGTTATCAGTCATTGTACAGGAGGAGGAGGTGAGCTGTGATATCATCTATTGTGAATGGTGGATCCTGTGTTATCTACTGTATATAGAGGTGTTATCAGTCATTGTACAGGAGGAGGAGGGGAGCTGTGATATCATCTATTGTGAATGGTGGATCCTGTGTTATCTACTGTATATAGAGGTGGTATCAGTCATTGTACAGGAGGAGGAGGTGAGCTGTGATATCACCTATTGTGAATGGTGGATCCTGTGTTATCTACTGTATATAGAGGTGTTATCAGTCATTGTACAGGAGGAGGAGGTGAGCTGTGATATCATCTATTGTGAATGGTGGATCCTGTGTTATCTACTGTATATAGAGGTGTTATCAGTCATTGTACAGGAGGAGGAGGTGAGCTGTGATATCACCTATTGTGAATGGTGGATCCTGTGTTATCTACTGTATATAGAGGTGTTATCAGTTATTGTACAGGAGGAGGTGAGCTGTGATATCACCTATTGTGAATGGTGGATCCTGTGTTATCTACTGTATATAGAGGTGTTATCAGTCATTGTACAGGAGGAGGTGAGCTGTGATATCACCTATTGTGAATGGTGGATCCTGTGTTATCTACTGTATATAGAGGTGTTATCAGTCATTGTACAGGAGGAGGTGATATCACCTATTGTGAATGGTGGATCCTGTGTTATCTACTGTATATAGAGGTGTTATCAGTCATTGTACAGGAGGAGGAGGTGAGCTGTGATATCATCTATTGTGAATGGTGGATCCTGTGTTATCTACTGTATATAGAGGTGTTATCAGTCATTGTACAGGAGGAGGTGAGCTGTGATATCACCTATTGTGAATGGTGGATCCTATGTTATCTACTGTATATAGAGGTGTTATCAGTCATTGTACAGGAGGAGGAGGTGAGCTGTGATATCATCTATTGTGAATGGTGGATCCTGTGTTATCTACTGTATATAGAGGTGTTATCAGTCATTATACAGGAGGGGAGGTGAGCTGTGATATCACCTATTGTGAATGGTGGATCCTGTGTTATCTACTGTATATAGAGGTGTTATCAGTCATTGTACAGGAGGAGGAGGTGAGCTGTGATATCATCTATTGTGAATGGTGGATCCTGTGTTATCTACTGTATATAGAGGTGTTATCAGTCATTATACAGGAGGAGGAGGTGAGCTGTGATATCACCTATTGTGAATGGTGGATCCTGTGTTATCTACTGTATATAGAGGTGTTATCAGTCATTATACAGGAGGAGGAGGTGAGCTGTGATATCACCTATTGTGAATGGTGGATCCTGTGTTATCTACTGTATATAGAGGTGTTATCAGTCATTTCCATTTTTCTCCCAATTTTGTCACTGTATCCTGCCTGTGATGGTAATGAGACTGCTGTACAGAACAAGGAGAGTCTGGGGGTGTCAGGGTGAAAACTGCAAGATTTCTCATTTTCAGTTCTATTAGGAACATTAAAAAATACATTTAATTAAAAACAAAAGGTCATTTTCTGATGACAGATCTTTAACACAAAACTGCAAAAACAAATGTAGTTGTATAAACTTGTTGTACTGTGAATGTATATTTGTGTTGTTCCCTATAGCATTTTTTTAGTCTTACATTCTAAAATCCCATTTTCTGCACTATTACACTTAGAGAAGTGTTATGGCACCACTTTGGCCACCTGTATGTGTAGAGGAGGATGAGGAATGTCTCTCTAATTTCATTATTTAAAGGGTTTCTCCAGACACACAAAATGTATAGCCAGTCCTGAAAGTGACCCTCCAGGCATCCTCGTGGATTGCATTGACTTTGTAGATTTCTGTTATTTTTTTTTTTTAATGTTTTCTAGAGATGGGTGGATTCCTGGACCCGGGTCTAGCTGTCAGGTCGGTATTCTCTGTGATCCGCCACTCCTCCATTGGCACAATATCATTGCTGCGGCCTGACGCACCTGTCATGCCAGACGGCTAATCAACAGAGGAGTCCTGAATGCAGTCAGGTAGGAGGAGGCTCTCGCCAATGGACCAGGTTCTGTGGATTTATTCGCCCATCTCTATTTACCTGGTGACACTACTATACCTTCCAGCATGGCCGATGATAGAAGACGCACTCCGCATGTTATATAGAGGTAGTAGGTGGAGACTAATCTACGTGACGTGTCTGTTGGTTCCTATGAGCTTCAATGAGGTAAATAAAGCTGTTTTTGCTTGGTGACAATGTATAAATTCTCTTTTGCTACAATATTTACAATTTTTTTTTTTTTTTTGCTTGCCATAAGAAATGGCAGATTTTGATGATTTATTAGACAGCGTTTAACCCATTGCTGTAAAACACCACATAGGGGATCAGTTCCTTTCCGGATCATAACGACCCTCCCGTAAGGGGAATTTACAAAAGCGGATAGAAAAGAAAACCTTACTGAATTATTGGAGAAAACTCTGGTGAAGATGGCGGTGATCACTAAGAAAACAAAACACATCAAGAGATGGAGCTGACGGATATCCCAGAAAGAAACAAAGAAAAATACAATGTATTAAATGACCCATGGAAAAAAGCCATCAATCCCACATTGGTAACATTTCTTTGGTTTGTTGTTGTGGGACCGGACGTCCCTTCTTCTTCTATGATCCACGATGTGTATCTGAGATGAAATCATTATTATCCCTATTCCTTACGTGGATTTTTCTATTGTTGGAGACGGTTATACCCTAATTTTCCCTTCTTTTGTAACTTTATACACAATATTTTACAAAAAAAAAGAGGATTTTAAATTTGTTTTGACTTTGGAAAAAGAAACCAATAAGGTAATAAATGTGACATGAGAAGATGAGCGGGGCGTGGTCATCAGTCCATCCGGTGAGACGAGTGGTCCGATATGTGGCGTCTTCACAGATCATCAGAGCGTTTGATGTCAAATAAGAAAAAATAAAATAATAAATCATCATCAAATACGGGAGGTTTTGGGAAGTGTAAATAGTCTTTCCCGCTGTAACCCCAGATATTCCAGGCAAACATGCAAACGTTTCTCCTTTTAAAGCTGCTGCTGCTTCATTCCTTCAGTTTAAGCCGTTTATTAAAAAGTGCCGATGGGACATGGAGATCATTTCACAGATTCTAACTCCGATCTTGGCCCAATTACATAAAGTGCTTTCAAAGTGGTGATTAAGCAAAAATAAAATAAAACATAGGATGTATTGAGATCCGTCCGCTTGTCTGGGCTGTGCCGGTCCTTATCGGTAACAGGCCAAGCAGCGCCACCGAGCCGGAGGAGGAAGAGTCATCTGAAGGGAAGGTCGTCTCCTCAGAGCTGGGAATCTGCTTAATGAAGTATTGAGTAAAGACCTAACGAGATTCCGTGTCCCCCCGAGAGCCGGGGCTTCAGTTAGAGGTATCAGAGTTCACACTGCCGGGCCCCTCGGTTGGGGAGGTGACAGAAGAAGGGGTCGCCGCCTCATGCCACCCTCCATTAGCCTGAAAAAAAAATGAAAATGTGATTACTTGTATAACCTTTATAAAGATTTGTATATATGATGGTGGGACATATTTGACATAATGGTGCTTTAGTGTAAAGCTTGTATAAAGACCTGTTACTTGCTATAAGTATTTTATTTTGTACCTGCTGTAAACGCCGCTGTTCCCCTGAATCCGGCAATGTTCTTCTTTTCCTCCTGCTCCTCCCCGTTCCTGACACACAATCTCCTCTTCAGTGTATATAAATCTAGGCTTTTTGGCCAACAGGGCAGAGAGAAAGCTGATGACCACGCCCACTTGGTTAAAACGACTAAACTGATATACAGGGAAGATAGATCCATAGCTCAAGAATGGAGAAGGGTAGAAGAAAAACATTGCCGGATTCAGGAGAATAGCAGCTTTTACACCGGGTGAAAAAAATAGATTACAGATTTATAGCAAATTACAAGTCCTCCTTTACAATGCAAAACATTCAAAGCAATCAAAAGTTTCCAAAGGTGTACTAAATGTATCCAGCATCAAATAGTATAATTTGAAGCTAAGAATTAATAAATCTGCCACAAATGTGAAATATAAAGCACCATAATATACGGTATAACAGTCCTGATCATGAGCTTTTGACAGAAAAGATTACAGTCAAGCTGCACAAAAGGACAAGACAACAGGTCATTTCCAATTTCGATTTGACCAATATACCTGAAGTTTTTTGGAACGGTCTGAAAAGCTGATTTAAATCACTGGACAAATAAAGGAAAGCCTGAGGAGTTCTAGGCAAATATAAATACTATCATTACTGAAGAAGCTAGAAAGACCATAAGCAAGAGGCAGAAGAGACCTCCAGATCAATAATCAACAGAAGAGACCCTAAAGATCATCAAAGAGGAATGGCAAAAGCAAGAGGTAACAAGCAGGATGCAGAAAACATCAGTAAAAGACTAAAGAGAGCCAGTCAAGCAGACAAAGAACTTAATTACCAGAAAATACATGCAGAGATAGGAAACAAACATTTGAAGGGCAAGACCAAGAAGGCACCAAAAGATCAAAGAGATACAATGAGAACTGCAACCTAGACTGGGAATGATGAAAGATGCCAATGGGAACAAACTAAGGGCCCTTTCACACTTGCGTTTTTTTCCTGATTTGGCAGATCAGGAAAAAACCTGATTCTTACAGGATTCATTTTTTTTGCCCATTCTCTTTAATGATTTCAGGAAAAAACATGAAGCAACAACATTCTACCTGACAAAATTAAAGTGAATGTGCAAAATACAGTAAGGCTACGTTCACACATTGCGTATTTTGCTGCTTCTCTGCGTATTTTGCTGCGTTTTCTGTATTTACCTGCGTTTTTTGCTGCATTTTTTTATGCGCGCTTTTTGCAGTGAAAACGCAATTCTGGATAAGCAGCCCAGCCAAACCTACGGGTTTTGACAAAATCCATTCACACACTGTGTATTTGTGCTTTTTTTTACGCGCGCGTTTTCACTGCAAAAACGCACGCATAAAAACAATCACCATGTCAATTCTTTCTGCAGTTTTTTTCTGCGTTTTTCCATTGCCCAGATGATAAATGGGCTCTGAAAAAGCGCAGAGAAAAATGCTGGAAAAAAACGCAGTGTGTGAAAGGAGCTGCGTATTTCACAAAATACGCACGTAAAAAAGCACAGCTGCGTAAAAAGACGGTGTGTGAACGTAGCCTTAGAACGGGTTTTTTCCTGATCCAAATCAGGAAAAAAACGCAAGTGTCAAAGGTCCCTAACTGAGCCACAACAGATCAAGGAAAGATAGAAAGAATACATGGAGCATCTCTACAAAAATGAGTCATTGGTACAGGAAGAAACTGGAACTGGACATGATAGACAGCCAAACCTTTTGAAAGATGTCGTTGTTGCAATAAAGCTTCTGTCAAAAAACAAAACGCCTGGATGTCACAATAGTCTAATAGAGCTAATAAAGTCTTCTGAAGCAGCAGTAGAAGTCATCACATGCCTGTGTCAATGGGGGCAACTCACTGTCTATAGACATTGTACATACAGAGTCCAGTGTGGGTGGGGGCGGCTCTCTGTCCATAGATATTGTGTATACAGAGCTTGTTGTAGGCGGGGGGCAGCTCTCTCTCCATAGATATTGTGTATACAGAGCCTACCGTCTATAAATATTATACATACAGAGCCTAGTGTGGACGGCGGCGGCTCTCTGTGTATAGACATTGTATATACAGAGCCTAGTGTGGACGGCGGCGGCTCTCTGTGTATAGACATTGTATATACAGAGCCTAGTGTGGACGGCGGCGGCTCTCTGTGTATAGACATTGTATATACAGAGCCTAGTGTGGACAGCGGTGGCTCTCTGTGTATAGACATTGTATATACAGAGCCTAGTGTGGACAGCGGTGGCTCTCTGTCTATAGACATTGTATATACAGAGCCTGGTGTGGGCAGGAGCAGCTTTCTCTGTTTCATTGCTAACTCAAAAATCTCTGGTTGCGTCAGAACTGCAGCAGCCAGTAATGTAAGTGACACATTGTTGGATTCAGCGTCTCATTACCTGCATCATGTTGCTCACAGATAAGGTGGCAAAAACCTGCGGATAGATTCCACAATCAAGGTCCAAGGACAAGGTAATGATTGTTTTCCTGAGGAAGGAGTGAGGATACGCTCTGAAATGCGTAGGATTAAGCACCATTTTCATCTGATCCATTGTGATCCACTTCACCTGTACAGTTTGCGCGGATTGAAATAACACTGTCCCTTTGGATATAAGGTCCAAGGACTGACTGTTTAGAACTATTTGGGGGATCTTTAGGATCTCTGCTGTCAGGAGAGCCGGGGGACAATGACACAATATAGAAACATTGTAAAGTGTACTATAGACTAAGATTGTGGGGAATTGAGTGAGTGCTTCTCTGTAATTCACACAAGGTCGCTCGGTTTGGGACGTTGTCCCCATAATGTCCATTATCCCGAGTCTTTATGATGAATGCTCAGACATGTAATGTATTGTTGGCTTTGTCCTATTAGCGGTTCTCCATGAGGCTCCTGTCCTGAGACGCCCTCTCTCTCCGGTGTGAAGGGTTAAGGCCGGTGATGTGGAGACGTTACAGCTCTGATCTATGGCGATGTGTTCAGTTCCCGACAGCCCGGCCCCAACCATGTAATATCTATCACTCACAATAGCGATCACTCTTTCCCCTATGTCCTTTATGGCTTTTCATTCTAATTTATAAACAACAAATGTGTAATATTTTTCACCGCTCGGCAGCTGGATGAGGCCACGTCAGTCGGGGGTTTTTCTTTTTTTTTTTTGCCCCCTCCCAGCAGATTTTTTTTTTGCAAATAAATGAATGTTTCCTCTGGTGGTTTGAGATTACGCGGTGTATTATAAGAGAGCGCTTATCAAACCTCATCAGAAAAGATGGAATTCATGTCTGCTATAATGCTGCAGGCAATAACAGCTTCATATTTTATCATGTTGATAAGGATTTTGCAAACTCTCTGAAGCATTTCGGGATGTTTTAAATGAAAAGAAAAAAAAAGGAACACGGTAACTAAAAGCCTCTTCCAGACATTTCTTCTGGGTTATTATGAGTTATTTATAATCCCCCCATCCCCTCACACAAAAGAGCCCATTTGATGTATCAAATGCAAACGATTTGCGTATTTAATGATCGCCCGGGCTGCCGCGCCCCCAATTCTCCCGGCTCCAACACAACATTTTCAATCATTTGGGGAATGGTTAATATTGACTGACACTCGGGAGGGAGGGAGACATTGTGAGCTTGATTTCTAGGTACTCAGCGAGTCATGAGCTCCGAGCCTCGTACTGTTACACCCTGTAATTACCATTATACTGGTGTGATCTGCCTGTGAATCTCCTCCAGACTAATGCTGTGCCCCCCCTGGAAATGAGGAAAGCTCTGCACCTGCTCGATTCACACCGGCAGACCAATACGGGGGCCAAGATTACCAATGATCTGCAGCGGTCCCAGGACCCCACTGATCACTCGGCAGTACTGAGGCGCCGTTCACATGGTGACATCACATCATACATGTCCTGCACTACCCCTTTAATTATTCTCTCCCCCCCCATAGGTGCATTGTCAAGTCTGATTGTTCTCCTATAGGGGATAACGTAGCGGCCGCTGTGACCCCAGTAATCGCTCGTGTGCCTGGTGGTCCATCCATGCATTCTTTCAGTAGAGCTGGACGCTGTGCTCAGATGGTCTCCCATAAGGATGAATGGACCGGCAGCGTGCATGATGGACCACCGCTCCAGGCACATGGAAGAGCCCCAGTTTTCAGGATCACTAGGGGCCCCCCATATTCAGGGAGTTATTCCCTAACAAATGGGTAAAGGGATATTTTCAATTTTGAAAATTATCCATAAATGATTTTAATAAGAAATTAACTCGGTTGTCTGTGTCCCTGAAACTGTCAACACCACTGGGAAGATTTCTTAATACCCGATGGGGCAGCACAGACTATGTCCTCCATCGTGGGGGCAGCACAGACCCCCTTGTCCTTCATTGTGGGGCAGCACAGACCCCTGCACTCTATTGTGGGGCAGCACAAACCCCTGTCCTCTATCGTAGGGGCAGCACAGGCCCTGTCTTCCATGGTGTGGGCAGCACAGACTCCCCTGCCCTTTATTGTGGGGCAGCACAGATCCCCTGCCCTCCATCGTGGGGCAGCACAGACCCCCTTGTCCTTTATTGTGGGGCAGCACAGATCCCCTGCCTTCCATTGTGGGGTAGCACAAACCTCTGTCTTCTATGGTGTGACCCCTAATTTTCCTTCAGAGATGGATGTTTTCATAACCTCTCATCCACGTGGCTGCTCCTGTATCCCTCTATTGGGTGATCTTGTTTTTAAAATCAGGACTGAAAATCTGCAGTGTTTGTCCCTGTATGTGTCCTGTAAATGCTCAATTTGATAAAATGGCACCCTAGTGGTGGAGGTGTTACAGCACACCAAAGAAGACGAAGGGATACCTTATTTTTTTGAGGTATGATATTTTAGGTATTAGTGTCCTTTTCTATATTACATCCCGCCTGGCTCTGGGAGAAGACTGTAACAGATACACCGATCAGCTAGTTGGAGACCTTAGCGGTGCCGTGATATCTAATGCTGCCACTTCTCAGGCAGATGACATTTACAAGCTCCTATTATATTAGACTTGGTTCCTTGTCTCCTGCGATTAAAGGAGAAGAACCTCTGTAACGTTCTGGAGGAGGAAAGCTTCAGTGCTAAATAGCGAGTGATCTTACAAAATGTCTGCTCTTCAATGCTCTTTAAAGTTTAGCGGGAAGGAGTTGACTTTGTCATGTGGCTGACTCCGGTGATGTGACACGGTATTTGCGGCGGTGCAGCGGCACACTAATGGACCCATACAACAAGAGGCTGAGATGTTTGTTTAGGACAATAGTTAATATCTATTTTACACTAAGGAGCCTCTTCCTAAATGTGTGAAAACAATCAATACAAAAGCCTCTCTCCACGCAGGTGACGGAGCACAGGAATAAGCCTGTCCCCGATTATTGTCCACAAAATCTCCCCAAATCAGCTAATGCTCTATCGCTGCCCGTCCAGATCTATTATGTGGATTAAGACTCATCTCCATGCTGCAATCGTTTGTGCCATTGCACTGTATACTAGGTTAGGTGGTAACTGAAGGGTGCTGCAGATCTGATATGACTAACTGGAGGTGTGCATGCATTTGATGGAGTAATGGGTGCTGCATGCATTTGAATGGGAAGGAATCGGAGGGGTGCTGCATGCATCTGATAGGGATAACTGGAGGGGTGCTGCATGCATTTGATGGGAAGTAACTGGAGGGTGCTGCATGCATCTGATGGGAAGTAACTGGAGGGGTGCTGCATGCATCTGGTAGGGGGTAACTGGAGGGGCTGCAGTGCACCTGATGGGGTAACTGGAGGGGTGCTGCATGCATCTGATAGGGGTAACTGGAGGGGTGCTGCATGCATCTGGTAGGGGGTGGTAACTGGAAGGGTGCTGCAGCATCTGATAGGGGGTAACTGGAAAGGTCTGCAGGCATCTGGTAGGGGTAACGGAGGGTGCTGCAGCATCTGGTAGGGGGTAACTGGAGGGGTGCTGCAGGCATTGATAAGTAGGTTGCTTTGTTTACTGATAAGGGTTGTAAGACCAAAATGATACAAGCAACTTTAATATTTCATCTCTATTAAGTTCTGCTTAGACTGTTGACCATTTTGTGATTTCTGTAAAGCGGTGAAGCACCAAAGTAGCGGATGAATCCCTGATGAGCGATGCACTGCATTAATACTTACAGTTAGGTGATGTGGACTGTACAATGAATTCCCTCCCAAGGCATCACTGTATCCGCCCGTCTGATTGATAACATGACGAAGCGTATCCACCTGTAGGGACAGGAAAGCACAAGGTTATTTCTTTTTTTTCTCTGACCGGTTCTTGTCACCCCAAGTCTGAGCTCAATATTCTGTATGATACATTCATGTCTGCAAGTAAAGAAAACTGAACACTGCCCTAAAATCAGCGACACCCGAGCTGATCCAGCCCCTGATGCCCGTGTGGAGAGTGGATCACGAGTGCTCCTCTCTACTGCCAGAATGGGGACCCATGATCTGCAGACAGGTACGATATGTTCAAAGTATGAAAATCCCTTTAAATGAATTTATTATATGTAAATAATATGCTCGGAGATTAAGGAAACTGAGATCTATGGTGCTGTTTGTAAGTTCCCTGGACTGAAGAGATACCTTTGCTTTGCCTGATCCTACAGACTTAACAATTGAGGACCCGTCACGTCTCCTGACATGTCTACGTTACTAAATCCTTACATCTGTGACATCATTCTAGAGCATAATCCCTGTATATAGTATGTAATGGGGAATACAAGTGTTTACTTAAAATACGTCAGTAGTATTAACTGTTTTTTATTTTCTCTAAAATTCTTTTATAATTTTCTCTCATTTTGCTTTTTTCTCTCCCAAACAGGAAGCAGCAGTTGAAAGCAGCTTTTAAAGAGGCAGAAATTAATTGAGTGAAATAGCATTGCTGCAAAGCACGATATGGAGTGGTAGAGTGCCGTGCAGAGCTGCCGATTCACAATACTCTGTAACTAGAGTATGGATCTTCACTGAGCAGCAGATAAAAGCAGCTTCTAAAGAACGATGAACTGCACATTGAACTGCAGACATGTTGTTTGGGAAAGAAGAAAAAGTTTATTCACTCTAAGGGAATGTGGTGATTATCTGTGATAGAATCTCTACAGAGCTGAGTCTGTTTTAAATGGGTTTTAGTTTCATTAAAGACTAGGGTCAACCTTTTATGCTTTAAAATAACAAAATAAGCTTTACTTACCTCCTGACGCTCCAACTCAACCCCACCTCTCCCTTATAGCGTTTGTTTGCAGGGCTGCAGTGACGTCATGTCTATAGCACGTTACCGCTGCAGACAATCACTGCTAAACGCTGTAAACCATGACTGGCGGAGAAGCGGTGTTGGGGTGGTTGGGGTCTAATAGGTAAGTAGTGCTTATTGTGTCACCTTAAAGCAGGAGCAGCTTGGCTCTATTTTATCCTTAAATAAAACTAGAAATCCCCTTAAAGTCTATTAATTAGACAAAATCAGTGACCCCCTTGTCCCCCCTTGGTAGTTTCCAGGCTCCTGAGGGGTAGTCTTCAGGTATATACCAAAAATGCTACAGGGATACTATGAAACGGTCATTGTTCTGCTACACCATTACTCCAAACCTTTCTCCTAATCGTTATCTGCTTTTATTAACAGGTTCTGAGCTCAAACAAGACCTCTCTCCCCGAGCACTCAAGTCAGAGCCGACGGCATTCACAAGAGCAACAAGTGACCCGGAAGACCAGGGTGGCCTGGACGGTGCCAATCGTGGGCACACCCTGGCCTGGTGCATGTACTTAGGTGGCAGCTGTGGGAGGTGCGCTGAGGAATGACTCAGGGGCGTCTCCTACCTGTGATTGCACATTGGCTCCAACTTGGGCCCCTTGGTAAGAATCCCCATTCAGACTCTGTATATTCATGAACATGTCGCCTGAATTTGGGAGATTAAAAGAACCAGAAGAACCTAGGAAAGGAAAGAGCGAAGGATCTGAGAGGAGGCTCGAAAGAAAGTGTGAAGAGATTACAAAAGGGGTTGGAAAGGTTAGAAACCTAAAAGAACAAACTGGACGTGACAAATCAATTAATTGGAAAGCTTTGTCTGACATGTAAACCACCTGGCTACAACTGGAGCCCGTACATCGACATTATGGTATGACGGCAGACTTCATCCTCTAACGACCCTCATTGTAACCTGTCCTTCTAGTGTGCATTATAAGAGCCTGCCCTTTCCACTGCCCACTATGAGAGCCTGACCCTTCTGCTGCCACTATGAGAGCATGCCCCTAATATGCCCGCTATTAAGACCTGCCCTTTCCACTGCCTGCTATGAGAGCCTACCCACTAATACTGCCCGCTATGAGAGCTGCCCTTCTACTGCCCGCTATAAGAGCCTGCCCCTTCTACTGCCCACTATGAGAGCCTACCCCTAATACTGCCCGCTATGAGAGCCTGCCCCTTCTACTGCCCACTATGAAGCCTACCCCTATATACTGCCGCTATGAGCTGCCCCTTCTACTGCCCGCTATAAGAGCCTGCCCTTCTACTGCCCACTATGAGAGCCTACCCCTAATACTGCCGCTATGAGCTGCCCTTCTACTGCCGCTATAAGAGCCTGTCGCTTCTACTGCCCACTATAAGAGCTGCTTCTTCTACTGCCGCTATAAGAGCCTGCCCCTTCTACTGCCCGCTATAAGAGCCTGTCGCTTCTACTGCCCGCTATAATATCCTGCTTATTCTACTGCCGCTATAATATCCTGCTTCTTCTACTGCCGCTATAAGAGCCTGAAAAACAAGTATCTCCGTGTGTACCTCTCTTGACTTACAGCTCTGTCTTTACAGGCTTGACCACACCAATGTGCCTGTGCTTGGTTGAAAAGTCAATTTATGCTGATACATCACCTTTTAATGGTTCTCTATCCTAACCACTTATATTTTTTCCAATTTTTAAAATAAATCCCAAATCATAAATTGAAGCAATTTGCAATCATTACATCTTAATTAATATTATTCTATTGTTTTGTTTCTATTGCTCCTACGTCTTCCTGCCAACAGACAGTAAACACATCCATGTCATGAAATGTAATACATGAACTGTAAAAATGAAACAGCCTGTAATGTAAATGTCCCTGATATGTGCATTGTTAGACGGCAGCAGGTGGATTCAGGCCCAGGGAGGCGCCGTGCACAGCGCACTGGAATCTGCTGCAGATTGTGGGAAGGATCCATGATCCTGGAGCCGAGGCCTCGCTCACATCTGTGGATACATACTACGAGTGCAAGACGACAAACATGTAACAATAAGAGCTGAGCTGTGAGGTTTCTCCTCAGCTGTGTCCAACCTGAAGACAAAACTCACAACATGCCCAATAGATGGATTTACCTCGTCCTTCGCATTGAATTGTTATACACAGATATGAGCGAACCGGAGCCGCATGATGTAGGGAATCCACTTACTGGGCGAACCGGAGCCGCATAACGTAGGGAATCCACTTACTGGGCGAACCGGAGCTGCATGATGCTGGGAATCCACTTACTAGGCGAACCGGAGCCGCATCATGTAGGGAATCCACTTACTGGGCGAACCAGAGCCACATGATGTAGGGAATCCACTTACTGAGCGAACTGGAGCCGCATAACGTAGGGAATCCACTTACTGGGCGAACCGGATCCGCATGATGTGGGGAATCCACTTACTGGTTGAACCGAAGTCACATGATATATGGAATCCACTTACTGGGCGGCTTATTGTAAGTTCAATAAAATCACTGCTATATTGGATTTAGATTATCATTACAGGACTAGTTATCCTGTGCCACGTAGTCCTCCTGCTGTGTAACCGTGCTCCCACAGAATGTACACCGAAAGCTGCCAATCACTGATGTGGGTGGGGTTATACACTCAAAAGTGCCAATCAGTGGTGTGGGCGGGATTATACAGAGCTAAGCATTCAGAGAACTGCTAAATTTACAGCTGATAAAACTGTGATTTTATCAAAACTACAGCAGACAGCCCAGTAAGTGATACATTGCTAAAATCATCGTCTTTGTCCCTACATCATTCTGATCTTGGTTAACATAACAATGACCTGATGACAAATTCCTCTTAAATGCTGAACTAAGAGACTAAAACGTCACTAAATCCTGCTGCCTCGTTCCTGGATGGAGAGGGACGGTCAGGATTGTGCCGTCTTGCCCTCATTCCTGGCTTTCTCCACTCTGTACAGGCCCTGACAGAGGTTCTGTCGCTTATCCATGTTATGTAAATAAAAGCTTATAACCTGATGTTACACTCATCCATTGCTTGTATAAATTTCTCTTTTGAAAGCTGAAACCCTCCGAAATGTGGTTTAGGTTAAGAAAATAAATTGTCATCAATGCTGAAATATTGATCATTTCATGAGCACAGAATGGTCAGATTTTAGTAAGACAAAGGTTTTGTCGCCTGATCATATAATGCCCCCAATCCTAGTTTACATCCTCACCTGTGCTCAGTAAATGATCGGTTAATTAGTAGATGTGTGTCTAAAAAGAAACCCAGCGCCCCAGACCTTCACTTGAACTGCAACTTGAGCTCTGACAACATGAAAAAAATCCACCCTGCGACCAAAGCCTTGATTATCAAGAGGCTGCAGACCAGATCCACTGCACACCTTTAATGTGTCTCAGCGTCAAGAACAAAGAATTAAAAAAAAATTTGAAGAGACTGGAGATGTGTTTGACAAGCCCAGGTCCGGCAGACCCCGCAAGAGCAACTGCTCAGGAGGAACGCTTGCTGGTTAGAAAATCCAAAGCAAGCCCCTCTTCCACTGCAGCAGAGCCTGGTCACCTCAAGTCCTTATGTCAACTAGAACAGTTTGTACGATTCTGTCTCGAAATGGCCTCCATGGCCGAGTCAGTGCCCAAAAGCCAGCACTAAACAAAAGGCAAATAAAAGAAAGATGGTGGAAAGATCATGGTCTGAGGTTACATTCAGTATGGGGGTGTGCAAAACATTTGCAAGGTGGAAGGCAATATCCATAGCCTAAAATATCAAGACATATAAGCTACCTCTTACATTCCAAATCATAAAAAGGGTCACATTCTGTAGCAGGATGGTGCTCCATCTCATACATCCCTCCCTGCAACAAAGTCCCTCCAGGCAAAAAGGATCAAGGTGCTTCAAGGACTGGCCAGCCCAGTCACCAGACATGAACATAATTGAGCATGTTTGGGGTAGGATGAAAGAGGAAGCTTGGAAGACAATACCAAAGAATCTAGATGAACTCTGGGAGGCAAGTAAGACTGCATTCTTTGCTATTCCTGATGACTTCATTAATATATTGTATGAATCATTGTTGAACCGCATGGATGCCGTCCTTCAAGCTCATGGAAGTCACACAAAATATTAAATATGACTCTAATAGCACCACAACTTCATTCACCAATGTTATGCAACATATACCCTGTTTCCCCGAAAGTAAGACCCCCCCGAAAGTAAGGCAGGGTAGGGGGGTGCCCAGGGTTTTCTAATGTAAGGCACCCCCCGATTGTAAGGCCGCGTTTGAGGGGGTCGCGGGGAAATGTAAGGCCGCCTACGGGGGGGGGGGGGGGGTCGCGGGCCTCCCTTTAGGTTGCCGCAGGCTTACTGTATGCTGCCGTCCAGGCTCCTTCTGTCCCCCTGGTGCAGCCGCTGGTCCGGAGATCATGGGGTTAATCACAGCCTAACTTGCTGTGCCCCGTCGATCTCCGCCCAGCGCGACCTGTGATTGGCCGCCCAGCCCTGAGGAATTGTCACCCAGCACCGCAGAGGAAAACTAAAGTGATCCGGCGAAAACAGGTACCGTAATGACACGTGTGTACTGTATAAGCATGGGTGTGTGTGTGTGTATGTGTGTGTGTGTACTGTATGTGTATGGGTGGGTATGTGTGTGTACCGGTATGTGTGTGTGTGTGTGTACTGTATGTGTATGGGTGGGTATGTGTGTGTACCGGTATGTGTGTGTGTGTGTACTGTATGTGTATGGGTGGGTATGTGTGTGTACCGGTATGTGTGTGTGTACTGTATGTGTATGGGTGGGTATGTGTGTGTACCGGTATGTGTGTGTGTGTGTGTGTGTGTGTGTGTGTACTGTATGTGTATGGGTGGGTATGGGTGTGTGTGTGTATACGGCAGTTGCGGTGAAAAAAAGAAGATGATGACATGGTTGTCCTGGAATAAATCTTGTTTTATGTTACGGTGTTACATATTGAGACTGTTCGTGACTGTTCATTGTTTTGCATGTTATACATGGAAATACCGTAATGATACGGTACCGTATTACCAAGATATTCTTGATACATTTGTTTATTTGTTTGACCATACTGTTCAGCCTGTTAATAAATGTTAAATTTTATTGTTAAAAAAAAGATGTCATTTTTTTTTTGCTCATGTAAGACCTCCCCCGAAAGTAAGACAGGGTGGGACTTTTGGAGGTAAAATTAATGTAAGACAGTGTCTTACTTTCGGGGAAACACGGTATTTGTATGTTAAGTGAATTATTTGTTTGAATATCACATGACTTTCTGTGGGCGACAAAACTTTTGTCTTGCCAAAATCTGCCCATTCTGTGTTCATTAAATGATCAATATTTCAGCATTGATGACAATTTATTTTCTTAACCTAAACCACATTTGGGAGGGTTTCAGCTTTCAAAAGAGAAATTTATACAACCAATGGATGAATGTAACGTCAGGTTATAAGTTTTTATTTACATAACATGGATAAGCGACATAACCTCTGTCAGGGAGTGTAGGCGTAGATATTTGTTGCAGTTATGGCTGTATGAAGACGCTCCTCCACTTTGAACATTGCACAGTTCTGAGCCGGTGATAAAGCCTCACAAATGCAGAAACGCTGTGCAGGAAACGAGCGATATCATTTTTACACATGGCTACACGAGCCCTATGTGCCAGGGACCCTGAATGAAGTAAAATATCACATAGCTATCTTTATATTGCTTGGATCCCCTCTGGTAGATGTGCACACTCACCGGAGTTTGGTGTGGTCGGGGAGCTGGTCTGGTTATTCTGGACAGCAGCGGCCACTGCATGCGCTGCGTTCACGGCCGTCTTCGCTGCGTACAGATTCGCCTCCTCTTGAAACTTGCCGATGTTTTTCTTGTACCTGATTCGCTTATTTCCAAACCAGTTGGATACCTAGAGACGGGAGAGGACTGATTACTATCACCTCAGTCATGTGAATAATAAAGATACAAGGGATGGAAAAGGAACAAAAGCAGGAACAGGTCAGGAGTCTTCTGTGGGAAGAAAAGGTGAAATCTCTTATGGAAAAGATCTGATCAGCAATCATAGTAAAGGCCCCGTTACACGGCACGATGTTGGAACGATGTGGGCAACGATCTCGTGGGCGCGCGGTCGTTGCAGACATCGTTTTGACATCATTGGTGAGATGTCGCACGTCTAGATATCGTTGACGACGCATCAACAATGTTGTGAGCAGGTATCGTTCACACAACCCAGCGACCGATATCTGCTCATTGCAGTGAATGGGCGAAGTTGTAATGACATCGTTATCGCGGTGTCACACACAACAATATACCAGGTTGGCTGATCGTTGATTGTCTGGTTTTAGATCAGCGACCCAACAATTTATCATTACAACTTGCCAGATTCACCTGCAATGACGTCCTAACAATGTCGCTGGAACGCCTCCAAAGCCGTGACGTATCAGCGATGTCGTTAACGATGTCATGTCGCGTAACGGGGCCTTTAGTGACACTCTGCCATCACACATCTGACGTCTCTGGAAGAATATTTAAAGGGAATCTATCACCCGTTTTTGCCACCTAATCTGAGATAGCAAAACGTAGGGGCAGAGACACTAATTCCAGCAATGTGTCACTCACTGAGCTGCTCATTGTAGTTTTGATAGAATCCATGTTTTATCAGCAGGAGATTATCATTAGAGGACTAGTAAATCTGCAGCCAGGTAGTCCAGCCACACCCCCACCACTGTTTGGCAGCTTTATGTGTGCAATGTACAGTGGTGTGGATGGGGTTACAAAGAGAATCGGAAGATCTGCAGCAGAAAAAATAGGGATTTTATCAAAACTGCAGCAATCAGCCCAGTAAGTGACACATTGTTAGACTCCCTGACCCTACATCATCTTGCTCTTAAACAGATTTCCTTTTAAAGATGGTTTCACACATCCATGATCCATGATCCCTGTGCTGACCCTGATAAATGGACCAGATCGACCTCAACAGCCTTATAAGAACATTGGGGCTGTGGAGTTCAGGTTAGAAGACCACATTCAGTCTACACATCCACCACTGAAGAGCATCTGTCACAAAACAAACAGGAGTCCTAATCTAGGGCACATCCAGAATCAATGAGAAAGTCGAGTTCACTGTGTACACCGAACCAAGTTACCCCTCCAAACAGTTAATATTCGAGGAGGGCGGCTCGCCTTTTGCTCTTGGAAACCGTAGCCTCTTGCACACAACTACTATTTATACAATTGACTCATCCACAATACTGAGATGAACCCAGGTGACCCAGACTGTGATGTCACCCCATTCACTGCGAGAGCTGAAAAGCATTCAGTTTAGGGTCTCAGCAGGAATGGATGTAGCAGAGGATCGTGGAGGGGTATGTGGGAGTAATAAAGATGGAGTTTAAATAAGTGTTTTGTTTTTTTTTGTTCTAATAAAGATTTTTCTCTGTGTTGTGTATTCTTTACAATTTACTAGAGATTCATAATGGCCAGGTCCAACGTTGACCCAACACTATGAATCTTGGGCTTAGTGACAGCTGGCAAAATTCAGCTGGCATTAACCCCTTATAACCCAGTTTGCCAGTGCCACAGGGCAGCTGGAAGAGCTGGGTACAGCTCAAGAAAGTGGTGCTACGGTGAATGCGCCATTTCTAGGGTGCCTGCGGGCTGTTATTCGCAGCGGGGGGAGGGCCCAAAACGCCTGGCCTTCCCCACGCTGTGGATTCCAGCCCCCAGCTGCCTAGCTGGAAACCAAAAATACAGCAAAGGTCCATGAAATTTTTTTGTTTACATATTTTTTAAAAATATTTCAAGAAAAAAATAAAAGGGCTCCACTGTATTTGGATTAGCAAACGGGTACAATTAGACATTTGGTTTGTGAAGGGTATGGAGGGAGGTACTGCTGCCGAGGGATGGGGAGGGTGGGAGTGGGGGTGGGGTTCATATTAAAATGATTGTATTTATGTCATGCTGAATTGAAATTACGGACATGTGTTTACCAAAAGTTCAATAAAAAAGTATCTGATTTAAAAAAAAAAAAGACATTTGGGGATGGGTGGCAGCCCATATTTACCTTCTGTACCTGGGCTGGTGACCAAAAATACAGCGGAGCCGCATGTCACATTATGACATTTTGAAACTCTCATTTTTCAGCCTTACCTAGCTTTATTCAGTCACAATCGTAACTATTGCTAGAAAAGAAGCACAGCAAAACCTGCATTAAAAAGAGGCAGCAAATAAAGCACTGGCACGGCCATTTTTCTGCTGCAGTTTTTTCTGCAAGCGAGGATTTCTGGAAGCAGAAAATCTGCAGCACTACTTTCTAGTTGGCACATAGACTTATAAGGGGAAATGCACAAAAAGCTGTCTTTAATTACTTGCACTAATTTATTATGGGTTTTGGGCATTTTTTACGCCGTATTCGACAATGATTTTTGGATGAATCTAAAGGGTGCAATCTCATATTCGCCATAGTGTCCCCAAAAATGTCAAAATTGTACAACAAATTTCTGCCACATTATTACCACTGTGATAAATCTGGTGTATTTTAGGGCTGTTTAGTGTAAAGCCTCCATCCAGCTTAGATATTTTCGCCTGACTAATATCTTGTCCATCTCCTACATACACATCAGATATGTTTGACCAGTAGTTATCTTGTCCATCTCCTCCATACACATTAGCTATGTTTGACCAGTAGATATCTTGCGCTTCTCCTCCATACAAATACATCTTGATTATTTCCTCTATACACATTATATGTTTGACCGGCAGATATCTTGTCAGTCTCCTTCATACACATTGGATATGTTAAGCCAGTAGATATCTTGTGAGTCTCCTCCATACATATTAGATATGTTAACCCGGTAGATATCGTGTCCATATCATCCATACACATTAGGGCCACGTCACACACACAGATATCTGTGCAGATATTGTTCACAGATCTCTGGTTGCAGTGAAATCATGGACACATTGTTCCATTTTGTGGCCGTGTACAAATAGACCAATGTGTCCATGATTTCACTTCAACCAGAGATCTGCGAACAATATCTGCACAGGTATCTGTGTGTGTAACGTGGCCCTTAGATATGTTTGGCCGGTAGATATCTTGATCGTTTCCTCCATACACATTATATGTTTGACCGGCAGATATCTTGTCCGTCTCCTTCATACACATTGGATATGTTTGGCCGGCAGATATCTTGCGCGTCTCCTTCATACACATGGGATATGTTTGGCCAGTAGATATCTTGTCCATCTCCTCCATACACATTAGATATGTTTGGCCGGTAGATATCTTGCGCGTCTCCTTCATACACATTAGATGTGTTTGACCGGTAGATATCTTGCTCGTCTCCTTCATACACATTGTATATGTTTGGCCAGTAGATATCTTGTGCGTCTCCTTCATACACATTAGATGTGTTTGACCGGTAGATATCTTGCTCGTCTCCTTCATACACATTGGATATGTTTGGCCAGTAGATATCTTGTCCGTCTCCTTCATACAGATTGTATATGTTTGGCCAGTAGATATCTTGTGCGTCTCCTTCATACACATTAGATGTGTTTGACCGGTAGATATCTTGCTCGTCTCCTTCATACACATTGTATATGTTTGGCCAGTAGATATCTTGTGCGTCTCCTTCATACACATTAGATGTGTTTGACCGGTAGATATCTTGCTCGTCTCCTTCATACACATTGGATATGTTTGGCTGGTAGATATCTTGTCCGTCTCCTTCATACAGATTGTATATGTTTGGCCGGCAGATATCTTGTCCGTCTCCTTCATACACATTGGATATGTTTGGCCGGCAGATATCTTGTCCGCTCCTTCATACACATTGGATATGTTTGGCCGGTAGATATCTTGCTCGTCTCCTTCATACACATTGGATATGTTTGGCCGGCAGATATCTTGTCCATCTCCTCCATACACATTGGATATGTTTGGCCAGTAGATATCTTGTCCGTCTCCTTCATACAGATTGTATATGTTTGGCCAGTAGATATCTTGTGCGTCTCCTTCATACACATTAGATGTGTTTGACCGGTAGATATCTTGCTCGTCTCCTTCATACACATTGTATATGTTTGGCCAGTAGATATCTTGTGCGTCTCCTTCATACACATTAGATGTGTTTGACCGGTAGATATCTTGCTCGTCTCCTTCATACACATTGTATATGTTTGGCCAGTAGATATCTTGTGCGTCTCCTTCATACACATTAGATGTGTTTGACCGGTAGATATCTTGCTCGTCTCTTTCATACACATTGGATATGTTTGGCTGGTAGATATCTTGTCCGTCTCCTTCATACAGATTGTATATGTTTGGCCGGCAGATATCTTGTCCGTCTCCTTCATACACATTGGATATGTTTGGCCGGCAGATATCTTGCTCGTCTCCTTCATACACATTGGATATGTTTGGCCAGTAGATATCTTGTCCATCTCCTCCATACACATTGGATATGTTTGGCCAGTAGATATCTTGTCCGTCTCCTTCTTACAGATTGGATATGTTTGGCCGGCAGACATCTTGCGCGTCTCCTTCATACACATTAGATATGTTTGGCCGGCAGATATCTTGCACGTCTCCTTCATACACATTGGATATATTTGGCCGGCCTCCATGCACAGAACCTCTTTTGTTCTCTTTTAAAGAGTTACTGCTAGAATTCTCTTACCTCTACATAACAAATAGATTGACAGCCCGATATTGGAGAGGTCGGATGATTTTGCTCCTTGATATCATCGATTAGGGAACTGTCAGAGAACCCCCTATATATTAAACTGTCTGCAGAAACCCATCAGTTCTGCTAATATTAGTCAAATTTGTGTGTGACCTTAATTTTGCATTGTGTAAAAAGGTTCCAATGTTGATAAATCTGCCCCATTGTCTGTAGATTATGACATGTACGTGCCACAATTTTCTTTTCTCCTCCATGTCTGCTCTGTATAAAGACCTCTGTATGGAGGGACACCGGGGCCTAATAGAAGTATGAGCCATAATTAGGTTGTGTGCTTGAGCCCCTTTTATTCCCATTCACAATGTATATAACTTTGGGGCATTTGGTCTTTTTATAAAATGCAGGATTCCTATTCTTCCAGCACCAGGACTTTCCATTGTGACCCTGAGTTCATCCCTCATTCGTAGTGTTTTCCCCAGCCGATACTTGGCGGTACATTTTATACATTCTGCTTACCATTAACCTGCCAGCCAGCAGGGCAATAATACATTAATGAAGGCGGGTGGATAATTATTGTAAAAAAAAAAAAAAAGAAAAATCAAATTACTGCTTTATTAACAGCTTCAGAAGTGAGCAAATCTCTGATGTGTGCAGACGAGGGACAATCCACCAGTCTGAACAATCGCCACGTCTAATAAAGGCTTTCTTGTATCCGCTCGCACCCTCCAACCCCTGACCCCCCTCCTCCCTGTTATATTTTAATATCTTTGGAGCCTCGGGAGGCCCGGGTGCTGGAGATTCTTCACGTGGTAGAGGAATCCAGCCCAGCTTCTTCAATGCTTCTTAATCTTTAATATCAAGGCAATTAAAATTAATGACTGCCACTGTGGGCAGAGTTTCCCTGACATGCATTGTTTGATGGCATTACCTTGAGGTTAAACTAACGAGCAAGGTTTAATTGGAAGCAGTGAAAAGAGAGCCGCTCGTACGTTATGTGTAACTCGCATGGAAAGTACTGGTTAGTATCGGCGACTGGTTAGGACGTCCGCAGAAAGCACACCGACGCCCGTTCAGATACATCGACGCTTCGCATTCAGGAGACATCGGCGGAGATTACAGAACATCCCCTCGAGATCACGATGTGGACATTATAGCTCCCCGCCTTTCCTTAAAGAATCACTGTTGTATTCACTTTTATTCCATAAATCAATAGAACTAATGTAAACAAGCAGCTGTGTCATAAATCTGATCATAGAAAGCGGCTTCTTCTTCTTCCTGGACTGATTTTCATTCCCAATTTATGGATAAAAGCTTTATTCAGTGAAGATTACTGAGACAGGAGATGACAGATGGTGCTCATAAGATTCTATGGAGGGGAGGAGCTATGGGCGGAGACAGCCATAGGATGGAGAATCTAGAGGTGGAGACAGGCATTCTGCTGCAAGTTCTCCTGAGGGGGAGGAGCTATGGGCGGAGACAGCCATAGGATGGAGAATCTAGAGGTGGAGACAGACAATCTGCTGCAAGTTTCCTGAGGGGAGGAGCTATGGCGGAGACAGCCATAGGATGGAGAATCTAGAGGTGGAGACAGCATTCTGCTGCAAGTTCTCCTGAGGGAGACTATGGCGGAGCAGCCAATAGGATGAAATCTAGAGGTGGAGACAGGCATTCTGCTGCAAGTTCTCTTGAGGGGGAGGGGCTATGGGCGGAGACAGACATAGGATGGAGAATCTAGAGGTGGAGACAGACAATCTGCTGCAAGTTCTCTTGAGGGGGAGGACCTAGAGGTGGAAACAGCCATAGGATGGAGCAGCTAGAGGTGGAGACAGACATTCTGCTGCAAGTTCTCTTGAGGGGAAGGAGCTATGGGCGGAGACAGCCATAGGATGGAGCAGCTAGAGGTGGAGACAATCTGCTGCAAATTCTGTTGAAACCACAGATAGGCGTGGTCAATGATGATCATATGGCCCAGACCGGCAGCTCCTCTGACCCAAGCATGACAGCCGCATTGAAATACATGAAGCTCTCATGCTTGGGTCAGGAGAGCCGCAGCCAGTCCCTGCTCTAAAGAGCTATCCTCATATGAGTTATATGGCCATCTGACCTTGGCCTTTACTGTTATACTGTTCTCCATAGAACCTTATAAGCATTATAAGTGTCTTCTCAAAGATTTTAACTGGGAATTGAGCATTTTTAACGGCCGTCACACGCTAACGATATCGCTAGCGATATTGTTAGCGATCACGTGCCAAAGCGCGATCGCTTACAATATCGCTCACAATCGCTGGTGAGATGTCACACAGACAGACTCCCAGCGATTGTGAGCAGCGAGATCGCTGGTAACTATGGTACACATCGGTTACTTGCGCCGCGCATCGCTAGTAACCCGACGTGTACCATAGTTTACCATTTCCCAGCATAGGCTCTGCCGCTGGGAGATCGTTCATCGTGGTGTCCTACACCACGATGAAGCAGATCGTTAAATCGTTCATCGCAAGATCTGAGGTCCGGAGCTCAGATCTCACTCTTGCGATTTGATCATGTATCGCTCGTCGTATCTTGCCGTCACACGCACAGACATCGTTCAAGCGATGTTAAATCTGGCGCGTTCAAGCGATATCTTTCAAGATATCGTAGCGTGACGGCCGCTTTAGAGTGATCTATCAGTCCAGAGGGAGAAAGAAGCAAATCTGTCTTATTAGATATATTACAAAGTTTCTTATTTTCATGTGTCCAATTGATTTATAATATTAAAATGACGGTCATCTGTCAATCAAGCTGTTTACATGAGTGGCTATATCTGTAAGGGTACCTTTACACGTCGTAACATTCCATGCAATTTCACTTGCAACTTACTGGTTGCAGTGAAATCATGGACACATTGTTACATTTGTACACAGCAACAAGATAGAACAATGTGTCCATGATTTCACTGCAACCAGTAAGTTGCAAGTGAAATTGCATGTGAAATGCAGCAAATCTCAGAGAATGTACTGATGGAAGATTCCCCACAATCCGGGGGTCACTAACACCCCGACATCACAGATGAGGAGATTTAGGAGTAGAACGTATCCAAACACCCGGTTCTTATTGTGAGATTAGGAGGAGCTTGGACGGCCGGTGGCACCCCGCCTGCACAGAACGATCGGTCATCTGATTGTTCTGGTGCACATTAATCATGTTCTCAGCAGCTCATCTTCTTTTTCACAGGACAATTGTGCTGCCGAGAATGATGATTATTTTTTTTTTTTTAAGCCAAACTTAAAAATAATTTCCCTGTTGTCCGTTGGGTGATTGTCCGCCAGTGTAAATGCGCCCTGCGGCCGACCGGTATTAAAATGCGTCAGATTTATTTTTTGCACTCTTGTCTAAGTGTGAAGCATCTTTAGTTTAGTCTTCACTAACAATTGTTCGCCTACTTGGTGCTAGAAATTTGTGCAAAAATAATTTTAGCTCACAGTTTTGCATGTTAATTTTTGTTTACAAGGGAAATGTGGTGTAAAGTGTAAAACACTCCATGCTGTGGCCACTAGTGTGAGGTGTGATGCCAGGGGCCCCCTTCTTACACGTCCATGACCCCGGTTTTGCACTGAGTTGCCATACGCAGGCAGTGACTTCCACTCTGGCAGCGCGGTGTTGTGGGGTGAGTTTTGCGGTATGTGCACAGATTCACCCAGATGGGCAAATTGTGCATTTTGGCTGAATTTAATAAGTGAGTGCAGCCGCGCCCCATTGTGGCTCTTAGATTTGTAGCCGCATCCCATTGTGGCTTCCACCTATTTTGCCTTTAATTTGATTGGTGGGTGTAGCCACCCCCATTAATGGCTCCGCCCAATTTTGGCGGAACACAATGTAAAACTAGGGGGACAAATCACATCTTTGTGCAGATCCCAATAGAGCAAACAATGTGCCCGTTGTGTGGACGGATCGTCCCCTCTATGATGTTGGGGATTTGCACAGTTTCTGCTCTGTTACTGACACCGGTAAATAAAGAGGAAATCTTTACAAATAACCCCAAATCTTAACAAGATCATTAATAATAACCAAAATGACCTAAATCCAGAGCGCTGCATTGCACTCTCTCTCCACAGAGCGCCCGCTCCCATGATCCGCACATTTATCATCTACAGGATACGGCTTTACCAATAATTAAGCACATTTATCTGCCGGGCCTTTTCCTTTTTTCTAATGAGGCCGGTGATCTAATTGCATTTACTCGTTTACTGGCTCCAGTGATGAGGCCGAGGCCGTACGTCTTCTGATTCGGCACTGCAAAGGTTAAATGGCAGCAGATCTCCTCGCTGGAAGCCAATATCCCAGAATCCTTTGCCAAACAAAGCTGCCGGCTGCCCGGCCCCGTCCTCTGCTCGCTCGCACGCTTAGAAAAAGAAAAAAATCTTCCTGATATAAGAATGAGCATCTTCTTCTCTTATTCTCGCCGTCGCCTAAAGTCAATTAATGAATCGCTTCTAATTGTGGATTCGTTTAGGAAGGGTTTTGTTTTGCTTATTTATCAAGCTAATTGCAGCGTTAACATGGCGAGAAAAAAAATAACTATAAATTATTAGGTAAATGCTTCATCTCTGTGCAGCGGCAATGTGGTTTATGCAGGAGAAAGATGTTTGATATCTTTCACTGGAGAGGTTTAATGAGACAACTGTCATGCACCTGTTCTAAGAAAAGCCCTTCTGGGCACCAGGGGCGGCACACCAGTACAGCACAGCAGGGGCGGCACACCAGCACGGACACCAGGGGCGGCACACCAGCACAGCACACCAGGGCGGCACACCAGCACGGCACACCAGGGCAGCAACACCAACACGGCACACAGGGCGGCACACCAACACAGCACACCGGGGCGCACACCAGCAGGCACACCAGGGGCGGCACCCCCAGCACAGCACACCAGGGGCGGCACACAGCACGGCACACCAGGGGCAGCACACCAACAACGGACACACCAGGGGCGGCACACCAACACAGCAACCAGGGGCGGCACACCAGCACGCACAGCAGGGGCAGCACCACAGCACGGCACACCAGCACGGCCACCAGGGGCGGCAACCAACCAACACAGCACACCAGGGGCGGCACACCAGACGAGCACAGCAGGGGCAGCACACCAGCACGGCACACCAGCACGGCACACCAGGGGCGGCACACCAACACAGCACACCAGGGGCGGCACACCAGCACGGCACAGCAGGGGCAGCACACCAGCACGGCACAGCAGGGGCGGCACACCAACACAGCACACCAGGGGCGGCACACCAGCACAGCACAGCAGGGGCGGCACACCAGGGACGGCACACCAACACGGCACACCAGGGGCGGCACACTAGCACGGCACACCAGGGACGGCACAACACACCAGGGTCAGTACAATGACACAACACACCAGGGTCAGCACACCATGGGTGGTGAGACACACCAGGGGTGGCAAAGCACACCAGGGTCCGCACACTGGCACAACACACCATTAGTGGCACACAAGCATGCCACACCAGGGGCAGCACACAGGCACAACACACCAGGAGCGGTGAGGCACACCGGGGTCAGCACACCACTGGCATGGCACACCAGGGGTGGCCCACCAGCACAGCACACCGACACGGCACACCAAGGTGGGTAGATGGAGGGAGGAATAGATTAGACAGATTATTTGTGTATGTGCGTTTCTCTTCTCCGCAGTCGTGAGAGATCTTTGTGAATACTCCATCAGTATAACACGGAGCCCGAGCTCCATCATGAATATGTTAATGTTATAACATCTCAGCCTGTTTAGCTCAGGGAGAAATATTGTCATTGTGTCAGTATAACCCAATGTGTCATTTCAACACATACTTATAATCCATGAAGGAAAAACTCCTTGGGTTAAAATGATGCAAAAAAAAAAATAAAAAAAATCAAACTGGAGTCTGATAAATAGAGCCCTGAAAGTGGGATTTGGAAATGAGCAGCCTGGTTGGCCTGTAGAAATGTGGCATATGCCAGACACACTCCTGGAAATGTCATGTTTGACATATGAGAGGTGACAGGGCCCTCAGACAGAGGGGCGCGCGCTGGCACACACCCACGGCACGGCCGGCTCCGGTGGCATTTACAATATCTGTGTCCTTTGGATTTTCTGGATTCTCGCTCTCGGAGCTCGGCTAGATTGTAAATGGCCGCCTCCATAATGGGAGCAGGAACAATGGCTGGAACCACAGGCAGGAAAGATTCTATTGTCTTAACCCAATTAAATGCCTAATGCACAGGGGTATAGTATTTCTAATTACTCTTAATGCATTAATTACACCACATTATACTGATTGCAATTAGTTGTAATTAATGAATCACACTTTCCTTAACACTAACACTCAGTTTTTTTTTTGCTTTATAAATAGATGCATATTTCCCCCACCCAAAAGAAAGGAACGAAAAGTGCAAGTTGGCCCTGCTCATACCCCTCCGCCCCTGCGGCCCAGCTCCAGCCTTGTAGTGCCGGCTATAAAGTTATGGCCCCTCACTGTGCCTGCAGCCCAACTCTGCCCCTATGTCCCCACTCCACCCCTGCAGCCCCACTTCCCCACTATGGCCCCACTCCGCCCATATATCCCCACTCCACCCGAGGCCCCGGCCCGCTCTGTCCCTATCTCCCCGCTCCACCCCTGCAGCCACACTCCGCCCCTATGTCCTCGCTCCGCCCCTGAGGCCCCGGCCCGCTCTGTCCCTATGTCCCTGCTCCATCACTGCAGCACCACTCAGCCCCTATTCTCTGCTCCACAACTGCGGCCACACTCCACCCCTATGTCCCGCTATGTCCCCACTCTGGCCCTTTGGTGCTGGCTATGAAGTTATGGCCCCACACTGTCACTGCGGCCCCTCTCCATCCCTTTGTCCCTGCTCCACCCCTGCAGCCCCACTCCACCCCTATGTCCCCGCTCCACCCCTGCGGCCACACTCTGCCCCTATGTCCTGCTCCGTCCCTATGTCCCCACTCTGGCCCTTTGGCGCAGTCTATGAAGTTATGGCCCCTCAGTGTCCCTGCGGCCCCACTCTGTCCCCACTCCACCTCTATATCCCCGCTCCACCCATGCAGCCCCCACTCCACCCCTATATCCCCGCTCCAACCATGCAGCCCCCACTTAGGCCCTGTGGAGCCGTCTATGAAATTATGGCCCCTCAGTATCCCTGCGTCTCCGCTCCGTCCCTATGTCCCAGCTCCACCCCTGCAGCCCCCACTCAGGCCCTTTGGTGCCAGCTATGAAGTTATGGCCCCTCATTGTCCTCACCTGTGACACTGTGATGCTGCATTTCTTCGCCAGCTCCTCTTTGGCTTCCTCGCTGGGGTAAGGGTTGCTGAGGTGGGAGTAGAAATACTCATTTAGGATCTCTGTCGCCTGTTTACTGAAGTTACGTCTTTTTCTCCTGTGGATAAAACAACAGAATTGTGAGGATAACATGTGTAACGTATATAACATATGTAACGTATGTAACGTGTGTAACATATGTAACGTGTGCCCAGGCGTCACAGTATTGAGGGGACGCTGGAAAGGTCTGGGCGCTTTTTAGAAATTAATTATTAACCACTCAGAAGAATTCAGATTGGCACAATGATTTTTTCCAGTATTTATGATTTTCCAGTGTGACACACGAGCCCTTGTATTCCCACAATAATCCCATGATTCTTATGCACAAGAAGGGCTGGGATCAAAATCGATTTAAAGGGATTATTGACCTTTTTCTCTTACACATGTATGTATTTTGGCTAAAAATATTTTTTGTAATTGGGTTTTATTAAAAATGTTGCACCGTTTACCATCTATAACCCAAATGTTACACTGTACCATTGCTGACTGCAGAATGAGTTAACTGAGACTCTGTCAGTGAGCTCTCTGACAGTCCAATGGGAGAGTTTGTGCTTTTTGGGCTTCTCTCAGATAATGACCCAAGATCACATCAAAGCTGGATGTGCATAGAAACGGAGACGATAAAAGCCAAACGGTGCAAAATTTGTAATGGAAGTGAATTGCAAAAATGATTATTAGCCCTAAGTAAAAAAAAAACAAAGTCCTCAGAAGTGGACGACCCCAGTGATGCGGGCGACCCCAGTGATGTGGACGACCCCAATGACTTTGACAACCCCTGATGTGGCCTTTCATGGTTGGTCTCTGGTTGATGTCCTGAACAACACTAGAGGGTAAAGGGGCTTTCCCAAAATATCCCCTATCCATTAAGTAGTTTTGATCCCTGTCTTGAATTCAGCGGATCTGCACTTTCTCGACCTCTGCTCCAATCATGGTCTACAGGACTGTCGGGAGAAGCTGAGCCATGTACTCACCGACAATGATTGGAGCAGAGGTCCGGCTTCACATCTCTGCTCCAATCATGGTCTATGGGACTGTCAGGAGAAGCTGAGCCATGTACTCACCGTCAATGATTGGAGCAGAGGTCCGGCTTCACATCTCTGCTCCAATCATGGTCTACAGGACTGTGAGGAGAAGCTGAGCCATGTACTCACCGACAATGATTGGAGCAGAGGTCCAGCTTCACATCTCTGCTCCAATCATGGTCTACAGGACTGTCAGGAGAAGCTGAGCCATGTACTCACCGACAATGATTGGAGCAGAGGTCCGGGTTCATATCTCTGCTCCAATCATGGTCTACAGGACTGTCAGGAGAAGCTGAGCCATGTACTCACAGACAATGATTGGAGCAAAGGTCCGGCTTCATATCTCTGCTCCAATCATGGTCTATGGGACTGTCAGGAGAAGCTGAGCCATGTACTCACCGACAATGATTGGAGCAGAGGTCCGGCTTCACATCTCTGCTCCAATCATGGTCTATGGGACTGTCAGGAGAAGCTGAGCCATGTACTCACCGACAATGATTGGAGCAGAGGTCCGGGTTCATATCTCTGCTCCAATCATGGTCTACAGGACTGTCAGGAGAAGCTGAGCCATGTACTCACAGACAATGATTGGAGCAAAGGTCCGGCTTCATATCTCTGCTCCAATCATGGTCTATGGGACTGTCAGGAGAAGCTGAGCCATGTACTCACCGACAATGATTGGAGCAGAGGTCCGGCTTCACATCTCTGCTCCAATCATGGTCTATGGGACTGTCAGGAGAAGCTGAGCCATGTACTCACAGATAATGATTGGAGCAGATGTCCGGCTTCACATCTCTGCTCCAATCATGGTCTATGGGACTGTCAGGAGAAGCTGAGCCATGTACTCACCGACAATGATTGGAGCAGAGGTCCGGCTTCACATCTCTGCTCCAATCATGGTCTACAGGACTGTCAGGAGAAGCTGAGCCATGTACTCACCAACAATGATTAGAGCAGAGGTCCGGCTTCACATCTCTGCTCCAATCATGGTCTATGTGACTGTCAGGAGAAGCTGAGCCATGTACTCACCGACAATGATTGGAGCAGAGGTCCGGCTTCACATCTCTGCTCCAATCATGGTCTACAGGACTGTCAGGAGAAGCTGAGCCATGTACTCACCGACAATGATTGGAGCAGAGGTCCGGCTTCACATCTCTGCTCCAATCATGGTCTACAGGACTGTCAGGAGAAGCTGAGCCATGTACTCACCAACAATGATTAGAGCAGAGGTCCGGCTTCACATCTCTGCTCCAATCATGGTCTACAGGACTCTCGGGGGAAGCTGAGCCATGTACTCACCGACAATGATTGGAGCAGAGGTCCGGCTTCATATCTCTGCTCCAATCATGGTCTACAGGACTGTCAGGAGAAGCTGAGCCATGTACTCACAGACAATGATTGGAGCAGAGGTCCGGCTTCACATCTCTGCTCCAATCATGGTCTATGGGACTGTCAGGAGAAGCTGAGCCATGTACTCACCGACAATGATTGGAGCAATCAAAATTAGGGATCCAAAAAGCCTAATTTTCGGGATGTGCGGGTTTCCAGTGCGTGATACCTTTTTGGAAAAACCCTTTTAAAAACGAAACTTCGAGATAAAAACCCCGAGTGATCTCTGCTGTGATCCGGACGCTCATCGCTGGCGCAGATCTGTTTGAGTGGTTGAAAAGTCATTTATACCAATCAACAATGACTGGAAAAACCCAAAGTGTCACCACAATGCGCTGAGCTCCCTGTGATCGGGCGGCGCGTGACGCTCATCTGAGTCATGAAATGATGATGATGATGATGATGATGTGAACCGACTTTCTGGTCGTCCCCAGTCTGTAGGGTGAGGTCACTTCTACCTTTGTGATATTCATGATCCTCCATCATCCAAATGGGTAAGAGTGGATCAGAATAATAAAAGTCTCATACCCCCCAGTCCTGACACTTCGGGGTCTGTCTGTCCCTCCTGCGGCAGGGATTCGGACATGTGACTGCTCCAGCCAATGATTGGAGGGAGGAGGCGGGGCAAGTTTGTAAGGTCAATATGATTTCTTGCTTTATAGAGAATCTGCCAACAGGTTTTTACTATATAATCTGATAGCACCATGATGTAGGGACAGAGACCCTGATTCCAATGATCTGTCACTTACTTTACTGGGTGCAGGAGTTGTGATAGAGTCACAGTTTTCTATGGTGTAGATCTAGCAGAGCTGAGCATAAACTCGCTCACACCACAGCTTTCTGTGTACAATGTATAGTGACAGAGAGCTGCTAATCAGTGCTGGAGGTGAGACTGGAGTAGGAGGCACAAGACCAGGTGTCTTATAGTGATAATCTCCTGCTGATAAAACATTGATTGTTTTGAAACAGCAAAACTCCACCCGCTCTATTATTCTGCGCTCAGATTACATGGAATACGTCTGGTGACAGATTTCTTTTAACCTATTCGGAGCTGGACGAGTATTGCAAGGTGTGACTGGGGTGGTCAGCAGTACAGTAAGTTGCTGTGGATGTTGGTGCTCAGGCTTCAGGGTGGGCACTGCTAGTGACTGGTATTAGGGACATTTCTTTACGCCTTACTGCCCATACGTGGAGCTGTTGTCTTGACTTTCACCATGTCCTCAGCACTTATGTTCTCCTTGTTGTGTTTCAGCCTTGATGTAGCCATCGGAGGATTGCCGGATACCCTTCCCAGCACAGATGGGTTCACAATCAGGCAGTTATACATGTTTCATAGGATTCAGACAACCTCCCTGTGGGAAGGCTTGAAATGTGCCGGCCTCGGGGCTACTGTGCCATAAGGCATTCGGCAAACTGCCTGCCTGAGGCTGCGAGGATCTCATTGCTCTCATATTCTCCGTTCTCCTTCCATTCCTATCTGTCAGCACGAGAGCCATTTACTACCCACCGATGATGACGGGCGCAGGAAAGGGTTAACACCACGCTTCCAAGTTACTTTCCGTGTTCCGCTTCGCTTGCTAAGTTAAGCAATTCACACAGCCGGAACATTTTGTGTGTAATTTTTATGTTATTTACTCAAGTGTGGAAGTGAATGTGATAAATTGGTGCATTTTCAGCCCTGAGCCTCCCTGACACTCGCTCGCCTGTGATCAGTGATGTAATAATCCCATCACTCGGCGTTTGGCGTTTTGGCGAGGAGGTGCGCCGTCCGCTGCCATATTGTCATCTGGAAATAGTAGAACATTACACTCCGGGGAATTTACAGCTGGATTACTTTACAATTAAAATAATGAATTTTCACACATTTTCTTGGTCTCGTTTATTTCCTTTTTCTCAACAAAAATGTCAAAATCGCTAATGAAAGATGTGAGGACACCGACAAGACCAGGCCAACCCTGCACCGACCCGAGACCAGGCCAACCCCACACTGACCCAAGACCAGGCGGCCAACCCCGCCCTGACCCGAGACCAGGCCAACCCCACACTGACCCAAGACCAGGCGGCCAACCCCGCCCTGACCCGAGACCAGGCCGCCAACCCCGCCCTGACCCGAGACCAGGCCGCCAACCCCGCCCTGACCCGAGACCAGGCCAACCCCACACTGACCCAAGACCAGGCGGCCAACCCCGCCCTGACCCGAGACCAGGCCAACCCGCAACGACCCAAGGCCAGACCAAGACCAAGCCAACCCCGCACCGACCCGAGACCAGACCAACCCTGCCCTGACCCGAGACCAGACCAACCCCGCACCGACCCGAGACCAGACCAACCCCGCACCGACCCAAGACCAGACCAACCCCGCACCGACCCAAGACCAGACCAACCTTGCACCGACCCAAGACCAGACCAACCTTGCACCGACCCAAGACCACACCAACCCCGCACCGACCCAAGACCAGACCAACCCCGCACAGACGCGAGACCAGGCCAACCCCGCACCAACCCGAGACCAGACCAACCCCGCCCTGACCTGAGACCAGATCAACCCCGCCCTGACCCGAGACCAGACCAACCCTGCCTGACCGAGACCAGACCAACCCCGCCCTGACCCGAGACCAGGCCAACCCCGCCCCAACCCAAGACCAGACCAACCCCGCACCGACCCGAGAACAGACCAAATCCGCACCGACCCAAGACCAGACCAACCCCACACCGACCCAAGACCAGACCAACCCGCCCTGACCAGAGACCAAACCAACCCCGCACCGACCCAAGACCAGGCCAACCCCGCACCGACCCAAGACCAGGCCAACCCCGCCCTGACCAGAGACCAAACCAACCCCGCCCTGACCAGAGACCAAACCAACCCCGCCCTGACCAGAGACCAAACCAACCCCGCACCGACCCAAAACCAGGCCAACCCCGCACCGACCCGAGAACAGACCAAATCCGCACCGACCCAAGACCAGACCAACCCCACACCGACCCAAGACCAGACCAACCCCGCCCTGACCAGAGACCAAACCAACCCCGCACCGACCCAAGACCAGGCCAACCCCGCACCGACCCAAGACCAGGCCAACCCCGCACTGACCAGAGACCAAACCAACCCCGCCCTGACCAGAGACCAAACCAACTCCGCCCTGACCAGAGACCAAACCAACCCCGCCCTGACCAGAGACCAAACCAACCCCGCCCTGACCAGAGACCAAACCAACCCCGCACCGACCCAAGACCAGGCCAACCCCGCACCGACCCGAGACCATACCAACCGCGCACCGACCCGAGACCAGACCAACTCCGCACCGACCAGAGACCAGACCTACCCCGCATTGACCCGAGACCAGGCCAACCCCGCACTCACCCAAGACCAGATCAACCCTGCACTGACCTGGCATCAAGAAACCTCGACCTCAGGATCATCACCGCTTCACACGTGCTTTGCTTCAGTTGCATTTGGATGGAGCTGAACTTCCTGTGGATTATCCCCACCATCCTTTCAATTTCTTTGGGGGAGATGGGGCGCGTCCGGCTTTGTTCTCTTAGGAGATTCATCACATGGGTAGTGAATTCATTGCATGCCTGTCAAAAACATAAATATAATAATAATATAAGATTACAAACAGCTATGCATCATGACATATCTCACTACCAATCCAAGTGACCGCTATTTGTCTTGTGAGAGTGTCTCTCCCAGTAATATAGGCTGGATGTGAGGTCTGTGTGTCTCTCCCAGTAATATAGGCTGGATGTGAGGTCTGTGTGTCTCTCTCAGTAATATAGGCTGGATGTGAGGTCTGTGTGTCTCTCCAGTAATATAGGCTGGATGTGAGGTCTGTGTGTCTCTCCAGTAATATAGGCTGGATGTGAGGTCTGTGTGTCTCTCCAGTAATATAGGCTGGATGTGAGGTCTGTGTGTCTCTCCCAGTAATATAGGCTGGATGTGAGGTCTGTGTGTCTCTCTCAGTAATATAGGCTGGATGTGAGGTCTGTGTGTCTCTCCAGTAATATAGGCTGGATGTGAGGTCTGTGTGTCTCTCAGTAATATAGGCTGGATGTGAGGTCTGTGTGTCTCCAGTAATATAGGCTGGATGTGAGGTCTGTGTGTCTCCCCACTAATATAGGCTTGATGTGAGCTCTGTGTATCTCTCCAGTAATATAGGCTGGATGTGAGGTCTGTGTGTCTCCAGTAATATAGGCTGGATGTGAGGTCTGTGTGTCTCCAGTAATATAGGCTGGATGTGAGGTCTGTGTGTCTCCAGTAATATAGGCTGGATGTGAGGTCTGTGTCTCTCCAGTAATATAGGCTGGATGTGAGCTCTATGTATCTCTCCAGTAATATAGGCTGGATGTGAGGTCTGTGTGTCTCCAGTAATATAGGCTGGATGTGAGGTCTGTTTGTCTCTCCAGTAATATAGGCTGGATGTGAGGTCTGTGTGTGTCTCCTGTAATATAGGCTGGATGTGAGGTCTGTGTGTGTCTCCAGTAATATAGGCTGGATGTGAGGTCTGTGTGTCTCCAGTAATATAGGCTGGATGTGAGGTCTGTTTGTCTCTCCAGTAATATAGGCTGGATGTGAGGTCTGTGTGTGTCTCCTGTAATATAGGCTGGATGTGAGGTCTGTGTGTGTCTCCAGTAATATAGGCTGGATGTGAGGTCTGTGTGTCTCTCCAGTAATATAGGCTGGATGTGAGGTCTGTGTGTGTCTCCAGTAATATAGGCTGGATGTGAGGTCTGTGTGTCTCCAGTAATATAGGCTGGATGTGAGGTCTGTGTGTCTCCAGTAATATAGGCTGGATGTGAGATCTGTGTGTCTCCAGTAATATAGGCTGGATGTGAGGTCTGTGTCTCTCCAGTAATATAGGCTGGATGTGAGGACTGTGGGTCTCTCCCAGTAATATAGGCTGGATGTGAGGTCTGTGTGTCTGTCCAGTAATATAAGCTGGATGTGAGTTCTGTGTGTCTCTCCAGTAATATAGGCTGGATGTGAGATCTGTGTGTCTCTCCAGTAATATAGGCTGGATGTGAGGTCTGTGTGTCTGTCCAGTAATATAGGCTGGATGTGAGGTCTGTGTGTCTCTCCAGTAATATAGGCTGGATGTGAGGTCTGTGTGTCTCTCCCAGTAATATAGGCTGGATGTGAGTTCTGTGTATCTCTCCCAGTAATATAGGCTGGATGTGAGGTCTGTGTGTCTCTCCAGCAATATAGGCTGGATGTGAGCTCTGTGTGTCTCTCCAGTAATATAGGTTGGATGTGAGCTCTGTGAGTGTCCAGGGTATTATTGTCTACATTAGAAAACAGCACAGCTTCTATCCTGAACTTTGTTATTCTTTATGTACTTGCCTTTTTCCTATGCCCTACCTATTACTGCACTGCTTTCTCCCCTCTCCAGCCTGTAGTGATTGGAGTATAATCTGCTCCCTGTCCTAGCTGCTATATCCACCACAGAATGAAAGGGAATCGGAACAAGGAACTTTGATAGCTATGTAACATTTTTCCATATCACTCAGCTAGATAAAGGAATTGAAAACACTCAAAATAGTAAAAAATTAACATTGAGTTTTTATAAAAGGTGCTTAAAGCGACCCTCCACCCTGGGAGTAAAAGTGCATATACATTTTGTATGTATGGTACCCCTCGCTGGTGCTCTCGGTGTCCCTTACGCTGATTCTTCAGCTCACAATGCTGTTCCTCCTGCCTCAGAAATAGCCGCCACAATGACAACGCTCATCTCTCCGGCCTTTCCTATCCCATAGCAACAAGAAGGCAAGGTTTAAAGGGGGTGTCCAGCCCTGGGGTAGAGTGACAGCAGACTTCTGAAATCATGCAGCGCAAGGTCAGGATTCTCTGCTGTTGAGAGTGGGCTGTCAAGTAGGAGCTACCTTTTGACGAGACGTATCCATCTTTCTCCACTCACTTGTACTGAATGAAGCCGTGCGTTTCTAGTCTTCATGTGACTGCATATAAACAAACTGCATACTTGTGGTCCGGTGGCCCCAGCTCCTGGCACCAGACAATCCTGACAGTGTGGACATTGTGCACTGGGAGCATTCACTAGTTTGCAGTCACATAGAGTGACTGCAGATTTGTACCCCAAGGCCGGACAACCCTTTAAGTTGGCCATATACATCAGATGGCTGTAGGCCAAACGATGCTTTGGCTGATTGTTCAGCAGGCAGCCATCTCAGCTGACTCTCCCACACGAGCGCCCTGTTATTAGAAAGCCACAAAGTGACATGTCGGCCGGCGTCTTATCTCAGGGACAATGCGATCAGCAGTCTATAATTGGACATGCGTGATGACATCGCCCCTGACCATCAGGCCAACACCCCCAGGCACCCCTAGACAGTCGGCTGAACCGATCGATACTGGCGGGTTCAGAGGACATTGGTCTAATGTGTACGAGGCCTTTAGTCTTACTCCTTCACTCCACTGTGGCCGTGGGAGCAGAAGTAACAGAACCGACGTGAATAGAGGAGGAGGGCACCGAGGGTGGAGGCACCGGGGGAGGCACCGAGGGTGGAGGGCACCGAGGGAGGAGGGCACCGAGGGAGGAGGGCACCGAGGGAGGAGGGCACCGAGGGAGGAGGGCACCGAGGGAGGAGGGCACCGAGGGTGGAGGGCACCGAGGGTGGAGGGCACGAGGGAGGAGCGCACCGAGGGAGGAGGGCACCGAGGGAGGAGGCACCGAGGGAGGAGGGCCAACCGAGGGTGGAGGGCACCGAGGGTGGAGGCACACCGAGGGCACCAGGGAGTGTGACTAACATGAGAAATATACAGCCATACAGTGGAGCGTCCAGATGAACAATAAATCAGTGTGAAGGTTGTACGAAGCCATTAATGTTCTGTGATCGTCATTGCCACAATTTATTCAGATATACAATACAGCTACGGAAACTTGGGCTTAACATGAGTGTGTTGGATACTGGAGGATTTAGTTCTAGCAAAGAGTTATATAGGAATGACATGGTTAACAGAAAACTGGAATATAAGCCAACGCAGGGCAAGTACTCATGGATGGATACACAACCACAATGGTGCATGGAGCGTCGGCTACAAGGTGATCTCAGGTTAACCAGAGCTCAGAATAGAGGCTCATTGTCCTCCGCACATTAATCATTTGCTTAATGTAGAGGTAGAGAACGCCAGATCTAGTAGATTCGATATCGAGATGGAGCTAACAGATTATGGAGATATTGTGGCTCATACAACCACATAGAAAACCATATACATTACTGTTCAAAAGTTTGGGGTTATTTAGAAATTTCCTTATTTTTGAAAGAAAAGCACATTTTGTTTTCAATGAAGCGAACATTAAATGAATCAGAAATATACTCTATACATTGTTAATGTGGTAAATGACTATTGTAGCTGTAAACATCTAGTTTTTAATACAATATCTACATAGGTGTATAGAGGTCCATTTCCAACAACCACCACTCCAGTGTTTTAATGGCACATTGTGTTTGGTAACTGTGTAAGAAGGCTAATGGATGTGTAGGAAATCCTAGAAAACCCTTGTACAAGTATGTTAGCACAGCTGAAAACTGTTTGGTGGATTAGTGAAGCTATAACTGACCTTCCTTTGAGCTAGTTGATAATCTGGAGCATTACTTGTTTGTTCTATGAAACTCTCAAAATGGCCAGAAAAAGAGAACTTTCATGTGAAACTTGACAGTCTATTCTTGTTCTTAGAAATGAAGGCTATGCCATGCGAGAAGTTGCCAAGAAACTGAAGATTTCCTACAACGGTGTGTCCTACTCCCTCCAGAGGAGAGCACAAACCGGCTCTAACCAGAGTAGAAAGAGAAGTGGGAGCCCCGCTGCACAACTGAGCAACAAGACAAGTACATTAGAGTCTCAAGTGTGAGAAATGGACGCCTCACAGCTCCTCATCCGGCAGCTTCATTACATTAGTACCCGCAAAACGCCAGTGTCAACGTCTACAGTGAAGAGGCGACTCCGGGATGCTGGACTACAGGGCAGAGGGCAAAGAAAAATCTATATCTGAGACTGGCTAATAAAAGGAAAAGATTAATATGGGCAAAGAACACAGACATTGGACAGAGGAGATTAGAACAAAGTGTTATGGACAGAGGGATCAAAGTTTAAGGCATTTGGGTCACACGAAGAACATTTGTGAGACGCAGAACAACTGAAAAGATGCTGGAAGAGCCTGCCGCCATTTGTCAATCATGGTGGAGGCCTGACGCCATCTGTCAAGCATGGTGGAGGTCATGTGATGGTCTGGGGATGCTTTGGTGATGGTAAAGTCGGAGATTTGTACAAGGTTAAAAGGATTTTGAATAAGGAAGGCTATCACTCCATGTTGGAACGCCATGCCATACCATGTGGACAGTGCTTGATTGTAGCCAATTTCATCCTACAACAGGACAATGACGTAAAGCAAAGCAAAGCACACCTCCAAATTATGCCTGAACTATAAAGGGAGAATCAGCAGCTGGTATCTATCTGTAATGGAGCGCAGTCACCAGATCTCAGCCCCATTGAGCTGTTGTGGGAGCAGCTTGACCGTAAGGTGCGCAAAAAGTGTCCATCAAGCTAACCCAACTTGTGGGAGCGGCTCCAGGAAGCATGGGGGGGGGGGAATGTCTCCAGATTACCTCAGCAAATTAATGGCTAGAAGCCAAGTGTCTGCAATGCTGGAATTGCTGCACAGGAGCCTTCTGTGACCAAAGCAAAGTCTGAAGGAGAAAATTATTTAAATGAAAATCATTATCTCTAACCTTGTCAGTGTCTGGACGAGATTTTCTATTCATTTGATAAATAAAAGTACGAGTTTTCTTGGAAAACACAACATTGTCTGGGTGACCCCAAACTTTTGAACAGTAGTGTACACAGCCATACAACCACAGCAACACATAGAAGTAAGACACGTTATGGAACAGCAATGTCACAATAGGTGAAAGAGAGACTTCCACCAAGACTGATTTCAGCACACACACATATATATATATATAAAATATTAGTGCATCTCAATGAATTAGAATATCATCTAAAATCAATATATTGCCATGTTACGAGGCGTTTCTGGGAACTGAAGTGACAATTTGCACATTTCCCAGAGGAGCATTGCGGCTATAAGTCTCCTCATCAGTCTCCTTATGCCAGCAGGCAGATTCCTCTCCATAAGGAGAATAGCTGTTACCCCAGATCTGGGAGCCCTGGAACACCTTGACTAATAAATTGATATTATATTCTCCCTTTGATGTCTGGTGGAATACGGCAACGTGGTGTTTAACCCTTGATCCTCCCTACTTTAATTTTCTGAGATAATGACTTTTGGGTTTTCATTGGCTGTAAGCCATAATCATCAACATTAACAGAAATAAACCCATGAAATAAATCCTCTATGTGTAATGACTCTATATAATATACGGGTTTTACTCTATGTATTGAATTAAGTAACTTTTTTCTGATATTCTAATTCATTTAGATGTAGCTGTATACGTATATATTATATATACACACACACACATATTTAATTTATATGATATCATTATATACAAATACAGTACATATTGTATATTCACTATACATGTTAAAATATAATATAAAATAAAGATATAATATTATATTTAGAATATATATTATTGTGTGGCCCATTTAATAAACAAAGTCATCCATATTTTTTTTAAAAGTTGAAATAACCTCAGTTTGGCAATCACCCCTGTATGTCACACTACATTTGCCTGTAGGGGTCGCTTTTTGGAGAAATGAGCAGCCGCAGGTGATGGGGACGTCCTCGCTGCACCGGGCATCAGCTGCAGACCCCTCCAGTCGGAGCCTGGACGGCTGCCGTCACTAGCAGTGGGAGAGTCATACTGGTCACACAAGGTCTCGGGCCGGCCACCAGGAGAGGAGTGAAGTCTAAAGGTACCGTCACACACAGCAATATTGCTAGGCAATTTCACTTCCAATTTGCTGGTTGCAGTGAAATCATGGACACATTGTTCTTGTTGCTGTGTACAAATGTAACAATGTGTCCATGATGTCACTGCAACCAGCAAATTGGAAGTAACATTGCCTGCAATATTACCGCATGTGACAGTACCTTTAGACAGGTGGGGAATCAGGCAAGTGACAGGATGGGCTGAAGTGCAGGCCCCGCCCCCCTGCACCTGTGATGAAGACTTGAAGGATGGATTTCTCGAAAGTTTCCAATGAACTAAGCAAGGTAATGTAATCCTCAGTAAAGTGTTTGGCTTTAGTTGGGGTCTAGTATCCCGATGATTTTTTTTTCCAATTTTGGAGAACCACCTTCAAATTATTCTATTTTAATAATCTCATTGGTAAAGATAACTGCACCCTCAGGCCCAGCATGAGAAATGATTCTTCTCTATTACAATTATTCCCAGAAAAATGCTGACAATGAAGGTGACTGTGGGAGGATCCGCCGGTGCTGGGAGTGGGGACTGCGGAGGTGACTGTGGAGAGGATCCGCCGGCGCTGGGAGTGGGGACGGCGGAGGTGACTGTGGAGAGGATGCCGTGCTGGCGCTGGGAGTGGGGACGGCGGAGGTGACTGTGGAGAGGATCTGCCGGTGCTGGTGCTGGGAGTGAGGACTGCGGAGGTGACTGTGGAGAGGATCCGCTGGCGCTGGCGCTGGGAGTGGGGACGGCGGAGGTGACTGTGGAGAGGATCTGCCGGTGCTGGCGCTGGGAGTGGGGACTGCGAAAGTGACTGTGGAGAGGATCTGCCGGTGCTGGCGCTGGGAGTGGGGACTGCGAAAGTGACTGTGGAGAGGATCTGCCGGTGCCGGTGCTGGGAGTGGGGACTGCGGAGGTGACTGTGGAGAGGATCCGCCGGGCGCTGGGAGTGGGGACTGCGGAGGTGACTGTGGAGAGGATCTGCCGGTTGCTGGGAGTGGGGACTGCGGGAAGTGACTGTGGAGAGGATCTGCCGGGCTGGTGCTGGGAGTGGGGACTGCGGAGGTGACTGTGGAGAGGATCTGCCGGTGCTGGTGCTGGGAGTGGGGACTGCGGAGGTGACTGTGGAGAGGATCTGCCGGTGCTGGTGCTGGGAGTGGGGACTGCGGAGGTGACTGGAGAGGATCCGCCGGCGCTGGCGCTGGGAGTGGGGACTGCGGAGGTGACTGTGGAGAGGATCCGCCGGTGCTGTGCTGGGAGTGGGGACTGCGGAGGTGACTGTGGAGAGGATCCGCCGGTGCTGGCGCTGGGAGTGGGGACTGCGGAGGTGACTGTGGAGAGGATCTGCCGGTGCTGGCGCTGGGAGTGGGGACGGCGGAGGTGACTGTGGAGAGGATCCGCCGATGCTGGTGCTGGGAGTGGGGACTGCGGAGGTGACTGTGGAGAGGATCCGCCGGTGCAGGCGCTGGGAGTGGGGACTGCGGAGGTGACTGTGGAGAGGATCTGCCGTGCTGGGCTGGGAGTGGGGACGCGGAGGTGACTGTGGAGAGGATCTGCCGGTGCTGGTGGAGTGGGGACTGCGGAGGTGACTGTGGAGAGGATCTGCCGGTGCAGGCTCTGGGAGTGGGGACTGCGGAGGTGACTGTGGAGAGGATTCCGCCTGGTCGCGATGCTTGGGAGTGGGGGACTGCGGAGGTGACTGTGGAGAGGATCTGCCGGTGCTGGCTGCTGGGAGTGGGGACTGCGGAGGTGACTGTGGAGAGGATCTGCCGGTGGCGCTGGGAGTGGGGACTGCGGAGGTGACTGTGGAGAGGATCTGCCGGTGCTGGCTGCTGGGAGTGGGGACTGCGGAGGTGACTGTGGAGAGATCTCGCAGGCGCTGGGAGTGGGGACTGCGGAGGTGACTGTGGAGAGGATCTGCCGGTGCTGGCGCTGGGAGTGGGGACGGCGGAGGTGACTGTGGAGAGGATCTGCCGGTGCTGGGAGTGGGGACTGCGGAGGTGACTGTGGAGAGGATCCGCCGGTGCTGGCGCTGGGAGTGGGGACTGCGGAGGTGACTGTGGAGAGGATCTGCCCGTGCTGGCGCTGGGAGTGGGGACTGCGGAAGTGACTGTGGAGATGATCTGCCGTGCAGGTGCTGGGAGTGGGGACGGCGGAGGTGACTGTGGAGAGGATCCGCTGGCGCTGGGAGTGGGGACTGCGGAGGTGACTGTGGAGATGATCTGCTGGTGCTGGGAGTGGGGATTGCGGAGGTGACTGTGGAGAGGATCCACCGGTGCTGGGAGTGGGGACTGCAGAGGTGACTGTGGAGAGGATCTGCCGGTGCTGGTGCTGGGAGTGGGGACTGCGGAGGTGACTGTGGAGAGGATCTGCCGGTGCTGGTGCTGGGAGTGGGGAATGCGGAGGTGACTGTGGAGAGGATCTGCCGGTGCTGGCGCTGGGAGTGGGGACTGCGGAGGTGACTGTGGAGAGGATCCACCGGTGCTGGCGCTGGGAGTGGGGACTGAAAAGGTGACTGTGTAGAGGATCCGCCGGTGCTGGGACTTCGGAGGTGACTGTGGAGAGGATCTACCGGAGCTGGGAGTGGGGACTGCGAAAGTGACTGTGTACAGGATCCAAGGATCTGCTAGTGCCGGTGCTGGGAGTGGGGGGCCTTCGGAGGTGACTGTGGAGAGGATCTGAGGATCCGCCAGTGCCGCCACTAGGAGTGGGGACTTCGGAGATGACTGTGGAGAAGATCTGCTGGTGCCGGCACTGGGAGTGGGAACTGCGGAGGTGAAATGATTTTTTTCACGTATCGCTGGGAATAAGTGGGGATTTATTTCCTGAAACGCTGGCGGAACGTTATCTCGGCTTATTAAGGGAAGCCATGTATGAAGTGAGAGGCTGATTAGCAATTTGGCAGGAGCCCAGGGTTTGTGGGATTCACCCGCTTCCTTCTAAAGCACCAGTTCATACAAGATTAATTAGAACATCTCATTTATGTAGTGCGCACTCCAGCTCATTACTCTAAGTAAAATTCGTTAAGTATTTACATTTAGATAATTAAAACCCGGCTACGCCCTTAAGAAGCCGCCTGCACTCCTGCCAGTGATTCCTTTCGTCTCTTCCTGAGGATGCCGGATTTAATAGGGTTACTTACACCGGGTATTACACGCCGGCCTTTTATGTCGCAGTATATATGTGCATATAATAGACTGACAGTTTTTAGCACATTTCTTGACTTCAAAGCGCACAATGCGGATATGTGAATCTCATGAATGTGCTAATAATCCAGACACCGGCTCATTTGTGGGAGACCGGAGCGCTAAGCGCTGACGGAGTTTGGGATCCGCGAGTCGTCACTCCTGGAAAATATCCGAATTAATTCTCGGCTTTTTAATGAGTTGGCGGTGCTGATCCCCCTCCTTTCATCGCTCACTTTGTATCCTCAAATGATGTCCCGGCTTTTCTGCAGATTCTCAATTTGGGGTGAACTCAGGAGAGATCCATGTCTGCGGCAGCCAGGTCTCCCAGATGTTCGGGGCACCGGGGATTTCGCCACCAGAATTTTGCCTTCAGCAAAAAAACATCTTTAGACGCAGCTCGTGGAGAGGCAGCTCTCAAAGTGTCATCTAAATTACAGCAGCTGCGGATAATGTACAGGCGCTATACAACCAGCAACCGCCGCTAACATGCCAGTATTGTGTGCACTGGGGGCATCACCGAGGCTGAGCGGGCAGCAGGTATGGCTGTATACCGCCTGCCATGTACACAGCCTGCTGTGTATATCGCCTACTGTATACACCACCTGCCGTGTATACTGCCTGCCATGTATACCACCTGCTATGTATATCGCCTACTATATGTACCACCTGCCGCGAATTCCACTGTATATACCGCCTGCTGTGTATGCCGCCTACTGTATACACCACCTGCCGTGTATACTGCCTGCCATGTATACCACCTGCTATGTATATCGCCTACTGTATATACCGCCTGCTATGTATACCACCTGCCATGTATATCGCCTACTATATGTACCACCTGCCGCGAATACCACTGTATATACAAACTGCTATGTATATCACCTGCCATGTATATTGCCTATTGTATACACCAACTGCCATATATACCACCTACTGTATAAACTGCCTGCTGTGTATACTGCCTGCCATGTATACCACCTGCTATGTATATCGCCTACTGTATATACCGCCTGCTATGTATACCACCTGCCATGTATATCGCCTACTATATGTACCACCTGCCGCGAATACCACTGTATATACCGCCTGCTGTGTATATCGCCTACTGTATACACCACCTGCCGTGTATACTGCCTGCCATGTATACCACCTGCCATGTATATCGCCTACTATATGTACCACCTGCCGCGAATACCACTGTATATACAAACTGCTATGTATATCACCTGCCATGTATATTGCCTATTGTATACACCAACTGCCATATATACCACCTACTGTATAAACTGCCTGCTGTGTATACTGCTGACTTTATATCTCATCTACTGCATATACCGCCTGCCGTGTATATCACCTACTTTACATACAGCCTGCTATGTATACCGCCTGCGGTCTATAATTAACAAAATGTCAGACCCAATGAAGCCGGTGTACTTACTGTACTATGAGGCTGTGGTATTCACTGTACAGGGGGGCCGGTGTACTTACTGTACAGGGGGGCCGGTGTACTTACTGTACAGGGGGGCCGGGGCACTCACTGTACAGGGGGGCCGGGGCACTCACTGTACAGTGGGGCCGTGGTATTCACTGTACAGTGGGGCCGGGGTAAAAATCAGGACTGATGCATTGTGCGCACGAGTCTCCACAAGAGGATGAAGCCGAGCACACAACCTGCATGAGACCCAACGTTTCGCCCGACGCGCGTGACCAGCAACGTTCCGCCCGACGCGCGGGAGCAGCAACGTTCCGCCCGACGCGCGGGACCAGCAATGTTCCGCCCGACGCACGGGACCAGGAACGTTACGCCCGATGCTCGGGACCAGGAACGTTACGCCCGACGCGCGGGACCAGGAACGTTACACCCGACACATGGGACCAGGAATGTTACGCCCGACGCGCGGGACCAGGAATGTTACGCCCGATGCGCGGGACCAGGAATGTTACGCCCGAGGCACGGGACCAGGAATGTTACGCCCGAGGCACGGGACCAGGAACGTTACACCCGACACACGTATGGAGGCTTCATTGACGGTTTGCAGCATTCATGTATCTCCGTCTGTCTGTTCTCCATATTTACATCACACATAGACATGATGTGATCTACATTACCTGCTCGTATTTCTCCAGTTCTGTGTGGTAGATCTGCCGGATCTGGCTGAGTTTGGCTCTGTAGTCGGAATGTTCTATGGAATTGTCTGAGGTTCCGCCCGATGCTGCGGCTGCTGCTGCGGCTGCTGCAGCGCCTCCTCCTTTCTCAGGTCCGGATACTCCTTCTGCCAGTAACATGTTGTCTAGTCTCATGAGCTGCGGGTCGGGGGGATCTTCCTCCTGTGCCCCTCTGATGCTGAGACCTGAAAAGACAACATTGGGGGTGAGAAGGATATTTCGTGGTCACATATATTACTAAGAGGCCAACTGGGATCAGATTAATAAGTCAAATAATTTCTAATAATATAGACAGGCATTAACCAACACAATAATAATAGATTTATTTACTAGAGACACAGAGTAGATTATCAGGCATTGTCCACATGCAGCAGATCTTCCATGGCCTCCACATTACCAGGGCCGACTATTGCCGCATACAAATCCATCCACCAGAAATCCTGTAATCTCCAGTAATTTAGCAATCTATAGACAGAGGCGTAACTACAACAGGTGCAGGGGCTGTAATCGCACCCGGGCCCTGGAGCCTAGGGGGCCACAAAAGTCCCTTTGGCCAATAGAAAAAGACTATTTCTATTACAGATATGAAATAATTGGGGGCCCAGTTGGAGATCTCGCATTGGGGCATAAGAGATTCAAGTTACCCCACTGTCTATAGGTTCCATCACTTTCTAATACCAGTAGTACCCCGATATACAGACTACACTCAACAAGTCAATGACCCCCCACCAGAAAAGGCCTCAAACAAAAACTCAAAATAAAGTAAAAATGTGGATCTCGGTGTACGACACTCAGAAAAGGAAGGAGGAACATTGTGATAGCCTCTATAAGGAGAAAGCCAATGTGAACAGTGACTAGTTATACCTATAAGGGGAGCAAAGCGCACATAGGGTGTTACCTGATGTCAACTGGAAGAGATGAGGTCAATACCCCTCACCTTATTGGGTTGGGAGGGTCATAAAGCGTACATCCAGCTGCAGCAACCACCGGGTTATATGAGACCACGTAGCGGAGATTGACAGGAGGTATAATGTGCTGCCGTCCAAGAGTCCCAAGGATGTTGTATCCATCAGCCTTTATTCATCTCTACGCGTTTCGTGAGACTGCTGCTCACTTCTTCAGGAGATCCAGGAGGAGCAGCAGTGTCACGACACGCATTATACCTCCCATCAATCTCTGCCATGTGCTCTCAGTGACTAGTTATCACCTGCACGTAGTGGCCATATAGTGCGAGCGCTATGTAGGTTCACAGGCTCCGCAGCAGGGGTGTGCCGATAGCAAGGACAAATCACTCAACTCCAAGACACTGATGTCAGATTGTACTATGGATCGCACGTTCTACTGTACAAACCAATGCCAGGTAGCTGCTGCCAAGGACAATAATATTAGGTGATGAAGCAAAAAGGGTCCAGATGACAACTAGAATTAAGGTTTGTAGTAAAGAGGCAAAATGTCAGTTTCAGCAGGACAAGATATCTGTGAGCAACGTAACACAATGAACGGGCCCCAATGCAGATTATCCAGCAGAGCTGGTCTCATTTGGCCAAAGGGAATTTTAGGGCCTGTGTAGACAGCACTCACTGTTACACCCCTGGGGAGTCTGGATGACTGATCTCTTATTTGTAAGTCTGTGGTTACCATGTATAAATGGCCCAATGGGGTTACACACAGCAGGACTACATGGCACGAGACGACTAGTCCTGTTGCACTAATCACTTGCAACAAGCAGCCCAGAGGAAGTGCTGGAATCAGGGTTTATGCTCCTAGATTATGCTTTCTCCCAGATTAGATAACAAAACTCCTGCTGGCAGATTCCCCCCTTTGTTTCGAGGCTTTGTTATCGATTTGTGGGCAGATTGCAGAGCTGGAGTGCTGTGATCTCTGATGGGGTTCAGCAGATCGGTCTCTTTTCTCCTTTCCTCATGCCGCATTGTAAACGGTCATCTATTGTATGACTTTTTGCACTCATCCGTTTTCCTACTATAAATTGACTTCTAGGTTTTCGGCTTTTGACTTTTTTTCGTAAAGAAACATTCACTGCTTTGTATTAGTTAAAGCAGGATGATAGCCCAAAGTGATGGGGAATCCGCCCAGTGAATCACGGGGACACATCAGCTACTAATTAAAGTTTCAGGAGGACAGAACCAGGAGGACGTCCCTGCACAATTAACCTCTTTAAATCTGTTTCAATCATGATATAACGTCGTATTGGATCCCGGCGGAGCAATGTGGTGCATGTGAACATACTGTGCTCCGATGACGACCATCCTCTAATCTATAGTCGTATCCAATATAACTCAAAAGCTGTATAGAAAGTGGCATAAAGAATGTAACAAAAAAAGGCCACCGTGAGTGAGGGCAACAAGGAAGCGTGTGTGGTGTACCCTCGGTGGGGTGATCAGTCTGTAGTGCTCCCGGCATTGAAGATAGTGATGCCCACAAGTCTCATTCACACAGTGCAGATCACAGGGATCTGGTGTAGAGGATTCTGTCAAGATCCAGATCCACCGCAACAAACTGTGTCAATTTTATAGGTTGGTTCACCAACATAATATGCCATCATGAAGGCTCTGGAGGGCCCAATCTTAGACAGACGCAGTATATTAGTATTTATGACCACATTTTCGGGTATGTTCAGATCCACGTTGTCCATGCGTGTGTGACTCTACTAGGAGTGCCGTCTGAACCCTCTAAATGCAGGATTTGGGTGGATGAGCCACCGGTGCAGCCATACACTTCAGTCATCACACGGAGTCCAGGATGTAAGCTGCCCCTGTGGCTTCAGACACATATCAGAATCCTTTTATCTAGGCTTCAGACTGAACTCACAAACATGAGGCCAGAACAGGCTCTACAATGGTTATGAACTAAAAGATGTGAAAGACTTATCATTTCATTGTTATGTACTAGTGGTAACTCACATGGGAAAATAGAGCCTCTCTCTCTAAACTACTGCGCCAGAACTCAATGGTTCCTATACAGACTAAGGATCCTGGCTGCACAGTCCCTGGTGGCACCAGCACAGACTGGAATAAACCTAACCACAGGACTAAGAGATGACAACTCCGACCTGACTGCCTAAAAGGCCGTGGAGTGTTCCTCGTACCTCCTTAGGAATTGGAGAGAGATGCAAACAACTATAACCCTGAATAAGGAAGGCGTGCAGAGATAGAAGAGATCACATAGTGAGAAAGCAAACATACAAAGTGGAAAAGGTTAACTATCACTGAAAGAAAGGAAAGCCTTGTTTTACCTAAGTACTGTCAGAAGAAAGGAGCACGATAGATAGATGTGAGCAAAGATAATACATTTAGCTGGTGTGTATCTGTACTTGGCTGAAACTGCAAGCAGGATCCACATAGGAATATAGCCAGCAGTGGAGACCAAGAAGGGGAAGGTATAAAAAGCTGCACTCACAATGTGGCTGACTAAATGATAAATGAAAACACCTGCTGACTAAAAAGAATGAAACAGGTAAAAGATAATCAGTAGTGATGAGCGAATAGTGAAGTGTTTGAAATAATCTATCTGAATACTTTTTACTATTTGGGTTTTCAACTCGAATACTGAGCCTAATGCAAGTTGCACACATTCAGCCATAAAACAAGCATTTCTGGGGAGAGGAGGGCTTTTTCTTTTGTGTTTTCACAGTATACAACACATCACTCTACCCCCCAGTGAGAGTCTTCCAGTCAAACTGCTCTCACTAGGGTGCCAGGCCCCATTCTTCACTCAATGGAGCTGGCAATTTGTGTCAGATCATTCACGATCGATACCACTCTTGAGCACTAGCGATACTCACTAAGTACTGAACATCCTGAATACTGTACTATCCGTGCGAGTAACGAACAGTTACAAGTAGATTCACTCATCAATAATAATCAGCGCTAGGACAGACTCAACCAGCTGAGGCTCAGCGGAGAAGGAAGACACTCATACAGCACAGGGTGGTCAGAACGAATCTCAAGTTATGAGAGGAACCCCTTCCACGAGGAGCCGCTGGATCCACCGACATCCCCATGTCAGATATTCTTAAAGCCAAATTTATCAAGGTGTTTCTGCCAAAAATGTTGTGGCTCGGGAGGGTAGAGCTTGGGTGGGACGTGGCGTGGCAATGCCTACTTGTCTATTTCATGTTGATGGGTGCCACATTGAAGAGGTGTGTGTATGAATGAGGCTTCTATGACTCCAGAATGACCCAAACAATGCCGGTCTTGAATAACAAAACAAACCCTTAGGCCCAGATTCATCAATAGGATAATGAGTAGATAAGACTCATTTGCAGCATGGATCTGAATATATGTTGTATATAGTTGTAATAAGGTGCGATGTGCTCCCCAATGCTTCCTCCATGCTAAAGTTTCTTTATTGCACTGGTATCACAGTACAGGGAAGGCGGTCGGAGGATAATTATCTCACATATACCTGCATTTAGCGCTGGTTATGGTTTTTATACTATCACTCCCATACGTGTTTCCTAAATGTATTAGAATCTGCTGGAGATAATCAGTTTGGGATCCAGAACAGCACAAATATCACTCTGTAAATGGACGGTAATGGTGTGAGTGGTGCTGGCAATCTCATTGTCACAGATCACAGACAAGGTGGAATTTGCATCCGCTGTCGGGTATCTTTCAGCAAATCTTAATTAAGTATTTTTCAGCCTGCAAACACCTGCCTCCCTGCCTGTGAATGAGATAAAGGGTCTGAATAGGAGGGATCGTTTCCAGACCTAGTAATAAAAGGTGAGTGGAATATTAACCTCCAGTAATGCCCGCTCCCCCCTAGTAAAGCCTCCACCCCGGGCGCCTCCTGATTGCGGGGTAGCCTAAATGCAATCATCTCTGGCTTTTTCAGCAGCTCATTAAAGGTTCATTAATATATGGGCAATGCTTTTGACTTATAATAAACAGATTAGCCCCCTGCGGAGTGCGGCCTGCCGGCTGCCTCTCACTATCAGAACAATATTGTGCTGCACAATCACTGCGCTCACCTGGGAAGACCGGCTACACGTGGAGGCGGCCGGCAAACACAACCAAAGCCAAAGAGGAGACTAACCCAAGAGCTGCAAATCTACTCCGGTACACCCCCAATGTACTGCAAGAAAAGGTGGAATAACATACACATAAACTGTGAAATCCGCATCACCAGAATTACCAAATTCAAGCCCTGCAGTGTCAAGACTAGACGGCGACCGGCTCCACAACGGGCTCCGTGCCGCTATTACATCAGAGCACTATAGAAGTGAATGGGGTCCTATAACTACACCTACACTACTAAAGAGATAGACTGTCACACAATGCAACCCCATTCAGGAGTTATCAGTACAGGAGGAGGAGGTGAGCTGTGATATCACCTATTGTGAATGGTGGATCCTGTGTTATCTACTGTATATAGAGGTGTTATCAGTCATTGTACAGGAGGAGGAGGTGAGCTGTGATATCATCTATTGTGAATGGTGGATCCTGTGTTATCTACTGTATATAGAGGTGTTATCAATCATTGTACAGGAGGAGGTGAGCTGTGATATCCTCTATTGTGAATGGTGGATCCTGTGTTATCTACTGTATATAGAGGTGATATCAGTCATAGTACAGGAGGAGGTGAGCTGTGATATCATTTATTGTGAATGGTGGATCCTGTGTTATCTACTGTATATAGAGGTGTTATCAGTCATTGTACAGGAGGAGGTGAGCTGTGATATCATCTATTGTGAATGGTGGATCCTGTGTTATCTACTGTATATAGAGGTGATATCCGTCATAGTACAGGAGGAGGTGAGATGTGATATCATTTATTGTGAATGGTGGATCCTGTGTTATCTACTGTATATAGAGGTGTTATCAGTCATTGTACAGGAGGAGGTGAGCTGTGATATCATCTATTGTGAATGGTGGATCCTGTGTTATCTACTGTATATAGAGGTATTATCAGTCATTGTACAGGAGGAGGAGGTGAGCTGTGATATCACCTATTGTGAATGGTGGATCCTGTGTTATCTACGGTATATAGAGGGGTTATCAGTCATTGTACAGGAGGAGGAGGTGAGCTGTGATATCATCTATTGTGAATGGTGGATCCTGTGTTATCTACTGTATATAGAGGTGTTATCAGTCATTATACAGGAGGAGGAGGTGAGCTGTGATATCATCTATTGTGAATGGTGGATCCTGTGTTATCTACTGTATATAGAGGTGTTATCAGTCATTGTACAGGAGGAGGAGGTGAGCTGTGATATCATCTATTGTGAATGGTGGATCCTGTGTTATCTACTGTATATAGAGATGTTATCAGTCATTGTACAGGAGGAGGTGAGCTGTGATATTATCTATTGTGAATGGTGGATCCTGTGTTATCTACTGTATATAGAGATGTTATCAGTCATTGTACAGGAGGAGGAGGTGAGCTGTGATATCATCTATTGTGAATGGTGGATCATGTGTTATCTACTGTATATAGAGGTGTTATCAGTCATTGTACAGGAGGAGGTGAGCTGTGATATCACCTATTGTGAATGGTGGATCCTGTGTTTATCTACTGTATATAGAGGTGTTGATCAGTCATTGTACAGGAGGAGGAGGTGAGCTGTGATATCACCTATTGTGAATGGTGTATCCTGTGTTATCTACTGTATATAGAGGTGTTATCAGTCATTGTACAGGAGGAGGAGGTGAGCTGTGATATCATCTATTGTGAATGGTGGATCCTGTGTTATCTACTGTATATAGAGGTGTTATCAGTCATTGTACAGGAGGAGGAGGTGAGCTGTGATATCATCTATTGTGAATGGTGGATCCTGTGTTATCTACTGTATATAGAGGTGTTATCAGTCATTGTACAGGAGGAGGAGGTGAGCTGTGACATCATCTATTGTGAATGGTGGATCCTGTGTTATCTACTGTATATAGAGGTGTTATCAGTCATTGTACAGGAGGAGGTGAGCTGTGATATCATCTATTGTGAATGGTGGATTCTGTGTTATCTACTGTATATAGAGGTGTTATCAGTCATTGTACAGGAGGAGGTGAGCTGTGATATTATCTATTGTGAATGGTGGATCCTGTGTTATCTACTGTATATAGAGATGTTATCAGTCATTGTACAGGAGGAGGAGGTGAGCTGTGATATCACCTATTGTGAATGGTGGATCCTATGTTATCTACTGTATATAGAGGTGTTATCAGTAATTGTACAGGAGGAGGAGGTGAGCTGTGATATCATCTATTGTGAATGGTGGATCCTGTGTTATCTACTGTATATAAAGGTGTTATCAGTCATTGTACAGGAGGAGGAGGTGAGCTGTGACATCACCTATTGTGAATGGTGGATCCTGTGTTATCTACTGTATATAGAGGTGTTATCAGTCATTGTATAGGAGGAGGAGATGAGCTGTGATATCATCTATTGTGAATGTTGGATCCTCTGTTATCTAAAGATACTTGTTATTGTAATTCTGTCTGTGATGATAATGAAAGTTCTGAAAAGTCTTCTATAAAAGAATATTTCAGTGTATTTTTTTATATAATATGGATGGTGATGTGGGACATTTACAAAGCATTATTTCTATCCCAAGTGATGGGTTTTTGTTTAGCAAATGCCCTCCTTTATATGATTGATGTGGTGCAATCGCAGAATGAATGGGCTGCAGTGGTATTCATGTAAGTGGGGTGGTGAAGCATTTTGGGGGGCCGTTGTGCAATGAAAACTCTGAAGGGGATCGCTAAATTGGCATTGTTAAAATCGACTTTCATTCTCTGGATCAATGAGGCCTCAATGCTCAATCACAAATGATGCCATTGCTTTAGGAGATGGGAATAACCCTTTCAAGGGGTCTTCCCTTCTCTAAGATCCTCCCAATATGTAGCAGGTGTAGTAATAATATTAACAAATCCCTCCAATTAGAGATGTATAGTTCATGTGCAGGGTATTACAGTAGATTAGGTATCCATGGTTACAACCACTAGCAACTAAGTAACTGTCACTATTTGAGTGGTCATAACCATGGATACCTGAGCTGCAATGTGCTGCACATGAACTATACTGCATTACTAAGGCCCCTTTCACATCAGCGGTTTTTTGAAATCGCGGCAGATGCGGTGAAAAAAACGCATCTGCCGCGATTACCGCATAACCGCGACACTTGCGGCACAGTTGCGGCAAGCCCCATGCAATGTCTATGGGGCTTGCGGTAAGTGTGCGGCAGGTGCGGCAAGTGCGGTTTTGGCACTTGCAGCAGGTACGGCTGCGAAAAAAACCGCGGACAGCCGCGTTTTTTTTGCGGCCGCACCTTCCGCAAGTGCCGATACCGCACTTGCCGCAAGCCCGCATAGACATTGCATGGGGCTTGCCACAACTGTGCCGCAAGTGTCACGGTTATGCGGTAATCGCGGCAGATGCGTTTTTTTCACCGCATCTGCCGCGATTTCAAAAAACCGCTGATGTGAAAGGGGCCTAATAGGAAGGATATGCTATTATTATTATTACACCGACTACATATTGGGATTGGATTTGGAGATGTGCAGACGCCTTTAAGACAATGTTCGCAGAAAAAAGAAGAGAATCTAACTTTCCTCTCCAAGTCTTCAGGGAGGAAAATGGTCTCACAGGAAGAAGTGGATGTGTGACCCCGATGTCTGTATACATAGGTGCATATGTAATTTATATTAATGCCGATTTCAGACGATTGTATCCGGCCACAGACACGCAGATCCGGCCACAGACGAGCAGATCACGGTTGGATCCTCTAAGGATCCTATGTTTTCCTACCGTCCATCTCTCCGGTGTCTCAGCCTTTGGCAGTGGAGGGGTTAGTGAAGTGCACACGGTTCCTGTGTCAGGTATATTAAATATAACACCGCAGCGCTCTGCACATTTCCACGCCAAGCCGCTTGTCACTTTCGCTTCAGTCATTCTGTATTGAGGAAAAATGCAGCGGTGGGAATTTTACAAGGAGCTGCTCAGTTAAATGGACATAAATCACAGGTTTCATTCAAAGCGAATAATCACTGGCCATAAAGAGCTACTTGTCTCTTACTATATATTACCGGAACTTTCCGCCAGCAATAATGCAGCCATTCACGGTGAGGGGGAAACACAGCCAGGCATTAAGGGCTGACATGTAATCCTGTTAGGGGCCTGACGTGCCGAGTGGGGCTGACATTTTTATCATGTGTCGGCTTCAATTTGGGAAACCGAGGAGAGAGGGGAAGAAAATGATTACTTGGCTTCTCTCTGCGCGGTTTGGTGCGAATCTTCCTCCTCGCGGTGATTGCACGGAAGAAAGAAAAAGCCGAACAATGAAGGATGGAGTCTATCAAACCTATGGCTGCCACTTGTCAATTACACCCAGGGCAGCTAATCACGGCGGTGAGGGCCGGTCTACCGGATAACGGAGGTGAGGGCCTGTCTACCGGATAACGGAGGGGAGGATCAGTCTACCGGATAACGGAGGTGAGGGCCTGTCTACCGGATAACGGAGGTGAGGGCCTGTCTACCGGAGGTGAGGGCCTGTCTACCGGATAACGGAGGTGAGGGCCTGTCTACCGGATAACGGAGGTGAGGGCCTGTCTACCGGATAACGGAGGTGAGGGCCTGTCTACCGGAGGTGAGGGCCTGTCTACTGGATAACGGAGGTGAGGGCCTGTCTACCGGATAACGGAGGTGAGGGCCTGTCTACCGGATAAAGGAGGTGAGGGCCGGTCTACCGGGTAACGGAGATGAGGGCCTGTCTACCGGATAACGGAGGTGAGGGTCAGTCTACCAGATAACAGGGGTGAGGGCCAGTATGCGGGATAACGGAGGTGAGGGCCGGTCTACCGGATAACGGAGGTGAGGGCCTGTCTACCGGATAACGGAGGTGAGGGTCAGTCTACCAGATAACAGGGGTGAGGGCCAGTATGCGGGATAACGGAGGTGAGGGCCGGTCTACCCGATAACAGGGGTGAGGGCCAGTCTGCGGGATAACGAAGGTGAGGGTCAGTCTACCAGATAACGGGGGTGAGGGCCAGTCTGCGGGATAACGGAGGTGAGGGCCGGTCTACCAGATAACGGGGTGAGGGCTGTCTACGGATAACGAAGGTGAGGGTCCATCTACCAGATAACGGTGGTAAGGGCCAGTCTACCGATAATGGAGTTGAGGGCAGGTCTACCTGATAACGCGAGGGATGGTCTACAGGATAATGGTGGTGAGGGCCGGTCTACTGGATAACAGTGGTAAGGGCCGGTCTACCAAATAACGGAGGTGAGGGCAGTCTACCGATAACGGTGGTGAGGGCCGTTACAAATAACAGAGTGGGGCCGGTCTACCGGATATGGAGGTGAGGGTCAGTCTACCGATAACGGTGGTAAGGGCCGGTTACCAGATAACGGAGGTGAGGGCCGGTCTACCCGATAACGGTGGTAAGGGCCGTCTACCGGATAACGAGGTGAGGGCTGGTCTACAGATAAGGTGTGAGGGCCGGTGTACCGGAAACTGGGGTGAGGGCCAGTCTACCGGATAACGAGGTGAGGCCGGTTTGCGAGATAACGGAGGTGAGGGCCGTCTACAGGATAATGGGGGTGAAGGCCGGTCTACCAGATAAGGGAGTTGAGGGCCGGTCTGCAGGATAACCACAATTAGATCAAAACGTTATAATGTCGAGTATTATGGGATGACATATGCAGAGCGTCCTGAGCTGTCACCATCGGGATCTAAGATTTGCAATTTCTTTCGTGTAAATGGAGCTTTTGTCACATAAACGTCCATTTTCTGCAGAATAATTCAGCCGTAACGTTCTTTTGGCACATTATAAAGATGGGAGATCTGCCCAAAAACCTACAAATAGTGGAACTGTTCACGGCTCAGTGAATTATTCTGTGAGGGGAGCTGGAGTTACGGGAAAACTCAACCAGCTCAGAAAATAATAATGTGGGTCCCCTCCTGGAAAATGTGTGTGAGGTCCCAGCGAATACTGGATTATATGGTAACAAGATTTCACATGTTACATGGAAGGTACCGAACGCTCCAGACACATTCACAGATGATCCAAGTGTAAAAAGGACTGAAAGACCAAGTTATACTTCAACTTCAATTCACCAAGTAGAGTCACGTCTTTATCATGTTTTGGAAAGATTCACTACTAACTATCATGTTAAAACCCCAATTCTGTACATTTAATAGCTTCATCCGGCCTTAACACCACATGTGTATTTATTACTTCATAAATCAATAGATCATGTGAAATAAATGAAACTTTGTAATAAATGTTATTAGAGAAATCTGTTCACTTCTCCTCCAGAACTGATCATTAATTCTGACAATTCTCAACAGATGAAGTCTGTCATTAGTGAAAACAGATTCTCCAATCACTGATGAGTTCTATGGAGAATATGTCTCCGCCCCAAGCTCCTCCCTCCTATATCTGTCTGTCTCTAGCTCCTCCCTCCTGTCTGTCTCCTCCCTCCTGTCTCTGCCTCTATCTACTCCTCCGGTCTCCACCCTTAGTTCCTCCCTCCTGTCTCTCTGCCTCTAGCTCCTCCCCCTGTCTCCACCCATAGCTCCTCCCTCCTGTCTCTCTGCCTCTAGCTCCTCCCCCTGTCTCCACCCATAGCTCCTCCCTCCTGTCTCTCTGCCTCTAGCTCCTCCCCCTGTCTCCACCCATAGCTCATCCCTCTGTCTCTCTGCCTCTAGCTCCTCCCTGTCTGTCTCTACCCTTAGCTCATCCCTCCTGTCTCTCTGCCTCTAGTTCATCCCTCCTGTCTCTCTGCCTCTAGCTCCTTCCCCCTGTCTCCACCCATAGCTCATCCCTCCTGTCTCTCTGCCTCTAGTTCATCCCTCCTGTCTCTCTGCCTCTAGTTCATCCCTCCTGTCTCTCCTGCCTCTAGCTCCTCCCTCCTGTCTCTCTGCCTCTAGCTCCTCCCCCTGTCTCCACCCATAGCTCATCCCTCCTGTCTCTCTGCCTCTAGCTCCTCCCTGTCTGTCTCACCCATAGCTTCATCCCTCTCTGTCTCTCTGCTCTAGTTCTCCCCCTTGATCATATCTGCCTCATAGTTTCATTCCTCCTGTCTCTCTGCCTCTAGCTTCCTTCCCTGTCTCCACCCATAGCTCATCCCTCCTTAGTCTGTCTGTCTCTAGTCCTCCCTCCCTGTCTGTCTCTAGCTCCTCCCTCCTATGTCTGTCTAGCTCTCCCTCCTGTCTCTCTGCCTCTAGCTCCTCCCTGTCTGTCTCCACCCATAGTCATCCCTCCTGTCTCTCTGCCTCTAGCTCCTCCCTGTCTGTCTCCACCCATAGCTCATCCCTCCTGTCTCTCTGCCTCTAGCTCCTCCCTGTCTGTCTCCACCCATAGTCATCCCTCCTGTCTCTCTGCCTCTAGCTCCTCCCTGTCTGTCTCCACCCATAGCTCATCCCTCCTGTCTCTCTGCTCTAGCTCCTCCCTGTCTGTCTCCACCCATAGCTCCTCCCTCCTGTCTCTCTGCCTCTAGCTCCTCCCTGTCTGTCTCCACCCATAGCTCCTCCCTCCTGTCTCTCTGCCTCTAGCTCCTCCCTCTGTCTCCACCCATAGCTCATCCCTCCTGTCTCTCTGCTTCTAGCTCCTCCCTGTCTGTCTCCACCCATAGTCCTCCCTCCTGTCTATCTGCCTCTAGCTCCTCCCCCTGTCTCCACCCATAGCTCATCCCTCCTGTCTCTCTGCCTCTAGCTCCTCCCGCGTCTCCACCCATAGCTCATCCCTCCTGTCTCTCTGCCTCTAGCTCCTCCCTGTCTGTCTCCACCCATAGATCATCCCTCCTGTCTCTCTGCTCTAGCTCCTCCCTGTCTGTCTCCACCCATAGCTCATCCCTCCTGTCTCTCTGCCTCTAGCCCTCCCTGTCTGTCTCCACCCATATCCATCCCTCCTGTCTCTCTGCTCTAGCTCCTCCCTGTCTGTCTCCACCCATAGCTCATCCCTCCTGTCTCTCTGCCTCTAGCTCCTCCTGTCTGTCTCCACCCATAGCTCATCCCTCCTGTCTCTCTGCTCTAGCTCCTCCCTGTCTGTCTCCACCCATAGATCCTCCCTCCTGTCTCTCTGCTTCTAGTCTCTCCCTGTCTGTCTCCACCCATAGCTCATCCCTCCTGTCTCTCTGCCTCTAGCTCCTCCCTGTCTGTCTCCACCCATAGCTCATCCCTCCTGTCTCTCTGCTTCTAGCTCCTCCCTGTCTGTCTCCACCCATAGCTCATCCCTCCTGTCTCTCTGCCTCTAGCTCCTCCCTAGTCTGTCTCCACAGCTCCTCCCTCCTATGATTGTCTTTGCTTCTAGCAAATGGGAGCCTATGTGAACTGAAGATCTATGATGAACATTTGAGGTGATGTCTGCTGTATAAACTATTAAACGACAGCTGATCACCAAACAGGCGGCTGATCGGCGGTGGTTTAGTGTAAGTGTAAATGGACCTCAGGAGCGGTTTAAGGATGCGCCTAAAACTGTGACCCTATTTGTATAGGTAAACCCTTAATATTAATGATGGCACAATGTGCCCGTAATGATCAAAAATACCCTAACAATCCAGCTCTCTCTGGATACCCGAATCCTGACTGACCAGCTGTCGCTGATCCTTTATTATGCAGTAATGTCTCAATGAATTGTATTACTTCCAATGAAATCAATAATTCTTCCGTTTACAAGCCCCTCGTTTTATCCTTCTCAGTTTAACGCTTCTGTGTAAAGGAAGAGCGACATGTCCGGCATTGTAAGCAGAAGAGGCCGTCAGCAAGAAGCTCCCAGTGCTGGTGTGAACGCAGCCCAAGACCAGGACCTCTGTGGCACAGAACATGGTGTAGTGACGGTCACGTGACTCTTCAACACTACAACTAAATGTGTAGGGAATAATGATAAGGGAATGGCAGTTACGGGCAGGGTGACCAGGGAAGACTAGTCTGACCCTAGTCTAGGAATCCTGAATGACCCTGATCCCGAAGGTATCGCTGATGGTGAGAAGGTTCAAGCCTCCAGCCTCTCCCTAAAACTCCTCCACCAGCCCTGCGCTATTTCCCCTTCACCTCCCTCCACAGAACTGGGATACAGCAACTCCAAAGGAAAGGACTTAAGCTAAACAAACACACACACAGGTCAGCACAACACGGCTTCCAGGCATAGAGTGAAACTCTATCAGCAGCACCACCTGGTGGAAGAAGAGGCTACTTAAAGGCCAGGGGGAGGGGAGTTCAGGTGAGTCACACATTAACCCCTCAACCAGCAGTTGTACCTAATAGTGAATGCAGTTCTTGAGCACAACACAGGAGGCCAGGACCTTCACAACTATCAACCATGCAACTCTTAAAGACAAACACATACACAGCAGCATCCAGCAATGCCAGAGCCAAATAAGCGCATGACACTAAACCTCAACATCTTACTGAAAGAGATACTTCATTCTAAGACAAATGGAAGTCAGAGAGCAGATGCCATTGACTGAAAGCTGTTATATTATGTGGAGCAGAGACATACTGACTACACTTATACAAAGCAGCCCACATCATCACCCACCGCATAAAGAGCCCGATGACAATTTAGGATTTTGTTAGTTAATTCTGTATTATAAAGCATAATATAGAAACAGTGGGCACAAAAGCACCAACTTAACACATGGGATTAAAGGGAATCTGTCATCAGGTTTTTGCTACAGGATCTGACGGCAGCACGATGTAGGGACAGGGACCCTGATTCCAATTATGTCACTTGGTTTACTGGGTGCAGTTGTGTTAGGATCACAGTTTTCTCTGCTGTGGATCGTGGAATGCTGGGCCCTGTATAACCCCACCCACACCACTGATTGGCAGTTTTCTGTGTATAACCCCACCCACATCACTGATTGGCAGTTTTAATGAATAACCCCACCCACACCACTGATTGGCAGCTTCCAATATATAACCCCGCCCACAACACTGATTGGCAGCTTTTCTTGAACACTGTGCATAGGCAGAAAGCTGTTAATCAGTGGTGGAGATTCGGTCTGACTAGGAGGAATAAAACACCTAATCTTGTACTGATAATCTCCTGTCGAAAAACAGTGGATTTATTGAAACTACAATACACAGCCCAGTAAGTGACATCACTGGAATCAGGGTCATCAAGAAGCTCTCAGATTACATAGCAAAAAACTTCTGACAGATTCTCTTTAAGGAGAAAGAACTTCCTGTGTACTAAAGAGTCACATGATGCAACACATGATCCCTCTCAGCCACTCAGCAGCTCTGTAAAGAGTCATATGATAGGAGTTAACCTTTTTCAGAGTTAGAATGTCTGAGAATGTAAAACTGATGAGTTATTGGTAGGATGGGTTATCAGTGTCTGGTCGAAGGTAGTGTGACTGCCAGCTCCGATGGGTCATCAGTGTCTGGTCGGTGGTAGTGTGACTGCCAGCTCCGATGGGTCATCAGTGTCTGGTCGGTGGTAGTGTGACTGTCAGCTCCGATGGGTCATCAGTGTCTGGTCGGTGGTAGTATGACTGCCAGCTCCGATGGGTCATCAATGTCTGGTCGGTGGTAGTGTGACTGCCAGCTCCGATGGGTCATCAGTGTCTGGTCGGTGGTAGTGTGACTGCCAGCTCCGATGGGTCATCAGTGTCTGGTCGGTGGTAGTGTGACTGCCAGCTCCGATGGGTCATCAGTGTCTGGTCGGTGGTAGTGTGACTGCCAGCTCCGATGGGTCATCAGTGTCTGGTCGGTGGTAGTGTGACTGCCAGCTCCGATGGGTCATCAGTGTCTGGTCGGTGGTAGTGTGACTGCCAGCTCCGATGGGTCATCAATGTCTGGTCGGTGGTAGTGTGACTGCCAGCTCCGATGGGTCATCAGTGTCTGGTCGGTGGTAGTGTGACTGCCAGCTCCATGGGTCATCAGTGTCTGGTCGGTGGTAGTGTGACTGCCAGCTCCGATGGGTCATCATGTCTGGTCGGTGGTAGTGTGACTGCCAGCTCCGATGGGTCATCAGTGTCTGGTCGGTGGTAGTGTGACTGCCAGCTCCGATGGGTCATCAGTGTCTGGTCGGTGGTAGTGTGACTGCCAGCTCCGATGGGTCATCAATGTCTGGTCGGTGGTAGTGTGACTGCCAGCTCCGATGGGTCATCATGTCTGGTCGGTGGTAGTGTGACTGCCAGCTCCGATGGGTCATCAATGTCTGGTCGGTGGTAGTGTGACTGCCAGCTCCGATGGGTCATCATGTCTGGTCGGTGGTAGTGTGACTGCCAGCTCCGATGGGTCATCAGTGTCTGGTCGGTGGTAGTGTGATGCCAGCTCCGATGGGTCATCAGTGTCTGGTCGGTGGTAGTGTGACTGCCAGCTCCGATGGGTCATCAATGTCTGGTCGGTGGTAGTGTGACTGCCAGCTCCGATGGGTCATCATGTCTGGTCGGTGGTAGTGTGACTGCCAGCTCCGATGGGTCATCATTCTGTGTGTAGTGTGACTGCAGTCGATGGTATGTGTGTCGTGTAGTGTGACTGCCAGCTCCGATGGGTCATCAGTGTCTGGTCGGTGGTAGTGTGACTGCCAGCTCCGATGGGTCATCAGTGTCTGGTCGGTGGTAGTGTGACTGCCAGCTCCGATGGGTCATCAGTGTCTGGTCGGTGGTAGTGTGAATGCCAGCTCCGATGGGTCATCAGTGTCTGGTCGGTGGTAGTGTGACTGCCAGCTCCGATGGGTCATCAATGTCTGGTCGGTGGTAGTGTGACTGCCAGCTCCGATGGGTCATCAGTGTCTGGTCGGTGGTAGTGTGAATGCCAGCTCCGATGGGTCATCAGTGTCTGGTCGGTGGTAGTGTGACTGCCAGCTCCGATGGGTCATCAATGTCTGGTCGGTGGTAGTGTGACTGCCAGCTCCGATGGGTCATCAGTGTCTGGTCGGTGGTAGTGTGACTGCCAGCTCCGATGGGTCATCAGTGTCTGGTCGGTGGTGGTAGTGTGACTGCCAGCTCCGATGGGTCATCAGTGTCTGGTCGGTGGTAGTGTGACTGCCAGCTCCGATGGGTCATCAGGGTCTGGTCGGTGGTAGTGTGACTGCCAGCTCCGATAGGTCATCAGTGTCTGGTCGGTGGTAGTGTGACTGCCAGCTCCAATGGGTCATCAATGTCTGGTCGGTGGTAGTGTGACTGCCAGCTCCGATGGGTCATCAGTGTCTGGTCGGTGGTAGTGTGACTGCCAGCTCCGATGGGTCATCAGTGTCTGGTCGGTGGTAGTGTGACTGCCAGCTCCGATGGGTCATCAGTGTCTGGTCGGTGGTAGTGTGACTGCCAGCTCCGATGGGTCATCAGTGTCTGGTCGGTGGTAGTGTGAATGCCAGCTCCGATGGGTCATCAGTGTCTGGTCGGTGGTAGTGTGACTGCCAGCTCCGATGGGTCATCAGTGTCTGGTCGGTTGGGTAGTGTGACTGCCAGCTCCGATGGGTCATCAATGTCTGGTCAGTGGTAGTGTGACTGCCAGCTCCGATGGGTCATCAGTGTCTGGTCGGTGGTAGTGTGACTGCCAGCTCGATGGGTCATCAGTGTCTGGTCGGTGGTTAGTGTGACTGGCAGCTCCGATGGGTCATCAATGTCTGGTCGGTGGTAGTGTGACTGCCAGCTCCGATGTGTCATCAGTGTCTGGTCGGTGGTAGTGTGACTGCCAGCTCCAATGGGTCATCAGTGTCTGGTCGGTGGTAGTGTGACTGCCAGCTCCGATGGGTCATCAATGTCTGGTCAGTGGTAGTGTGACTGCCAGCTCCGATGGGTCATCAGTGTCTGGTCGGTGGTAGTGTGACTGCCAGCTCCGATGGGTCATCAGTGTCTGGTCGGTGGTAGTGTGACTGGCAGCTCCGATGGGTCATCAATGTCTGGTCGGTGGTAGTGTGACTGCCAGCTCCGATGTGTCATCAGTGTCTGGTCGGTGGTAGTGTGACTGCCAGCTCCGATGGGTCATCAGTGTCTGGTCGGTGGTAGTGTGACTGCCAGCTCCTGTGTATCAGCTGTTCCTGTTGTCGTTGCCGCAGGCTGGAGCTGCTCGGTTGCGGAGCTGGGCAGTGCAGCTCTGTTAATTGTATGGCGGCCACGGTCGGGTACTGGAGAACGGCTCTATTCGGATACACAGTACCCCGCCACAGCCTCTAGTGCACTGAAGGAGCTGTGCTATGTAACTTCACAACTCAGTATTTGCAGCTGATGGCGGTGGCTCCGGGGTAGCTGATTGGCGGGGGTATTGGGTATTGAACTCCCACTGATCAGACATTGATGACGTATCCTAAGGATAGGTTATCAACATTAAAGTCCCAAACAACCCCTTTAACATTAGAAGTCCCAGAGAGGGGTCATTTAATATTTCTACCTTTGGAACCCAGAGACGGGTCGAATGACCGGAAGGATTTTAGGCCACATTTGCAAATGAAAGGATGCTAATTGGAGCCATCAGAGTTGTTGGTTTGGACTAAGGGTCATATGACCCTCTTTCGGGACTTCAGGAGGAAGCTTGAAATTTCTGGGACTTCTAGTGTTAAGCAATTTTCACAAAGGTTCATTACCAGCAGCACAACATTGGTGCCCAAAATGAACCAATTACACATATCAGGCTAAGCAGAGACTGTGCCCCCCTCCCTCACCCTCATGAATTTTAGCATATTACATAGGACGACACCGTACCTGGAGGCGTCTGTATGACACAAAGCTTGAGCCACAGTAGGATCACTGAGAATACGCCGCCCCGTTATCCGCTCACATATTATACAGATCTTTGTGTGATTTCTCTAGTATGTGAGGCCAACGCCATTAACTCTTCGACGTCAGGCCCGGCAAACCTAAAGCGGGAATTTCTAGGCAGCACGGTGGATAAATCTTGGCAGCGCAACTGCAGAGAAATAAATCTGAATCCCGTAAAGTGCGGAGCCTCCGAGTATCCAGAACCTCCAATGTTTATTTCATTTCCCGGCTCAGATAAACCCTTTTTTCGGAGGCAGATTTATACCCCCTTTCTCTCGTCCTCCTTCCAATCTGATAAAGAAAGTTGTAATCGCGGCACGAGATTTCTTTCCGTGGTAAACATATTTATTTTTTTTATTTGGGGGCAGTAAATGTTTATGCCGGAATATTTAGTTTTGAGGGTGAAGTATATTGCTGCTTTTCCACCGGTTTGGTTGGAGATCAGAGAGTGTAATAGATGCGATTCTCCCCACACAGCGGCTCCATGGCTTCCAGTCATACAGCAGCTCCACAGCCTTCCATCATGCGCCGGCTCCATGGCTTACCGTCACACGGTGGCTCCACGGCCTCCAGTCACACGGTGGCTCCACGTCCTTCCGTCACACGGTGGCTCCACGGTCTCCAGTGATACGGCGGCTCCACGGCCTCTAGTGATACGGCGGCTCCACGGCCTCCAGTGATACGGCGGCTCCATGGCTTCCAGTCATACAGCGGCTCCACGGCCTCCAGTCATACGGCGGCTCCATGGCTTCCAGTCATACAGCGGCTCCACAGCCTTCCATCATGCGCCGCTCCATGGCCTCCAGTCACACGGTGGCTCCACGTCCTTCCGTCACACGGTGGCTCCACGGCCTCCAGTCATACAGCGGCTCCACGGCCTCCAGTCATACGGCGGCTCCACTGCCTCCAGTCATACGGCGGCTCAACGCTTTCCATCATACGGCAGCTCCACGGCCTCCAGTCATACAGCGGCTCCACGGCCTTCCATCACACGGTGGCTCCACGGCCTCCAGTCCAATCATACAGTGGCTCCACAGCCTTCCATCACACGGTGGCTTCCACGGCCTCCAGTCATACGGCGGCTCCACGGCCTTCCATCATACAGCAGCTCCATGGCCTCTGGTCACATGGCAGCTCCACGGCCTTCCATCACACGGTGGCTCCATGGCCTCCAGTCATACGGCGGCTCCACGGCCTTCCATCACACGGTGGCTCCATGGCCTCCAGTCATACGGCGGCTCCACGGCCTTCCATCACACGGTGGCTCCACTGCCTTCCATCACACGTGGCTCCACGGCCTCCAGTCATACGGCAGCTCCACGGCCTGCGGTCACATGGCGGTTCCACGGCCTTCCATCACAAGGCGGCTCCACGGCCTCCAGTCATACGGCGGCTCCACAGCCTTCCATCACACAGTGGCTCCACGGCTTCCAGTCACACGGTGGCTTCAAGGCCTCCAGTCACACGGCGGCTCCACGGCCTTCAGTCACACGGCAGCTCCACGGCCTTCCATCATACAGCGGCTCCATGGCCTCCGGTCACATGGCGGCTCCACAGCCTTCCATCACACGGCGCCTCCATGGCCTCCAGTCATACGGCGGCTCCACGGCCTCCAGTCATACGGCAGCTCCACGGCCTCCGGTCACACGGTGGCTTCATGGCCTCCGGTCACACGGTGGCTTCACGGCCTCCGGTCACACGGCGCCTCTGGTAGACAGGGGATTACATCTCTCAATTATAAATAAATGTAAAGATAAACAAAAGCTTTTCTTAGTGGATTTTACTCTTATTACTTTGTTCTTCATTAGATTTTCTTTATTGAAGGGATCTATGACATCAGCTGCTCCACGAGGTTTTCATTCATTTCTATGTTTGGATACCAAGGAATAAACGAATGAAGTGAAGGCTGTAACCCATCAAATGTCATTTTCTTATATGTTAAGAAAATAATAATTGAGAAAGACTCCTTTAAATACCTTCTACATATTCCTTTCAAAGTCCATTGTCCTAGATACTCAGCTGAGATGGCTAAGAAACGAGGTAGAGCGGCATTTTATGGTTGCAGTCGCGTCCACAGGATGGTGTCCACTGACACCACAGGTCACTAAGTGGAGTACTCAAGCCAACATGGGCCGATGCCGGGGGCCGCCGGCATGGAGGAACCATGACAGCCTGGCAAACAGGCTGGAGATTCTCTGAGCATGAAATGGGACGTTGAGTGGGGGAAAGTCTACACCAATAACTTTATGAAGTAACCGTGGCAAATATATCAAAGCTGAAGCTGGCAGCGGACTATCAAGGGTTGTCTACTATTGCATTAAGATCATCCGGTCCGCACTCCCCTTAATGTGCTGCACAGATATGGGATGGCACAACCAACTCAATCGTAAAGAGAAATACTGGCACAATGCAAGAGAATTCTTTTCTTGCAGAAACTGTATTTCCAAGTAGTCATACATGTCACATAATGACGTGTCCAGCTTTTACATCTTCAGCCTCTTTCAAATGTTACCTACTTGTTACTTATCCTAAAGGTCAGGGGCGTTCGTTGAAAGCTTGGGTAAAAGTTTGATTCAGGGGCCCTCAGGGGCCCTCAGCTGCCAGGACAACAATTTATTGGGTTACTGCAATCAATTTACGGTCACCCAATGGCAATGACGAAGGGGCTTCTCTGTGTAACTGCTGTCAATCTGCTGCGATCAGAGCTATCTCCAACTACATCACATACCACCTGGTGTCTGCTGTGCAACACAGCCAGCATCTGCCAGGCTAAGTGCATGAGTCTACCCTGTACATCTCCTTCCAACTTCTGCCCTCCATACCTGGGGGACTTCAGGAGTAGAGGGCATTCAATGCCGCTCCTTCCCTAAGTCACAGGCCCTATAGAAGTCACAGGACCTATAGAAGTCACAGGCCCTATAGAAGTCACAGGCCCTATAGAAGTCACAGGCCCTATAGCAGCCGCACAGTCTGCTGGGAACATCACTGCTCATCAAAGGTCAACATTATCATAGTCATGGACACCCCTGTAAGGTTCATCTAGACGTCCTGATAAATTGTCTGTAACAAGCACCGGACACCTATCTAAGCAGTTGATCGGCAATATTATCTTTCATGTTCATGTAGCCACAACTGTTGGGGGACGGGGAATATTCTACTGATAGACGATCATTTTCATACAACATAACAGATGAGATCAATGATAAAAGAGCTTTTAATAGTTTGACGTCTGACGCTGGGCTTGTTCACACTGGAAAATGATCAGCCAGGGTTGATCACGGCCCCATGTAAAGCGACACGTGAGAGGTGCGCCAAACTAATAGGGGCGAATCATTAAAGTGCACTCGGCATAGAAAAGATAGTCTTATATAGGGGAAAAAAGCCACCATAGCTGTCAGTGCTAGAAGCGCTATTATCATCCATTTATGTATAACTAGCTGTGAGCCCGATGCAAATTCATCGGGATTCTAGAACGTGCATTAATTTGATTATAGTAGATAGCTATTTTTTATTGTATTATTTATTTTGTTTTGTTTTTTTACAATTTTTATTATTACATTTTTTTATTATTTGTTATTTTAATTGAATTTATTTGTATTAAAATTATTTTATTTTATTTAAAAACCGCATCTGCGGCGCCGTTGCGGTAATCCCCATACAAAGTATAGGGGGACTTGTGGCAGGTGCGGCAAAACCGCACTTGGTGACGTCACAGCGTGACATAGCCACGGCGTTTTCTGGGTCCGACACGAAAATGCCTACGGCAATTATATAGTAGATGTGCCCCGCTCTCTACAGACCGTCCGGCCCGGTGCCAGCTCTCCACCTACTTCTGTCGTTCTAACATGAAACAGGAAAATTAGGCTGGAGCCACAATGTATGTAAATGTGAGTCTATTAAGGTGTGCTGCCGTGCATGACACTGCCAGGGATCAGATAAAAATGGAATTTTGATAAAGATGAATATTTTTTGCTATAAAACACGTTATCATCATCCGTCAGCAGCGCCGAGTCTAAAGCTGCAATCTAGCGGGGCCGCCTGTAGGAACCATTTAATCCAGATGGTAAAATACCTGGCAAACGGCATGTGCAGAAAGTGACAAGAACCAATGTATCACACAAAGGATTAATCATCTGTTACACATTACATTACAATACACAGGATATATACACTCTATATACAGTACATACTCCTGTAATACCTGCTGTCACTGATCGGGGTGGGCTGCTGTACCTGGTAGGTTTCTATCACACTGTGTAGGCCACTATCTGAACATACAAATGTCACTCTATATAAATGTATGGAGTGAGAGAGCGAGAGTGTGACAGTAAGCGCTCGTTCAGACGGTCGCAGATTCTGACATCCAAGAGAATAGGGACAATTATACAAACTGCACAGTGATCAGAGTGTCCGTGTGATCAGAGTGTCAGTGTGGTCAGAGTGTCAGTGTGGTCAGAGTGTCAGTGTGGTCAGAGTGGTCAGAGTGTCAGTGTGGTCAGAGTGTCAGTGTGGTCAGAGTGTCAGTGTGGTCAGAGTGTCAGTGTGGTCAGAGTGGTCAGAGTGTCCGTGTGGTCAGAGTGTCCGTGTGGTCAGAGGGTCAGAGTGTCAGCGTGGTCAGAGCGTCAGCGTGGTCAGAGCGTCAGGGTGGTCAGAGCGTCAGCGTGGTCAGAGCGTCAGTGTGGTCAGAGTGTCAGTGTGGTCAGAGCGTCAGTGTGGTCAGACTGTCAATGTGATCTGTGTCAGTGAGCAGAGTGTCGTGTCAGTGATCAGAGTGTCAGTGTGATCAGAGTGTCAGCGTGGTCAGAGCGTCAGCGTGGTCAGAGTGTCAGCGTGGTCAGAGCGTCAGCGTGGTCAGAGCGTCAGCGTGGTCAGAGCGTCAGCGTGGTCAGAGCGTCAGCGTGGTCAGAGCGGTCAGTGTGTCAGTGTGGTCAGAGTGTCAGTGTGGTCAGAGTGTCAGTGTGGTCAGAGCGTCAGTGTGGTCAGAGCGTCAGTGTGGTCAGAGCGTCAGTGTGGTCAGAGCGTCAGTGTGGTCAGAGCGGTCAGTGTGTCATGTGGTCAGAGTGTCAGTGTGGTCAGAGCGTCAGTGTGGTCAGAGCGTCAGTGTGGTCAGACTGTCAATGTGATCTGTGTCAGTGAGCAGAGTGTCGTGTCAGTGATCAGAGTGTCAGTGTGATCAGAGTGTCAGTGTGATCAGAGTGTCAATGTGATCAGTGTCATTGATCAGAGTATCATGTCATTGAGAACAGAGTGTCAGTGTGATCGGAGTGTCAGTGTGATCAGAGTGTCAGTGTGATCAGAGTGTCAGTGTGATCAGAGTGTCAGTGTGATCAGAGTGTCAGTGTGATCAGAGCGTCAGTGTGATCAGAGCGTCAGCGTGGTCAGAGCGTCAGTGTGGTCAGAGCGTCAGTGTGAGCGTCAGTGTGGTCAGAGCGTCAGTGTGAGCGTCAGTGTGGTCAGAGCGTCAGTGTGGTCAGAGCGGTCAGTGTGGTCAGTGTGGTCAGAGCGGTCAGTGTGGTCAGAGTGTCAGTGTGGTCAGAGTGTCAGTGTGATCAGAGTGTCAGTGTGATCAGAGTGTCAGTGTGATCAGAGTGTCAGTGAGAACAGAGTGTCAGTGAGAACAGAGTGTCAGTGAGAACAGAGTGTCAGTGAGAACAGAGTGTCAGTGACATCAGAGTCTGTGGATCTGTATGACAAAGTGCCATTGTGTCCGAAGAATAAAGACACAATTCAGCCAGTTTCTATCTGGTCTCTGGTGATCCTTTTGACAGCAGCACGGACACAACGGCACTTTGTCTACAGATCTACAGGTTTCTCTTTCAAGTCGGTTGCAGCAGCGTCTTTTGACCAGTGTGATCAGAGTGCGGTTCCAGTGTGTTAGTGTGTCAGAGTGTCAGTGTGGTTCAGAGTGATCAAGTGTGGATTCATGAGAGATCGTCAAGGTGAAGTCAAAGTTCGTTGTGATCTTGTGTGTGTTTCAGCTGTCACTTGGATCAATTTTCCAGTGACTTCCCTAGAGTGTCATCGCTACTCCAGTTGTCTCTCCAGTTGATTGTCTTTGGTGCTTCGAGTTTCCACGGTGCTAGTAGCTTCCCTGTGCATCTGTTTATCATGCAAAGTTCCGTCTTTCATTGTGTTGCTTCCTTCCCTCCGGTTGCTCTTCCATTTCTCACTTGCTCCTTCCTTCTCATGTGTTCCTACCTGGATTGTCTCCTTCACTCTTACCCCCAGCTGCTCTTGCCTTCTGTTGCCTTCCTCTGCTCTTCCCTTCTCCTCAGTATGTCTTCCTTACTCCGTTGCTCTTCCTTCACCTTTGTCTGTGCTCCCTTTTTCCCTATCCTCCGTGTTTGCGTCTCAGCTTCTTCTCCTCTGGCTACCTTTGCTCTTCCCTTTGCCCGGTTGTTCCTCTGCTTCCCTTACTTCTGTGTTGCTCATTCCTCTCAGGTTCGTGCTTCTTCCATGTTGGGCTCTTTGTCTTCAGTCTCCAGTGCTCTTCCTACTCGTTGTTCCTATGTTGCTCTTCCTATCTGTCTCTTCTTACTCTGTTGGTCTTCCTTCCTCAGTGGTGCTCTTCCTTCCTCCAGCTGCTCATTCCTTCCTGTTGCTCTTCCTTCCTTGGTTGCTTCTCTTGCTCTTCCTTACTCCTGTTGCTCTTCCTTCTCCTGTTGCTCTTCCTTCTGTCTCTTCCTTCCTGTTGCTCTTTCCTTCCTCCAGCTGCTCTTCCTCCTTTGCTCTTCCTTCTCTGTTGCTCTTCCTTCCTCATTGCTCTTCCTTCCTGTTGCTCTTCCTTCCTCCGTGCTCTTCTTCCTCTGGTTCCTCCCTTGCTCTTCCTACCTTAGGTCTTCCTTCCTCCGTTGCTCTTCCTTCCTGTTGCTCTTCCTTCCTCCAGCTGCTCTTCCTTCTGTTGCTCTTCCTTCCTCTGGTTGCTCTTCCTTCCTATGCTCTTCCTTACTCCTGTTGTCTTCCTTCCTCCAGTGCTCTTCCTTCTGTTGCTCTTCCTTCCTCTGTTGCTCTTCCTTCCTCCGTTGCTCTTCCTTCCTGTTACTCTTTTGTTCCTCCTCTGCTCTTCCTCCGATGCTCTTCCTTCCTGTTGCTCTCCTTACTCGTTGCTCCTCCTTTCCTCCAGTTGCTCTCTTCTCCGTTGTCTTCCTTCTGTTGCTTCTTCCTTACTCCTGTTGCTCTTCCTTCCTCTGTTGCTCTTCTCCATTTCCTGTTGCTCTTCCTTCCTGTTGCTCTTCCCTTCTCGTTGCTCTTCCTTCTCCTTGCTCTTCCTTCCTGTTGCTCTTCCTTCTCTGTTGGTCTTCCTTACTCCTGTGCTCTTCTCCAGTTGCTCTTCCTTCCTGTTGCTCTTTCCTTCCTCCTGTTGGTCTTCTTCCTCCAGCTGCTCTTCCTTTCCTGTTGCTCTTCCTTCCTCCAGTGCTCTTCCTTCCTCTGTTGCTCTTCTCCTTCCTCTGGTTGCTCTTTCCTTCCTCATTGCTCTTCCTTACTCTGTTTGCTTCTTCCTTCTCCTGTTGTCTTCTTCCTCCTCCAGCTGCTCTTCCTTCCTTGCTTCTCTCTGTCTTCCTTCTGCTCTTCCTTACTCCTGTTGTCTTCCTTCCTCTAGCTGCTCTTCCTTCCTTTGCTCTTCCTTCCTGTTGCTCTTCCTTCTCCTGTGCTCTTCCTTCCTCCGGTTGCTCTTCCTTCCTCTTCCAGTGCTCTTCCTTCATGTGCTCTTCCTTCCTCTGGTTGCTCTTCCTTCCTATTGCTCTTCCTTACTCCTGTTGCTCTTCCTTCCTCCAGCTGCTCTTCCTTCCTGTTGCTCTTCCTTACTCCTGTTGGTCTTCCTTCCTCCAGCTGCTCTTCCTTCCTGTTGCTCTTCCTTCCTCTGGTTGCTCTTCCTTCCTCCAGCTGCTCTTCCTCCATCTGCTCTTCCTTCCTCTGGTTGCTCTTCCTTCCTCCAGCTGCTCTTCCTCCATCTGCTCTTCCTTCCTCTGTTGCTCTTCCTTCCTATTGCTCTTCCTTCTCTTCGTTGCTCTTCCTTACTCCGTTGTCTTCCTTCCTGTTACTCTTCCCTCCTCCAGCTGCTCTTCCTTCCTGTTGCTCTTCCTTCCTCTGGTTGCTCTTCCTTCCTATTGGTCTTCCTTCCTGTTGCTCTTCCTTACTCCTGTTGGTCTCTCTTCCGTCCTCCTGTTGCTCTTTCCTTCACGCTTGCTTTCCTTCCTGTTACTCTTCCTTCCTGTTGCTCTTCCTTACTCCTGTTGGTCTTCCTTCCTGTTACTCTTCCCTCCTCCAGCTGCTCTTCCTTCCTGTTGCTCTTCCTTCCTCTGGTTGCTCTTCCTTCCTATTGGTCTTCCTTCCTGTTGTCTCTTCCTTACTCCTGTTGGTCTTCCGTCCTCCAGTTGCTCTTTCTCCGGTTGCTTTCCTTCCTGTTACTCTTCCTTCCTGTTGCTCTTCTTCCTATTGCTCTTCCTTACTCCTGTTATTCTTCCTTCCTCCGTTGCTCTTCCTTCCTACTGTTCTTCCTTCCTGTTGCTCTTCCTACCTCTGGTTATTCTTCCTTCCTCCGGTTGCTTTTCCTTCCTGCTGTTCTTCCTTCCTCCAGTTGCTCTTCCTACCTCTGGTTATTCTTCCTTCCTCCGGTCGCTCTTTCTTACTGTTGCTCTTCCTTCCTCCTGCTCAGAAGTTTGTTGAGCAGTACAGTAAGCGGACAGCAGTTTAATTTGTACGGTTTTATGATACTTTGATAACAGACAATTTCATTAACTCCTGTGATGTCTCCGATGCTTCTGGCACCTTGGAAACATGCGCCATGCCAAGAACGTTATTTATACCCTTTAGTTGGCTGCTCATTAGGAGGAGACAATTTACGAGCACAAACTGATCCGTTTAGAACATGGAGTTTTGTCTTAATTTCAATCTGTATGATTTATAGGTGGAGAACGTCTGCTGTGATATTGGAGGATTCGCTGAACCCCCCCACGTTGTTGTTGCCTATTAGAATACGGGGACTTTTCTATTCCAAAATTAAAGTAGTTTATTTGCAGGAAGGCGGGAAGTTACCGTCATCTCACATTGCAACACGTCCAATCGAGAAGAGACAAAAAATCTACAGGTTTGTGGGTCATCATTTTTGGCCGGAATAAAACCCCCATAATCCAATTATTGGGGTATTGGGAGGGTATAGCGCATTTGGATAATATACACAAAAAAGCAAAGCAAAGTGGGTTTTAGGAGAGCAGTAAAAACCCTCTACAGAAAATTATGAACAGCAACATAAATCGAGACTGTTCCTCTTCAGACGGACTCATTAAAGTGATACTGAGTCTCTGGGCGGCCATAATTCTGCAGGCTGATGCTGCGGAATCACCCCGGTGCTGAGCCGCTTCTTCACCTGCCCCTGCCTCTAATATCTCCCCCCCTTTCTCTGTCGTGCCGCAGCCGCCTGACCTTTAAACTGATGCTAGTTTGCTCTCATGGCTGAAGTGGGAGTTAGAGACCCATAAAACCGCTTCCTCCCTCATTTTGGAGCAGTTGTAATGGCGCAGCTAACCTTTTGTAATGGCCTTGTGCGATATGGGGAAGCAGCTAAAACAAACTATATTTAACCCGTCTGCTGCCAGGTGACACCATGCGGTGGCAATGGACGCAGGAGGCATTAATGTCTGCTTGTGAGACCCCAACAATCACTATTCTGTATAACACGTCTCCAATATGGATCAGATCGCTTTACTGGAGGTGGGGACGTCTGAGCCGAGCTACAATTACACATTATTAGATTAGAATTACACTCCGAAACTGAGAGATTGTAACACCAAGAAGGAAACGTGCGAGAAGTCTGCAAATCACAGGAAGAACCAACACGAAACTGATGAAAAACGTGCGCTGTTCACCATGTCTCTAAAGGTAGCGTCACACACAGCAATGAAAAACGTGCGCTGTTCACCATGTCTCTAAAGGTAGCGTCACACACAGCAATGAAAAACGTGCGCTGTTCACCATGTCTCTAAAGGTACCGTCACACACAGCAATGAAAAACGTGCGCTGTTCACCATGTCTCTAAAGGTACCGTCACAAACAGCAATGAAAAAACGTGCGCTGTTCACCATGTCTCTAAAGGTACCGTCACAAACAGCAATGAAAAACGTGCGCTGTTCACCATGTCTCTAAAGGTACCGTCACAAACAGCAATGAAAAACGTGCGCTGTTCACCATGTCTCTAAAGGTACCGTCACACACAGCAATGAAAAACGTGCGCTGTTCACCATGTCTCTAAAGGTACCGTCACACACAGCAATGAAAAACGTGCGCTGTTCACCATGTCTCTAAAGGTAGCGTCACACACAGCAATGAAAAACGTGCGCTGTTCACAGTGTCTCTAAAGGTACCGTCACACACAGCAATGAAAAACGTGCGCTGTTCACCATGTCTCTAAAGGTACCGTCACACACAGCAATGAAAAACGTGCGCTGTTCACCATGTCTCTAAAGGTAGCGTCACACACAGCAATGAAAAATGTGTGCTGTTCACCATGTCTCTAAAGGTACCGTCACACACAGCAATGAAAAACGTGCGCTGTTCACAGTGTCTCTAAAGGTACCGTCACACACAGCAATGAAAAACGTGCGCTGTTCACCATGTCTCTAAAGGTACCGTCACACACAGCAATGAAAAACGTGCGCTGTTCACAGTGTCTCTAAAGGTACCGTCACACACAGCAATGAAAAACGTGCGCTGTTCACCATGTCTCTAAAGGTAGCGTCACAACACAGCAATGAAAAACGTGCGCTGTTCACCATGTCTCTAAAGGTACCGTCACACACAGCAATGAAAAACGTGCGCTGTTCACAGTGTCTCTAAAGGTAGCGTCACACACAGCAATGAAAAATGTGCGCTGTTCACCATGTCTCTAAAGTTAGCGTCACACACAGCAATGAAAAAGGTGCGCTGTTCACCATGTCTCTAAAGGTACCATCACACACAGCAATGAAAAACGTGCGCTGTTCACAATGTCTCTAAAGGTACCGTCACACGCGGCAATATTGCAGGCAATGTCACTGGCAATTTGCTGGTTGCAGTGAAATCATGGACACATTGTTCTATTTTGTTGCTGTGTACAAATGTAACAATGTGTCCATGATTTCACTGCAACCAGTAAATTGCCAGTGACATTGCCTGCAATATTGCTGTGTGTGACGGTACCTTAAAACAGTCAGGGGAAATGGGCGCACCACTGGTTATTGATCCATTCTATACAGCAAGTGAAAATGGACGTCATGTATGAAGACTAAAGCATCAATGTGTTCACAAAGCATCACAAGGCATGAGCATAACACCGGACTACGAGACAGAAGTCCAGCTATTCCATGATGATAGACGCATCAAATATTGATGGACGGATCAGATATTGATGGAGAGATCAGATATTGATGGACGGAGCAGATATTGATGGAGAGATCAGATATTGATGGACGGAGCAGATATTGATGGGCGGATCAGAGATTGATGGAGAGATCAGATATTGATGGACGGAGCAGATATTAATGGGCGGATCAGATATTGATGGACAGATCAGATATTGATGGACGGATCAGATATTGATGGCCGGAGCAGATATTGATGGCCGGAGCAGATATTGATGGACAGATCAGATATTGATGGACGGATCAGATATTGATGGCCGAGCAGATATTGATGGCCGGAGCAGATATTGATAGACGGATCAGATATTGATGGGCGGATCAGATATGATAGACGGATCAGATATTGATGGACGGATCAGATATTGATGGACGGATCAGATATAGATGGACGGATCAGATATTGATGGAGAGATCAGATATTGATGGACGGATCAGATATTGATGGCGGATCAGATATTGATGGACAGATCAGATATTGATGACGGATCAGATATTGATGGCGGATCAGATATTGATGGGCGGATCAGATATTGATGGAGAGATCAGATATTGATGGGCGGATCAGATATGATGGACGATCAGATATTGATGGAGAGATCAGATATTGATGGGCGGATCAGATATTGATGGACGGATCAGATATTGATGGAGAGATCAGATATTGATGGGCGGATCAGATATTGATGGACGGATCAGATATAGATGGACTATCGGATATTGATGGCGGAGCAGATATTGATGGACGGATCAGATATTGATGGGCGGATCAGATATTGATGGACGGATCAGATATTGATGGACGGATCAGATATAGATGGACTATCGGATATTGATGACGGAGCAGATATTGATGGACAGATCAGATATTGATGGCCGGAGCAGATATTGATGGACAGATCAGATATTGATGGACGGATCAGATATTGATGGCCGGATCAGATATTGATGGACGGATCAGATATAGATGGACGGATCAGATATTGATGGACGGATCAGATATTGATGGACGGATCAGATATAGATGGACGGATCAGATATTGATGGATGGATCAGATATTGATGGACGGATCAGATATTGATGGACAGATCAGATATTGATGGACGAGATCAGATATTGATGGTCGGATCAGATATTGATGGACAGATCAGATATTGTTGGACAGATCAGATATTGATGGACAGATCAGATATTGATGGACGGATCAGATATTGATGGACGGATCAGATATTGATGGCCGGATCAGATATTGATGGTCGGATCAGATATTGATGGTCAGATCAAGATATTGATGGACGGATCAGATATTGATGGACAGATCAGATATTGATGGACAGATCGATATTGATGGCCGGATCAGATATTGATGGACAGATCATATATTGATGGCCGGAGCAGATATTGATGGACAGATCAGATATTGATGGCCGGAGCAGATATTGATGGACAGATCAGATATTGATGGCCGGAGAAGATATTGATGGCAGATCAGATATTGATGGACGGATCAGATATTGATGTGCAGATCAGATATTGATGGACGGAGCAGATATTGATGGACAGATCAATATTGATAGACAGATCAGATATTGATGGACGGATCAGATATTGATGTGCAGATCAGATATTGATGGACGGAGCAGATATTGATGGACAGATCAGATATTGATGGACAGATCAGATATTGATAGACAGATCAGATATTGATAGACGGATCAGATATTGATGGACAGATCAGATATAGATGGACGGATCAGATATTGATGTGCAGATCAGATATTGATGGACAGATCAGATATAGATGGACAGATCAGATATTGATGGACTGATCAGATATTGATAGACGGATCAGATATTGATAGACGATCAGATATTGATGGACAGATCAGATATAGATGGACAGATCAGATATTGATAGACGGATCAGATATTGATAGACGGATCAGATATTGATGTCAGATCAGATATTGATGGACAGATCAGATATTGATGTGCAGATCAGATATTGATGGACAGATCAGATATTGATGGACAGATCAGATATTGATGGCAGATCAGATATTGATGGACAGATCGGATATTGATGGACAGATCAGATATTGATGGCAGATCAGATATTGATGGACAGATCAGATATTGATGGCAGATCAGATATTGATGGACAGATCAGATATTGATGGACAGATCAGATATTGATGGCCGGATCAGATATTGATGGACAGATCAGATATTGATGGGCAGATCAGATATTGATGGGCAGATCAGATATTGATGGACAGATCAGATATTGATGGACAGATCGGATATTGATGGCCGGATCATATATTGATGGCCGGAGCAGATATTGATGGACGATCAGATATTGATGGATGGATCAGATATTGATGGACAGATCAGATATTGATGGCCGGAGCAGATACTGATGGACAGATCAGATATTGATGGATGGATCAGATATTGATGGACAGATCAGATATTGATGGCCGGAGCAGATACTGATGGACAGATCAGATATTGATGGGCAGATCAGAGATTGATGGACAGATCAGACATTGATACTTGGATTAGATATTGATGTAGGGATCACAGATTCCTTATTTTTCCCGGCAGCACTGCATTAAGACTCCTTCTCCTTACTACTAGTTCTCCTAAAGGAATCAGCACTGGAATCTGGAAGAAGCGTCGGCCTAATGTGAAGTCATCCTCCCATCTCTCACATGGAATGAGATTATACAGACGGCAGACAGATGTCTAATAACACCCATCACATTTGCAAAATAAAGGATCCCAGTGGATAAAAGCCTGTATAATGCCAATAAAAAGTTTGTGTGTGTAGGACGGGTGGGGGTGGAGAAGGGGACACTTTCCTAATCCCAAAACACGGGCGTCCCATATTTCTCCATAGTGCAACAAAGAATTTAATAACCTATAACTTATTACAAAGATTTTCACCATAAAGCCATCCATTTTTCCCTAACATAAAGCTAATCCCTTAACATATAGTCTGTCCCGGTGGAAATAAAGGAAGGAAAGCAGATTCGCCTCACACTGGCATTGATAACGCACAAAACGTCTTATCAACTCTGCCAGGAAGAAATATATTCGCTTTCAAGTCTAATTTCATTTCTAATTTATGTTTACAATATTCCTGGTGTTTATTTTCTCCTCTGACTTGCAGTCTGTTATATACACTTGGTTTGTTAATGCTGACACATCGGGGAAAGTGCCCCAGGGAGTTCTGCTTTTCACACGTAAAGTAATTAACGGGTCGTTAACACATTAACTGATTTGCATTCGACATCAGCTAAGTTAGTATAGTAATAATTACCTTCTTCTATGAGCGCCACCTGCTCTTTTCCGATTGGATGTGGACGTGTATCGATATAATCTGTGATCACTACGATCCCCGGATCACCTCCTCTTTATTGTTTCCAGGTCAGCAGCCCTCGTATGACACCCCTTGTATTATGCCCTCGTATGACACCCCTTGTATTATGCCCCTCGTATGACACCCCTTGTGTTATGCCCCTCGTATGACACCCCTTGTATTATGCCCCTCGTATGACCCCCTTGTATTATGCCCCTCGTATGACCCCTTGTATTATGCCCCTCGTATGACACCCTTGTATTATGCCCCTCGTATGACACCCCTTGTATTATGCCCCTCTGCCCTTCGTATGACACCCCTGTATTATGCCCCTCGTATGACACCCCTTGTATTATGCCCTCGTATGACCCCCTTGTATTATGCCCCTCGTATGACCCCCTTGTATTATGCCCCTCGTATGACACCCCTTGTATTATGCCCCTCATATGACCCCCTTGTATTATGCCCCTCGTATGACCCCCTTGTATTATGCCCCTCGTATGACCCCCTTGTATTATGCCCCTCGTATGACACCCCTTGTATTATGCCCCTCGTATGACCCCCTTGTATTATGCCCCTCGTATGACCCCCTTGTATTATGCCCCTCGTATGACCCCCTTGTATTATGCCCCTCGTGTGACACCCCTTGTATTATGCCCCTCATATGAAACCCTTGTATTATTCCACTCGTATGACCCCCTTGTATTATGCCCCTCGTATGACACCCCTTGTATTATGCCCCTCGTATGACACCCCTTGTATTATGCCCCTCGTATGACCCCCTTGTATTATGCCCCTCGTGTGACACCCTTGTATTATGCCCCTCATATGACCCCCTTGTATTATTCCACTCGTATGACCCCCTTGTATTATGCCCCTCGTATGACACCCCTTGTATTATGCCCCTCGTATGACACCCCTTGTATTATGCCCCTCGTATGACACCCCTTATATTATGCCCTTCGTATGACACCCCTTGTATTATGCCCCTCGTATGACACCCCTTGTATTATGCCCCTCGCATGACCCCCTGTACGGCTTCACACACACATGAATTATATATACACCCTCCTCCCCTAGATTGTTTTTTGCTTTGCTTTTCTTTAGAAGAAAAACTGCATGCAGGCAAGAAGTACAAAGACTTATGACAATTATTGCAATTTTTATTTAATCTAAAAAAAAAAAAGCCTGTCTGCATTTTTTTGCTATGTAATGTGAGAGCAGCATGATGTAGGGACTGAGGCCCTGATTCCAGTGATGTCAATTACTGGGCTGTGTGCTACTGATTCACTAAAATCAGTATTTATCAGCAGGAGATTATCACTACAAGGCAAGGTGTCTTGTGCCTCCTAGACAACCTTATCAGTTTAACTCCGCCTCCACAACTGATTGGCAGCTTTCTATACACTGGAAGCTACCAATCAATGCAGGGTACACACTGAAAGCTGCCATTCAGTGGTGTGGTTGGGAATATACATGGAAGTCTGCCAATGAGTGGCGTGGGCGGGGTTATATACAGCTACCAATCAGTGGTGTGGGCGGGGTTATATACAGCTACCAATCAGTGGTGTGGGCGGGGTTACACAAAGCTTAGCATACTGAGCTCTGGAGCATAGAAACCAGTGATTGTATCAAAAGGAGAGCTGGAATCAGGGGTCCAGTACTTATATTATGCTGTTCCCAGATTACCGTACATTGCAAAAACCTACCAGTAGATAAAGGGGACTTTAAATAAGGTTTTTGTATTACATGTAAAACAAATGGTAATTTTTTTGTCATATCACAATCATTAATATAAAAAAAAAAAATAAAAAAAATGACTAACCTTGGAACACATTGGCCTCTAGGGCAATTTGACTGATAACACCTCTATATACAGTATAACACAGGATCCACCATTCACAAAAGGTGATATCACAGCTCACCTCCTCCTGTACAATGACTGATAACACCTCTATATACAGTATAACACAGGATCCACCATTCACAATAGGTGATATCACAGCTCACCTCCTCCTGTACAATGACTGATAACACCTCTATATACAGTAGATCACACAGGATCCACCATTCACAATAGATGATATCACAGCTCACCTCCTCCTCCTGTACAATGACTGATAACACCTCTATATACAGTAGATAACACAGGATCCACCATTCACAATAGATGATATCACAGCTCACCTCCTCCTGTACAATGACTGATAACACCTCTATATACAGTAGATCACACAGGATCCACCATTCACAATAGGTGATATCACAGCTCACCTCCTCCTCCTGTACAATGACTTATAACACCTCTATATACAGTAGATCACACAGGATCCACCATTCACAATAGATGATATCACCGCTCACCTCCTCCTGTACAATGACTGATAACACCTCTATATACAGTAGATAACACAGGATCCACCATTCACAATAGATGATATCACAGCTCACCTCCTCCTCCTGTACAATGACTGATAACACCTCTATATACAGTAGATAATACAGGATCCACCATTCACAATAGATGATATCACCGCTCACCTCCTCCTGTACAATGACTGATAACACCTCTATATACAGTAGATAACACAGGATCCACTATTCACAATAGGTGATATCACAGCTCTCCTCCTCCTCCTGTACAATGACTGATAACACCTCTATATACAGTAGATAACACAGGATCCACCATTCACAATAGGTGATATCACAGCTCACCTCCTCCTCCTGTACAATGACTGATAACACCTCTATATACAGTAGATAACACAGGATCCACCATTCACAATAGATGATATTATAGCTCACCTCCTCCTGTACAATGACTGATAACACCTCTATATACAGTAGATAACACAGGATCCACCATTCACAATAGGTGATATCACAGCTCCCTTCCTCCTCCTGTATAATGACTGATAACACCTCTATATACAGTAGATCACACAGGATCCACCATTCACAATAGATGATATCACAGCTCACCACCTCCTGTACAATGACTGATAACACCTCTATATACAGTAGATAACACAGGATCCACCATTCACAATAGGCGATATCACAGCTCACCTCCTCCTCCTGTATAATGACTGATAACACCTCTATATACAGTAGATAACACAGGATCCACCATTCACAATAGATGATATCACAGCTCACCTCCTCCTGTACAATGACTGATAACACCTCTATATACAGTAGATAACACAGGATCCACCATTCACAATAGATGATATCACAGCTCACCTCCTCCTCCTGTACAATGACTGATAACACCTCTATATACAGTAGATAACACAGGATCCACCATTCACAATAGGTGATATCACAGCTCACCTCCTCCTGTACAATGACTGATAACACCTCTATATACAGTAGATCACACAGGATCCACAATTCACAATAGATGATATCACAGCTCCCTTCCTCCTCCTGTATAATGACTGATAACACCTCTATATACAGTAGATCACACAGGATCCACCATTCACAATAGATGATATCACAGCTCACCTCCTCCTGTACAATGACTGATAACACCTCTATATACAGTAGATCACACAGGATCCACCATTCACAATAGGTGATATCACAGCTCACCTCCTCCTCCTGTACAATGACTGATAACACCTCTATATACAGTAGATAACACAGGATCCACCATTCACAATAGGTGATATCACAGCTCCCTTCCTCCTCCTGTACAATGACTGATAACACCTCTATATACAGTAGATCACACAGGATCCACCATTCACAATAGATGATATCACAGCTCACCTCCTCCTCCTGTACAATGACTGATAACACCTCTATATACAGTAGATCACACAGGATCCACCATTCACAATAGGTGATATCACAGCTCACCTCCTCCTGTACAATGACTGATAACATCTCTATATACAGTAGATCACACAGGATCCACCATTCACAATAGGTGATATCACAGCTCACCTCCTCCTGTACAATGACTGATAACATCTCTATATACAGTAGATCACACAGGATCCACCATTCACAATAGGTGATCACTGACACTATATGATAGGGTCTGAATCTTGTGTCTGACAATTTCAAGAAATAACAAGAAGTTACAGTCTAGTGAATCCCCAGCAGCCAGTGTGACAATGGCAAAATGTATCTATTTTTAATACAGATTTTCCCATGGAAGAAAATATATTGATACAAATGCAAAGAACATGAAAACCTGATTTAACCAATAGTTTGTCTGTGATAAGGGGGCTTTGTGAAGTTGCTTGTTCCGGAGTGTTCCTGCCTCCTGATGTGGCCAATGATGATGGAGAATTGTGGCCGGCGGTGCGGACAGTGATCCAGCCGGCTGCAGGGTAGGACAGCGCTATTGTGACTAGGAAACCGACCACCTCTGACTACAGACACACAGGCTATGAGAAGGAAACCATACCTGTACAAATCCCTTTAAGACCTCATACACATTAGAGAGTCAGCTGAACTGGTTTTGGTGGAAGCAGATGATGACCCTCCAATGTGAATGGGGGCAGAAGATGACAGGATATTGGGCTGTCTGATTTTCAGATGCCTGCTCCATTTCTACCATATCCCCCTCTGTGTCTGAGCGAAATACCCTCAAGATTAACATATGTTAGAAAGGGACCTGAAGCCCCTATGACGGTCTGTCCCCGCCGGAGATGAGTGATGTATTCATGTGTCAGAGGCGATCCCCCACCGCAGACACAGGATGGCGTACACACCGGCGGTGCCCTTTACAATCCACACACCTCGTCGTGAATCACTGGTGGGTGGTGGGGTGAGATCCGCTCACCTTGGATACTGGAGAATTGATGAATGGTGATGACCTTTTTTTTAGGAATGGAAGAAAATAATTTATGATTTTGGCCCTATTAGGCAGAAACTCACATTTACCGGTCCAGTGTCAGAGGAGCCATAAAAGACGAGCAGTAACTTCAGAGAAAGGGAAGCCATCATCACAAAATCATACACTACTTAAAACAGGGTTTTCTGCTAAATGCATTTTATAAAAATATTTTTGGTGATTTTTTTTACATATCATAACCTGTATTAATAAAAAATAACTGCAAAACTTGCAATTTTCACGATGGTGAATTGGACTTTTTTATTTCCTTCAGAAAACAACACATGAACATTAGCAGCAACTGACTGACTCTGACCCTGCTGTGTTTTGTACTGAAGGGTCTAATGAGTATGTGCAAAAATCATCATGAAGGCAGAGGAGGAGGTGAGCTGTGACCTCGCCTATAGGGACCCTGTGTTATTAGCTGTATACAGGTGTGTTATCAGTCATTGTACAGGAGGAGGTGAGCTGTGACATCATCTATAGTGAATGGTGGATCCTGTGTTATCTACTGTATATAGAGGTGTTATCAGTCATTGTACAGGAGGAGGAGGTGAGCTGTGATATCATCTATTGTGAATGGTGGATCCTATGTTATCTACTGTATATAGAGGTGTTATCAGTCATTGTACATGAGAAGGAGGTGAGCTGTGAACTCACCTATAGTGGCCCTGTGTTATTAGCTGTGTACAGATGTGTTATCAGTCATTGTACAGGAGGAGGTGAGCTGTGATATTATCTATTGTGAATGGTGGATCCTGTGTTATCTACTGTATATAGAGGTGTTATCAGTCATTGTACAGGAGAAGGAGGTGAGCTGTGATATCATCTATTGTGAATGGTGGATCCTGTGTTATTAGCTGTGTACAGATGTGTTATCAGTCATTGTACAGGAGGAGGTGAGCTGTGATATCACCTATTGTGAATGGTGGATCCTGTGTTATTAGCTGTGTACAGATGTGTTATCAGTCATTGTACAGGAGGAGGAGGTGAGCTGTGATATTATCTATTGTGAATGGTGGATCCTGTGTTATCTACTGTATATAGAGGTGTTATCAGTCATTGTACAGGAGGAGGTGAGCTGTGATATCATCTATTGTGAATGGTGGATCCTGTGTGATCTACTGTATATAGAGGTGTTATCAGTCATTGTACAGGAGGAGGTGAGCTGTGATATCATCTATTGTGAATGGTGGATCCTATGTTATCTACTGTATATAGAGGTGTTATCAGTCATTGTACATGAGAAGGAGGTGAGCTGTGAACTCACCTATAGTGGCCCTGTGTTATTAGCTGTGTACAGATGTGTTATCAGTCATTGTACAGGAGGAGGTGAGCTGTGATATTATCTATTGTGAATGGTGGATCCTGTGTTATCTACTGTATATAGAGGTGTTATCAGTCATTGCACAGGAGGAGGTGAGCTGTGATATTATCTATTGTGAATGGTGGATCCTGTGTTATCTACTGTATATAGAGGTGTTATCAGTCATTGTACAGGAGAAGGAGGTGAGCTGTGATATCATCTATTGTGAATGGTGGATCCTATGTTATTAGCTGTGTACAGATGTGTTATCAGTCATTGTACAGGAGGAGGAGGTGAGCTGTGATATTATCTATTGTGAATGGTGGATCCTGTGTTATCTACTGTATATAGAGGTGTTATCAGTCATTGTACAGGAGGAGGTGAGCTGTGATATCATCTATTGTGAATGGTGGATCCTGTGTTATCTACTGTATATAGAGGTGTTATCAGTCATTGTACAGGAGGAGGTGAGCTGTGATATCATCTATTGTGAATGGTGGATCCTGTGTGATCTACTGTATATAGAGGTGTTATCAGTCATTGTACAGGAGGAGGAGGTGAGCTGTGATATCATCTATTGTGAATGGTGGATCCTATGTTATTAGCTGTGTACAGATGTGTTATCAGTCATTGTAAAGGAGGAGGTGAGCTGTGAACTCACCTATAGTGGCCCTGTGTTATTAACTGTGTACAGATGTGTTATCTGTGACTGTAATCCTGCCTGTGATTATAAGGAACCTGCTGAAAATTCTACCTCAAAGGGCAGGAAATAAGAATGTAAAAATTGCAAATGTAAAAATCACATTATCCAAAAAAAAAATCACTGCCAAAATGTGTTAAAAAATACAAAATCCATAACGTCTCAATTCATCGAAGTTCTCATGACAGAATTCTTTCCTAAAAAGCTTTGAAAAGTCACAAAGTTTTGACGCAACTCAGCGCTGTGACAAAATGTAGCGACTTTTGCTGTTTTCATGCGGGTTTGTCTCAGCTCAGCTGAAATATGTGAGTCATGGGCAGGATGACACAGGTCACCCAATGCATTACAGGGTGCACCTCTTCATCAATCCGGAGCGTCTGACTCTACCCGGCCCCTCATCTAGAACGCTGATTTTCACAATAGGGGTGTGACTGCTGGAACCTGCAGAAATCAGTAGAATTGGTAAGTTTTTATCCCTAATGAGGACTTTTATTCCCGTTACAAAATGTAGAGGCAGGTCAGATGCCCGAACACTGATCTATAAATGCCACCGAACTGCAATCCAATAGGTACTAAACAGAGCTGCGGTGGAGAACGTGCAATAACAGTACAATGGGGATCAAAGTGCCAGGTTCTAACAATCAGACCACACCAAACAAGTCATAACTCGAATTGGTGTTCATCAATTTACACAACCCATTCATGAAACAAGAGAGTTATCTGCAGAGCTTGCACAGGACGGCATCAGAGCCTCTTCTTTTGATTAGCCAGCCTGGCTCAATTTTACATGGACATCACGTCACAACCCAACCATGATGTCACACCAATCCGGCTAATCAACAGAAGAGGCCCGGATACCGGCAGATAAGAGACGGTAAGGACAGCTCCTGTATGGCGGACCCTGAGTTGGTTGCATGAATTGATTGGCAGCACCTATAGTTATCAATGATCCTGTGGATGGGTAATTGAATGGCAGGACCTGTAGTTATGATCCTGTGGATAGGTAATTGATTGATAGCACCTGTAGTTATCAATGATCCTGTGAATAGGTAATTTATTGGCAGCACCTGTAGTTATCAATGATCCTTTGGAGGGTAATTGATTAATTGATTGGTAACACCTGTAGTTATCAATGATCCTGTGGATAGGCGATAACTATAATCTAGAGTTTTTACTATATGTAAAGTAACCCACCCCAGGGCCGTGGGGTACCCGGTTCTGGGTGTTGATTCTTGGGGGATGTCACTGGGGCCTATTGCCCGGTCCCATGGCCCTGGTGGTCACTTAAAAAGGGAGGATAAACAGTCAATAAAAATAAAAGTGTTTTGTGATGCCACCTACAGTTCCAGTAATGTTACCGACACTGAGGTACAGTCCTCCGGGGTGATGATGGGGCAGCAAGATGGTTACGCTCCCCATAGGTGGAGCAGGATCCCCGGGGCAGTTTTGAATGTGATAGTTACAAGACAGTCTATAATGGGAGCAGGATCAAGGGCAGTAATAACAGTCACACACAGGGTTGATGTTTCTGTACCTTTTACTGATGGTTCAGGTATAGTCCATGGTACAGGCATTGATGGTACAAGTCTGGGTCTCTGGAAACAGTTCAGGATCTCCACACCCGGCGAGTTATGAGGCCTCCTTGCTGCGCTGTGTGTGCTTCTAGTCCTGAGGTGTCTAGAGCTAAGCCCTGACCCTCTCCTGTGGTCCTCACTTGTGTGGCAGGCTCTGCTGTCGGCACCGCTGTATCCACTGCGGTCCCTGGCTCTGCAAAATGGCTGTGCCTCAAGTGCTGCTGTGGCCAGGAGATCTGGAGTCTCCCTGGTCCCCGGTCTTTATGCTGGGAAAACAATTCCCTTCAGTCATGGACTCCGGTGCCCCAGTTTCAGGCGCTGTTCCTTTGGGGCGAATTGGTATGGCTCCACTCCCCCTGCCACTACTACCCCTTGCCTCCGACCTTTGCTCTAGCGTCCCTCATGCAGGTTAGCAGTGATCACTGGTAAGGCTTAGCACAGCTCAGTCACCAGGACATCTTCACAGTCCTACCTGGAACTGCACTGCCTAACTAACTCCGCCTCCAGGCCTGAATTTATAGGGGATCTAGCCTGAAGTCGGCAAGTAGAGCTCCCCCTTCAGGTCTGGAGTGGAAGGTGTTGTGTGTGGGCTTATCTGATATGGAGATCCTTCTCTGTCCCAGTTGTATCTGTGGCAACCGAACCCTGGGGTGCCACAAACGGACCATGGGTTTGTAAAGAAACCTTGTAATTTCCTTGTAAAGCTTCGTTCTTGTGTAATGAGATCTTATAATACTCTTCTATGGCATATAAGTGGCTGCCTGGATCCAGCCGTATTGGCCTTAAAGCACAATTGAAAGTTATTGTGCCATCTGCTCCTCGTCCGTGTGTCCTAGGGTCTTGTGTCCTCTCCAGCTTTCTGTTGGCATTACAATGCATTGGCCTGATTTTGGTAATTGAGGAGGCACAGTGAGCGGGAATAGTGGGGGGTGGGGGCAGTTCATAACCATTTTCAAGGTAATTCGTTATTCAGACCCCGAGAGAAACATGCAAATCTACTACTGAGCAACTACTTATTACATGCCCCGGGCCCATGCTGTACACGGAGAGCTGCCCTGGTCTTTGGAGAACATGCTAATTAGATGGACAGAGATGCCGAAAATCGAAAACCAGGTCAAGCAGCAGAAATCCTTCAGGAGGGGTCTGGACGCTACCCTCCTCAAAAGGGAGAAAAAATACAGGACAGAATAAATTATCTGTGTCCTGCGGAATTGAAATGGACGTAACGGTTAAAGTTTAGAGCTTAACTTGATTGCAGTGGACTTTTGATATAATACTATGAATAAAACATTATGCGAAATCCCAATCTGAAATTAAACTTGCCCTGGGTTATATCTGTCTGTGCGATCTGCATAGGAGATGAGCTGTTGTGTAAATTAAAGCTAATATTCTGCACCCTGAGACTGCGATGGGGGGTTTATATCCGCGGCACCGCGCGCCCCTCTGCACCTAAATCTTTTATCAGATGTTTTCTGCTATTCGCTTTCTCTCTCTCTCTTTTTTTATCTCCTGTTCGAGAAAAGGAATCAGATTTAGAAGCTAATAAAGTCTTGGATTACGAGGCCAGGAAAAGTCTGGGGCTAATCTTCTGCCAAGAGAATGGGATTGTTGAATTACCCCGTGATGCTAAACTGCACAAAGGGAAGAAAGAAGAGACGCATTAATGGATATGAGATGTCCATGGTCTCCTACACGTTGGCACAAAGGGTTATGTGCTGATCTACACACAGAGGGGGGTCTTAGTTTACTACAAAAATTGCTACATACATCAATGTGCCATTAAAAGTTTACTAAGGCCCCCCGCATACATGAGACTAATGTGAGCTGAACCTGGTGACACTGACGGGACGTGACAGTCTGATATGTATGAGGGCGCCGACACTGATCTCTGGAAAGATTGTCACTCCGAAATCAGACATGGGTGATCACATTGTTCTCCTAGAGATTAACCATCAGCCAATGAGTCAGGGGCTTTCTGATAGAAAACACAGGAGCGCTCGGCCAAGCAGGAAACAGAGCGGCCGACAGACATCCAATCCTATGACCAGCCCTGGCCTACACAGACCGAACGGTGGAGCGGTACCACCGCCAATCAGTAAACCTTTACCCATCAGCGATCAATTACACCAAAGGGATGGCTGTGCACTCAGTGATCTATACTAAAGTTATGCCATAGTTCTCAGCAGTTACAAACGACAATGAACAACCAAGAAAAATGATTTCATCCACAGCAAGATAATGGTGAAGCCACGGCTGTGGAGTCAGAGTCACAGTCAGAGTCAGAGTCACAGTCACAGTCAGAGTCACAGTCACAGTCAGAGTCAGAGTCACAGTCAGAGTCACAGTCAGAGTCACAGTCAGAGTCACAGTCAGAGTCACAGTCAGATGTTTGACTCCACAGCCCTGGGTGAAGCATTTCCAATCATACTCATCCACAATGGTCTTGCCGTGTACATGCCGTGAGTCTGTCTATAGATTATCAGCAGTGTGTTGTCATATTTATGGCATCTGAAGAGATCTCCTGCTCCGTCATGTGATCAGCAGACATGTTTACATGGACCACCGCTCAGAAGCAGGCGATCCACCAGGTCATCAGCTCCTCTAACAATGGCCCCAACACAGTAGTGAGCTGACCAATCATTAAACCAGCAGCCATTGCCCTGAGACATACGGGAGAGTTCTGGAGAGGAAGCTGCTGACCGCAAGGGTCATCTCCAGTGGGAACAAGACACTAGTCCAGCACGTCGTACCCTTCTGTCATTGGGAAGAGAGTGAGGACACCCCATACACATTCAGGGGTACGGTGGATTGGATTGAGGCAGAGGAGACAAACCTCGACTCCACAGCTCTGATGACCACTCTGTTTCTTTCGGCATCTGTGGTCCAGTCTCATGACGGTGGCATTTTAATTGGTTCTAGGCCTTGTATCCAGATAACCACTTAAAAAGAGAACCTGTTAGGGCAACTTCATTATAGAAAACTAGTAATATAGCAGTAAAGATCCTAGAACAACAATAAAAACGATACCTGTGTTGTATCAATGTGATGCTCCAGCGCGGGGAAATCAAGCTTTGAAGCCAAAGGCAAAAATGAATCTGGCAGTGAGTTGAGGCGGTGACCACCGGCGCGCCCCCGGCTCATCTGCATGTGGCTTCAGAGCTGGATTCTCAGCGCTGGCACATCACATTACTACAATACAGGTAGCAATATAATTCATGTACTAGGACCTATGGAGAAATACATATAGAAAACATCTTGGAGATGCCTCTGATTTCTTGAGCCGCCGCCAAAGCTCTTATTTTACAGTTAATGCAGATAAAGTGTCTCTACATGCAATTAACACATATAGGAAGATATTAGGTGAAATGTGATTTTATCATTCACCATCCAGTCCGCACCTGATTTCACTTTCTCATCTCCCCATGAAATAAAACAGTTAATGTGCTAATTACAGTAATTAAGTGTTGCCAATTTAATTACAGCTGAGAGTATTAACGGCGGTAACATTTGGTGGGAGTGCAGAATAAGAGCGTTCCGCGTCCGTCCTCCGCACACTGGCACCTAATGGGCACCTCCTACGCCCCCTCATCCCCGCACGCTCCTCATCTGACACTACAGTGATAGGTTCACACTGCAAAACTTGTCAGGCTTCAAGCAGGAGGCAGCTAATTAGCTGCTAGGTTAATGAGTGTGATGGCTCTTGACAGCGTTTTGTTTCAGCTCGTGCTGTATTTAAACAATAAATGATGGCGTGGCAGAGACAGGGCGATCATAACAAACTCCTCCATTTGGGAAAATCTGAAGCAGATCTGAAATGTTCAGAATGACGCGGGTCATATGTCCCCAGAGTGGGACGGATACAACCACAGAGCGTTCATCCTACATTGGTCAGTGTCAGGGGCGTAACTAGAACTGGCAGGGCCCCATAGCAAACTTTTGAACGGGGCCCCCTCCAAGACACGCCCCCAATGACACGCCCCCTTCAAGACACACCCCCTTACCGAATCGGTGTTAACAGTCTGACGCCACCCAGTTTACCGTATATACTCGTGTATAAGCCGACCCCCCTACTTTTGCCCCCAAAACCTGGGAAAACCTATTGACTCGTGTATAAGCCGAGGGTGGACCCCAGCATAGGTATACAGCCCCAGCAGTGTGGTATACAGGCCTCCCCAGTGGTAGTATACAGCAGCCTCCCCAGTGGTATATACAGGCCCCAGCAGTATATACAGTAGCCCCAGTGGTATACAGCAGCCTCCCCAGTGGTATATACAGGCCCCAGCAGTATATACAGTAGCCCCAGTGGTATACAGCAGCCTCCCCAGTGGTATATACAGCAGCCCTAGTGGTATACAGCAGCCTCCCCAGTGGTATATACAGCAGCCCCAGTGGTATACAGCAACCTCCCAGTGGTATATACAGCAGCCCCAGTGGTATACAGCAACCTCCCCAGTGGTATATACAGGCCCCAGCAGTATATACAGCAGCCCCAGTGGTATACAGCAACCTCCCCAGTGGTATATACAGGCCCCAGCAGTATATACAGTAGCCCCAGTGGTATACAGCAGCCTCCCCAGTGGTATATACAGGACCCAGCAGTATATACAGCAGCCCCAGTGGTATACAGCAGCCTCCCAGTGGTATATACAGGCCCCAGCAGTATATACAGCAGCCCCAGTGGTATACAGCAGCCTCCCAGTGGGTATATACAGGGCCCCAGTGGGTATATACAGGCCCCCAGTGGGTATATACAGGCCCCAGTGGGTATATACAGTCAGGGCCCCAGTGGGTATATACAGTCAGGGCCCCAGTGGGTATATACAGGCCCCCAGTGGGTATATACAGTCAGGGCCCCAGTGGGTATATACAGGGCCCCAGTGAGTATATACAGGCCCCCAGTGAGTATATACAGGCCCCCAGTGGGTATATAAAGGCCCCAGTGGGAATATACAGGCCCCCAGTGGGAATATACAGGCCCCCAGTGGGAATATACAGGCCCCCAGTGGGAATATACAGGCCCCCAGTGTGTATATACAGGTCCCCCACTCCTCCTCTGCTGCACACGTCACCTGTAAAGGAATACATCATACTTACTTATCTCTGCCGGCTGCCGCTGTCACCGCTCTGCACCGCGCTCCGGCTTCATCTGGCTTCTTCCTGGTTGTGACCGCCGGGCGCAGGCAATGACGTCACAACCAGGAAGAAGCCGGATGAAGACGGAGCGCGGTGCAGAGCGGCGGCAGCGGCAGACGGCAGAGATAAGTAAGTATGATGTATTCCTTTACAGGTGACGTGTGCAGCAGAGGAGTGGGGGGCCTGTATATACACACTGGGGGGGGGTCCTGTAGCTGACCGGATAGCAGCGTAGCGGCGCTGGGTCCGGGCCCCCCACAAAGGCCGGGCCCCAAAGCGACCGCTACGTCTGCTATGCCGGTAGTTACGCCCCTGGTCAGTGTTCAGATGACCTCAATAGGGTCCAGGCACAGAAAAGCCAAAGGCCCAAACACCCATGAAAGTGGGGAAAACTTACAGATTTAGCACGGCCTCGTCAGCCATCGTTTGGGCATTTGTCCCTCTCAATTCCTCTGCAGACGATGGTGTTAGGTGGAGGATGACCCGGCATCTTGTCACAACTGCTGGACAATTGAAGCGTCTGATGACTGATTCTGCTGAAAACCTTCATCCACCAGGGAACATGTTCTGGACTAGTTTTATTCTTTCTATATTTTAGGAAAGAATTTGACCTCATACAAATATCTGCTTTCACTGACTTAAAATCAGCTGATACAGTCCTGTGCCCGGAGAGGGCAAGTATGTCAGCGCTGTCTACATGGGCAGAGCCGCTGAGCTCAGTGATTGTGTGCAGCGCTGTCTACATGGGCAGAGCTGCTGAGCTCAGTGATTGTGTGCAGCAATGTCTACATGGGCAGAGCCGCTGAGCTCAGTGATTGTGTGCAGCGCTGTCTACATGGGCAGAGCCGCTGAGCTCAGTGATTGTGTGCAGCGCTGTCTACATGGGCAGAGCCGCTGAGCTCAGTGATTGTGTGCAGCGCTGTCTACATGGGCAGAGCTGCTGAGCTCAGTGATTGTGTGCAGCGCTGTCTACATGGGCAGAGCCGCTGAGCTCAGTGATTGTGTGCAGCGCTGTCTACATGGGCAGAGCCGCTGAGCTCAGTGATTGTGTGCAGCGCTGTCTACATGAGCAGAGCCGCTGAGCTCACTGATTGTGTGCAGCGCTGTCTACATGAGCAGAGCCGCTGAGCTCACTGATTGTGTGCAGCGCTGTCTACATGGGCAGAGTCGCTGAGCTCACTGATTGTGTGCAGCGCTGTCTACATGGGCAGAGTCGCTGAGCTCACTGATTGTGTGCAGCACTGTCTACATGGGCAGAGCCGCTGAGCTCAGTGATTGTGTGCAGCACTGTCTACATGGGCAGAGCCGCTGAGCTCAGTGATTGTGTGCAGCGCTGTCTACATGGGCAGAGCCGCTGAGCTCAGTGATTGTGTGCAGCACTGTCTACATGGGCAGAGCCGCTGAGCTCAGTGATTGTGTGCAGCGCTGTCTACATGGGCAGAGCCGCTGAGCTCAGTGATTGTGTGCAGCAATGTCTACATGGGCAGAGCTGCTGAGCTCAGTGATTGTGTGCAGCGCTGTCTACATGGGCAGAGCCGATGAGCTCAGTGATTGTGTGCAGCGCTGTCTACATGGGCAGAGCCGCTGAGCTCAGTGATTGTGTGCAGCAATGTCTACATGGGCAGAGCCGCTGAGCTCAGTGATTGTGTGCAGCACTGTCTACATGGGAAGAGCCACTGAGCTCAGTGATTGTGTGCAGCAATGTCTACATGGGCAGAGCCGCTGAGCTCAGGGATTGTGTGCAGCAATGTCTACATGGGCAGAGCCACTGAACTCAGTGATTGTGTGCAGCAATGTCTACGTGGGCAGAGCCGCTGAGCTCAGTGATTGTGTGCAGCAATGTCTACATGGGCAGAGCCGCTGAGCTCAGTGATTGTGTGCAGCAATGTCTACATGGGCAGAGCTGCTGAGCTCAGTGATTGTGTGCAGCAATGTCTACATGGGCAGAGCCGCTGAGCTCAGTGATTGTGTGCAGCACGGTCTACATGGGCAGAGCCGCTGAGCTCAGTGATTGTGTGCAGCAATGTCTACATGGGCAGAGCTGCTGAGCTCAGTGATTGTGTGCAGCATTGTCTACATGGGCAGAGCCGCTGAGCTCAGTGATTGTGTGCAGCACTGTCTACATGGGCAGAGCCGCTGAGCTCAGGGATTGTGTGCAGCACCTTTAGAAATATATTTATTAGAACAGTTCTGACATGTTCCATACTTATTTCACCCGCTGTATGTATATCAGTTTTTTTAATCCTCTATCTGACATGTGAAATGCATCAGTAATTTACATGATATAAAATCTGTGTAAATGCCCTAATGACAGACCTTGATAACAGTCCGGCTATAGACTGCGGGCTGTGACCGACGCCACTCAGCTGAGGATTTCCCATTACCTCGGCCCCGGTTCGGTCTGACCCTTATTGTAATGGCGTCATGATGCAGACGAGGACACGAGTATTTTGTACCAATGTCAGATGAACATTTGATTTTTCTATTAATGCAGTATAATCAGGCATATGCTATTAAATTCAATTATAAAGGAACAAGGAAATTGATTAAATCAGATAGCGGAGATTCGAGGAGCGGTTACTGATGACCTGGCACTGAACACACAGATACAGTGTAACTGTATTATATCTATTAGTGCATAAAGCTGTGGTTTCTCTGATCTGAATAATGGACTTACCCTGCGCAGCTAATTAATATAAGTGTTTCCTTGTGTATTAAATGGTGGACTTCGACCCATGTGGAATTAATGAGTTGCTGTCTGTGTGATTTGCCAAACTGGAATCAAGTGGTTAGTGACAGGCAGAGAAGTGTATGAGCCGTCGTGGCATGTTCAGTCCTTACGGAGGACCATGGGATGGCACCAAATGTTTAGTGGGACCCTGCAATATGCCTTCAGTGGGCCCCCCACAATGTGCCTGCAGTGTGCACCCCACATGTGTCTGCAGTGGGCCCCACAATGTGCCTGCAGTGGGCACCCCACATATGTGCCTGAGTGGGCACCCCACAATGTGCCTGAAGTGGGCACCCCACAATGTGCCTGCGGTGGGCACCCCACAATGTGCCTGCAGTGGGCACCCCACAATGTGCTGCGTGGACCCAAAGGCTGCAGTGGGCACCCACAATGTGCTGCTGCGCCCCCACAATGAGCCTGCAGTGGCACCCCACAATGTGCTGCATGGCACCACAATGTGTCTGCGTGGCACCCCACAATGTGTCTGCAGTGGGCACCCCACAATGTGTCTGCAGTGGCACCCCAATGTGCCGCAGTGGCCCCGCAATGTGCCTGCATCCCGAATCTACTGCTAATTACAATTACAATCAGTGTATAGCATTAGGTCCAGCGGCCTGGACTTTCTGACGATGCCTAATTTGATGGCATTTATTTATACAATGTCCCCCTGTCCTCACCGGTCGCCTGTCCCTCTCTGTCCTCACCGGCCGCCTATCCTCAATGTCCACCTGTGTTCACCGGACGCCTGTCCTCACCGGTCGTCTAACCTTAATGTCCACCTGTCCTCACTATACTAAGATTATGGGCGCACACCTCTAGTGTTGGGTGCTAGCATGAAAATATATATGAATACTTACTGAAAGGAGATCTGCTGCACACCAGCACTTCATGCCTTTAAAGGCATGAAGTGCTGGTGTGCAGCAGACCACCTGTCCTCTCTGTCTTCACCGGCCGCCTATCCTCAATGTCCGCCTTCCCCAATGGACGCTTTATAGCAGAAAGTAAAATACCTCATTTATGTCCTTCTTACAGCATCAGATGCATTTTAATTAAAGGGAACCTGTCACCTAATTTTAAGCCCCTACACTATCTCTAGCTGTCCCTACACCTTCCTAGCAGCTCCCTATCTCTCCCTTTCTTATCTAAAGTCTCCCTATGAAAGAAGTGTAAAATAAGATAAAACTTACTGCAGTCCCCGTAGTTAGGGGACTGGGTAGGCGTGGCCACGCTTCCACAGCACTCCTCCATGTTGTAATGCACGCCCCGCTGGGCGGCATTATTCAGGGCCCTCTCTGCCCCCATGTATTTGTAATCTGCCGCCATGTTTGTAGTTCTAAGCACCGGCCGGACGTCACTCCCGGCGCGGTGCATTATGGGGCCGATCACGTGACCGGCCCGGCTTCAGTAAGCGCATTGCGCATGCGCGGAGCCGGGCTGATCACGTGATCGGCCCCATAATGAACTAGGGCCGATCACGTGACCGGCCCCATAATGCACCGCGCCGGAAGTGACGTCCGGCCGGTGCTTAGAACTACAAACATGGCGGCAGATTACAAAGACATGGGGGCAGAGAGGGCCCTGAATAATGCCGCCCAGCGGGGCGTGCATTACAACATGGAGGAGTGCTGTGGAAGCGTGGCCACGCCTACCCAGTCCCCTAACTACGGGGACTGCAGTAAGTTTTATCTTATTTTACACTTCTTTCATAGGGAGACTTTAGATAAGAAAGGGAGAGATAGGGAGCTGCTAGGAAGGTGTAGGGACAGCTAGAGATAGTGTAGGGGCTTAAAATTAGGTGACAGGTTCCCTTTAAGGTCTGTCTTAAAGGGAAAGTGATTTATTGTTTAAATCCAGATTTTATGTTAAATATATTTCATATTTCACAATGGGGATTTCCATATCACAATCTTTATTTAAAAGAAAAATGGAAAAAATAGAAATCTTGTAATTTTTACACAGAGTAAAACACGTCCGATCCATGGAGGTCTCCTCTTGTGACTTTCATGGTGGTCATAGGTGTTCAGATTTTGCAGTTATTTTATTTTTGCTGCTCCTGAGTATTCAGTCTCTTTCTTTTCTTTTTTTCCACAGTTCTAGAGATTCGGGTCTTTTCACTTCCTGCCTTTTTATGGTTACTACCAAGGGGCTGTGCTCACAGATAATTATGCAGAGCCTCCTACAGATACGCCCCTGAGGATCCTGAGCCACGCCCCCTTACTAATGACCATAAAAATGTGGATCTTAATAAAAAGGTCCACATCTCTGGAGCTGTATGTTTGGTTTTAAAAAAAATATACATAAATAAACAAAAAAAGCATGTGTGGGAATAAAAGAGCAAAATCTGTCTACTTTTAACCCAATGACTGTCCCCCTTTAAAGGACTTGCTGCTAATATATTGGCTCCAGGTATCGTGGGACACCTCTGGAGGTCTTGTAGAGCCCAAAATTGATGGATGAGAGCCACATTGACAGCACAAGGGACGACCTTCACCATATTAGGTTGTAATATTTTGGCAGATCGGTCTATATACTTTATATGTGATTGTAAAAAAAATCAGCAAAAAAGCCAGCACCACCAGAAGATAGCTTACAACAAAAATAGTGCAAATGCACATATTACGGTACTTCCAAACTGTATAATATTATAAACTTTGATGCTACATATGTCTGAGCTTTTCAGAGTTAACACTCACCGTGCCAGACCAGTATACAGTTTGGAAGTAATACGTGCATTTGCACAGTTTTCATTGTAAGCTATCTCCTGGTGGTGCTGGCTTTTCTGCTGATTTTTTGTTACTGGTTTGTGGTTACCCTGTACGCCGGATTTTGCTTGTTCTACCATCTGTGTTGTTAGTGGCATTCTTGGTAACTGTTCACACAGGGTTATCGTACCCTGCTCTCAGGCTGTTTATTTCAAGCTTCATGTGCTTGGACCTGCCCTGCCCTCATTCATGAGTGCTGGTCTGGTGCGGTAAGCGGTAACTCTGTAAAGCATGGACATATGTGGCGTCAGCTGCAGGTGTGGGAGTCTGAGTAGCCATTTTATTCACTTGTACTGGACTGACGCCATGACAGCAGGCTTGAGATGTATATTTTTGTTGCAACTGCATGGCAAAACTAAAATAAAAAAAAGTATAGAGTAGGACCACCCTGATTGAGACTGCCTTGATGCTGGCGGGGTGGCCCAAAAGATTGATCAATTTTTTGCCAGATATCTCAAAGTTTATGATTTTATGCAGTTAGGAAGGAATACGTGCATTTGCACAATTTTTATTGCAAGCAATCTCCGGGTGGTGCTGGCTTTTTTGCAGATTTATATGTGATTGTGTATTTTGGAAAATCTCTGCATCCTCTATGTCTGGCCTCCCTTATGAACGCAGCCCAGCACATTACAATGCATAGGAAACAATCACACGGGCATCACCTATGTGTGTTCAAGTGAAGGGAGATGAAATATTAATACCAGACACAACTTATAGACAAAAAGGGCGTTACGTCTGGAAGAAGAAGACAAGCCTTTGTTTCTCGTGAAAAATATGTCCGTTATCACTAACGCTCTCTGTGAGACGTACAATGGATGAGATTGAATTGTTTTTTCTAATTATCTATGAAATAAAGTATTGTATGTAAAGTCCCTATCGGCACATGCAGCACAATCCGGCGCTCGTGTTACACAGGCGTCTCCACTTATCTGCAGCACCGCTGCTCAAATGACATTTTCCAGCTCAAGTGAGGAAAAAAATACAAAAAAAAAAAATAAATAAATAATAATAATTTATAGAGATATTTTTTACAGCTCTTCCACACTGCCGAGCGATTTCCTTTCCCACACACCAGCAAAAGTCCATTTTCACAACGGCTATAAAGCGGCATGTTCAGAGCCAGTAAAACAACTCAATAAATAGCCGTGCGGAGCAGAGCTGTCTGCTATCTTTTGCTCAATAAAAACAGAGGTGAAGTGCTTATTTTCATCGCTGCACTATAAGAAGACAGAAGCATTATGACTGCTCATACATTCTGACTATCATTTGCCACAAGCTATATCTGTCAGCATTAAATAAAGCTGCATTATAAATGTAAACAAAACTCGCACATCTACAAAATGAGCTGTCCGCCATTGCTGTAGGCGCAGAACTCAGCCTGCTTATTGACTCAGCCGCGACGCTTTATTTATTCCTGTACACAGCCATGCATTTACTTTGCCCGATCAGCAGAGTGCGTTGGCAGCAGGGAACCTGTCTGCTTCACAGGCTGCGGGAGGTGGAAGAGAGTGCGGGAGGGGAAGGACGGGGTGGGGGGCAAGGATGGAGGAAGGATGGGAGGATGGATGGGGAGGATGGAGTGGGAGGATGGAGGGAAGGATGGATGGGGAGGATGGATGGGGAGGATGGAGGGGAGGATGGAGGGAAAGATGGAGGAAGGATGGAGGGGGATGGATGGGGAGGATGGAGGGGAGGATGGATGGGGAGGATGGAGGGAGGATGGAGGAGGATGGAGGGGAGGAGAGGAGATGGAGGGGAGGATGGAGGGAGGATGGATGGGGAGGATGGAGGGGAGGATGGAGGGGAGGATGGAGGGGAGGATGGATGGAGGATGGGAGGGGAGGATGGAGGGAGATGGAGGGAAGGATGAGGGAGGAGGATGGGGAGGATGGAGGGGAGGATGGAGGGAAGGATAGAGGGGAGGATGGAGGGAAGGATGGATGGGGAGGATGGAGGGGAGGATGGATGGGAGGATGGAGGGGAGGATGGAGAGGAGGATGGGAGGGGAGGATGGAGGGGAGGATGGAGGGAAGGATGGAGGGAAGGATGGGGAGGATGGAGGGAGGATGGAAGGGAGGATGGGGAGGATGGAGGGGAGGATGGATGGGGAGGATGGAGAGGAGGATGGAGGGGAGGGTGGAGAGAAGAATGGAGGGAAGGATGGATGGGGAGGATAGAGAGGAAGATGGAGAGAAGGATGGGGAGGAGGATGGGAGGAGGATGGAGAGGAGGATGGAGGGGAGGATGGAGGGAAGGATGGAGGGAGGATGGAGGAAGGATGGAGAGGAAAATGGAGAGGAGGATGGAGGGGAGGATGGAGGTAAGGAAGGAGAGGAAAATGGAGAGGAGGATGGAGGGGAGGATGGAGGTAAGGAAGGAGAGGAAAATGGAGAGGAGGATGGAGGGGAGGATGGATGGGAGGATGGAGGGATGGAGGGGAGGATGGAGGGAGGGATGGAGGGCAGGATGGAGGGAGGATGGATTGGAGGAAGGATGGGAGGAGAGGATGGGAGAGAAGAATGGAAGAAGGATAAGGGAAAGGATGGAAGAAATGGAAAAAGGATAAGGGAAAGGATGGAAGAATGGAAAAAGGATGTAGGAAGGATAGGAGGGAAGGATGGGGAGAAAGGAAGAAAAATGGGGAGTGGGCTAGGAGGGAAGGATGGAGGAAAGGATGGGTGAAAGGATAGGAGGGAAGGATGGGAGAAGGATGGAGGAAGATGGAGAAAAGATAGGAGGGAAGGATGGAGGCAAAGATGGGAAAAATGGAAGAAGGAGGAAGGATAGGAGGGAAGATGGGGTGGAGGATGGGAGGGGTGGACAGTGGCTGTGTACATTACTCCAATGGGGAATGCACAAGGCAAGCGGGTGTGTGTGATGTAAGGGAATATGGCTGTCACCTTTGTCTCATCCCATGTTACTCAGCCATTACAACACACACAAACACACACAAACACACACTATCAGCACTGCAGAAGCTGTAGCAGAGCTGACATATGATAATGGGTTTGGTAATGGGTAAATGTCTGCACTATGGCTTCTCTTTATATTGGAGCCGGTGAAAAAGAAAATGTCAGTGACCCAGATGGATCACGTTAGACCCCTTCACGGCACCACTCAGAAGTATGAGCAACCCGGACAAATCCATTATCAAGTAGGCTGAATGCCAATAGTAACAGAGTCCATGATCAATTATTATAAATTGATACTTCAGCTCTGCTACAAAAGAGAGAAAAAGAAAGAGAAAAAGAGTGAGAAAGAGGATGTGAGACAAAATGTGATACAAGGATATGAGAAAGAGAAAAAAGAGAGAAAGAGAAAGTGAAGAGAAAAGTGAGAGAAAGAGAGAGACAGAAAAATAGGATATAGAATGAGGGTGAAGCGAAGAGAGAGGAGAGAAAGGGAAAAAAAAGGGAGGGAGAGAAAGGGAAAAAAGAGGGAGAGAAAGGGAAAAAGAGGGAGAGAAAGGGAAAAAGAGGGAGGAGAAAGGGAAAAAGAGGGGAGAGAAAGGGAAAAAGAGGGAGAGAAAGAGGAAAGAGCGAAAGGGAAAAAGAGGGAGAGAAAGGGAAAAAGAGGAGAGAAGAAAAAGAGGAAAAGAGGAAAGGGAAAAGAGGGAGAGAGAAAGGGAAAAAAGAGGGAGAGAAAGAGAAAAAGAGGGAGAGAAAGGGAAAAAGAGGGAGAGAAAGGGAAAAAGAGGAGAGAAAGAGGAAGAGGAAAGGGAAAAGAGAGGAGGAGAGAAAGGAGAAAAGAGGGAGAGAAAGAGGAAAGAGGAAAGGGAAAAAGAGGGAGAGAAAGGGAAAAAGAGGGAGAGAGAAAGGGAAAAGAGAGGGAGAGAAAGGGAAAAAGAGGGAGAGAAAGGGAAAAAGAGGGAGAGAAAGGGAAAAAGAGGGGAGAAAGGAAAAAGGAGAGAAGGGAAAAAGGGGAGAAAGGGAAAAAGAGGGAGAGAAAGGGAAAAAGAGGGGAGAGAAAGGGAAAAAGAGGGAGAGAAAGGGAAAAAGAGGGAGAGAAAGAGAAAAGAGGAGAGAAAGGAAAAAGAGGGAGAGAAAGGGAAAAAGAGGGAGAAGAAGAGGGAGGAAAAGAGGGAGAGAAAGGAAAAAGGGAGAGAAAGGGAAAAAGAGGGAGAGAAGGGAAAAGAGGAGAGGAAAGGGAAAAAGAGGGAGAGAAAGGAGAGGAAGGAAAAGAGGGAGAGAAGGAAAAAGAGGGAGAGAAAGGGAAAGGAAGGGAAAAAGAGGGAGAGAAAGGGAAAAAGAGGGAGAGAAAGGGAAAAGGAGGGAAAGAAAGGGAAAAAGAGGGAGTGAAAGGGAAAAAGAGGGAGAGAAAGGGAAAAAGAGGGAGAGAAAGGGAAAAGGAGGGAAAGAAAGGGAAAAAGAGGGAGTGAAAGGGAAAAAGAGGGGAGAGAAAGGGAAAGAGGGAGAGAAAGGGAGAAAAGAGAGGGAGAGAAAGGGAAAGAGAGGAGAGGAGGAAAGGAAGGGAGGAAAGAGAGGGAGAGAAAGGGAAAGAGAGGGAGAGAAAGGGAAAGAGAGGGAGAGAAAGGGAAAGAGAGGGAGGAAAGGGAAAGAGAGGGAGCAAAAGAGAATAAAAGAGAAAAATAAAGAGCTAAAGAGAAAGAATGAAATAAAAAGTAAAAAGAAAAAGAAAGAAAACTATCTACCGTATATAGATACATCTCTCTCTCCGTGTATGTATAGCAACATACATCACTCTCACATATACTCACACACCTATATTATATATATATATGAAAGCGACTATTATGAGTCCAAAGAAAATCCTCCAGTCTCAGCCTTAAATCATTTCAATTCCTATTTCCAAGTATAATTTAATCTTTCTGGCGACACTTGATGCTTACTTCATCACAGCATAATGACAGATTAAAAACTTGTTGAATTAAATATTAAAGAGGACCCTGGGCCCCGCTGCATTCTTACAGAATAACACAGATTGGAGATGAAATAAGAAACCCCAGTGCATATTTTATACCAAAAGCAAAAGAATACAGCGCTTTCTCCTCCAGGCCACCTACTTTGTAATAAAGCGTGCGGCGAGTTTATCTAGGGAGGCTGCGGAGGCACAATTGTATTATAGACGATGATCCGACTCCCATCACTGCAAACTGTTACACGGCTCCGGTGTCAGGAATAATAACCGTCCTGATTTCATGGGGGTCATTCAGTAAAGTACTTATGTTAAAAGTTCCAAATGAAGAATCAGCCAAGAATATCTGGAATCGCTAAACTCCATCCACAAAGCAGAAAGAGGCTAATAACGGGGAACACATATACTTTTCATTAAGAAAATAAAAAAGACATTTTGAACCAGATATATAGCAGATATATAGCGGCCATCAGAAAGGTACAAATACAATAATGAAGTGTGTAACAAAGAAGCGCAAAACACACAACACAAGACAAACACAGGCGCACTGTCAGTGATGAATCAGAGCTGTCTATCTATATATTCTATCATCCCTGAGGAAGGTGCCGGGTTGTGCACCGAAACGCGTTGGAATAAAGGAAAGAAACTACTTTTGAAATCCTGCCTTCTATGTGAGTGTTTCTTTGGGTATAGCAGCGCCGACCGTGATACACCTCTTCAATCCCAACTTTTCTAAAGACAAGTCCAGCAATCCCTTTGCGTGGCCAGTCCAATCATCCTTTACAGAGAAATAAGTGATTGAATTGATATGCACATGAAGCTTAAGAGCTGTGGTAGATCTGAAACCTCCGTCACTCCAGCTCTATTCCCTGTCCAGTGCTGCCTGCTCATACTTGACTGATTGGTTAGTTGCCTGAAATCACACAATGTAGAGTCAGTTAAGTAGGAGGGGAAAAGAGCTGGAGTGACAGAGGCGTCAGATCTACAAACCAGTGCTGCCTGCTGCTTGCCTGACAGCCTATCAACTGAGTTACATTAGGCAAAGAGAAATGGAAGTCAAGAAGGAGGAGGCAGAACTGAGTGGGTAACAGAACTGGAGTGATGGAGGCTTCAGATCTACTATAGGTCTTCAGCCTCATGTACATATTAATTCAAATGTTGATTCTCAGCTGCCTGGCTACGATTGACGAAGAGGCCAGGATAGGCTTTGACACATGTTGACATAAACCATATTTGCTATTTACCTTTCGTGATCATGGATTTTTTCAGAAGGGCAGAGAAAATCCATATAATACTCAGCGGGGCACATGCACATAAATTGTTTTTTTTGGGGGGGGGGAAACTTCCTTCAGAAGTAAAGGGTCTCTTTGACGTGCAGTTCTTAAATGTGTTCCTGAAGACATAGTATGATCTTGAGTCAGATCATCAATATGAGATTGCTGAGGTGGGACACCCGGCAGCCCCTGATCAGCGATCAGATCAATATGAGATTGCTGGGGTGGGACACCCGGCAGCCCCTGATCAGCCGTCAGATCATCAATATGAGATTGCTGAGGTCGGACACCCGGCAGCCCCTGATCAGCCATCAGATCATCAATATGAGATTGCTGGGGTCGGACACCCGGCAGCCCCTGATCAGCCGTCAGATCATCAATATGAGATTGCTGAGGTCGGACACCCGGCAGCCCTTGATCAGCCATCAGATCATCAATATGAGATTGCTGGGGTCGGACACCCGGCAGCCCCTGATCAGTGGTCAGATCATCAATATGAGATTGCTGAGGTGGGACACCCGGCAGCCCCTGATCAGCCATCAGATCATCAATATGAGATTGCTGAGGTGGGACACCTGGCAGCCCCTGATCAGCCATCAGATCATCAATATGAGATTGCTGGGGTCGGACACCCGGCAGCCCCTGATCAGTGGTCAGATCAATATGAGATTGCTGGGGTGGGACACCCGGCAGCCCCTGATCAGTGGTCAGATCAATATGAGATTGCTGAGGTGGGACACCCGGCAGCCCCTAATCAGCGATCAGATCAGTAAGAGATTGCTGGGGTGGGACACCCGGCAGCCCCTGATCAGCGGTTTCCAATCCCCAGACCGCGTACTCAGTCAGAATACCACAGCGCTGCACACTGTGTAGTGGTCGTTTATGGGTACTGCATCTCAGCTCGTATTGAACTAAAAAGCTACATCATCAATATCCAAGTCCTGTACAACTCCTTGAAATAGCTTTAATGAATGGGAATCTTTAGAAATATATGCATTGTGTTGCTTTATTCCTTTGAGCTCGTTGTGATCATAGAGTCTATAAACTACATCCCCTGTCTCTGTGGAGCAGCACGGGGTATATTCACGTGAGGTTTATTAGACACACAGGATCTGCTAGAAGCCACAGGGGGTGTGGGGGTGCAGGAACGGTTCTGTAAGATGAGTTGTGCTTTCATCTGCCGACCACATCGCCGCTGCTCCAGAATACATAATGAATGAGGCACAAGCCTGGAAATGAAGCGTCAGGAACACAGCGCAATAGGGGGCAGGAGGCTCAGATCCCAACAACAGCAATGGCTCCTTGGAGGCGGCAGCAGGTGGTTGTTGGTGTTACTGAGACTGAAAATAAATGTAAGAGCCGTCACAGCATGTTGGGTGTAAGAATCTGGCTGTAATCTGGCACAAGGACACGATCCTCCCCCTGTACAGTTCACCCTACACAGCATCATCACATTACCCTGCACAGTTCACCCTACACAGCATCATCACATTACCCTGCACAGTTCACCCTACACAGCATCTTCACATTACCCTGTACAGTTCACCCTACACAGCATCTTCACATTACCCTGTACAGTTCACCCTACACAGCATCTTCACATTACCCTGCACAGTTCACCCTACACAGCATCTTCACATTACCCTGTACAGTTCACCCTACACAGCATCTTCACATTACCCTGTACAGTTCACCCTACACAGCATCTTCACATTACCCTGTACAGTTCACCCTACACAGCATCTTCACATTACCCTGCACAGTTCACCCTACACAGCATCTTCACATTACCCTGCACAGTTCACCCTACACAGCATCATCACATTACCCTGCACAGTTCACCCTACACAGCATCTTCACATTACCCTGCACAGTTCACCCTACACAGCATCATCACGTTACCCTGCACAGTTCACCCTACACAGCATCATCACATTACCCTGCACAGTTCACCCTACACCCTGCACAGCATCATCACATTACCCTGCACAGTGCACCATACACCCTGCACAGCATCTTCACATTACCCTGCACAGTTCACCCTACACCCTGCACAGCATCATCACATTACCCTGCACAGTGCACCATACACCCTGCACAGCATCTTCACATTATCCTGCACAGTTCACCCTACACCGTGCACAGCATCGTCACGTTACGCTGCACGGTTCACCCTACACCCTGCACAGCATCTTCACATTACCCTGCAAGGTTCACCCTACACAGCATCTTCACGTTACCCTGCATGATTCACTCTACACCCTGCACAGCATCTTCATGTTACCCTGCACGGTTCACCCTACACCTTGCACAGCATCTTCACGTTACCCTGCACAGTTCGCCCTACACCCTGCACAGCATCTTCATGTTACCCTGCACGGTTCACCCTACACCTTGCACAGCATCTTCACATTACCCTGCACAGTTCACCCTACACCCTGCACAGCATCTTCACGTTACCCTGCACAGTTCACCCTGCACAGCATCTTCACGTTACCCTGCACAGTACACCCTACACCCTGCACAGCATCTTCACGTTACCCTGCACAGTTCGCCCTACACCCTGCACAGCATCTTCACGTTACCCTGCACAGTACACCCTACACCCTGCACAGCATCTTCACGTTACCCTGCACAGTTCGCCCTACACCCTGCACAGCATCTTCACGTTACCCTGCACAGTTCACTCTACACAGCGTCTTCACGTTACCCTGCACAGTTCGCCCTACACCCTGCACAGCATCTTCACGTTACCCTGCACAGTACACCCTACACCCTGCACAGCATCTTCACATTATCCTGCACAGTTCACCCTACACCGTGCACAGCATCGTCACGTTACGCTGCACGGTTCACCCTACACCCTGCACAGCATCTTCACATTACCCTGCAAGGTTCACCCTACACAGCATCTTCACGTTACCCTGCATGATTCACTCTACACCCTGCACAGCATCTTCATGTTACCCTGCACGGTTCACCCTACACCTTGCACAGCATCTTCACATTACCCTGCACAGTTCACCCTACACCCTGCACAGCATCTTCACGTTACCCTGCACAGTTCACCCTGCACAGCATCTTCACGTTACCCTGCACAGTACACCCTACACCCTGCACAGCATCTTCACGTTACCCTGCACAGTTCGCCCTACACCCTGCACAGCATCTTCACGTTACCCTGCACAGTACACCCTACACCCTGCACAGCATCTTCACGTTACCCTGCACAGTTCGCCCTACACCCTGCACAGCATCTTCACGTTACCCTGCACAGTTCACTCTACACAGCGTCTTCACGTTACCCTGCACAGTTCGCCCTACACCCTGCACAGCATCTTCACGTTACCCTGCACAGTACACCCTACACCCTGCACAGTGTCTTCACGTTACCCTGCACAGTACACCCTACACCCTGCACAGTGTCTTCACGTTACCCTGCACGGTTCACCCTACACCCTGCAGAGTGTCTTCACGTTACCCTGCACAGTTCACCCTACATGTGTAGGATCTAAGCATCTGACGTCAAATTTGGCTTGTGAGGTGGCGGCAATGTCTGAAGTGGATTATGGGGTAATAGGAAAAAGTTGTGCTTCATCTGGTTTCTATTGCATTAAGTAGTATAATCTAACCAGCAAAAAAATGAAAAGTACAGTGGACAGCACAAGCATTAATGCAGTTTTACAACCCACTCCCCCAGCCGATATTACCAACTGGGAAGATCCAGAGTTATTGGTCTCCTCCCAGCCTAAATATACCAGGCCCCCAGGAGGGGAGCATCACAAAATGCTTCAACCCTGGTGCTTTACCTCGGCTCTCACCGATTGCACTGGTACGGTGGCAATCAGGGTAATCGTTTTTGGGTTTGATGATAATTGTGTAGTGTCCAAAAACACAGCTGCTATCAAGCTCTGGTGTTCGTAATGGAGAAGCACAAATCAAGACAACCCCACTACTAAACTAGTAACAAAAGAGACACAGAAAGATACTGTATTGAACCAAACACTCCCCTGCACTGTCCCTCGTTCACCAATTTGGTTTTTGAGTTATCCAGTTTTAATTCTATGTAATAAAGAAGGATGAACTTTTATCTTGTTTTTGTATTTTATTTCATTCAATTAAAAATCAGGTGTGGATTTGTGAGACTGTAAGTGACATTCACATGGACAACCCACCCTCACTTACACTAAACACAAATGGACAGAAACGGATGTGAAGCTGTCCACATCAAATAACATGGATGTCTATGGACCACAGATCCGTGAAAACAATGGATCCATGAAACTGATCCGTTTTGCTTTATTGAGCATGCTCAGAAGCGAGATACAGCTCCTCGCAGCCCGATCTCTGGTGCTGATAACGGGTCAGTGAAAAACACAGATCCGTGGGCATCACTTGGCACCAGTTGGCACAGATCCGTGCATGTCCATGTGGTCATTGAGATTCAAGGGTCTACACGGATGTGCAAAATACACAGTGTGAAGAGGCCTAAACTGCAAGAGCAGGTAGACCCAGAGTGGGAGAATTGTGTGCTGAAGTCAGGTGATAATTGTGAAGGACTATATGTTATATACTTATCAGCTACATAACCAGAGTAGTGGTTTATGATTATAATAAACTGATGGACTATTTTTTATTATTAATATTATTATTTAGTGCTTTAGATATCGAAATTAATTCCATAGCACTTTACATACATGAGTAATACTGTCCCTATTGAGGCTCACAATCTAAACATCCTATCAGTATGTGTTTACAATGTGGGAGGAAACCGGAGTGCCTGGAGGAAACCCACACAAACACAGGGAGAACATACAAACTCCTTGCATATGTTATCCTTGGTGGGACCTCAGTGCTGCAAAGGCTGCAGTGCTAACCACTTGAGCCACCGTGCCGCCTTTTACAAGAAAATGTGTATGTTTGCTTGAATTGCACATAAGCGAGTGTCCCCCAACACACTCAGTAAGCGCTACCTCAAAATGAATTTTCCTCTTTAAGTAAATCTTCCTTTTTAAGAAGATGTTATGATTTTTAATGTACCTTCTCTGTGGAGTCTGCTAGAAATCACACACTAGAAACCTTCACTGGCTCCATCCAGGGATAACAATCTGCCCTGGTTGTGTGATGTTCACAGAGGTGCACGGCACGGATTAAACACTGATGCTCCTGTGTGCCGACACATGACCAGGACAAAATTGCAATTTTTCAATGAATGACGACAAGTAGATTGAGGAATTATAGAGAAATAGTATTGGAAAAATTGTATACTTAGCACATAACAAAAAGCCATCATATCCCGTTATCTAGCTAAGATGTGAACTCCGCTGTGACTTCAGTCCAAACCAACAGAACATCTAACAAGTTAATAATATTCCACAATTCTGGATGAAGTTTGGAGGATTAGCCGGAGCCGAGACCTCCATCATCTCGTGTTCACGTCAATTATTTCAGTGGTTTCCTGTGTTCACTTCGGAGTTCACTTTGTATCACTTAGATGACATTAAATTGTATTTAGCGGAGGGGTCACGGAGGTTACGTGGTCAGCCGCACACACTAATAAGTGCAGCGCACTTCTCTGGATGTATAGCGGAGGCTCCAGGACCCCTGGGACTCGGAATAACAAGGTTTCCTGTCTGAGTTGCCTTGGACCTATATATTGATCTATATAAACCCGGAGCACAGTTATTATTATCAGCCATTCAGGAGGTGAAGCAGAGAAGTCACTGGCTCCACTTCACACAACAGCTTTGACAAAATTCTGCCATAAATATGAAGTTTCTGCTAATTTTTGCTTAACCAAAGTGGTGCAAAAGTTTTCTGAATTGCGGTGCTTTAATACCAGTCTCAGCCGCTCCGTGAGATGCACTAAAAGGTGATCAGAAAAAATCATTAACATTCAAAAAAGTGTTACTTAAGACAGGATTGTCCTGCAGGCCGGATGTACAGGTCTGTATTGATTTACAAATGAGAGTGTAGATCTGAAGCTTCAGTCACTCCGGCTCTATTTCTCACACAACCCCACCTCCTCCTTCATCTCAGGATAGAGGATTTCGGTCAAGCAGGAGGAGGCAGCATTGGGTGGGGAATAGAGCTGGAGCGACAGAGGCTTCAGATCTACCACAGATCTTCAACCTCGTTTGCACATCAATTCAAATGCGGATTTCTCAGTAATGGAGGGAAGGACCGGCCATGTAAAGGTATTGCTGGGCTTGTCTTTGAATGACACACATGCGCTTCTATACAGCGGGTACGGAAAGTATTCACACCCCTTTACATTTTTCACTCTTTGTTTCATTGCAGCCATTGTGTGCAAATTTATTAAAAAAGAAAAACTGAATTCTAACATGGTGATAAGTATTCAGCCCCTTTGCTCAGTATTGATGATAAGTATTCAGCCCCTTTGCTCAGTATTGATGATAAGTATTCAGCCCCTTTGCTCAGTATTGATGATAAGTATTCAGCCCCTTTGCTCAGTATTGGTGATAAGTATTCAGCCCCTTTGCTCAGTATTGGTGATAAGTATTCAGCCCCTTTGCTCAGTATTGATGATAAGTATTCAGCCCATTTGCTCAGTATTGGTGATAAGTATTCAGCCACTTTGCTCAGTATTGATGATAAGTATTCAGCCCATTTGCACAGTATTGGTGATAAGTATTCAGCCCCTTTGCTCAGTATTGGTGATAAGTATTCAGCCCCTTTGCTCAGTATTGATGATAAGTATTCAGCCCCTTTGCTCAGTGTTGGTGATAAGTATTCAGCCCATTTGCTCAGTATTGGTGATAAGTATTCAGCCCCTTTGCTCAGTATTGGTGATAAGTATTCAGCCACTTTGCTCAGTATTGATGATAAGTATTCAGCCCCATTTGCACAGTATTGGTGATAAGTATTCAGCCCCTTTGCTCAGTATTGGTGATAAGTATTCAGCCCCTTTGCTCAGTATTGATGATAAGTATTCAGCCCCTTTGCTCAGTATTGATGATTAGTATTCAGCCCCTTTGCTCAGTGTTGATGATAAGTATTCAGCCCCTTTGCTCAGTATTGGTGATAAGTATTCAGCCCCTTTGCTCAGTATTGATGATAAGTATTCAGCCCGTTTGTTCAGTATTGATGATAAGTATTCAGCCCCTTTGCTCAGTATAGATGATAAGTATTCAGCCCCTTTGCTCAGTGTTGATGATAAGTATTCAGCCCCTTTGCTCAGTATTGATGATAAGTATTCAGCCCCTTTGCTCAGTATAGATGATAATTATTCAGCCCCTTTGCTCAGTATAGATGATAATTATTCAGCCCCTTTGCTCAGTATTGATGATAATTATTCAGCCCCTTTGCTCAGTATTGATGATAGGTATTCAGCCCCTTTGCTCAGTATTGATGATAAGTATTCAGCCCCTTGCTCAGTATTGGTGATAAGTATTCAGCCCCTTGCTCAGTATTGGTGATAAGTATTCAGCCCCTTTGCTCAGTATAGATGATAATTATTCAGCCCCTTTGCTCAGTATTGATGATAGTATTCAGCCCCTTTGCTCAGTATTGATGATAAGTATTCAGCCCCTTGCTCAGTATTGGTGATAAGTATTCAGCCCTTGCTCAGTATTGTGATAAGTATTCAGCCCCTTTGCTCAGTATTGATGATAAGTATTCAGCCCGTTTGTTCAGTATTGATGATAATATTCAGCCCCTTTGCTCAGTATTGATGATAAGTATTCAGCCCCTTTGCTCAGTATAGATGATAATTATTCAGCCCCTTTGCTCAGTATTGATGATAAGTATTCAGCCCCTTTGCTCAGTATTGATGATAAGTATTCAGCCCCTTTGCTCAGTATTGATGATAAGTATTCAGCCCCTTTGCTCAGTATTGGTGATAAGTGTTCAGCCCCTTTGCTCAGTATTGATGATAAGTATTCAGCCCCTTTGCTCAGTATTGGTGATAAGTATTCAGCCCCTTTGCTCAGTATTGATGATAAGTATTCAGCCCCTTTGCTCAGTATTGATGATAAGTATTCAGCCCCTTTGCTCAGTATTGATGATAAGTATTCAGCCCCTTTGCTCAGTGTTGATAAGTATTCAGCCCCTTTGCTCAGTATTGATGATAAGTATTCAGCCCCTTTGCTCAGTATTGATGATAAGTATTCAGCCCCTTTGCTCAGTATTGATGATCAGTATTCAGCCCCTTTGCTCAGTATTGATGATAAGTATTCAGCCCCTTTGCTCAGTGTTGATGATAAGTATTCAGCCCCTTTGCTCAGTATTGATGATAAGTATTCAGCCCTTTGCTCAGTATTGATGATAAGTATTCAGCCCCTTTGCTCAGTATTGATGATAAGTATTCAGCCCCTTTGCTCAGTATTGATGATAAGTATTCAGCCCCTTTGCTCAGTATTGATGATAAGTATTCAGCCCCTTTGCTCAGTATTGATGATAAGTATTCAGCCCCTTTGCTCAGTATTGATGATAAGGATTCAGCCCCTTTGCTCAGTGTTGGTGATAAGTATTCAGCCCCTTTGCTCAGTGTTGGTGATAAGTATTCAGCCCCTTTGCTCAGTATTGATGATAAGTATTCAGCCCCTTCGCTCAGTATTGATGATAAGTATTCAGCGCCTTTGCTCAGTATTGATGATAAGTATTCAGCCCCTTTGCTCAGTATTGGTGATAAGTATTCAGCCCCTTTGCTCAGTATTGGTGATAAGTATTCACCCCCTTTGCTCAGTATTGGTGATAAGTATTCAGCCCCTTTGCTCAGTATTGATGATAAGTATTCAGCCCCTTTGCTCAGTGTTGATGATGCCGGAGCCCCGCCCCCTTTCATGACGCGGCCAGGCTCTTAGAAGCAGAGAGGGGGTGTGCATAATTACAAGGCAGCAGCAGACAGGCCTGCCTATTTGCGGCTTGCACAGAAACAGAGAATTCACACAGGACAAAGTAATATAACTTTTTCTCTACTTTACAAAAGCGATTTTTTCTGCAAAAGGGATGGCTAGAAATGATAAGAGGGGGTGCAGGGACAGGTCTAAAGAGGGGGGTCAGTTTCTGGGTTTAGGATCACTTTAATATATTTGCACAAATTTCGACATTTCTGTTATATATTCAGACAAGATGGGGCAGAGTGTACATTAATGAGAAAAAAAGAACTTTATTGAATTTACCAAATGGCTGCAAGGAAACAAAGAGTGAAAAATGCAAAGGGGCCTGAGAACTTTCTGTACCCACTGTAAATACAGGGTGGGCCATCTATATGGATACACCTAACTAAAATGGGAATGGTTGGTGATATCAACTTCCTGTTTGTGACACATTAGTAGATGGGTAGTGACTATGGCGGCCATTTTGAAGTAGACCATTTTGGATCCAACTTTATATTTTTTCAATGGGAAGAGGGTCATGTGACACATCAAACTCATTAAGAATTTCATAAGAAAAACAATGGTGTGCTTGGTTTTAAAATCACTTTATTCTTTCATGAGTTATCTCAAGTTGATATCACCATTCATTCCCATTTTATTTAGGTGTGTCCATATAGATGGCCCACCCTGTAGTTTGGGGGGGGTGAAATCCTGCTGACAGATGATAGTAATAATCTTTCAGTGTAAGGGCTCTTTCAGATGTCTGTGATCTTTAGTGCAATCTCAGATTACAAAGCATAAAGTGGCCGTGCATCTCCAGACCAGAGCATGACAGCTTCATATATTTCTATGAGGCCGTCCCGCTTGGGCTGGGAGACATGAGGCCAGTCGGTGCGCTGTGATCCGACATTGGAGCAATGATTGTTAATGTCTAAAAAACAGCCCCAAATGTTAGTCATATCCACAACTGATTCTATCCCCTCTATGCAGTATATGATAGGTCATTTGATCGCGCCACTCCATGACCTCCAGCGAACTATGCAAGAATGGATGAAGCTGGAGACACAGCCCATAAGAGGAATATTTTACAGGCTAATACGTCTTTAATAACACACGTGTTCACCAGTTATAGAGATGAAAAAGATATATTATTCCAGAAAGTGGGCTATGTCCCTTAAGTGCCAGCCTCCAGCGCCCATCACATTATATATATAAAAAATGCATATGTAAAAAAAAAAGAGAAAACGTAGAAAACTCCTTATAGAACTGAGTGTGACATGGAGCAGGTGAGGATCCCTGGAGGGGCCGTGTGCGGCAGCTCATTGATTTTATTCTTGATGGGGAGCTATTAAACCAGCAAACACACTGACCTTGTGAACGGCAGCAGGAGCCGTATAAAGCTTTAATATCGGCCCTCACTAGTGTGAGGATGAGGGCTCTAACCACAGGCACAAATGCCTTAACTCCATCCTATCTCAGAGCGCCGGTGTCCCCGCCATGTGTCAGACCACTGATGAGCCTGGTCTCCACACCCGGTGTCTATGTCCCCACCATGTGTCAGACCACTGATCAGCCTGGTCTCCACACCCGATGTCTATGTCCCCGCCATGTGTCAGACCACTGATCAGCCTGGTCTCCACACCCGGTGTCTATGTCCCCGCCATGTGTCAGGCCACTGATCAGCCTGGTCTCCACACCCGGTGTCTATGTCCCCGCCATGTGTCAGACCACTGATCAGCCTGGTCTCCACACCCGGTGTCTATGTCCCCGCCATGTGTCAGGCCACTGATCAGCCTGGTCTCCACACCCGGTGTCTATGTCCCCGCCATGTGTCAGGCCACTGATCAGCCTGGTCTCCACACCCGGTGTCTATGTCCCCGCCATGTGCAGACCACTGATCAGCCTGGTCTCCACACCCGGTGTCTATGTCCCCGCCATGTGTCAGGCCACTGATCAGCCTGGTCTCCACACCCAGTGTCTATGTCCCCGCCATGTGTCAGACCACTGATCAGCCTGGTCTCCACACCCGGTGTCTATGTCCCCGCCATGTGTCAGGCCACTGATCAGCCTGGTCTCCACACCCGGTTGACTATGTCCCCGCCATGTGTCAGGCCACTGATCAGCCTGGTCTCCACACCCGGTTGTCTATGTCCCCGCCATGTGTCAGACCACTGATCAGCCTGGTCTCCACACCCGGTGTCTATGTCCCCGCCATGTGTCAGGCCACTGATCAGCCTGGTCTCCACACCCGGTGTCTATGTCCCCGCCATGTGTCAGACCACTGATCAGCCTGGTCTCTCACACCCGGTGTCTATGTCCCCGCCATGTGTCAGGCCACTGATCAGCCTGGTCTCCACACCCGGTGTCTATGTCCCGCCATGTGTCAGACCACTGATCAGCCTGGTCTCCACACCCGGTGTCTATGTCCCCGCCATGTGTCAGACCACTGATCAGCCTGGTCTCCACGACCCGGTGTCTATGTCCCCGCCATGTGTCAGGCCACTGATCAGCCTGGTCTCCACACCCGGTGTGTCTATGTCCCCGCCATGTGTCAGACCACTGATCAGCCTGGTCTCCACACCCGGTGTCTATGTCCCCGCCATGTGTCAGGACCACTGATCAGCCTGGTCTCCAAAACCCCGGTGTCTATGTCCCCGCCATGTGTCAGGACACTGATCAGCCTGGTCTCCACACCCGGTGTCTATGTCCCCGCCATGTGTCAGGCCACTGATCAGCCTGGTCTCCACACCCGGTGTCTATGTCCCCGCCATGTGTCAGGCCACTGATCAGCCTGGTCTCCACACCCGGTGTCTATGTCCCCGCCATGTGTCAGACCACTGATCAGCCTGGTCTCCACACCCGGTGTCTATGTCCCCGCCATGTGTCAGGCCACTGATCAGCCTGGTCTCCACACCCGGTGTACTATGTCCCCGCCATGTGTCAGACCACTGATCAGCCTGGTCTCCACACCCGGTGTCTATGTCCCCGCCATGTGTCAGACCACTGATCAGCCTGGTCTCCACACCCGGTGTCTATGTCCCCGCCATGTGTCAGACCACTGATCAGCCTGGTCTCCACACCCGGTGTCTATGTCCCCGCCATGTGTCAGACCACTGATCAGCCTGGTCTCCACACCCGGTGTCTATGTCCCCCGCATGTGTCAGACCACTGATCAGCCTGGTCTCCACACCCGGTGTCTATGTCCCCGCCATGTGTCAGACCACTGATCAGCCTGGTCTCCACACCCGGTGTCTATGTCCCCGCCATGTGTCAGACCACTGATCAGCCTGGTCTCCACACCCGGTGTCTATGTCCCCGCCATGTGTCAGACCACTGATCAGCCTGGTCTCCACACCCGGTGTCTATGTCCCCGCCATGTGTCAGACCACTGATCAGCCTGGTCTCCACACCCGGTGTCTATGTCCCCCCATGTGTCAGCCACTGATCAGCCTGGTCTCCACACCCGGTGTCTATGTCCCCGCCATGTGTCAGCCACTGATCAGCCTGGTCTCCACACCCGGTGACTATGTCCCCGCCATGTGTCAGGCCACTGATCAGCCTGGTCTCCACACCCGGTGTCTATGTCCCCGCCATGTGTCAGACCACTGATCAGCCTGGTCTCCACACCCGGTGTCTATGTCCCCGCCATGTGTCAGGCCACTGATCAGCCTGGTCTCCACACCCGGTGTCTATGTCCCCGCCATGTGTCAGGCCACTGATCAGCCTGGTCTCCACACCCGGTGTCTATGTCCCCGCCATGTGTCAGGCCACTGATCAGCCTGGTCTCCACACCCGGTGTCTATGTCCCCGCCATATGTCCCGCCATGTGTCAGACCACTGATCAGCCTGGTCTCCACACCCGGTGTCTATGTCCCCGCCATGTGTCAGGCCACTGATCAGCCTGGTCTCCACACCCGGTGTCTATGTCCCCGCCATGTGTCAGGCCACTGATCAGCCTGGTCTCACACCCGGTGTCTATGTCCCCGCCATGTGTCAGGCCACTGATCAGCCTGGTCTCCACACCCGGTGTCTATGTCCCCGCCATGTGTCAGGCCACTGATCAGCCTGGTCTCCACACCCGGTGACTATGTCCCCGCCATGTGTCAGACCACTGATCAGCCTGGTCTCCACACCCGGTGTCTATGTCCCCGCCATGTGTCAGACCACTGATCAGCCTGGTCTCCACACCCGGTGTCTATGTCCCCGCCATGTGTCAGGCCACTGATCAGCCTGGTCTCCACACCCGGTGTACTATGTCCCCGCCATGTGTCAACATGATCAGCCGGTCTCCCACCGGTGTATCGCATGTGTCAGCAGATCAGCCTGGTCTCCACACCCGGTGTCTATGTCCCCGCCATGTGTCATGTCACTGTATCAGCCATGGTTCTCCGCACACCCGGTTGTCTATGTCCCCGCCATGTGTCAGACCACTGATCAGCCTGGTCTCCCACACCCGGTGTCTATGTCCCCGCCATGTGTCAGACCACTGATCAGCCTGGTCTCCCACCCGGTGTCTATGTCCCCGCCATGTGTCAGCCACTGATCAGCCTGGTCTCCACACCCGGTGTCTATGTCCCCGCCATGTGTCAGACCACTGATCAGCCTGGTCTCCACACCCGGTGTCTATGTCCCCACCATGTGTCAGACCACTGATCAGCCTGGTCTCCACACCCGGTGTCTATGTCCCTGCCATGTGTCAGGCCACTGATCAGCATGGTCTCCACACCCGGTGACTATGTCCCCGCCATGTGTCAGGATACTGATCAGCCTGGTCTCCACACCCGGTGTCTATGTCCCCGCCATGTGTCAGACCACTGATCAGCCTGGTCTCCACACCCGGTGACTATGTCCCCGCCATGTGTCAGGTCACTGATCAGCCTGGTCTCCGCACCCGGTGTCTATGTCCCCGCCATGTGTCAGACCACTGATCAGCCTGGTCTCCACACCCGGTGACTATGTCCCCGCCATGTGTCAGGCCACTGATCAGCCTGGTCTCCACACCCGGTGTCTATGTCCCCGCCATGTGTCAGACCACTGATCAGCCTGGTCTCCACACCCGGTGTCTATGTCCCCGCCATGTGTCAGGCCACTGATCAGCCTGGTCTCCACACCCGGTGTCTATGTCCCCGCCATGTGTCAGACCACTGATCAGCCTGGTCTCCACACCCGGTGTCTATGTCCCTGCCATGTGTCAGGCCACTGATCAGCCTGGTCTCCACACCCAGTGTCTATGTCCCCGCCATGTGTCAGACCACTGATCAGCCTGGTCTCCACACCCGGTGTCTATGTCCCCGCCATGTGTCAGGCCACTGATCAGCCTGGTCTCCACACCCGGTGTCTATGTCCCCGCCATGTGTCAGACCACTGATCAGCCTGGTCTCCACACCCGGTGTCTATGTCCCTGCCATGTGTCAGGCCACTGATCAGCCTGGTCTCCACACCCAGTGTCTATGTCCCCGCCATGTGTCAGACCACTGATCAGCCTGGTCTCCACACCCGGTGTCTATGTTCCCGCCATGTGTCAGGCCACTGATCAGCCTGGTCTCCACACCCAGTGTCTATGTCCCCGCCATGTGTCAGACCACTGATCAGCCTGGTCTCCACACCCGGTGTCTATGTCACCGCCATGTGTCAGGCCACTGATCAGCCTGGTCTCCACACCCGGTGTCTATGTCCCCGCCATGTGTCAGGCCACTGATCAGCCTGGTCTCCACACCCGGTGACTATGTCCCCGCCATGTGTCAGACCACTGATCAGCCTGGTCTCCACACCCAGTGTGTATGTCCCCGCCATGTGTCAGGCCACTGATCAGCCTGGTCTCCACACCCGGTGTCTATGTCCCCGCCATGTGTCAGACCACTGATCAGCCTGGTCTCCACACCCGGTGTCTATGTCCCCGCCATGTGTCAGACCACTGATCAGCCTGGTCTCCACACCCGGTGACTATGTCCCCGCCATGTGTCAGACCACTGATCAGCCTGGTCTCCACACCCGGTGTCTATGTCCCCGCCATGTGTCAGACCACTGATCAGCCTGGTCTCCGCACCCGGTGACTATGTCCCCGCCATGTGTCAGGTCACTGATCAGCCTGGTCTCCGCACCCGGTGTCTATGTCCCCGCCATGTGTCAGACCACTGATCAGCCTGGTCTCCGCACCCGGTGACTATGTCCCCGCCATGTGTCAGACCACTGATCAGCCTGGTCTCCACACCCGGTGACTATGTCCCTGCCATGTGTCAGGCCACTGATCAGCCTGGTCTCCACACCCGGTGTCTATGTCCCCGCCATGTGTCAGACCACTGATCAGCCTGGTCTCCACACCCGGTGTCTATGTCCCCGCCATGTGTCAGGCCACTGATCAGCCTGGTCTCCACACCGGTGTCTATGTCCCCGCCATGTGTCAGGCCACTGATCAGCCTGGTCTCCACACACGGTGTCTATGTCCCCGCCATGTGTCAGGCCACTGATCAGCCTGGTCTCCACACCCGGGGGAGCGAGGGGAGCGAGGGGAACGGAGAGCGAGGGGAACGGGGAGCGAGGGGAAGGGGGAGCGAGGGGAACGGAGAGCGAGGGGAACGGAGAGCGAGGGGAACGGGATCCGAGGGGAACGGGATCCGAGGGGAACGGAGACCGAGGGGAACGGAGACCGAGGGGAACGGAGAGCGAGGGGAACGGGGAGCGAGGGGAACGGGGAGCGAGGGGAATGGAGAGCGAGGGGAACGGAGAGCGAGGGGAACGGGGAGCGAGGGGAATGGAGAGCGAGGTGAACGGGGAGCGAGGGGAATGGAGAGCGAGGGGAACGGAGAGCGAGGGGAACGGAGAGCGAGGGGAACGGAGAGCGAGGGGAACGGAGAGCGAGGGGAATGGAGAGCGAGGGGAACATCCTAATTTTTTTTTTTGCAGACTACATAACAAAATTAACCATTTTTCTTCCACGTGAGAATCCGCTGGAGCTCTTAGGTCGCACCGACTTGGGAAAACCTTTTCCGGTGAAAGATTTGTCATTAGATAATGTGCAGCGTGTGCAGTTATTAACTCCGCGTCTCCTTAGCGCTCATCTAATCCCGCGCTCAGTTCAGCTGAAGCTAAACAGCTTATTTGGACGTCCATTTAAAAGGCAGGTTTCTTGTATGGTAAACTGTTATAAATCCTCATTATCCTAAATAAAATTACTGCACTTTAAAGCGTTTCCAGGGACGACCATCTCGCTTCTAAACAACTGCCATGGCGGGGTAAATGGGCACCAATCTCGCCGGTGTTTGTGGCACAGTGGGGTGTCCGATTCAAATTGTCACCCTGTTAGCAAACCAATTCTACATATTAAAATGAATGTGCAGCTTATTCGCGAGGTCGGGAGACGACGGCGGCTGAGAAGGGACGGGAAAAATCATTATAGAATCAAACACTTAGGAGAATTCCATGACTTTAATCATCTGAGCCGCAGCCCCCCGTCTTCACACGCACCCCCATAACTCCCGCACTGTCTGCATTCTCTATTAGCGTCTCTCTCTTTCCTGCCATTATCGCAGTCTCATATCGTGTTGCGGTATTCTTTTTCCTGCCATTATCACAGTCTCATATCGTGTTGATGTCTCTCTTTTTCCTGCCATTATCGCAGTCTCATATCGTGATGATGTCTCTCTTTTTCCTGCCATTATCGCAGTCTCATATCGTGTTGATGTCTCTCTTTCCTGCCATTATCGCAGTCTCATATCGTGTTGATGTCTCTCTTTCCTGCCATTATCGCAGTCTCATATCGTGTTGATGTCTCTCTTTCCTGCCATTATCGCAGTCTCATATCGTGTTGATGTCTCTCTTTCCTGCCATTATCGCAGTCTCATATCGTGTTGATGTCTCTCTCTTTCCTGCCATTATCGCAGTCTCATATCGTGTTGATGTCTCTCTTTCCTGCCATTATCGCAGTCTCATATCGTGTTGTGTCTCTTTCCTGCCATTATCGCAGTCTCATATCGTGTTGCGTCTCTCTCTTTCCTGCCATTATCGCAGTCTCATATCGTGTTGATGTCTCTCTCTTTCCCTGCCATTATCGCAGTCTCATATCGTGTTGCATGTCTCTCTCTTTCCTGCCATTATCGCAGTCTCATATCGTGTTGTGTCTCTCTCTTTCCTGCCATTATCGCAGTCTCATATCGTGTTGCCGTTCTCTCTTTCCTGCCATTATCGCAGTCTCATATCGTGTTGATGTCTCTCTCTTCCTGCCATTATCGCAGTCTCATATCGTGTTGATGTCTCTCTCTTTCCTGCCATTATCGACAGTCTCATATCGTGTTGATGTCTCTCTCTTTCCTGCCATTATCGCAGTCTCATATCGTGTTGCTGTCTCCCTTTCCTGCCATTATTCGCAGTCTCATATCGTGTTGATGTCTCTCTTTTCCTGCCATTATCACAGTCTCATATCGTGTTGATGTCTCTCTTTTCCTGCCATTATCGCAGTCTCATATCGTGTTGCGTCTCTCTTTTCCTGCCATTATCACAGTCTCATATGTGTTGATGTCTCTCTTTTCCCTGCCATTATCGCAGTCTCATATCGTGTTGATGTCTTCTTTTTCCTGCATTATCGCAGTCTCATATCGTGTTGCTGTCTCTCTTTTCCTGCCATTATCGAGTCTCATATCGTGTTGATGTCTCTCTTTTTCCCTGCCATTATCGCAGTCTCATATCGTGTTGTGTCTCTCTTTTCCCTGCCATTATCCAGTCTCATATCGTGTTGATGTCTCTCTTTTCCCTGCCATTATCACAGTCTCATATCGTGTGATGTCTCTCTTTCCTGCCATTATCACAGTCTCATATCGTGTTGATGTCTCTCTTTCCTGCCATTATCACAGTCTCATATCGTGTTGATGTCTCTCTTTCCTGCCATTATCGCAGTCTCATATGTGTTGATGTCTCTCTTTCCTGCCATTATCGCAGTCTCATATCGTGTTGATGTCTCTCTTTTCCTGCCATTATCGCAGTCTCATATCGTGTTGATGCTCTCTCTCTTTTCCTGCCATTATCACAGTCTCATATGTGTTGCTGTCTCTCTCTTTCCTGCCATTATCGCAGTCTCATATCGTGTTGCTGTCTCTCTCTTTCCTGCCATTATCGCAGTCTCATATCGTGTTGCGTCTCTCTTTTCCTGCCATTATCGCAGTCTCATATTGTGTTGCTGTCTCTCTCTTTCCTGCCATTATCGCAGTCTCATATCGTGTTGCTGTCTCTTTTTCCTGCCATTATCGCAGTTCTCATATCGTGTTGCTGTCTCTTCTTTTCCCTGCCATTATCACAGTCTCATATCGTGTTGATGTCTCTCTTTTCCCTGCCATTATCACAGTCTCATATCGTGTTGCTGTCTCTCTCTTTTCCCTGCCATTATCACAGTCTCATATCGTGTTGCGTCTCTCTTTTCCCTGCCATTATCACAGTCTCATATTGTGTTGCCGTCTCTCTTTTCCCTGCATTATCACAGTCTCATATCGTGTTGCTGCTCTCTCTTTCCTGCCATTATCGCAGTCTCATATCGTGTTGATGTCTCTCTTTTTCCTGCCATTATCAAAATCTCATATGTGTTGATGTCTCTCTTTTCCTGCCATTATCACAGTCTCATATCGTGTTGATGTCTCTCTCTTTCCTGCCATTATCGCAGTCTCATATCGTGTTGATGTCTCTCTCTTTTTCCTGCCATTATCGCAGTCTCATATCGTGTTGCTGTCTCTCTCTTTTTCCTGCCATTATCGCAGTCTCATATCGTGTTGATGTCTCTCTCTTTTCCTGCCATTATCGCAGTCTCATATCGTGTTGATGTCTCTCTCTTTCCTGCCATTATCGCAGTCTCATATCGTGTTGATGTCTCTCTCTTTTCCTGCCATTATCGCAGTCTCATATCGTGTTGCTGTCTCTCTCTTTCCTGCCATTATCGCAGTCTCATATCGTGTTGATGTCTCTCTCTTTCCCTGCCATTATCGCAGTCTCATATCGTGTTGATGTCTCTCTCTTTTCCTGCCATTATCGCAGTCTCATATCGTGTGATGTCTCTCTCTTTCCTGCCATTATCGCAGTCTCATATCGTGTTGCTGTCTCTCTTTTCCTGCCATTATCGCAGTCTCATATCGTGTTGCTGTCTCTCTTTTCCTGCCATTATCGCAGTCTCATATCGTGTTGCTGTCTCTCTCTTTTTCCTGCCATTATCGCAGTCTCATATCGTGATGTGTCTCTCTCTTTTTCCTGCCATTATCGCAGTCTCATATCGTGTTGTGTCTCTCTTTTTCCTGCCATTATCGCAGTCTCATATCGTGATGATGTCTCTCTCTTTTTCCTGCCATTATCGCAGTCTCATATCGTGTTGATGTCTCTCTCTTTTTCCTGCCATTATCGCAGTCTCATATGTGTTGATGTCTCTCGTCCTTCTTGAACGCTCTCCACTCGTTTTGTGTCCTCTCTCTCTCTCTCTCTTCTTCCTCCTTCTCTCTCTTCTCTCTCCTCTCAAAATGAGTCATCTGTACGTACAAGTAAATTAAAAATTGATCCGTGCCCTTCAATGTGGCAGCCCAGGTCTGAAATGTTTTCCATCTACATTCAGCCCCAGATGTCACTGCCGGCCGCTCCCTACAGAATTTCCCTTGTATTTAATCTTAATAAGGTTTTCTTTTTCTTGCGGAGCGGCGCACAGAATGGTGTCACCTGGACATGTAATAAAATGCAGGAATACTGAAGTAATTGGGCTGCCATCATCATCATCATCGGCAATTGGTAGGAGAGTGATCACGTGGACCCCACTGTCCTGACCGCCAGCATGTCCGTGTACAGGTCGGTGGTCAAGCAGGAGGACTGCTCGTTACTCTACACTGAACTCATTGTAGAAGAATATGGCACCTCTAAAAGTCATGTGGACGCTCAACATTGTGCCTCAACACACCCAGCTCTGCTAGATCCACACACTCCCTGAAAGTGCAAAATCACAGGAGCCATGCAATCGTCACATCGATGTCCAAGGTGAGATCCAGCCAATCATAACTGCATCTGGGGAGCGTTGGTGATCGATTCGGGGAGCGGCGGCGGCCTATCCGGGGAACGGTGGTGACTGATCTGGGGAGGAGCGGTGATCAATCCGCTGAGTGGCAGTGTGCAATACTGGGAGCGGCGTGACCGATCCAGGGAGAGGCGGTGACCAATTCTACGGGGAGCGGCGGTGACCAATACGGGGAGCAGCAGTGACCAATTTGGTAGAGGCAGTGTGGCGGTGACTGAACGGGGAGCGGTGGTGCCCGAACCGGGGAGTGGCAGTGCATGATCCAGGGAGCGGCGGTGACCGATCCGGATAGAGGCAGTGCCCGAACCGGGGAGTGGCAGTGCATGATCCAGGGAGCGGCGGTGACCAATCCGGATAGAGGCAGTGCCCGATGCGGGGAGTGGCAGTGCATGATCCGGGGAGCTGCGGTGACCAATCCGGGTAGAGGCAGTGCCCGAACCGGGGAGTGACAGTGCATGATCCAGGGAGCGGCGGTGACCAATCCGGTAGAGGCAGTGCCCGAACAGGGGAGTGGCAGTGCATGATCCAGGGAGCGGCGGTGACCGATCCGGATAGAGGCAGTGCCCGAACCGGGGAGTGGCAGTGCATGATCCAGGGAGCGGCGGTGACCAATCCGGATCGAGGCAGTGCCCGAACCGGGGAGTGGCAGTGCGTGATCCGGGGAGCGGCGGTGCTTGATCCGGATCCATTCTAGGGTTCAGTATGTGACTTGCACCCTTGATCGAAGGAGTGAATTTGCCATCATCTTGGTCTCAACTTTTATCCGGAACCGCATGGATACGCCTTGACATTTAGAGATAGGTAAGGGTACGGCCCTGTAGCTAACTTTGCATGTGTACACACCCTAATGTTTAGTTTTAATATTTGACATTTTTTTCCCTCATATCACAATCTGTATTAAAACATAACATCTAAATCTCGCCGTGCGTCTACTCAAAGCGCTTTCCAAATGGACAGAAAGAATAACGAAAAGAAAAGTGGCCGGTGTGAGATTGTAGGATTACTATTTTCCCTATAACGGAGCATAATATGGGGGAAATAACATATTGCCATGTTTGTTTTGTAAATTAGAAACCTGCTCTCTTTCTGCTGATCGTTTCGCTGTCCGTGTGGCCGAGGAGCGGCTGTTAATAAACAGTGACCGGCTCCTCTCCTTCAGTCTCAGGTACTTTTACATCTGTGTTTTTTAAATCAGAATTCAGACTTTGTCTTAATGAGCAATGCGTTTCCTATTGAGGTAATGAGCTCTGTCTTCTGGCTGCACCGTTCATCCGGACACGTCACACATTCTTTATGCCACATTTAGCAGCGTTTTTTTGACGCCGACTGAGCAGTGAAAACCGGATTTCACAAAAAAACCGATGTGAAAGCTGCCTGAGAAACGTTCTGTCCTCAGTCTCATCCACATATCAAACCATTGAGTACCAAACTGATTCATTAGAGGAATCGCAACAAAAATATAAAACTTAAAACACCTTTAGGAACTGGGCTGAGACATACATGGGCGCCCCAAGATCATCTCAATAAGCATCACATGACAAAGTACTGTAAACGTCATTTAATTGAAAATAAAAAATAAAAAAAAACAATCCTGTACTGGTTGTTAATGATGGGTCACATAGCAGCTAAGATAATGCTTTTTTGTGCCACATGACTTATTTTCTCACATTTTTCTGTGCTCTTTTAAAAACTGCATTTTATGGCTGTGTAGGCGTGACCAGCACCTGATAGGGAGCAGTGCAATGTGATAGCAGAGAAGGGGTTAATAGAGATCGTGACTGAGCTGTGTGGAGCCAGATGACAAACCAGAAGCTTGTGCCAAAGAAAGAGGAGTTTACACTGAGCTTGACATTCTGACATTGCTCAGCAACTGCGCTTTAGCCTGAAGTAATCTGATACACTGTTTCCTCACTAGCTGCAGTCAGCAGTGTAGGCCACACCCCATTCTCTTGTATGGTCACATGCCCGTGTTCACTGTGAAGGCTGATAAAGAACATATGTCTGCTTCACACAAAGTCTAGTGGGGACAGCTTGTGGAAGGTGTATGAATGATTTTGCACTAGATTTCACTTAGTAAGTATATTTGAAAGTTTATTATAATCACTTGCTCTAGATTATTATTAAATAAAAATTTAAATGGTTACACTTTAAAGGGGCAGTCCAGGTCTAGAACAATCTGCTCTTATTCCCCCAAATCATTATGGCCTCTTGTGGTTTTCGGGTATCCGGGGCTAGGCTTCTCCAGCTCTTGGGAGCCTCAGTTTACACTTTAATAATAAGCTCTGCGCTTATTAAGGTTGATGCTACTTAGATGAAGACAAGGAGGACACAGTTGGCATTTTCTTGAAATTCCCATTCTGTGGTTTTGACTCCAGAGATCGGAGGGTTAACCCGCCCCCGCTGAAGTATTTCTGTGATTTTTTTCCCCTTTTATAAATGCCACTGACTGCTCTTTTAACAGTTTCCGACGCCAATGATATTTCCTTATTTTTCTGGCTTGAAAGAAAAAGAAAATAATTATTCGCTTGTTTACACTTTCTAACAATGAATATACTAAATCAAAGCTAATTAAGGACAAGGGCTCGTTTTGCTAAGTGTTGACAACTCATAATTAAGGGCTTAGTGAGAATCTGACACCCTTTGTGCGTTTGACACAAATCCTATTTTAATAGTTTTCACAGCAATTAACCCGTCCGCAAAGACAATGTGTAGAACTCATCCACGCACTTCATTCTGTTATGTACAATCCGCCTGCTCACATTTTCTTTTTTTTTCTTCTTACATTTATAAACTGTAAGAGAACAAAATTGCAGGCTGCCGAAGATGGCGTCCGGCGTCACGTAGACAGATGCCGAGGAGACACTGCACAAGCCAAACTCATGTTGTAGAGCTGAATAACCTCCGAGGCGGCAACCTTCTGTAAGAATAATTGCTATATAAGTCATGAACAGCTTCGATGTTGTTTTAACTTTTAGATACAAAGTCTGAGACAGATTCCTGTGGAATTAGGGGCGCTCACATCCCCATAGCTTATGGCAGACATTCACCCAATGGAGCCCAACACTGTCCTTGCAGCCTCCAGGTGCCATGTCTGCTCACTTTTGGGGGGATGTCTAGAATAATCTTATTTTTAAAACCTGCAAATCTAGGGGCAACAAAATCAAATTCTGGAAATCCTCCTATTGTACACAGGACTTTCTATGTGACCTCTAACTACAAGTCTCGCCCAGTAGGGCCAAGTCTCAACTAGTGGGACCAAGTCTCAACTAGTAGGGCCAAGTCTCAACTAGTAGGACCAAGTCTCAACTAGTAGGGCCAAGTCTCAACTAGTAGGGCCAAGTCTCAACTAGTAGGGCCAAGTCTCACTAGTAGGGCCAAGTCTCACCTAGTAGGGCCAAGTCTCACTAGTAGGGCCAAGTCTCACTAGTAGGGCCAAGTCTCACCTAGTAGGGCCAAGTCTCACCTAGTAGGGCCAAGTCTCGCCTAGTAGGGCCAAGTCTCGCCTAGTAGGGCCAAGTCTCAACTAGTAGGGCCAATTCTCGCCTTGTATGGCCATGCCTCACCTAGTAGGACCAAGTCTTTCCTCGCAGGAGCAAGTCTCGCCAGTAGGACCAAGTCTCACTTAGTAGAACCTGTTGTCAGAATCGCACACATCGATAGGTTCGGCCAGCGGTCTAATGTGTAAGGGTTCGCAGGTCAACTGGAAGATGTGTTCCGGTATAGCCGATTTCAGAATGATGATCTCACTGTTCTCTTGGAGAAAGGCAGTTGGCCAACATGTCAGCCGGAGGTTTTCTCATAGGAGCATTCGGCCGAACAAGCACTCTTGTGTAGGAGAGAGGCGGCTGAGATGGCTATCGGCTGAACAATTGGCATCGTTAGGCCATTAGTCAGAAAATGTGTATGTCCGGCTTAAGGTGGCAGATCATTCAACCTACAACAGAAGGTTTCCATTATGTGTCTCATGTACACGGCTGATGGATTGGTCATTTCAACAGTTTTAATTTCCCTTCCCGTCATGCATAGAGAAAAATAATGTTAATTGGAAAAACTATAGAAACCAGCAGGTTCCCCTATTTTTTGTGGCTAGATGGAGTCCACCAATTCATTTTCCAACATGGCTTTATATCAACTTAATAAATAAAAAAAAGGTACAAGATGTAATAAGAAGACCTCTGAAGATGAACAATCCTTTAACACAAGGACTAATATATATAAAGATTATGGAGAGTGAGGGAGTGAATGAGGTGACAGGGGATGGTCCGTAGACAGGACTCTCTCCAAAGGCTTCATTCACGTAGTATATTCATGTCTACAGACCTTTCCTTCAGTCACTTCTCACCAGGGGTAAAGCCCCCATACATTGTAATTGTTGGCGGCTGTCACACGTGACGCTCCCGTGTTCTCTATGTTCTGAAATCAGAGATGGATTCTTATCTCTCTAACATCATCTGTTGGTGTTAACAGTCGAGGGGCCTCATACCCAGACTGTTGGATGAACCCATCGATATCGGTGTTAGTCTACTTGGTATGGGGACTTTACTGATCCTGCTCCTCTAAAAAACAGTTTAGCCTACAATAGGATCAAGCTACTCCTGCAGACGTCTGACATGCAATGATGCCTACAAAAGATCAAAATACCCCACACGACACAGTTATATGCTCTATTAGATATCTCACCGGAAGTCTACAAAGTACTCAAAAGCTGAATTCCATATTAAAAATAGCACCTAGGACTTCCTAGAACCTCTCTCATTATTAGGTGGATGTGAACGCTCTATCTATATAGGTATTTCTTGAGTGTCGTAAGTCCATCTGGTTGAGTAGGTTTTCTCTTTAGGGCAACACTGATTGCTGCACCCTAAGGAGGCATGAGTTGGTATTATTAACCCTTCCGCCTTGTCCGACAGCAAAGTAGTTAGTCTTCCTTCTTCATCAGTCAGCCAGGAGGGACCGCTAAACCCTCATCTTTGGCATTGCTTGTCAGTGAAAGGCAAATTCACACAGCCCCTCAGCCCTCGCTATGCAGGCATGGTCTTCTCCAGCTGCAGCTTAATTTCCTGTGACTTGCCTAATTACTGTAATTAAGGATTAATTGCCATTAATTATTCACACATAAGCTCATCGCAAATCATGGGGTAAATGTCTTATGAAGGCTGCCATACAAGCCATGTATAAACACACTGAGATGCTCCGGGCGGGAGGAAGAATTGCTGGAGGACTGGAGCTAATTTCCAGTCGTTGCTCTAACGAAAACAGCCATAATTCTCGTCCAAAAAGACGACAGCTCCTCAGGTAGAAGCACCGGCTTGTGCCACATTTACACCATGTAACACATTGGGGGTGCGGGGGAATCTTACACAATCAAAGGGGTGATTATTAAGCATTTATTATCCAGGTGAAGCACTAATTACCTTCATAGGAGAAAGGAGGCAGAGGTTCCTACTGGTCTAGGCCAAGCTTCATCCCAACATAATGGTCGCTGTCCAGTGCTGACCCTATAGGAGACACCGCGCTCCTCCACAGTCATTTCTGCCATATGTGAAGCTACACAATAGTGTATAATTATTCAGTACACATATACGGAGGATCTAGTAGAAGCTTTATTTTTTGTGAATAATTATCCCTCTCTATTGTAAAGAATGAGGAGACAAGCCGTGCCCCCACTAGCACTTTTTTTTATTAAATACTTTATGCTTTTTTATGTTTTTTTCTTTTGGGTTTCTGTGTTCTCGGCGGAGTTAAACATTTATGCTAATGAACCGTCTGCTTAATGTGTGAAATGCTTCTCTTTGTTAAGTACGTCACGTAATGAGGCCTTTATCTAGAATTTACATGATACTGGAGCATGTAAGAAAGGGACGGGATGAAGAAAAAAGATCATTATACATAAGGTGACCCCGCTATAATATTAATGTCCGTCTCTGTCCATAAAATAATACACAAGACAACACATTTTCCATTGTAGCCGAAATGTACACAAAAATAAAACACATTTGTGTAATAAAACAGATGAGTGTGGAGGTGAGCGCTCCCCGACGCCATGGAACGTTTCCTCTGTGTGTGGATGAGGCTTGTCACTCTGTAACTGGCCCCTCGCTCCCGCCTCCCAGGGACTGACATTTAATTGATACGTCCCCATTCATTGTCACCTTGAGTCGCTGCTGGCAGCTGCGGTGTCACTCCCCATTTATGGGCTGGGAACTCCCCTGCTCAGGGTAATTAAGAGTTTATGTGTTAATTGATGTAAATACAAAGATGGCAGTTGAGGGCGTTCATTTCAGAGCCGGGCAGTAAATTGTGGAGTTGATTAGGGACGATGAGGAGGGGGGGTGTAGAGGAATCTGTGAGCAGGAGACTCCTAAAGATCAATCTCATTCTAGTAAAACTCCTACTTCTCCCCATCTGATGATCATTAGTGATATTTACCCCAGATACATTTCTCCACAATCCCCTTATTAGCCACATTGCTTTGTCTCCACGGTATAATCTAGAATCTTTCTGTGATGTAAACCATTGCATTGTTTGTTTAATAACTTGTTTTACATCACAGAAAGAATCAGCTGTGATCCCCAGCTGTAATGTCTGTATACTCTTATATTCTGTGATCCCCAGCTGTAATGTCTGTATACTCTTATATTCTGTGATCCTCGGCTGTAATGTCTGTATACTCTTATATTCTGTGATCCCAGCTGTAATGTCTGTATACTCTTATATTCTGTGATCCCCAGTTGTAATGTCTGTATACTCTTATATTCTGTGATCCCCGGCTGTAATGTCTGTATACTCTTATATTCTGTGATCCCAGCTGTAATGTCTGAATACTCTTATATTCTGTGATCCCCAGCTGTAATGTCTGTATACTCTTATATTCTGTGATCCTCGGCTGTAATGTCTGTATACTCTTATATTCTGTGATCCCTGGCTGTAATGTCTGTATACTCTTATATTCTGTGATCCCCAGCTGTAATGTCTGAATACTCTTATATTCTGTGATCCCCAGCTGTAATGTCTGTATACTCTTATATTCTGTGATCCCCGGCTGTAATGTGTGTATACTCTTATATCCTGTGATCCCCGGCTGTAATGTCTGTATACTCTTATATTCTGTGATCTCCAGCTGTAATGTCTGTATACTCTTATATTCTGTGATCCCCAGCTGTAATGTCTGTATACTCTTATATTCTGTGATCCTCGGCTGTAATGTCTGTATACTCTTATATTCTGTGATCCCCGGCTGTAATGTCTGTATACTCTTATATTCTGTGATCCCCAGCTGTAATGTCTGTATACTCTTATATTCTGTGATCCCTGGCTGTAATATCTGTATACTCTTATATTCTGTGATCCCCGGCTGTAATGTCTGTATACTCTTATATTCTGTGATCTCCAGCTGTAATATCTGTATACTCTTATATTCTGTGATCCCCGGCTGTAATGTCTGTATACTCTTATATTCTGTGATCCCCGGCTGTAATGTCTGTATATACGCTTATATTCTGTGATCCTCAGCTGTAATGTCTGTATACTCTCTTACTCCCACCCCTTCCCAGGAGCTGTGGTATATCCCAGCTGTTTCTGCATGATAGGACTCATCCATTACAAAGGGGCACATTGATAAGAATATCTCAGGGCAGGAACATTATTTTTTAACCCATCCAGTTGTGGAACTTATTATTATACTAAGATATATTACTTAAAATGTACAATTGTTTGTGACATATCCCCTTTATGGATTATCTCATTGTTATAGGTGCCACACATCAGTGGGGGGTACATGCACTGAGACTCCCACAGGTCATTTAAAGATCCGCTCCAAAACACACTGCATGAGCTCATGTGACGGGTGGCGCAGGGCAGATGCTTCTTTAGTCTATCTGATGGTCTATAGTCCCCACACTTTTCATTATGGCGATGTGGTGTTTCTTTAGGGGATTTATGATGCTTTGTTTTTATTATTTTTATCTAAAAAGGCAACATGCTTGGAGGAAAATTGTGTTTTTCTAATGTCCTTCCCTTAGGTATTCTATAGGACTTGAAATTGGTACAATAACTAATATATTTATAGAATAAAAGTGCATTTTTTAAACAAAGATAGATAGATAGATAGATAGATAGATACAGTAGATAGATAGATAGATAGATAGATATAGATAGATATAGATAGATATAGATAGATAGATAGATATAGATAGATAGACAGACAGACTCTGCACCCCATCACGTCTGACTGTCCCCTACACTCAGAACCTTCAAGTGGAACCTGAAAACCCAACTCTTCAGAACAGCCTACAGCCTGCAATGAGCACAGTGCCGCCTCACCACCACTGGACCCGGCGCTCCACCACCATCAGACTTGGCACTCCAGCACCACCCGAGCAGACCCAACCTACTGTCTCCTCCCCATTGCCCTGTAGGATGTAAGCCCACAAGGGCAGGGTCTTCTCTCCCCTCTGTATCAGTCTGTCACTTTGTTCATTGTATTTTTAACTTGTCTGTATGTAACCTTTCTCATGTACAGACCATGGAATGAATGGTGCTCTATAAATAAATAATAATGATGACAGACAGACAGACAGACAGACAGACAGACAGACAGACAGACAGACAGACAGATAGATAGATAGATAGATAGATAGATAGATAGATAGATAGATATTTTGACCACAATGTGTGAGACCATCAGCCAGTGGCAAGGCGATGTCTTTTCAGTTTGGCCCTATTCTACATGGACTCTCCTCTCTCTGGGCCTCACATTAATTGGGGAAGAATAGGTTTTCTCTTGTATAGCTGTTTGGATAGGGTAGATGACATTTCGAGTTGTCACACACCTCAATATGCACCAGTACTTACAGTATTAAATGGATTCACAGGTCCTGGCTGTTCACCATTTATCTGCTGAGAACAAGTCTAGTAAATGCTAATTTGGGACAACAGTTTCCATGGCTCCAGCATTACGATCTTCTAAAAAAGTTTATAATTTGAAAAAAGTCTTAATAGAAATTGACATTTATTTTTCTATCGGTGGAAGTCAGGCAGGTAAATAGAGAACGGCCTCCATCAACATATCTTCCTTGCCCATTGGAAATCATTTCAAAGTCTAATGGGTCATTGTCTTTAATAATGAAGAAGAGGAACCAGAGCCCGGCAGCTGCTACTGGGCAATGGCCATCACTTAACACAAAGATGTAACAGGGGGACGGTCTGATATCACTTGTTATAATGGTGAGATTTGATAACTGGGTGGATCCTGCGATCAGATCTGGGAATGACTGTTTACTACATAGCCCCAGTGTAATTGAAGGCGAGTGAGAATGATTTGCTTTATACTTAATTACTGAAATGTTAATTATTGAGCATTTAAAGTACATTACATCTGCAATCAGATGAAATATGATAAATGTAGAATATGGCGTGAAGAGCTGATTGTTCTGCATTCACCCTGGCGGGAGTCTTGGGGTTTTCTTAACCATCTTGATCCCAGCCTGGATTATTGAATGAAGACGTTGTGGTTTGGAGGGCTCGGCAGTGGTGGGGTTAACCCCTATTGTCACCCATATTAGCAGAAGTCCTGTTGGAAGTGCAGGACTCGCAGCACAGAATTCAAATGAGAAGGCGCCAAGGCCCCTCTAGATGCATCACAGTCATGTCCCTACCTCTCCACTTGCAAATGACAGTGTCAACAATCGCTGTCCTTCCATCAATCACTCAGGGTCATGAATATACAAGAGGCAGTGTGAGAGAGGCTGGCTACCTCCTGCCGATCAGCTTGGTCTAATTATCTAGGCTTTTCTTCTTTGTCTCCTGAGTGTGGTTGAGAGAGTGTAGTGTATGTGTGGGGGAGGGGAGGAGGGGATACCCGGGTTTCATCGGCGCAGGTTAGCCATGTTGACCCCTCGTGTGGACACAAGATGTTTGTTCCCGAGCCTCAGATGTCACATTTTCTATTCATCATAAAAAAAAAAAATAAAAGATGGAGGAATGGGTTAGAGAGATGACTCCCCCCCCCTCCGCTCCTTCTTTCTGGAGTCAACAATCTCTCCCCACCTCCTACCTCGGTGCTGTCATCTTACAATTGTTGCAGGCGCTCCGGTGAATTAGCATTTTAAGTAATGCACCGAGAACGACTCACTAATAACTTCGGCCCCTGGGTGTGGGGTATTGATGGTGTTAACTGGAATATTTAGTCTGAAGTGACTGGGTACAGTGACTGGCAAAGGCAGGGACTCGAAACGCGCTGGTTGCTTTGTTTGTAGATGAGCTACACATTAGCATTTGGCTTTTTGTACTGACTATGGAGACATCTCTATCCATTGACAACTGGCATCGTCCGATCTCATGTAGCCGGCCGCCCTCCCTCCCGATAGTTCACTGCCTGGATATAAAGCAGCTGACGTCTACTGGACCATGTTCAGACCTGTCACAGACCGGTCACCGATCTGGAGAGGAGTGAGGTCTGCCAAGTCACTAACCGCTCCCAAGAGCACCGGACCCGGCCAATCTGGACACCAATCCTCTGACCAAAAGCCAAAGGATTCAGTCAAGTAGGTTTACTGGCAGCAAAGTGGTCACAGCAAGTCATAAAGTGGGAAGAAAAGGAATAATCACTGAGGTTCATAAGAAGCCACAAGAGAAATCTAAAGGGACATTCGGTGCAATTCAAGGACTACGATGAAAAGCTGCCGGTCAGACTCTGATGGTCGAACCCAATATTTAATGCTTGTCGGTAACCGGACTGTGCAATACGAACCTCATATACTGTGTAACAGGTATCTTACACCTGATGGGACTGGTGCACTTACATTGAAAATTAATATCAAAATGAAGTCAACTTCAATAAACCTTAGGACAAATGTGCCTACAGCTGAATGCTAAGTGTGTAATATACCCACTGTTGGCATTGAGCTCTGCAGGTTGATTCGAGATGGTCCAATCTGCATATTGGAGGTCACATGCCGACTATCTCCTCATGTTCTGCTCTCGATGCTATATTATAAGAAGAGGAGGCAGTCAGCATGTGACCACAAACATGTAAATTACATCTGCTCCGACCGGATAGCAAAGCCGAATCTTAATAGTGTGTATATTACACACTGTTAGTATTCAGCATGCTGCACTGCTTGCTGAAAGTTTGCCCTGGGGTGGAAAACTCCTTTTAATACAACACACAACCGACGGACCAGTGTGTAAACCTTCTTGAAAAAAGAAAGCAGGCATGGTTCTCTCTCCTGGAACCTCTTTATTGAGGTATCCCTAACCTTTGGCCTCACACACATGACTGACCCGTCGTGCCAGCATTCTGCCATTCTTCTAGAATATGCAGCATGAGGGAAGTGCTGATCAATCAGCTTCAGAGCGGCACTCGCAGGCTCGAAGCTTCAGAGCGGCACTCGCAGGCCTGATGCTTCAGAGCGGCACTCGCAGGCCTGATGCTTCAGAGCGGCACTCGCGGGCTCGAAGCTTCCGAGCGGCACTCGCAGGCTCGAAGCTTCAGAGCGGCACTCGCAGGCCTGATGCTTCAGAGCGGCACTCGCGGGCTCGAAGCTTCAGAGCGGCACTCGCAGGCTCGAAGCTTCAGAGCGGCACTCGCAGGCCTGATGCTTCAGAGCGGCACTCGCAGGCCTGATGCTTCAGAGCGGCACTCGCAGGCTCGATGCTTCAGAGTGGCACTCGAGGCCTGATGCTTCAGAGCGGCACTCACAGGCTCGAAGCTTCAGAGCAGCACTCGCAAGTTCGATGCTTCAGAGCAGCACTCGCAGGCTCAAAGCTTCAGAGCGGCACTCGCAGGCTTTAAGCTTCAGAGCGGCACTCGCAGGCTTTAAGCTTCAGAGCGGCATTCATTGACTCAAAGCTTCAGAGTGGCACTCGTAGGCTCAAAGCTTCAGAGCGGCACTTGCAGGCTCAAAGCTTCAGAGCGGCACTTGCAGGCTCAAAGCTTCAGAGCGGCACTTGCAGGCTCAAAGCTTCAGAGTGGCACTCGCAGGCTTTAAGCTTCAGAGCGGCATTCATTGACTCAAAGCTTCAGAGCGACACTCGCAGGCTCAAAGCTTCAGAGTGGCACTCGCAGGCTTTAAGCTTCAGAGCGGCATTCATTGACTCAAAGCATCAGAGCGGCACTCGTAGGCTCGATGCTTCAGAGCGGCACTTGCAGGCTCAAAAGCCCAGAACTTGCAAGTGGCGCCTGACTTTTACAGGAAATTGGCAAATCTGAAACTACTCTTATGATTTTATGGATAAATCCAACAGACAGTATTTATGACCCAAAACCAAATTATCCATTGTAATGATTATCCGCCTATCAGAATATTTTTACTATAGGTGGCATGGAACGGAGAGCAGACAGAAGAAGATGGCAGCTCACAACGTGCCGCCTTCCACATTACCAGCTCTCTGTGCTCTACAATTACACTAACGCCATTCTGTAGGGCTCTGTCTATGACAATTTGCAGATGTCCGCAGCCCAGAGCGTATGAAATAATAAAGCTTGCTAGCTGTAAACATTGCAGAATTCTGACACTATTGATTTATTGTGTCTAACGGTGACATCAAACCGGGTAAGTGACAGAAACACTGTTACGGCTTTAAGAGCCGTTTGTCACCGATTAAAGCTGCCAAACAGGGTTTGCCCGAACTGGCCTGTCAGTCCCCGCGCAAATTACTGCTTCCCCGTGCTGGCTGACGGCGATGTGCCGCAGCCCCTCTGTGCTTTCATTACTCCGTCACAGCAAACACACAAGGCCAGGCCCAATTTAATATGTGTGTTAATTATGCAAATTATTAATTGGGCTGGAGATGAAAATGCATACAACGCCGCTGCCTGGTTAAACCCTCGAGCTCTGAGAAAAGCCTGTTACTTCTGCTGAAGTGGGAGGACTGTGTCTCGGTGCAGGAATCGGCCGTCTTGATACATGTGGAAGTATCAGATGTGCAGAAAGTTAGTGGCCTTAATCTGTGAGATCATTCGTGGTTCACATGGAAAGAGAAAATGCTGATGCTGTGGTATTATTGCTGCTTCAGGGACTTTGAGGGTAAAACTCCTGCAGCTGAACTGGCCAACAAATAAAATGTACATGTGCTCCAGTCTCGACAAAGGCTGCTGCTCTATACCAAGCCTGTGCTAGCTCAGCCGGTGTGGAGCCTCCCAAAGAACAAAGAACCGTTATGGCGCATGCGCAACTGGAGGCTCCGGTCAACTCATCCGATCCTGCGGCTAGAGGTGAAGGTATAAAGCCCCTCTTCTGGTGATAACTTTGCAAACAAAAGCCACAAGAGATAAACGTCAAAGGTAACGAGAAGTGTAAGAGCGCAGGTTTAGAGTCTCACTGTAGTGTGTGGCGCTGTAATAGGTGCAATAGCACCGCAACGCATGTAGTGATGAACGACGACAGCGTCCAAATCCTTTTGGAATAAGTTCCTGCACTCAGAGAGGAGGAGGAGGAGAACATCTTGGTATGAGCACACCTAGATTGACCTTTCAACATAAATGACAAACTTCACCAATCAGCAGCAGGGATTTCTTTTATTAGACGTCTCTGGATACAACGTGTTTCAGGACATTCAAACCCTCTTCAAATAAAGATCGGTGGGGGTCACAGAAGCTGGACGCAAACCAATATAACCTGGAGGGTAGGTATTGCCACTCCTCGGAAAGACTATTATATGAATAGAACGGATTAAAACTAGAATCGGTAAATCATTGAATAACCAAAAATTGCTAAAGTTGGTGCATTTGAGACTCCTGGCTGCATTATGATACATGTAATGTGGTTAAAGGTGGGGTACTCTCTGAAAATATGTATAAAATAAGTAAAGGCTGGAGAAGTAAGGCGGAGTTGTAGGGATTTTGGTGTAACGTGCTGTGTATTACAGCTGTTCTCATACCTGTCTATGAGGGCTGTGGAGTCGGTAAACATCCGACTCCTCAATATCCCAGAAACCAACTCCACCCAAAATGAAGACCGACTCCACAACTCCGACCCCACAGCCCTGCTGCCTATGCACACAATGCTCAAAGGACAAATAAAACAGCTGTGGACAGTGATAAATTCACTAGAGACTCATTAGGGACTGACGTACGGGGACATTTTCATATAAAGGCAATGCCGTGCTGCTAGACTCGCTTTAACACTTGTTCTACACTGTTGCTCTTGGCAGTAGCATTTCACCAATGATTTATGTGAAAAAAAACCTATTTATGTGTCAGAGATGGAGTGCAGGAGACTCTACAACACATCTATGATGAAATAGAGGCCCGTCACTATAAGACATGCTGGGCCATAGACCATCGCAGAGACAAAAAAGGCACATCTGACCCCATGCAACCAAGTCTTCAGGATCAAAAACACCTTGTGGGGATGTACGAGAAACTATGGAGTGAAGAGACCGTATAATAGACTTATGGACAATACAAACACTTTCCCTCCACATTATACTTATCAGTAGGAAGGACCCATTTTTATTTTATTAATGGGGATTATGCTTCTATTAGAACTGTTTGAGGTTCCTCAGCAGCATCTTGTGCCCGTAAACTGACTGGCCAGAAGTCAGAACTTACGTCACAAGGTCTATGAGAACCAGAACAAGGTCAGGATGAGGTCAGAACAAAGCCAGGGCGAGGCAGAACAAAGCCAGGGCGAGGCCACAACAAAGCCAGGGCGAGGCCAGGACAAAGCCAGGGCGAGGCAGGACAAAGCCAGGGCGAGGCCAGGACAAAGCCAGGGCGGAGGTCAGAACAAAGCCAGGGGGAGGTCAAACAAAGCCAGGGCGAGGTCACAACAAAGCCAGGGGGAGGTCAAACAAAGCCAGGGGGAGGTCACAACAAAGCCAGGGGCGAGGTCAAACAAAGCCAGGGCGAGGCCAGAACAAGCCAGGGCGAGGTCAGAACAAAGCCAGGGCGAGGTCACAACAAAGCCAGGGGGAGGTCACAACAAAGCCAGGGCGAGGCCAGAACAAAGCCAGGGCGAGGTCACAACAAAGCCAGGGCGGAGGTCCAAACAAAGCCAGGGCGAGGCCAGAACAAAGCCAGGGCGAGGTCAAACAAAGCCAGGGGGAGGTCACAACAAAGCCAGGGCGAGGTCACAACAAAGCCAGGGCGAGGTCACAACAAAGCCAGGGCGAGGCCAGAACAAAGCCAGGGCGAGGTCACAACAAAGCCAGGGCGAGGTCAGGACAAAGCCAGGGCAAAGTCAGAACAAAGCCAGGGCGAGGCCAGAACAAAGCCAGGGCGAGGTCAAACAAAGCCAGGGCGAGGTCACAACAAAGCCAGGGGGAGGTCACAACAAAGCCAGGGCGAGGTCACAACAAAGCCAGGGCGAGGCCAGAACAAAGCCAGGGCGAGGTCACAACAAAGCCAGGGCGAGGTCAGGACAAAGCCAGGGCAAAGTCAGAACAAAGCCAGGGCGAGGCCAGGACAAAGCCAGGGCGAGGCCAGAACAAAGCCAGGGCGAGGCCAGGACAAAGCCAGGGCGAGGCCAGAACAAAGCCAGGGCGAGGTCACAACAAAGCCAGGGCGAGGCCAGAACAAAGCCAGGGCGAGGTCCAAACAAAGCCAGGGCGAGGTCAGGACAAAGCCAGGGCAAGTCAGAACAAAGCCAGGGCGAGGCCAGGAACAAAGCCAGGGCGAGGCCAGAGACCAAAGCCAGGGCGAGGTCACAACAAAGCCAGGGGGAGGTCAACAACAAAGCCAGGGCGAGGTCACAACAAAGCCAGGGCGAGGTCACAACAAAGCCAGGGCGAGGCCAGAACAAAGCCAGGGCGAGGTCACAACAAAGCCAGGGCGAGGTCACAACAAAGCCAGGGCGAGGTCACAACAAAGCCAGGGCGAGGTCACAACAAAGCCAGGGCGAGGTCACAACAAAGCCAGGGCGAGGTCACAACAAAGCCAGGGCGAGGTCACAACAAAGCCAGGGCGAGGTCACAACAAAGCCAGGGCGAGGTCACAACAAAGCCAGGGCGAGGTCACAACAAAGCCAGGGCGAGGTCACAACAAAGCCAGGGGGAGGTCACAACAAAGCCAGGGCGAGGTCACAACAAAGCCAGGGCGAGGTCACAACAAAGCCAGGGGAGGTCACAACAAAGCCAGGGCGAGGTCACAACAAAGCCAGGGCGCGGAGGTCAAACAAAGCCAGGGCGAGGTCAACAAGCCAGGGCGAGGCCAGAACAAAGCCAGGGGGACAAGCCAGGCGAGAACAGAGCAGACAAAGCCAAAGAGGCGAGGGACAAAAGCCAGGGCGAGGTCAGAACAAAGCCAGGGCGAGGTCACAACAAAGCCAGGGCGAGGCCAACAAAGCCAGAGAGGAGGCAACAAAGCCAGGGCGAGGTCAAACAAAGCCAGGGCGAGGTCAGACAAAGCCAGGGCGAGGTCAAACAAAGCCAGGGCGAGGTCACAACAAAGCCAGGGGCAGAGGGGTCACAACAAAGCCAGGGCGAGGTCAAACAAAGCCAGGGGCGAGGTCAGAACAAAGCCAGGGCGAGGTCAAACAAAGCCAGGGCGAGGCCACAACAAAGAGCCGGCAGGACAAAGCCAGGGCGAGGTCAGAACAAAGCCAGGGCGAGGTCAAACAAAGCCAGGGGCGAGGTCACAACAAAGCCAGGGCGAGGTCACAACAAAGCCAGGGGGAGGTCACAACAAAGCCAGGGGGAGGTCACAACAAAGCCAGGGCGAGGTCAGGACAAAGCCAGGGCGAGGTCACAACAAAGCCAGGGCGAGGTCACAACAAAGCCAGGGCGAGGTCACAACAAAGCCAGGGGAGGTCACAACAAAGCCAGGGCGAGGCCAGAACAAAGCCAGGGCGAGGCCAGAACAAAGCCAGGGCGAGGCCAGAACAAAGCCAGGGCGAGGTCAGAACAAAGCCAGGGCGAGGTCACAACAAAGCCAGGGCGAGGTCAGAACAAAGCCAAGATGAGGCCAGAGTGAGGACAAGATGAAGCCAGGGCCAGGCTAGAACGAGGCTATGACCAGGCCAAGATAAGGCCACAGTGAGACCAGAACAAGGTCAGGATGAGGTCAGGACAAAACCTAGACGAGGGAAGGAAGAGGTCAGGAGGGGGAAAATAAGATTAGCAGCAGCACTCCAGTGTTTTTGTTTTGTAATGCATTGCTGGAGTAATTCTTATATCTAAGTCCCCGGCCTTATACCCACCCTCCACCGCCTTTATCATTTTCCAGATTTGCTCCGCTCGCTCTCCTGTACTCTGTGAACTGCCGACAGCTCCAATGTTTCATAGATGTCACAACTCAATGCAACTCCATGGGAGCCTTGTTACGGCCTCGTTCTGGCTCTCAAAGAGATGCATTGATTGCTTGTGGGGTAACTACGGACTTTCGGGAAGTCAGAAGCAGCGGGCACAAGATGGCACCGCCGTACCGGAGTGGGCTCGGTGAAGTATGAAGTCATCGGCAGGTGAGTATAAGACACAGGGCACCACTAAAGCGCTAAAAAACACCTGCTGGAGTGGAGGCTAAGCAAACATCAATAGCACTAACCTATCTCCAAGGAAAACTTAAAGGGGTTTTCCCACAAACAAAGTTAATTTAAATGTTCATTTTAATCTATAGATCTGGGAATAATAATAATTTCCACATTTGGGTGTTTAAAAAAAAAATGTTCCTGTGCTGAGATAATCTTATAAATGTGAGCACATGTGCAGTTTTATTTTTGTTCCTGACCTGCACGCAGCATTGGTTTGATCCTGGGCAGGGAAGGATGAAACAAAGTATACAGACATTACAGCACGGGATCACAAATAATAATTTTTTAATTGAGGTAAAACAATTTTTACAAACAAGCAGAGAAATGTTTTACCTCCTAAAAAGAATCATCTGTGATCCCATACTGTAATGTCTGTATGTTCTCTTTCCTTCCTCCCCTGTCCAGGAGACGTGGTTTGATCCGACCGTGTTCCCTGCACAGTCAGACATGAGAATGACGCTGTACATAGCAGGACACATATAAGATTATCTCAGCACAGGAACATTGTTTTTAAACACATCCAATTGTGGAAATTATTATTATTCCAAGATCTATTGATTAAAATGAACTTTATTCCTGGGAACACCCCTTTAAGGATTGAGCATGTAAACTCAAACTGCCCAATCCTCTTCCGATCCTATTATCTGGGGGCTTTAGGAGTGGATTTTTGTTTCCAACAGGCACCATTCACCCCGTCAAGGGAGCAGCAGAAGATGTCAGAACCAAAATAAAAATTGTGTTATTGTCCATCGTCTTCTGTATTTGCCTTGAAGCAACACTCCAGCATTTTTTTTATGTCAGCACTAAAGTGGTGATTAAAATCTACTCACCGCCGTCATCTTCATCTGTTATTGGCGTCGCTCTGGTCGGTCATTTGTGACCTCCACTTCCAGAGTTTCATGAAGAACGCCAGAGGTCAAAACTTAATGCGAGTCTATGGGAACCTTGGTTTGGTCTCATTCTGCCCTCATAGACTTGTACTGATACCTTGTCACATAACGTCTGACTTTCAGACAATCAGAAGTAATCAGGGCTGTGGAGTCGTTAAGCCAAACATGAGACTCCGACTCTTCCAATTTCCATGGATCTGACTCCATCAAAATGGACCCAGACTTTGACTCCATAACCAGGGCTGTGAATTCAGTAAGTCACATATCTGACTGACTCCTCAATTTCCCTGAATTCCACTCCACCCAAAGTGGGCATCGACTCCGACTCCAACTCCACAGCCCTGAAGTAATGGGCACAAATGGGGCCGCGGGACCAGAGCAGCCCCAAAAAATAATGAAGTCAGCGGAGTGTAAGAGAATAAGGAAGGGGCTCAGATGTAAAGCGTCGCTCCAGCGCTGAAAACAAAAAAACCAAGGTTGCCAGACCTTGTCTTAGCCCACTGAAGTGGTAATTTAACAGATTTAAAAAAATGAATAAAAAATGCTGTCAATTAATATATAAAAGTAAGAATGACATTCCAGATGATATGATAGTGATGAGATGGAGGCGCGGGGCTTGGGGCGGACAGTCCTCTATGACAGCGCTTCCTTCCTTCCACTTTTATGGTAGGAGCTTGGCACAAGCCGTTAAAGTTTACAGCGGGCAGAGTAGTAAATTTTATACACTTTGAGGAGCGCAGGTTGAATTGTGCCCAAACGAGAATTATAGATCGCTTACTTCTGTAAGGTCAGACCGCGCTAAACCAGACGGCGCAGCTAAACCTCACATCTTCAGCCCCGGCCCGGTCACTAGTTTAGATGCTTTATTAACTCTTTAAAGGGCTGCAGATATAGAAGTGTTGATCTGAAAGGTGAGAGTGCCGGTGTCTGCAGGTACAATAAAAGAGTGCCGGTGTCTGCAGGTACAATAAAAGAGTGCCGGTGTCTGCAGGTACAATAAAAGAGTGCCGGTGTCTGCAGGTACAATAAAAGAGTGCCGGTGTCTGCAGGTACAATAAAAGAGTGCCGGTGTCTGCATGCACAATAAAAGAGTGCCGGTGTCTGCAGGTACAATAAAAGAGTGCCGGTGTCTGCATGCACAATAAAAGAGTGCCGGTGTCTGCAGGTACAATAAAAGAGTGCCGGAGTCTGCAGGTACAATAAAAGAGTGCCGGTGTCTGCAGGTACAATAAAAGAGTGCCGGTGTCTGCAGGTACAATAAAAGAGTGCCGGTGTCTGCATGCACAATAAAAGAGTGCCGGTGTCTGCAGGTACAATAAAATAGTGCCGATGTCTGCAGGTACAATAAAAGAGTGCCGGTGTCTGCAGGTACAATAAAAGAGTGCCGGAGTCTGCAGGCACAATAAAAGAGTGCCGGTGTCTGCAGGTACAATAAAAGAGTGCCGGTGTCTGCAGGTACAATAAAAGAGTGCCGGTGTCTGCAGGTACAATAAAAGAGTGCCGGTGTCTGCAGGTACAATAAAAGAATGCTGGAGTCTGCAGGTACAATAAAAGAGTGCCAATGTCTGCAGGTACAATAAAAGAGTGCCGGTGTCTGCAGGCACAATAAAAGAGTGCCGATGTCTGCAGGTACAATAAAAGAGTGCCAATGTCTGCAGGTAACAACATGTTTCAGGATTTCGATCTCACCGTTTACGGAGTATAAAAGCTTCAACATTGGATTTTGCACGTTTTTTGGCCTCTCATATCTTTAAAGGCAATGAATATGTGATATGAAGGACAATGAGAAGGAATGGGCAGCCAATAATCGCAGCGTAAAACAAAAGCCCTGGATTGTGGCATCTGGCATTAAATGAACTTTTCTGTAAACTGTATGCCAATTTCCAGAATGGCTCGGAGCAGGAATCCTCTGCCAAGGCAGTAAACAGCTTTTATCAGCAATAATGATGGCATAATCCCAGCGAAAAAACCCAAGGAACATATGGCGGCGGCTCTCCAAACACACTCCCAGCTACATAGGGGGCATCTTTACGAGGACGTCCACTCGCACACTGTTTGCCGCAGGTTTACGGGTTTTTTTTTAGATTTGTCTTTTCTTCCTTTCAGGTTATAATCTTCCCTGTTTGAGATGATGTGGCATTTGGGAATTTTACACTAATGAGGCGATTTTTCTTCAGGAAAAGAAAGGGGGAAAAAAAAGAAACAGGCAGAATGTGAATAGGGGAGGGATGCGCTATGCGGTGCCTGGAAGAGACATGGGGGGGGCGAAAGTGCAGGGCAAATCACCAGGAATTAAATGGGGAGGTAATGAAGATGTGGGAGCCATAGGTGGTGGATGGGAGTCTGGCAGGTGTGTATGAGCCATAGGTAGTGGATGGGAGTCTGGCAGGTGTCTATGAGCCATAGGTGGTTGATGGGAGTCTGGCAGGTGTGTATGAGCCATAGGTGGTGGATGGGAGTCTGGTAGGTGTGTATGAGCCATAGGTGGTGGATGGGAGTCTGGCAGGTGTATATGAGCCATAGGTGGCGATGGGAGTCTGGCAGGTGTTTGTGAGCCATAGGTGGTGGATGGGAGTCTGGCAGGCGTGTATGAGCCATAGGTGGTGGATGGGAGTCTGGTAGGTGTGTATGAGCCATAGGTGGTGGATGGGAGTCTGGCAGGTGTATATGAGCCATAGGTGGCGATGGGAGTCTGGCAGGTGTTTGTGAGCCATAGGTGGTGGATGGGAGTCTGGCAGGTGTGTATGAGCCATAGGTGGTGGATGGGAGTCAGGCAGGTGTGTATGAGCCATAGGTGGTGGATGGGAGTCTGGCAGGTGTATATGAGCCATAGGTGGTGATGGGAGTCTGGCAGGTGTATATGAGCCATAGGTGGTGATGGGAGTCTGGCAGGTGTATATGAGCCATAGGTGGTGATGGGAGTCTGGCAGGTGTATATGAGCCATAGGTGGTGGATGGGAGTCTGGCAGGTGTGTATGAGCCATAGGTGGTGATGGGAGTCTGGCAGGTGTATATGAGCCATAGGTGGTGGATGGGAGTCTGGCAGGTGTTTGTGAGCCATAGGTGGTGGACGGGAGTCTGGCAGGTGTGTATGAGCCATAGGTGGTGGATGGGAGTCAGGCAGGTGTGTATGATCCATAGGTGGTGAATGGGAGTCAGGCAGGTGTGTATGAGCCATAGGTGGTGGATGGGAGTCTGGCAGGTGTGTATGAGCCATAGGTGGTGGATGGGAGTCTGGCAGGTGTGTATGAGCCATAGGTGGTGGATGGGAGTCTGGCAGGTGTATATGAGCCATAGGTGGTGATGGGAGTCGGGCAGGTGTGTATGAGCCATAGGTGGTGGATTCGAGTCTGGCAGGTGTATATGAGCCATAGGTGGAGGATGGGAGTCTGGCAGGTGTATATGAGCCATAGGTGGTGGATGGGAGTCTGGCAGGTGTGTATGAGCCATAGGTGGGAGTCGGGCAGGTGTGTATGAGCCATAGGTGGTGGATTCGAGTCTGGCAGGTGTGTATGATCCATAGGTGGAGGATGGAGTCTGGCAGGTGTGTATGAGCCATTGGTGGTGATGGGAGTCTGGCAGGTGTTTGTGAGCCATAGGTGGTGGATGGGAGTCTGGCAGGTGTGTATGAGCCATAGGTGGTGGATGGGAGTCTGGCAGGTGTGTATGATCCATAGGTGGCGGATGGGAGTCTGGCAGGTGTGTATGAGCCATAGGTGGTGGATGGGAGTCTGGCAGGTGTGTATGATCCATAGGTGGCGGATGGGAGTCTGGCAGGTGTGTATGAGCCATAGGTGGTGGATGGGAGTCTGGCAGGTGTGTATGAGCCATAGGTGGTGGATGGGAGTCTGGCAGGTGTATATGAGCCATAGGTGGAGGATGGGAGTCTGGCAGGTGTGTATGAGCCATAGGTGGTGATGGGAGTCTGGAAAGGAAGTGTGCCAGCACAGACAAAGTCTATGAGAGATATGGAGATATAGGATGGAGCAATGGAGAAAATACGTGACCAGGGTGAAAGTGTTCAGGGCACTGTTACAGCATTACATTATTAGCAATCTCCTAAAAAATTATTATTGCTACCGTATATAAATATCTGAAGTCTACTAGCAGGAGCTTTATGTATTGTAAGCTGTATATCATCATTGACAATTTCTTAAAGGGGATGTTCCATTAAGAAAACCCGCTATAATATACCCCAGGACAGACTCCTGAGATAATAGCGGGGTCCCGGTCCGGATTATTATGAGGGTAGAGAGGTTCTTCTCTTTTCTTGAGCAGTAGTGCTGTCCTGCATTACACAACCTATCAATCTGCACAGTGCAATGTCTCCTGTGGTGGCGCTGCAGGGAATCTGAACACCTTCGCCAGAAGTCCTTCTAGATCCCTGCTGATCACTGGTGGGGGGTCACAGTAGGACCTTTCATGAATGGGGATCATTCCATGTGGGGATCCCCATAATAGATATGATGTATATGATCTGTTGGCGTTAAACTAGTAGTTTGGAGGAACCCAATTAAAGGCAGTGTCTGTCAGTGATGACTTGGATCCTCCATTCACATTAGACTAATGTCATTATCGGCGGGTTCATCCAATAGTCTAATGTATGGAAGACCTGGACAATGGATTACTGGGGTGTTAAGGATCGGGCATGTCCAATTTATTCCCCCTGATAATAGCTGCTGCCAATGGTGTCTGGCAGTGACTCTCTCACAGAGGACACAGGAGGTCTTGGACTCACGAGTGGTCCAGTGTATGAAAGAGACGGCCAAGACAGCAGTCACACAAATATCATCGCTCAGGTCCCTGCCATCTAATGTCTATGGGAGGCTTTAGTCCCACCATCTAATCTCTATGGGGGCTTCAGTCCCACCATCTAATCTCTATGGGGGCTTCAGTCCCACCATCTAATCTCTATGGAAGGCTTCAGTCCCACCATCTAATGTCTATGGGGGCTTCAGTCCCACCATCTAATGTCTACGGGGGGCTTCAGTCCCACCATCTAATGTCTATGGGGGCTTCAGTCCCACCATCTAATGTCTATGGGGGCTTCAGTCCCACCATCTAATGTCTATGGGGGCTTCAGTCCCACCATCTAATGTCTATGGGGGCTTCAGTCCCACCATCTAATGTCTATGGGGGCTTCAGTCCCACCATCTAATGTCTATGGGGGCTTCAGTCCCACCATCTAATGTCTATGGGGGCTTCAGTCCCACCATCTAATGTCTACGGGGGGCTTCAGTCCCACCATCTAATGTCTATGGGGGCTTCAGTCCCACCATCTAATGTCTATGGGGGCTTCAGTCCCACCATCTAATGTCTATGGGGGCTTCAGTCCCACCATCTAATGTCTATGGGGGCTTCAGTCCCACCATCTAATGTCTATGGGGGCTTCAGTCCCACCATCTAATGTCTATGGGGGCTTCAGTCCCACCATCTAATGTCTATGGGGGCTTCAGTCCCACCATCTAATGTCTATGGGGGCTTCAGTCCCGCCATCTAATGTCTATGGAAGCTAAGTCCTGCCATCTAATGTCTATGGGGGGCTTTTGTCCCCCTATCTAATGTCTAAGGAGGGCTTTATTGTTGCCATCTAATGTCTATGGTGGGCTTTAGTGCCGCCAGCCAATGTCTATGGGGGGCTTTAGTCCAAACTTTATGGCTATATCTGATAGTAGGGGGGTCTGAATGTGCGTTTCCTCTGAATAGAGAGGCAACTGATCCTACAAATGTGAAAGTCCTGGGGTCCTAGTGCTGATCAAACATCTATAGTACTTCAGGGTGTAATATTTAAGGCAATCAGTGACAATTAGATTGTAAGCTCCACGGCTCAGGGATGTGTATGATCTACTTTGGTGTAATAAGGTTTCTCAGTCTCCAGCAGTGATGTTGTGAGTATTTCGGTGTGTACATTGGTAGTGTCAGCCCCTCCGTATCCAGGGTCATTAAACCTCTCCGGCTCTTCGCCTGATGGCTCTCCAAGGCCGCCGCAGACTGATCTCTTCCAGGAACACGGCTCTCTGCCCAGCCCCACCGTAACCTCCGCATCGATTTTCCCGGCTCGGTGGCCATTCATTGCTGTGACATTTGGCTCTCGGCTCTTTAACACTCCTCAACCAAATCAATTTCATATTTTTGTCAATTCTCTAGTTCCAGGCGGCAGCGAGATAGGAAGAGACTTTAGGTAGAAACAAAATGATGATTTTCTCCAAGTGTTTCTCGCTGCAGGATGTATGGAGCGATTTCACTCACCGCGCACAGACATCATATTAACGCTGGGGAGGGGATGAAACCATCCGATCAGGAATTTGTGAGGTCATACACTTATTTTTATATTGCTGCACATATTGAATGTATATTTAAAGGTACAAAAACAAAACATTAAAAATAGGAAAAATTGTATATAAAAAAAAAAAACAAATTTGGATGTTTCTAGTGATAATAGGTCTTTGGCCACCATTGCTTACATCTCCGAGAACACCAGCCACCAAAAGGAACAATCCATTAGCTTTGCAATATTTTAGAGTTTTACAATTGCACCAGGTGTGTGCAGAACACAGGCTGCACCTTGTCAGGTAGACCAGCAATATACATGGCACAGACGGAGGTCTGATGGGATATGGGACCAGATAGTTTGCTGCTAAAGTACCAGGATTCTTATTTTTATGATAAGGGCTGGTTTCACAGGAGTTCAGAAGTGATGCTACAGTAAGTGATGCTAAGGGATGTAACTGAAGCCTGGCGGGTGTAGCTGCCACTGAAAGGTTGTGTGTGTGTACTATTCCTACTGAGGCATTGAGATGGTCTAATACAAGAGTCGATGTTATTGTGTCTTTAATAAACAAGCTTGGATGTATTTCTACAGAAAACGTTTCAACGTGCGTTACTTGTGCGCTAAGTGAGTGTTCCCCAACACGCTCAGTAAGCGCTACCTCACATCTGAAAATACCATAAAACAGCCATCCAGGGCAATATAATGTAACTTATGGCAGTACAGAGGGTCACATGGACATAGCAGCAAACAGCACACCGAGCTCAAACACCGCCACCTGCAGTAACGGGTATTAACTACATTTGGCCCACATAGATCTATGAATTAGAGGGGATGTTCAGACCCTAAGGAATATAAGTTTAGATCTACAGCCAATAATCTTAAAGCTGCTCCTGTGTCCCCCACCAGCCTCTAAAGAGGACACAGACCTGTGATGACCGCAGCAGACACCGGTGCATGGAAACATATTTGCTGGAGTCCAATATGGAGGACTCCTGAAGCATCTGGGAGATCATTAAGGTAAGCATTACTCAGTTTGTTGTTTTTCCACCTAAAATTTTTCAGGAGGCTGTTCCACCCCATTAATATAACCTTCATATTATAATATTCTCCCACAACCCCACTCATACAGCTCAGCCCCCAGGAAAGCATTAGGCAGGAGCTGCAGAGCGCTGTGCAGCAATAAGATACTGAAGGCTTAATTATTATAATTACAAATATGGTAAAACGGTACAATTGTGTGCGACCTGCCTGTGCAGCCCACGGCACCACGCGCTTCTCAATTTCAAGGTAATATTAATTTTAATCCTGAATAAAATAATTTTGCTGTCAGTGTCAGGTGAGCGCTCCATTCACAGCACATAAAGGAGTGGATAATCACCTACATACGGCTCCCGTCACCTATTCTGCCTTTCCTTTTCTTCTCGGCAGCGGCTCATAGTAGCACGATACAGACTTTGCCCCTCACATTCTCCCAATTCCAGGAGGCTCAGTGCAATTCATTTGCTCTTTATATACGGATAGAAGAACAATAAGTATAATATCATATAGTTCAGGAGGTATGGGTGACGTGGGCACTCTATAGAAAATGAGAGATATTAAACATTGCCCACCGTCTTGTGGTCATTGCAATTTTTTTGGAATGTGGCTATTATCAGCAGTGCAGAAAATCACTTACATGTGTGTTAGCCTTAAAGGGGCAGCCGGGGAACACAAGTTATCTTCTATCCATAGGAAAGGTGTGAACTAGTGATGACTGAGCATAAGAGTCCTGGAATAATGCTCAAGGTTCCCATTGACTTCCATTATACTCGGTGCTCAAGTCGTGCCCATCTGAGCGTCTGAGTGCTCGAGGATCTTAGTGCTCGCTCATTACTAGTGATAACCTATTAATTGGTGGCAGCCCCACCGCTGTCATCCACACTTACCATGGAGCGCATGGCCCATTACCGACCACCAATCCTTTGATTCTCTATGGGGCGCTGAGCACCCGGCTTTTTCCTGTAGCCCCATAGAGAATGAATGCATCAGTGGTGAGACATCTAATGGGGATAAAGGTCCCTGTCTGGGATAAAAATTCTCAACTGTTCAACCCCCTAGTTTAGCTAATTAATATCTTAATATATGTTTGTACAGGTTGGAATTGATCTATTTTTTGCATTTAGAGCTCCAAATCCCTCTACATGGCAATTTAAAATGATACAATTCTGGCACCACTAGGGGGAGCTCTGTCGTACACGATTTATAAAGCAGCTTGATAGTAATCTCCCTCTAGTGGTGGCAGGGGAAAACACAACTACGACTGCTAGCAAAATAGGTTAAGAAAATAATCAATACTAAAGAGAAAAAACAATGGTGGCCTATGACATTAAAGGAACCATCAGCCCCGTCCACCACCACCTAATTACAGTGTTATAACCCTATAGTCTTGGAATCTGCCCTTCGATGTCTAAATGACTGTTACCTGCATAAAAACAGTCTGTAGGGTCACATACCAAACACCCTCCAGTCCCCAAAATTAGAGGATAAACATGGGATGTCATTAGTGATGTGGGATGGGCCAGGGGGCAGGGATGCATTTGCCCCCTGGCACTGCCATGCTTGGCGCTCGTAACCCATAGACAGATGATCGGAGGGAACAACTTGTATACCAAATATAATGGAAGTCAATGGGGAACTCGAGCAAGATCTTCTGCATTGACTTCTGTGCCTGTCCGAGCCTGTGACTGCTCATTACGAGTACCGTAGTGAAAAAGAAGATTGTGGTCACTTTGTAGGAGCGCTCAGAGTAGGACTATAGAGATTATTGGAGCACAAACCTCCTCTATTTAATAACACCAATACACGTTTCTACAGCGTCCCGGTGTCTTCCTCAGTTGGATTTACTGCTCCCAGACGCATTACCGAGGTGGTACAGGGATTGCACAACCTCCGCAGGTGAGTGGCTCCTTGTTACACTGTTCTTAAAGGCCCACTAGACCACTGGGTTCCTCTCATGTGCGCTCTCCCCTTCTCCTTTTTCATTACTAGTACCGGACACTTGAGCATGGTAGTGCCCGCTCATCACTGATGGTCATCCATCCTTCCTGGACTCCTAGGTCTAAGCGTATAAAGTATGTCTATACGGCAGTATATGTCCCAGAATGGCCTAAAGAGGCACTGATTGACTGATTACATAGGAAACCTATTTCCACGTTTATTTTACAAATGTGCAACCGGTGTCTGCAAATGTGAAGAGGATCTAATTCACTGTCTGGGACAGCGAGGTCTCCCTCCAAAACAAGTGTCTGACATGAGCAAGATGGAAACATCTTCATGTGCTGAAGGCACAAAGGGACATTGCTTCTCCAAGCGTCAAGTCGCTGTCAAGGAGGGTCTGACTGCGCTAAACCTGGATCCCCATGTGACCGAGGATTCAGCTTGATGCTCCAGCTGCTAGATAATGTCAGGTGGGGATATATATCAACATCACGCCATTTACTGCTCAAAACAAGTTACATCAGAATTAGATATATGAGACGTGTTATCTGCGCTTCCCCGTCATGATCTTCCAGACACCAGAGGTTACATCCACTGCTCGCACCTCAGGGGCCGACCGCTGCCGAAGAGGGACACCCCGACTCTTTATACAGACCCCATCCGAGGAAAACACAAGCTCTGGTTCTAATCACTCACATGTGGTTCTTCAGGACAATAGATTAGGCCTTTAGAAATAAAAACTAAAAGGAAAAAAAAAATATCAACCCCAAAACTTTAGCCGTTAAGGATTTCCCACGCGTTTCAGGACTCATTAGAAGATGGCGAAAATGTTACAATAAATATAAAAATTCATTTGTAGTTGTTCTTGCCCTAATTATTTATCTTGACTTTTAGACCAATGTTCTTCATAACATAAATAAAAATAATAATAATAATAAATAAATTTGTTACAGAAATAATACAACTGTCTCACCAATACAATTCTTTGCCTATAAAAGGGTTAAATGTGCACAGTGTTCAATTATTATTGTCTTAAACACAAATACCAATGTGCGTGTAACGCTGTGGATGAAGGTTCGGGTCTTGCAGGTAATTGTAATAATAACGATCAGGCACCAGGAACCTTCACGCTTTGATGCGAAATGACTCTACGTGGAGCCTTCGTGTGCCAACTTCTTGTCATTGTGCCCGCTCGCCACACATCACCCTAATTAGCATGCCCGGGATATTATTCTGAACACCTGTATCCCCACGAGGGGTTAAGCCATCCCGCGCGGTGGAGCAGCGCTGTCCCGCCAGCTGCACATCGGTCACTCTTCCTTGTCACGCTTGATTTATGACCTCCTCCCCGTTCAATTTCACATTTTGTCCCCGTCATACCTCTGGCTGGCGATCATTCTCGGCTGACCCTTCCAGGGCAGGCAGGCACTATTGATAAAACAATTATCTGCTGGCCGTTCATCTGATTTTCCATTTCAATTAGGGCTCGGACAAGGAGAGAGGGAAAAGATTGCATCATTGATTTTTCTACCTTACAACAGTACAGACGTGGCCGGCAATGAATTCCAGCCCTTCAGACTTTTTAAGTCATAATTTCTAGCTTCCCTTCTCTTGTTTAATGCTTTTTCTTGATATTCGCTTCGGTTCGAGGAGAAAGGAAAAAAGAAAACCTGGTTTTTACAGGATGGAAACATTATTCTCCATCAGATATTCCTCAAGTCGGAATATGAACAACAATGAGGACGTGGGAAAACACAAAGAAATACCTGAATTAAGGCAAATCCAATCACACTAGGCCCCGATGGTGCACTGCTTACATGAAGCCCCGATGGTGCACTGCTTACATGAAGCCCCGATGGTGCACTGCTTACATGAAGCCCCGATGGTGCACTGCTTACATGAAGCCCCGATGGTGCACTGCTTACATGAAGCCCCGATGGTGCACTGCTTACATAAAGCCCCGATGGTGCACTGCTTACATGAAGCCCCGATGGTGCACTGCTTACATGAAGCCCCGATGGTGCACTGCTTACATGAAGCCCCGATGGTGCACTGCTTACATGAAGCCCCGATGGTGCACTGCTTACATGAAGCCCCGATGGTGCACTGCTTACATGAAGCCCCGATGGTGCACTGCTTACATGAAGCCCCGATGGTGCACTGCTTACATGAAGCCCCGATGGTGCACTGCTTACATAAAGCCCCGATGGTGCACTGCTTACATAAAGCCCCGATGGTGCACTGCTTACATGAAGCCCCGATGGTGCACTGCTTACATGAAGCCCCGATGGTGCACTGCTTACATAAAGCCCCGATGGTGCACTGCTTACATGAAGCCCCGATGGTGCACTGCTTACATGAAGCCCCGATGGTGCACTGCTTACATGAAGCCCCGATGGTGCACTGCTTACATGAAGCCCAATCGCCTGGATGGCGGAAATATTGTGCGAATTAGTGGTGCAGCACTAAGGGAAGAGGGACAGCGACTAGCAGGGATATCGGCAGTACGGTGACATCCTCCTGGTGGAGAACCAGCAACTATAGGAAGAAAACCGTGTATAGAGCCGCATATAGGAGACATCCTCCTGGTGGAGATCCAGCAACTATAGGAAGACACCTGTGTATAGAGCCGCATATAGGAGACATCCTCCTGGTGGAGATCCAGCAACTATAGGAAGAAAACCGTGTATAGAGCCGCATATAGGAGACATCCTCCTGGTGGAGAACCAGCAACTATAGGAAGACACCTGTGTATAGAGCCGCATATAGGAGACATCCTCCTGGTGGAGATCCAGCAACTATAGGAAGAAAACCGTGTATAGAGCCGCATATAGGAGACATCCTCCTGGTGGAGATCCAGCAACTATAGGCGGAAAACTACAAGAAACCAGTGTATAGTGATTGACAGCTACCTCTGAATAGTCCCGCCCACTGGACTCATACATACAGACACCAGGGATTTTAATGAATAAAATACAAGTTTAACAGAAACTTTTAAGGGAAGAGGGACAGCGACTAGCAGCAGGGATATCGGCAGTACGGTGGCGTCCTCCTAGTGGAGATCCAGCAACTATAGGATGAAAACTGTGTATAGAGCCGCATATAGGAGACATCCTCCTGGTGGAGATCCAGCAACTATAGGAAGAAAACCGTGTATAGAGCCGCATATAGGAGACATCCTCCTGGTGGAGATCCAGCAACTATAGGAAGAAAACTGTGTATAGAGCCGCATATAGGAGACATCCTCCTGGTGGAGATCCAGCAACTATAGGAAGATACCTGTGTATAGTGCCGCATATAGGAGACATCCTCCTGGTGGAGGTCCAACAACTATAGGAAGAAAACCGTGTATAGAGCCACATATAGGAGACATCCTCCTGGTGGAGGTCCAACAACTATAGGAAGAAAACCGTGTATAGAGCCGCATATAGGAGACATCCTCCTGGTGGAGATCCAGCAACTATAGGAAGAAAACCGTGTATAGAGCCGCATATAGGAGACATCCTCCTGGTGGAGATCCAGCAACTATAGGAAGAAAACCGTGTATAGAGCCGCATATAGGAGACATCCTCCTGGTGGAGATCCAGCAACTATAGGAAGAAAACCGTGTATAGAGCCGCATATAGGAGACATCCTCCTGGTGGAGATCCAGCAACTATAGGAAGACACCTGTGTATAGAGCCGCATATAGGAGACATCCTCCTGGTGGAGATCCAGCAACTATAGGAAGACACCTGTGTATAGAGCCGCATATAGGGGACATCCTCCTGGTGGAGATCCAGCAACTATAGGAAGACACCTGTGTATAGAGCCGCATATAGAGGACATCCTCCTGGTGGAGATCCAACAACTATAGGAAGAAAACCGTGTATAGAGCCGCATATAGGAGACATCCTCCTGGTGGAGATCCAGCAACTATAGGAAGACACCTGTGTATAGAGCCGCATATAGGGACATCCTCCTGGTGGAGATCCAACAACTATAGGAAGACACCTGTGTATAGAGCCGCATATAGGGGACATCCTCCTGGTGGAGATCCAGCAACTATAGGTGGAAAACTACAAGAAACCAGTGTATAGTGATTGACAGCCACCTCTGCATAGTCCCGCCCACTGGACTCATATATACAGACACCAGGGATTTTAAGGAATAAAATACAAGTTTAACAGAAACTTTTCCCACAAGATTTGATATCAATCAGTGGTGGGGAACGAGTTACACACTGAATTTGACTAGCAGGTGCAAGACATTAGTCCTCTAGTAATAATCTCCTGCTGATAAAACACAGATTGTATTGAAAGAGCAAAACACAGTCTAGTCAGTGACACATTGCTGGAATCAGGGACTCTGCCCATAGATCATACAGCTCTTAATTTACATAGTGGAAACCCTGCTGACAGATTCTGTTCTAGCACAGTTTCTGCTGCATTTTTTTGTGATTCTTATAAGAGTTAATAACTTCCTAACAGTTTATTCAGAAATTAATCTGAACTCGCAGCTTCCCGACCGGTTTGTACACGAGCGCCTAAAATATAGGTTAACACAAAAATGATGACTTTCATTATGCCATCAGCGTTTTGACACTTTTAATTGAAACACCTGTAATTTTTCTGCACAACCCAAATACCCGTTCACAGAACGCAGGCGATATTCATATAATATTATGACATCTCCTCTGCTTTGCTCTGATGCTGGAAACGTGATGTGCTGCAAAGCCGCAATCACACAATGACGCACAGGGAGGTTATTATTATTATCAGAAAAGCCAGGAGACGCCCAACAGATTCCTATTATGTGACCTCAACTCCTTCATCCATACTATAATCTGACCCCAGGAAGGTAAACTGCAGACACCACAACTGTCCATCACATGAAAATCAAAGACATTTCTATCTACACTATCTACAGGCTCTATGTATCTATTTATCTATCATCTATCTACAGTATCTATTTATCTACAGTGTCTACGTATCATCTATCTATCTATCATCTATCTATCATCGATCTCTGTACTAGCAAAACCTCATCCCTTATTGATAGCAGGTTGTGTGTTCTTTGCAGGGTCCGGTGGTCGTCCAGGAGGCGACACCTCCAGTTTTATACCTAATTTGGCTTTCTGCTATACCCTTCCTCAATGTAAAGACTTCATCTGGTTTCCCCTATGTGCACCATCCTGGACTCCCCACCCCTTATGCCTCACTCCTGCTCTTCCTCCTCCCATCCCTTCTGCCTCTCCTGCCCTTCCACACCCACCCCTTCTGCCTCGCCTGTCCTTCCATCTCCCACCTCTTCTGCCTCACTTGTCTTTCCATCTCCCACCCCTTCTGCCTCGCCTGCCCTTCCATCACCCACCCCTTCTGCCTCGCCTGTCCTTCCATCACCCACCCCTTCTGCCTCGCCTGTCCTTCCATCACCCACCCCTTCTGCCTCGCCTGTCCTTCCATCACCCACCCCTTCTGCCTCGCCTGCCCTTCCATCACCCACCCCTTCTGCCTCGCCTGTCCTTCCATCACCCACCCCTTCTGCCTCGCCTGTCCTTCCATCTCCCACCCCTTCTGCCTCGCCTGCCCTTCCATCTCCCACCCCTTCTGCCTCGCCTGTCCTTCGATCACCCACCCCTTCTGCCTCGCCTGCCCTTCCATCACCCACCCCTTCTGCCTCGCCTGCCCTTCCATCTCCCACCCCTTCTGCCTCGCCTGTCCTTCCATCACCCACCCCTTCCGCCTCGCCTGCCCTTCCATCTCCCACCCCTTTTGCCTCGCCTGCCCTTCCATCTCCCACCCCTTCTGCCTCACCTGCCCTTCCATCTCCCACCCCTTCTGCCTCACCTGCCCTTCCATCTCCCACCCCTTCTGCCTCGCCTGCCCTTCCATCTCCCACCCCTTCTGCCTTTCCGCCCCTCACTCCTTCTGCCTCTCCTGCCCTCTCACCCCAACCCCTATGCCTCGTTTCTGCCCTCTCACCCCCCCCCCCCCTTCTGCCTTTCTCCTGCCCTTCCACCCCCACCACGTCGATCTCGTTCCTGCCCTTTCAGGGCATTTTCTTTCATGTCCTACCCACAAGAAAATTCTCTGCTCTCTGATCTCTCTTATCTTAAGATATTTGCAGCCCCCAAATTTCACTTCAATCTCACCTCATCTCTCCATACTACATTAACCCCTAGCAATTGCCTTCCAAATGACCCCATTAAGTGGTAATTGCCTCAGCAGGTCTGCACTCCTCTTGTAATTCTGTTCTCTCGTATCCCAGACGCAGGCTCAGCATCATTTGGCGTCCTGGCTCCCTTCACTGAACTCAGCAGATGACCTCTAAGCACCGTGGCCAAAATGACTAGTGGATGGAGCGTCGTGTGATCCATTACCAAGGAGCTAAGAAACTTCTCCGGGCCTTAATGTCATCGTCTGTAGGAGACACAAATCGGGAGTTGAGGGGCCGTCATGGAGACTTCGCGCCGGCAATTAAAAATCTTTTGTTTTCTTTTATTCGTTCTTCTTGTTGTTTGTCGAGCTGCGATGTAGTTTATTAAGAAATAAAAAGCAGAACAGAGAACAGAGAGAGCAACAGAGAGAAGGAGATAGAGACCAACAGAGAGAGGGAGGAAAAATGCACCAGAGGGGAAAGAGAGAGCAAAAGAGGAGAGAAAGAAAGAGAATGTGACAGAAGAGCGACAGAAAGAGAGGAGATAGACAGCAATAGAGCAGAAAGGGAGAGAGAAAGAATGAAACAGAGGAGAGAAAGCGACAGAGAGAAGATAGAAAGCAAAAGAGGAGAGCGACAGAAAGAGAGCGCAACAGAGAGAGAGCGAGTGACAGAGAAAGAGCGACAGGGAGAAGAGTGACAGAAAGAGAGCAAGCAACAGAAAGAGCGCAACAGAAAGAGAGCGAGCGAAAGAGCGAGCGACAGAGAAAGAGAGAGTGACAGGGAGAAGAGCGACAAGGAGAGAGCGAGCAACAGAAAGAGCGCAACAGAAAGAGAGTGAGCGAAAGAAAGAGCGAGCGACAGAGAAAGAGAGAGTGACAGGGAGAAGAGCGACAAGGAGAGAGCGAGCGACAAAGAGAGCGCAACAGGGAGAGAGCAAGTGACAGGGAGAGAGCGAGTGACAGAGAAAGAGCGACAGGGAGAAGAGCGACAGAAAGAGAGCAAGCAACAGAAAGAAAAGGGCAACAGAAAGAGAGCGAGCGACAGAAAGAGAGCAAGCAACAGAAAGAGAGAGCGAGTGACAGAGAAAGAGAGAGTGACAGGGAGAAGAGCGACAAGGAGAGAGTGAGCAACAGAAAGAGCGCAACAGAAAGAGAGCGAGCGACAGAAAGAGAGAGTGAGTGACAGAGAAAGAGTGACAGAGAAAGAGAGTGACAGGGAGAAGAGCGACAAGGAGAGAGCGAGCGACAGAAAGAGAGCGCAACAGAAAAAGAGCGAGCGACAAAGAGAGCGAGCGACAGAGAAAGAGAGAGAGTGACAGGGAGAAGAGCGACAAAAGGAGAGAGCGACCGGAGAGAGAGCGACAGAAGGCAAGTGACAGGTGAGAGCGACAGATAAGGAGAGCGACAAAGAAGAGAGCAATAGAAGAGAGACAGAAGAGAGCGACAGAAAAGAGAAGAGAGCGAGAGAAGAGAGTGCGGCAAAGAAAAAGAGTGCGACAGAGGAGAGAGCGCCAGAGAGCAGAGAGAGCAACAGAGAGGAGAGAAAGAACAACAGAGAGGAGAGACGAGCGAGCTCCACCATGCCAGACGAGCGAGCTCCACCATGCCAGACGAGCGAGCTCCACCATGCCAGACGAGCGAGCTCCACCATGCCAGACGAGCGAGCTCCACCATGCCAGACGAGCGAGCTCCACCATGCCAGACTAGCGAGCTCCACCATGCCAGACGAGCGAGCTCCACCATGCCAGACGAGCGAGCTCCACCATGCCAGACGAGCGAGCTCCACCATGCCAGACGAGCGAGCTCCACCATGCCAGACTAGCGAGCTACACCATGCCAGACGAGCGAGCTACACCATGCCAGACGAGCGAGCTACACCATGCCAGACGAGCGAGCTACACCATGCCAGACGAGCGAGCTACACCATGCCAGACGAGCGAGCTACACCATGCCAGACGAGAGAGCTACACCATGCCAGACGAGAGAGCTACACCATGCCAGATGAGTGAGCTCCACCATGCCAGATGAGCGAGCTCCACCATGCCATGCATACTTCAAATAGAGCATGGAAATTAAAAAACAATTATTAAACTTCCTGTTCTCATTGTCTTCATGTCTGGGCCTCTACCTGACAATCATGTGTGATAACTTGTGTCCATACAGATATAATGTATAGATCGCACTGTCCAGTTGGTGCTGGAGGACGTTACATCGATATGGATGAAACAACAGGTTCTTCCCATTACATCTTTCATTTTGCCTAAATTTGATTTTTATGTAAGGAATATAAATGTAGAGCAAGACATATGGCCACAGTATACCTCATTCAGAAAAGATGCTGCCTCGGCATATCTGGATGTGGAAGTCTGGGTGTGAGCTGACATATTGCTTACTAGTGAGAGAGAAACATGACTTCCCCATACAAAGTGCCACATAGGAGAACTAACCATGCAGAAGACGACGGCCATCAGCACCCGAAAATGCTTTTAGTGCAACAATTAAAATAGCAAGACAACACAATTATGTCCGAAATCTGCACTAACCCAATGCAAACCGGCCCGGCATGCACTGGACATCAAGGTCCTGATTCAGCAGAGATCTGACGTAACACACTGAAAAGTCACAATATTTGTGCGTCACACAATGGGTTTTTTGTGTGTTTGCAGTTTGGAGTCAAAATGGGCGAAACAGCAGTGGTGTGGTAACACGTACTCATCTAATTCATGACGATCGTGGCACACCTGGCTCTACAAGTCTTATTCTATCACCTGACTGGAGTGAGATGTGCACATAATGTGGTTTTCCTGGAAAGCTCAGAATAAACCTCATGTTCTTCACCCGTGTACCCTAGAATACATCTTTGGGTTTAACTCTTCATCTCCACACGTCTGTAGCAGCTGACACCTGTACAGTGTTGTGTATCGCACCCTATCAGGTGAGCGCACCACTGTCTATTGTACCTTCTTTTTAACCAGTTTAGACCCCATTGTTCTTTTGCTCCCCTGTTGTCCTCATTAACACTTTGCAGAATCGGGGCCTTAAGGTTGGTTTACATGTAGCGACGCTCCAGCGATACCGACAATAATCCGACCTGCCCGGGATCGCTGGTGCGTCGCTACATGGTCGCTGGTGAGATGCCAGACAGGTGGATGTCACCAGCGATCACCCAGCGATGCGCCGACACCCGATGGTCGTTGGGATCGTTCAGGGTCTCAGGCACAGACTGGGGATCGCTGGTAATTCTGCCGGTCACCCACAGTGATGCAGCCTGGCCAGCGGGAGATCGCCGATCAAAAAATGGTCCAGGCCATTCAATAAAGATCAGTGATCTCGCAGCGGGGGCCGATCTCTGCTAAGCGTCACACGCAGCAAGATAGCCGGCGAGGTCACTGCTACGTCACAAAACCGGATACGTAGCAGTGATCTCGTTAGCAATCACGTTACGTGTAGACCGCCCCTTGGTGTCCACAGTCATCATCTTGCTGACCATCCTAGGCAGTCCATGGCTATGTTTTTTTGCACATGGCTCATCCATGGCAGCACCTGCTTGGGGATACATATGTACAATCATACAATAATTATCCGTAAGTGAAAAAGAAAAATCAATGAAAGTACAGCGTCCAAAGCTGGAAGGTGAAAGTAATATTCTAGGCAAAGTAAAGGGAGGGATCTACACAGTGATGTTAGTGCGGTTGAGATATTGGCACACAACACTTCATCTCGGTTCAGCTTCTCCAAAAAAACAACATTTCAAGGAACATTGTCTGGGCATTCCCATCTCCCATCTCCCAGGCAGCCATATGCTGAAAGTGGCCCCCAAGACAGTGGAGCACTGGTTTCCATCCTTAGAGCAGTAAGCAGCATTGGATCCCCCCCAGACGATGTGAATCTCTGGACCCCAATGGTTATGCTTGCATGGTATTGCCATATATACAGCTCTGGCAGAAATTAAGAGACCACTGCACAATATTCGGTTTCTCCGATTTTCCTCTTTATATTTTGGAGTAAAATGTCCATTGTTCTCTTATCCTATAAACTCCTGACGTCACGTCTCCAAAATTCAAAGCTAAAAATGTTGTATTTATTTGCAGCAAATGAGAAATTGTCAAAATAATAAAAAAAGAAACATCAGACCTGAAATAATGCAAAGAAAACACATTCTTATTCATATAGAAACCACAATAGTAATGTTATTACTCAGGAAGAGTTCAGAAATCAATATTTGGTGGAATACCCCTGATTTGTAATCACCGCTCTCATGTGTCTTGGCCGCTTTCCTCCAGTCTTTCACACTGGTTTTGGGTGACCTTAGGCCACTCCTGGCACAAACATTTAAGCAGTTCTTCATTATTTGATGGCTTGTGACTATCCATCTTCCTCATGATTACACTCCAGAGGTTTTCAATGGGGTTCAGGTCTGGAGATTGGGCTGGCCATGACAGGTTCTTGATGTGGTGCTCCTTCATCCACACATTGATTGACCTAGCTGTGTGGCATGGGGCATTGTCCTGCTGGAAAACCAGTCCTCAGAGTTGGGGAACATTGCCTGAGCAGAAGGAAGCAAATGTCTTTCAAGGATAACATTGTCAGTGGCTTGAGTCATAATTCCTTCACAAAGATTAACCAGCCCAATTCCAGCCTTGCTGAAGCATCCCCAGATCATCACCGATCCTCCACCAAATTTCACAGTGGGTGCAAGACACTGTGGCTTGTACGCCTTTCTAGGCCTCCGTCTAACCATTAGACGATCAGATGTTGGGCAAAGCTGAAAATTATACTCCTCAGAGAAGATAACCTTACTCCAGTCCTCTATGGTGCAATACTTATGGTCTTTGGCAAACTTCATCCTGGCTCTCCTTTGATTCTCAATGATGAATGGCTTTTTTCTAGCTTTACATGACTTGAGCCCTGCCTCTAGGAGCCTGTTACGAACTGTTCTTGCTGTGCACTTCAAACCAGCTGCCATTTGCCATTCCTTTAGTAGACCACTTGATGTCATTCTGCGGTTGCTGAGTGACATTGGAATAAGATGACGGTCATCCCGGTCAGTGGAGTGTCGCTTTCGCCCTTTGCCGGTCTGTAGCTTTGTTGTCCCCAATGTCTGCTGCTTCACCTTGTTGTAATGGACTGCCGTCTTCAAAATTGTAAGGATGGAGGCAACATGACGCTCAATGTGTCCCGCTGCTAGTAAAGCCAGAATTGAACTCTTCTTTTCCTCACTCAAGACTTTTCTTTTCACCTCCTTTGACATGGGTTAAAAGCTATTTTTTACATTAAAATTACTTTTGGGCTATTCCTAGCACTTGTTTTGCCATCCAGCCTGTCCTATTGCAAAAGGATTGTGAAGACCACAGCAGTGTTTTTATACTTTCCCTCGTTAAATAAGATTTGGTTCAGGTGATCACCTAATTAGAAGCACATTAAGTAGAATGAGGTGGACTTTGGTTGGAATTCAACTGACCCTGGAATGGAACGACCGTCAGACATGTAGAGATGTCAAAGCTGTGCCGTGGTCTCTTCATTTCTGCCGGAGCTGTATATACACATAACACAAGATGCCATCACATAGGATCCTGCCTCCTTAATCATATATATGTTTGCCCATCCCCTATTTTTCAGATCTTGAGAAATGACCCTGGGGTAAGGATAGGTCGTTTGTGTAATACCTGAATTTCTGTATTACGGGGCAGGGTTCATGACTTTTTAACATTATGAAGAAATACTAAATTACCCACAAGTACCTAACCAATCTTGAGGTATTACCTGTATAGCGCTGGGCATGTGTATGACGGTATGACACACCAGGGAAGGCTTGTAGCGGTACACAAGGAACAGTGTGTCTTTATTACAGGGATACGCACAGGGCACTCGCCTGACCTTGATTCCAGGCTGTGGAGTAAATGTAATTTCCCGTGTGCCGCACTGGGATATTTACACCGTCCCTATGTCACTGCCTCCATTACATCCAGCCACATCCGCCTCCTCCTGGTGATACCGTTACTCTACCCGGTGCTGCAAACCACAATGGAAACCAGTCTGATGGAAGCAGCGCATTGTTTCACGCATTTAACTCCTTCCTAACACATGTATGTAGAGGTCAATGACCATAGGCAGCCGTCACCTGGAGGACGTCTTTACTATAGGACTCCATTATGTAGATCTAAAGCATGGATTTCAAGCAAGATGATCTCCTTGGTTTTCTGGGCTCAGGCCCCTCTTGTGTCACCATGTGTTTTTGGGTTTTGGGGCGAGTGATATGAGGCACACAACGTGTGCAGGCTTGGTCTGCGCCCCGCACTGTCGGATTACTTTTGCCTGTGTCGACAGCTAACGATAAATTCCTCCTTTCAGTTTTAATCAGGCTTCCCCTTGTAAGGAGGCAGCAGACAGTGACGCCAATCTCTCTGCCTTCCAACCGTGCCTCACCTCAGTCCTCCACCGGGGACGGTGTGTCAGGATTGTTCAGCTGCTGTGGTGAGGGCCGCCCGGGCCCCTGATCCGAGGAGCCGCGCTGTGGGGGGCACCGGGCTGACAGTGATATATTGCAGCCACTTCTAGGGAGTAGCACCAGGTACGGTGCCATATAAGAAGGGCCATCACCTTCCAGTGTGGACCCACAATGAAAAATCAAGGGTTTCCCAAAAGACGCCTGAACGCTCGTAATGTCCCAACCCTAAATGAGCTGAATACTGAGAAAAATGCAGATTATGCAAGTCAGACGTCAGTGTCCTTCTTCATATCTAATAAGAGACCATTATTATTGGCAACGGAGGTCTATGATGACACAAGGTAAATGGACACATCTCCAGCCCAGAAGACGATCAGACCATGTCCCTGTAATGTGTATAGTGTATACTGCGACCTCCCCTCCAGGAGATGTGGTATGATCAGACCATGTCCCTGTAATGTGTGTATAGTGTATACTGCGTCCTCCCCTCCAGGAGATGTGGTATGATCAGACCATGTCCCTGTAATGTGTGTAGTGTATACTGTGTCCTCCCCTCCAGGAGATGTGGTATGATCAGACCATGTCCCTGTAATGTGTATAGTGTATACTGCGCCCTCCCCTCCAGGAGATGTGGTATGATCAGACCATGTCCCTGTAATGTGTATAGTGTATACTGTGTCCTCCCCTCCAGGAGATGTGGTATGATCAGACCATGTCCCTGTAATGTGTATAGTGTATACTGCGTCCCTCCCCTCCAGGAGATGTGGTATGATCAGACCATGTCCCTGTAATGTGTATAGTGTATACTGTGTCCTCCCCTCCAGGAGATGTGGTATGATCAGACCATGTCCCTGTAATGTGTATAGTGTATACTGCGTCCTCCCCTCCAGGAGATGTGGTATGATCAGACCATGTCCCTGTAATGTGTATAGTGTATACTGTGTCCTCCCCTCCAGGAGATGTGGTATGATCAGACCATGTCCCTGTAATGTGTATAGTGTATACTGTGTCCCCCCCTCCAGGAGATGTGGTATGATCAGACCATGTCCCTGTAATGTGTATAGTGTATACTGTCCTCCCCTCCAGGAGATGTGGTATGATCAGACCATGTCCCTGTAATGTGTATAGTGTATACTGTGTCCTCCCCTCCAGGAGATGTGGTATGATCAGACCATGTCCCTGTAATGTGTATAGTGTATACTGCGTCCTCCCCTCCAGGAGATGTGGTATGATCAGACCATGTCCCTGTAATGTGTATATGTATACTGTGTCCTCCCCTCCAGGAGATGTGGTATGATCAGACCATGTCCCTGTAATGTGTATAGTGTATACTGCGTCCCTCCCCTCCAGGAGATGTGGTATGATCAGACCATGTCCCTGTAATGTGTATAGTGTATACTGTGTCCTCCCCTCCAGGAGATGTGGTATGATCAGACCATGTCCCTGTAATTGGTATAGTGTATACTGGTCCTCCCCTCCAGGAGATGTGGTATGATCAGACCATGTCCCTGTAATGTGTATAGTGTATACTGGTCCTCCCCTCCAGGAGATGTGGTATGATCAGACCATGTCCCTGTAATGTGTATAGTGTATACTGTGTCCTCCCCTCCAGGAGATGTGGTATGATCAGACCATGTCCCTGTAATGTGTATAGTGTATACTGCGTCCTCCCCTCCGGGAGATGTGGTATGATCAGACCATGTCCCTGTAATGTGTGTATAGTGTATACTGTGTCCTCCCCTCCAGGAGATGTGGTATGATCAGACCTGTCCCTGTAATGTGTATAGTGTATACTGTGTCCTCCCCTCCAGGAGATGTGGTATGATCAACCATGTCCCTGTAATGTGTATAGTGTATACTGCGTCCTCCCCTCCAGGAGATGTGGTATGATCAGACCATGTCCCTGTAATGTGTATAGTGTATACTGTGTCCTCCCCTCCAGGAGATGTGGTATGATCAGACCATGTCCCTGTAATGTGTATAGTGTATACTGCGTCCTCCCCTCCAGGAGATGTGGTATGATCAGACCATGTCCCTGTAATGTGTATAGTGTATACTGGTCCTCCCCTCCAGGAGATGTGGTATGATCAGACCATGTCCCTGTAATGTGTATAGTGTATACTGCGTCCCCCCCTCCAGGAGATGTGGTATGATCAGACCATGTCCCTGTAATGTGTATAGTGTATACTGGTCCCTCCCCTCCAGGAGATGTGGTATGATCAGACCATGTCCCTGTAATGTGGTATAGTGTATACTGCGTCCTCCCCTCCAGGAGATGTGGTATGATCAGACCATGTCCCTGTAATGTGTATAGTGTATAACTGGTCCTCCCCTCCAGGAGATGTGGTATGATCAGACCATGTCCCTGTAATGTGTATAGTGTATACTGCGTCCTCCCCTCCAGGAGATGTGGTATGATCAGACCATGTCCCTGTAATGTGTATAGTGTATACTGCGTCCTCCCCTCCAGGAGATGTGGTATGATCAGACCATGTCCCTGTAATGTGTATAGTGTATACTGTGTCCTCCCCTCCAGGAGATGTGGTATGATCAGACCATGTCCCCTGTAATGTGTATAGTGTATACTGCGTCCTCCCCTCCAGGAGATGTGGTATGATCAGACCATGTCCCTGTAATGTGTATAGTGTATACTGTGTCCTCCCCTCCAGGAGATGTGGTATGATCAGACCATGTCCCTGTAATGTGTATAGTGTATACTGCGTCCTCCCCCTCCAGGAGATGTGGTATGATCAGACCATGTCCCTGTAATGTGTATAGTGTATACTGTGTCCTCCCCTCCAGGAGATGTGGTATGATCAGACCATGTCCCTGTAATGTGTATAGTGTATACTGTGTCCTCCCCTCCAGGAGATGTGGTATGATCAGACCATGCCCCTGTAATGTGTATAGTGTATACTGTCCCCTCCAGGAGATGTGGTATGATCAGACCATGTCCCTGTAATGTGTATAATGTATACTGTGTCCTCCCCTCCAGGAGATGTGGTATGATCAGACCATGTCCCTGTAATGCGTATAGTGTATACTGCGTCCTCCCCTCCAGGAGATGTGGTATGATCAGACCATGTCCCTGTAATGTGTATAATGTATACTGTGTCCTCCCCTCCAGGAGATGTGGTATGATCAGACCATGTTCCTGTAATGTGTATAGTGTATACTGCGTCCTCCCCTCCAGGAGATGTGGTATGATCAGACCATGCCCCTGTAATGTGTATAGTGTATACTGCGTCCTCCCCTCCAGGAGATGTGGTATGATCAGACCATGTCCCTGTAATGTGTATAGTGTATACTGTGTCCTCCCCTCCAGGAGATGTGGTATGATCAGACCGTGTCCCTGTAATGTGTGTAGTGTATACTGCGTCCTCCCCTCCAGGAGATGTGGTATGATCAGACCATGTCCCTGTAATGTGTATAGTGTATACTGTGTCCTCCCCTCCAGGAGATGTGGTATGATCAGACCATGCCCCTGTAATGTGTATAGTGTATACTGCGTCCTCCCCTCCAGGAGATGTGGTATGATCAGACCATGTCCCTGTAATGTGTATAGTGTATACTGCGTCCTCCCCTCCAGGAGATGTGGTATGATCAGACCATGTGCATATCATGTATACTGCGTCCTCCCTCACATTCACCTTTGTTTGGTTTTTACATTGTTCATTGCTCTTTTTATAAGACGGAATATAAAATAGATGATTCATTTTTATATAGCAGTGTTATTTGAAGTGAACTGGCAAGAACCTCCCAATGCCTGGAGATGTTTCCAGTCTAATCAATAGACCTGTGTAGACCCACTAGGGCCTGGTGAAGTGAACTACTGCTATAAGTGATGGTACAGAAATCCCTGGTGGTGAGGTGTATGATTGGTTTTTGTACTTTGAGCCGTATTGTTCTTAATTCACTTTATTTTGCATCTTATTTTTGGAGTTCACCATATTGGTGTCTGCACACGTTTATGTGCTTCACTTCACAACAGCTACAAAGAATCCAAAATGGATAACCTGAAGAAAAGTATAAAATATACAGTAGATATATTTTTATTAATAGTATTTATTTATTTAGTTTTTAGATTATTTGTAGCTGTTGTGAAATGAACCATAACACATTATCCAGTGCAGACACCAATATGGTGAACTCCAAAAATAAGATGAAAAATAAACTGAATGAAGAATAATACGGCTCACAGTAAGAACAGTCTCTAAATCCCCCAAACTTCCCTCCTGGAGATTTTATCCGTTTCCATTTTTGTTTAGCTGCTTCCCAGATTCCAGTGTGAACGGAGCCTCCATGTGATTGTGACTATAAATTAAAAATATCTGTCATGAAAAACCCCATCGAGCCGGCAGCGGTATAATCAGCTCTGCCGCATACTGTGTGATTGTTATTGCTGGCAAGAGGCGCCGAGAAAAGAAAGATCCAAGAAAAAAGAAAGAAAATAATTCAATATCACAGGAAAGCCACCAACAGAGAAGGAGAAGAATGAAGAGTCCTCAGAAGGTGCTGAATACAGCATTATCAGAGGACTGTTAATCACCCCTCACTGTGCGTCCAAGTGCTCACCAAGTGCCCTCCCAGATGCCCCCAAATGCCCAAGTGCCCTCCCAGATGCCCACCAAATGCCCTCCAAGTGCCCTCCCAGATGCCCACCAAATGCCCTCCAAGTGCCCTCCCAGACACCCACCAAGTGCCCACCAAGTGCCCTCCCAGATGCCCACCAAATGCCCTCCAAGTGCCCTCCCAGACGCCCACCAAGTGCCCTCCCAGATGCCCACCAAATGCCCTCCAAGTGCCCTCCCAGACGCCCACCAAGTGCCCTCCCAGATGCCCCCAAATGCCCACCAAGTGCCCTCCCAGTTGCCCACCAAGTGCCCTCCCAGATGCCCAAGTGCCCTCCCAGATGCCCACCAAGTGCCCACCAAGTGCCCTCCCAGATGCCCCCAAATGCCCACCAAGTGCCCTCCCAGATGCCCACCAAGTGCCCTCCCAGATGCCCACCAAAGGCCCACCAAGATGCGCCCCCCCCCCCCCCCCAAAGTGCCTTCCTAAGAGTATGAGGTGCAACTAACTGGAGATAGAGAACAGTCTGGAGCCATCACTTCTGCGGAGATCTCTCCGGGGGGCAGAGCTCCCTTATATTGGATTATGGATGCACCCTCGGGGGGTATTTGCACACAGCCTTTTTGTTGCACCTTTTGGATTGGGTAGAATCTCTCCAAATCTTCCTCAAAGTCTCAGAGTTTCTGCTCAAAAAAACTCAACAAAAACCCTGAGTGTGAGTGTGCGCTTACCCCACTTTACAGATCCACTGAACAGAGCTGATCGTGCTACTGCTAACAAGAAGTTATCTGATGTGTCAATCAGTATCATTTATGTAAACTTGAATTTGTACAAATCGTAACACTTTAACATTGAAGTTATTTTCCAATGTTGATGATCTCCCATTCAATTGCATGATCCTGCAGTACCACGCATGACCTCTATACATCCTACGGCGCTGTGACACGCACCTTCATATCTGCTGATCGATGGAGTTGTGAGGAGCTCCTCTATGCTGAGGATAGGTAATTAAATGTAGGGAAGGGGTTGTAGTGAAGAAACACATGGCCACCACTGAGACAAGTCTATCAGCTGGGCCAAAACAGTCATCTAAATAATGGTATTTGTCTGTGGAGTAAAAGGTTATACAAAGTATAGAATAAATGAAGAACATAATAAATTGTGCATTTTCTCAAGGAATTATTCTCTTCCAAGACTATGAATATGAAAGACATTCTCCACTACTTTAAAAACGTTTCAATGACCCCACAATATAATGCTTGGAAAAAATCAGATACTCATCTACCAATCCAGAGCAGTTTTCCTCTTTGGTGCCAGTGTCCTCTAAAAATATCCTGGTGGATATTGCACATTTAGGGTTAAGAGCTCAGGTTCAGTCGCAGGTTCTGCACATTTAGGGTTAAGAGCTCAGGTTCAGTCACAGGTTCTGCACATAAGGGTTAAGAAGTCAGGTTCAGTCGCAGGTTCTGCACATTTAGGGTTAAGAGCTCAGGTTTAGTCGCAGGGTCTGCACATTAAGGGTTAAGAAGTCAGGTTTCAGGTTCAGTCACAGCGTCTGCACATTTAGGGTTAAGAGCTCAGGTTCAGTCGCAGGTTCTGCACATTAAGGGTTAAGTAGTCAGGTTTAGTCACAGGTTCTGCACATTTAGGGTTAAGAGCTCAGGTTCAGTCGCAGGTTCTGCACATTTAGGGTTAAGAGCTCAGGTTCAGTCGCAGGTTCTGCACATTTAGGGTTAAGAGCTCAGGTTCAGTTGCAGGTTCTGCACATTTAGGATTAAGAGCTCAGGTTCAGTTGCAGGTTCTGCACATTTAGGGTTAAGCGCTCAGGTTCAGTTGCAGGTTCTGCACATTTAGGGTTAAGAAGTCAGGTTCAGTCACAGGTTCTGCACATTTAGGGTTAAGAGCTCAGGTTCAGTTGCAGGTTCTGCACATTTAGGGTTAAGAGCTCAGGTTCAGTTGCAGGTTCTACACATTTAGAGTTAAGAGCTCAGGTTCAGTTGCAGGTTCTGCACATTTAGGGTTAAGAGCTCAGGTTCAGTCGCAGGTTCTGCACATTTAGGGTTAAGAGCTCAGGTTCAGTCGCAGGTTCTGCACATTTAGGGTTAAGAAGTCAGGTTCAGTCACAGGTTCTGCACATTTAGGGTTAAGAGCTCAGGTTCAGTCGCAGGTTCTGCACATTTAGGGTTAAGAGCTCAGGTTCAGTTGCAGGTTCTACACATTTAGAGTTAAGAGCTCAGGTTCAGTTGCAGGTTCTGCACATTTAGGGTTAAGAGCTCAGGTTCAGTCGCAGGTTCTGCACATTTAGGGTTAAGAGCTCAGGTTCTGCTGTTTCTGACAGGAGATTCATAGGCAGTGTCAGCTCCAACTTTAACAGGCTCAGAAGGAGAGACAGAGAGAGAGAGGAGCTACCCGGCAATTATATCTGCGCTGGCAGATTGTAACACAGAGGGTGGTGTGAGGAAGGATTCCTGGGAAGGCATGGGGAGACGGCAGGGGTGCGATGTGACTGGCGCACAGCTGGGGGGAAACGCAGCCAGGGGGTCTGAAGGTTTAAGAACTGTATAATTACAACGCAGTACTTCGCCAAACTGGAAATGTTCCCTTTGTTACTGGATCTTTGCTGCAGGTTCTTTAATGTCAAGTAACACAAAAGGAGAGGGACAAATCATTTTCAGGGCACCAGCGTGGCATGCATCACCTTGGCACTGAATGGATGTCAACCTGCACGGATCACAGTCGGCACGTCCCGGGCCCAAATGATGGTTTCTAAATGCAGGATATGACAGCGCTGCACATTACCCTCACTTGACCGCAGTCTACCTTTACATCTTGGTAACCAGACAATCGCTACCTCTCATAGACTGCGATGATATCAAGCCCTGAGACCTGGGGGGTGCAAAACAGGTTGTCTTATTCCTACAATTATCACCACCTTTACCCTCCCCCATCCGACAGCGCTCATTCTCTACAAAATGCACCCCCCCACACCGCCATCCCCCCAGCAGGGTCTATGAGACCCCCAGTCCTGGGAGGTCATTGTGGATTGAGTGGTAGCAGACGCATTAAATGCTTTAAAAGCTGCCGCTGTCATATCTAGCTAATGTTTTCCGACTCATTTAATGTTTTCCGGCTGATGGGTGTGTGACAAGAGTTGGCTGGCAGGTACGCATATATAATTTGCCTTTGGTTTAACCCTTCGCCTGCATATTTGATGGCTAATTAGGTGCGTGGATAGCGTGGCGCGTCCGGCGATTAATGCAGGGAAAAGAGCTTTTGTTTAATGCAGCTCTAAAGAAAAAATGCGAAAATTTGGGAAAACACACTCACATGTATATATATATATATATATATATATGCATACACACGGTATAATTATATATATATATATGCATACACACGGTATAATATATATATATATACACACACACACACACACACACACACACACTCACATATATATATATATATAGCATACACACGGTATAATATTATATTATATATATATATATATATATAATATAATATATATATATACATACATATACGCACACACACACACTCACATATATGTATGCATACTATACATATACACATACACACGTATAATATATATATATATATACACACACACACACACACACACGTACATATATGCATATTCTAAATATACACACACACACATACATCATATATATGGACACACTTAAAAGATATATACTCGTATATAAACAAATGGAGCAGCAGTACAATTTTATCTCTGAGGTGCAAAGCTTTTGTCAACATGTTTAAAGTGTCCATAGATAATGAATAAAATGAAAAAACAGCACCCAAGAAAATGAGACAAGAGTGGGCCTTTATTGCCAGTGGCGTGGCGACGTTCCGGATGTCTCATGCCTTCTCAAGCACTTTTATCTTATTTGTTGGTGCTGTTTTTTCATTTTTTTCATATGTACGGTATTATATATACACACTATATAACACACACACACACACACACACATTTTATATATTTTATATATTTTATATATATATATATATATACATACATACACACACCATACAGACACACACACACACGTTTTTTCCCACTTTTTTGCAGTTTTTCCTTTGAGCCGCTTATTATATATACAATATATATATGTACTGCATTGTAAGTGAAAGATTACAGTAGGTTTTATATGTAGCAGAAGAGTCGCCACGGTACAGAAATGTCTTAATGACAGAAAGAAGCAATGAACATCGCTAACGCATTTTAAATGATATATAATCGGAGAAGAAATTATTCACTAAGCGGATAATGAAGTAAAAATCAGTTCTAATGTAAATCCCCGAGATGTAGATGTAAATATAAGTTATTAGTAGTGGGGAAACGCCAGCGAAAAAGCAAATGAGCACAAACAGAGATAGAAGAAGAGATTAAGAGCAAAGCTAATGTGAGGCAGAGGCAGAAAAACGCTTCTCGCTGGAGAATGGGAATGTGGTCGGGCCGGCGGGCACAACTGTCCAGGCAGAAACGCTGAAATTATTCAAGAAGCAATTAGGTGGCATCGTGGTGAGGAAGAGAATACTTAAAGAGAATGAACCCTGATGCTCCGATGGGTGTGAAGTCAATTTAGAAACATTTCAGAGATAGTCTTCGCCTCCCTCCCAGGGCTAAGTGCTGCTGAACCCATGGTGAGTATGGAGATGGGGAATGTTCTTTCACTCCAATCCGGAGGCACAATGCCACGGGAGGCAAAGAGCAGAACGTGCCGTCAACCGTCCTGCCGCCAGGCAACGCACAGAGGTGGGGGAACCACGCCGACATTTAACACCGCTACAATATCACTGACTCACCAATTATTAGCATTATTTGTCCCATTTAGTTCTATACAGAGAATGTGTGTAGAACATGCCAGGCCCACTACATGGGATATTATACAGAGGACACGTGTATAATCAGAGGAAAAATGAATAAATATGACAAAAAGCTGCATAAATAAACCCATAACCACATGATGAGTCAACTTCCGTCCTCCATCCATAGAGCGTAAAGACGATGTTCCCCCAAATACCTGATCATCTCTATAGAGTAAGGCAGGAAGGTCGTATGATAACCTCTATAGAGTAAGGCAGGAAGGTCGTATGATCACCTCTATAGAGTAAGGCAGGAAGGTCGTATGATCACCTCTATAGAGTAAGGCAGGATGGTCGTATGATCATCTCTATAGAGTAAGGCAGGAAGGTCGTATGATAATCTCTATAGAGTAAGGCAGGAAGGTCGTATGATAATCTCTATAGAGTAAGGAAGAAGGTCGTATGATCATCTCTATAGAGTAAGGCAGGAAGGTCGTATGATCATCTCTATAGAGTAAGGAAGGAAGGTCGTATGATCACCTCTATAGAGTAAGGAAGGAAGGTCGTATGATAACCTCTATAGAGTAAGGCAGGAAGGTCGTATGATAATCTCTATAGAGTAAGGCAGGAAGGTCGTATGATAATCTCTATAGAGTAAGGAAGGAAGGTCGTATGAGCATCTCTATAGAGTAAGGCAGGAAGGTCGTATGATCATCTCTATAGAGTAAGGCGGAAGGTCGTCTGATCATCTCTATAGAGTAAGGCAGGAAGGTCGTATGATAATCTCTATAGAGTAAGGCAGGATGGTCGTATGATAACCTCTATAGAGTAAGGCAGGAAGGTCGTATGATAACCTCTATAGAGTAAGGCAGGAAGGTCGTATGATAATCTCTATAGAGTAAGGCAGGAAGGTCGTATGATCATCTCTATAGAGTAAGGCAGGAAGGTCGTATGATCACCTCTATAGAGTAAGGCAGGAAGGTCGTATGATAATCTCTATAGAGTAAGGAAGGAAGGTCGTATGATCATCTCTATAGAGTAAGGCAGGAAGGTCGTATGATCACCTCTATAGAGTAAGGCAGGAAGGTCGTATGATAACCTCTATAGAGTAAGGCAGGAAGGTCGTATGATCATCTCTATAGAGTAAGGCAGGAAGGTCGTATGATCATCTCTATAGAGTAAGGAAGGAAGGTCGTATGATCAATCTCTATAGAGTAAGGCAGGAAGGTCGTATGATAATCTCTATAGAGTAAGGCAGGAAGGTCGTACTGATCATCTCTATAGAGTAAGGCAGGAAGGTCGTATGATAATCTCTATAGAGTAAGGAAGGAAGGTCGTATGATAACTCTATAGAGTAAGGCAGGAAGGTCGTATGATCAATCTCTATAGAGTAAGGCAGGAAGGTCGTATGATATCTCTATAGAGTAAGGCAGGAAGGTCGTATGATAATCTCTATAGAGTAAGGCAAGGAAGGTCGTATGATCATCTCTATAGAGTAAGGCAGGAAGGTCGTATGATCAACTCTATAGAGTAAGGCAGGAAGGTCGTATGATCATCTCTATAGAGTAAGGCAGGAAGGTCGTATGATAACCTCTATAGAGTAAGGCAGGAAGGTCGTATGATCACTCTATAGAGTAAGGCAGGAAGGTCGTATGATCACTCTATAGAGTAAGGCAGGAAGGTCGTATGATCAAACTCTATAGAGTAAGGCAAGGAAGGTCGTATGATAACCTCTATAGAGGAAGACAGGAAGGTCGTATGATAACCTCTATAGAGTAAGGCAGGAAGGTCGTATGATAACCTCTATAGAGTAAGGCAGGAAGGTCGTATGATAACCTCTATAGAGTAAGGCAGGAAGGTCGTCTGATCACCTCTATAGAGTAAGGCAGGAAGGTCGTATGATAATCTCTATAGAGTAAGGCAGGAAGGTCGTATAATAACCTCTATAGAGTAAGGCAGGAAGGTCGTATGATAATCTCTATAGAGTAAGGCAGGAAGGTCGTATGATAATCTCTATAGAGTAAGGCAGGAAGGTGGTATGATAATCTCTATAGAGTAAGGCAGGAAGGTCGTATGATAATCTCTATAGAGTAAGGCAGGAAGGTCGTATGATAATCTCTATAGAGTAAGGCAGGAAGGTCGTATGATAACCTCTATAGAGTAAGGCAGGAAGGTCGTATGATAATCTCTATAGAGTAAGGCAGGAAGGTCGTATGATAATCTCTATAGAGTAAGGCAGGAAGGTCGTATGATCATCTCTATAGAGTAAGGCAGGAAGGTCGTATGATAACCTCTATAGAGTAAGGAAGGAAGGTCGTATGATCATCTCTATAGAGTAAGGCAGGAAGGTCGTATGATAACCTCTATAGAGTAAGGCAGGAAGGTCGTATGATGAACTCTATAGAGTAAGGCAGGAAGGTCGTATGATAATCTCTATAGAGTAAGGCAGGAAGGCCGTATGATCATCTCTATAGAGTAAGGCAGGAAGGTCGTATGATCATCTCTATAGAGTAAGGCAGGAAGGTCGTATGATCACCTCTATAGAGTAAGGCAGGAAGGTCGTATGATCACCTCTATAGAGTAAGGCAGGAAGGTCGTATGATCATCTCTATAGAGTAAGGCAGGAAGGTCGTATGATCATCTCTATAGAGTAAGGAAGGAAGGTCGTATTATCACATCGACAGATTATTGGCCTCTGCTCCACCGCTGAGGAAGGACCCTGCTTCCAAATATATGTCTGCTGAGGTAGTGTGCACATAGGCATGAGTCTTTCTGAAACACATCTAGCACTCTGCTAGTACGCTGGATGCTTTTAATATTTGAATTGGAATAATAAAGGATTGGAATGAAGATTTGCATCGGTGGTCATTCTCTATTTCCTGCTTATCGGGCGGTTCCCAAGCCGCCACACCAGTGCAGGAGTCCAGGAGGTAATAGGCAGTGGCGCGGTTCTCCCATTCCAATTTCCTTTGAAACATAGGTGTACACTGGTGAGTCTTGTTGCTGAGTTATCAAGGTTTGAATGGTACTATATAAATAAATAATAATAATCTCACTGGTCAGACCTGACCAAGCTAGCCTCCTGCCCAAAATCCTCCTTTAAAATGCAAAGTATCAGGACACTCTTTTAACCCCCAGATATCATATTATTATTATTATTATTAATATCAGAGATCAGCACATATGGTCATTTTTGGCGAGAGCCACAACTTGGTGAAATAAATAATTGGGAGACAACCTCATCCAACCATTGGCCGTACTCTTCCATCTCCACCATTATCCGTCCTGCCGGCTGAAGGCTTCCGCGATCTTCAAGTTGTCCGTATGTCAGCGCTGGTGAAGCTACGCCATCACGTGACTGCGCTGCCGGTGACTGCCCGCTCCGTATGTGGAGACGAGGATGAGGTTGCTCAGATTGAGCAAATATGAATTTATTTTTATGGGTTTGGCACAAAGGTGGAAGAATAAAGGACTTCATTACTGTGTAAGAGGACTTTATTGGGTTTGGGGGCACAATACTTGCCTTGCCATCAGCAGCAAACGCTATGCCACTGCAACCAACGCTAACCAAGCGATGTCCATATGCTCTTTTACGGAAAGGTGTACATCTTAATATAATGAGTTTTATACAATAGGATTAACGAAAATCCAAAAGCTAAAAACACCTACATTAAAATAAACTTTAAAAATAAATTATTTTAGGTTTTGGCTTTATGATCATAAAAAATGCGCTATTTTTTTCCTTTTCGCCATTTCTTTCTCCTTTGTCTTCTTCGCGTACTAGTAACAGGTGTCCCGAGTTACCGTCAGGTCACCTTGCACAAGTGATGCTACTAACCCTGGGATGTCATATTAAAGTATGGACAGGAGCCAGGCATATATTAGGAGAGGAGAGCTGACTGTCACCTGGGAAGATGTAACACGGCGCAGACATCATGATCCATCTACTGAATCCTGTGATGTTGGGTTGGAGCCGCACGTTGACAGCTGGCTATGGCTTCTTTTATGTCTCCGCTTTGTCTTCGGATAACTTTTACCAAAGTTTTTTTTTTTTTCTTTTTAATTTTTGCAACATTGAATGAAATGCTTGGAACGGTAGATTATATATTTTAGGAGAACGGTGCAATTTTTCATTGCGCAATGTAAAAATAACTCTGCTATTAATGCAAGGCCCTTTTATTTAATCACGAGGTAATTTACTCCTGACAGAAAGTAAATTCCCACTATTTTCTGCAAGGCTTTATGAAATTGCCATCATTTTTAATTAATTCTTAATTAAAATATATTACACCACAGCTTCTACCCATCTCTCTTGATATTCTAACATAATCAATTCAAGAGCATTTACATATCATTAATTAAAAGCATTCCTCTCTCATCCTTAAAATCATAATGAGGCTCTATTTCTCATTAGCAGCCTTTAAGGGATAAAATAACAATACAGGAAAAAGGCGACTCGCATTTTAACAGAAAAATCGAGGTGTTACTAGAAAAGCCGCCCTGGTAAGAGGTGCACGATGGCTCACCGGAGGTTACAGCTCACTGGCTCGTTGGAGGTTATAGATTGTCACAGGTTACAGCTCACCGGCTCGTCAGAGGTTACAGCTCGCCGGCTCGTCAGAGGTTACAGCTCACTGGCTCGTCAGAGTCAGTCATGGCTTATCAGAGTACAGTTCACCAGCTCGTCGCAGGTTACTGTTCACCGCTCGTCGCAGGTTACTGCTCACCGGCTCGTCGCAGGTTACTGCTCACCGGCTCGTCGCAGGTTACACTGCCGCTCTCAAGTACAGCTCACAGCTCGTCGCAGGTTACTGCTCACCGGCTCGTCGCAGGTTACAGCTCGCCGGCTCGTCAGAGGTTACAGCTCACCAGCTCGTCGCAGGTTACTGCTCAGCGGCTCGTCGCAGGTTACAGCTCACCAGCTTATTGCAGGTTACAGTTTGGTGGCTCACAGTCTACAAGGGATGGGTGAGGATACAGTAGGTGAGAAGAGAGGACCCTGCCCACGAGGGCTCACAGTCTACAAGGGATGGGTGAGGATACAGTAGGTGAGGAGAGAGGACCCTGCCCACGAGGTCTCACAGTCTACAAGGGATGGGTGAGGATACAGTAGGTGAGGAGCGAGGACCCTGCCCACGAGGTCTCACAGTCTACAAGGGATTGGTGAGGATAGAGCTGGTTGTGCGGTCGGTTTTGGAGAGCAATGAGAAAGTACAAAAATACTGAAAAAAAATGAAGCAAGATATAGTTTCCAGTGCCAAGAGAGCAATTTTGGCTACAGAAAATGAACATGGCCTCAATTTATCAAGTAGTTTTTGATAGTATTCTGGAGTAAAATGCTTTGAAATGCTGTAAAAATGTTCTGTAATTTGAAAGCGTGCAAAAATGTTGTGACTTTTGGAGCATTTACGCCAGTTCCAGCCAACTCCGCCAATCGGGTGGAGGTTACACGGGAAGATGTAGTGCAAAGCCCAGATGATAAATTCATCAGAATTGAAGCCATGAAAGTGGTGCAAGTTATGGCAGAAATCTGCGCTGGTCCTTAGCTGGAGAATCATTTCAGGTGGAGGTCGATCTCTGGAAATATTAGGAATCAATAGGGACAGTGTGTTGTAGGTGAGCGCTGCTACAAAGACCACAGTGCCAAAGTCTTCTATTTGTGAAGGTTTATTAAATCCATTCAACGCGTTTCAGAGCCTGCTATGGTCCTTCATCAGGGAGTGTGTGTCTGCAGCAGCTACCCTATGTGATTGATACTGAACAGGTGAGCAGTTTCATTGAGCGGCTTCACAGCCTTCTTTATATATAACGATAAGGCTCTATTTTGGCTTGCTTCCTTCGCAGATTTTAACTGATCTCTGGAAATAAGCCGCCACCAGAGAAGCTTCTAGAGGCTCTGTCCCTTTCCCCATTGAGAACACAAAGCATCAAATCTGGGCCGAGCTGAACGTTCAGGTGCATGAAGGTTAAAGCAGCGGCTACGATGTGTCCCAGCTTTAGATAGCAATCTTTAGTGATATTGGAGAGGAATCTAATCTGGAAGGATCTGTGCACAATCCATTGTTACAAGCAAAATAACGATGCGCTATTTGTTCCCATCAAAATAATGGAGACTGCTAGAAAAATCCGATGAACGTCAATAAAACTCAATAGGGTCCTTTTTAAGGTGATAATAAGGAACTAATTAAAATATATTCACCCTCCACTATCACTATGGCATAATTGTAAGAGCTCCTCATCTGATTAAGGGATTTTCTTCCGGATCCATCCATCCATTATATGTCACACTGGAGGTCCCGGACCGGTGGCTCCCCACTGCTGGAGATCTAGAATGTCCCGCATTAATTACAGATACCTGCTTTAAGGAAAGGAAGGTCTGTGGTATAGAAAATCCTCCCTTATTGCGCTCGCTCTTCTATCTCACACTCAGGCTGCAATATATGTAAATTGCAATGTGAATCCACTCACTTCATGCATAATGTCTCAGGGGAGCACAAGCAAAATATTGTTTTATAGAGCTATCGAGGAAAATCAGAATTATGCATAACACCCTGACATGCAGATTACATACAGCACTTTTCTCCCCTTTCTTTCTTCATAGCTCTTCTCCAATCACTCTCCACCATTTACAATCTGCATTGAGATGATTGAAGCAAAATATGCACACAAGAAAATGATCTAGTGAGCGATTGTCTCTGCATCAATCGGAGCTGCTGCCACAGGCGAGATGAAATATGCACTATTTAGACTTGTAGGACGGCGAGAATCTGGGGGAGATTGTGGAGCATTCCTAAATGATCTGTAATGGTTTGCGTAGGTGCCAAATGGATTGTCTGTGCAGGGTAAGTACAAGTCCACAACCACGGTTTTACAGACCCGGCACTACTAATCCCGCACATTACTAGTTACCCCACTGCTCACAAAGATGGTCTCTACAGGTAAAGTAAGCAACTTCAATATCACAAGAATTTGTCAAAGGGTTAAAAGTTTATCCAGCCTTTCATAGATAAGACAGGACTAACCGTGTCCAGGTACTGACCACTGGAGGTCACAGGGGAGACAGGACTAATGAGGTCCAGGTAGTGACCACTGGAGGTTATAGATAAGACAGGACTAATCATGTCCAAGTACTCACCACTGGAGGTCATAGATGAGACAGGACTAACCGTGTCCAGGTACTGACCACTGGAGGTCATAGATGAGACAGGACTAACCGTGTCCAGGTACTGACCACTGGAGGTCATAGATGAGACAGGACTAACCGTGTCCAGGTACTGACCACTGGAGGTCATAGATGAGACAGGACTAACCGTGTCCAGGTACTGACCACTGGAGGTCATAGATGAGACAGGACTAACCGTGTCCAGGTACTGACCACCGGAGGTCATAGATAAGACAGGACTAACCGTGTCCAGGTACTGACCACTGGAGGTCATAGATGAGACAGGACTAACCGTGTCCAGGTACTGACCACTGGAGGTCATAGATGAGACAGGACTAACCATGTCCAGGTACTGACCACCGGAGGTCATAGATGAGACAGGACTAACCGTATCCAGGTACTGAACACTGGAGGTCATAGAGGAGACAGGACTAATGATGTCCAGGTACTGACCACCGGAGGTCATAGATGAGACAGGACTAACCGTGTCCAGGTACTGACCACTGGAGGTCACAGAGGAGACAGGATTCACCATGTCCAGGTACTGACCACTGGAGGTTATAGATGAGACAGGACTAACCGTGTCCAGGTACTGACCACTGGAGGTCACAGAGGAGACAGGATTCATAATGTCCAGGTACTGACCACTGGAGGTTATAGATGAGACAGGATTAACCATGTCCAGGTACTGACCACTGGAGGTCATAGAGGAGACAGGATTAACCATGTCCAGGTACTGACCACTGGAGGTTATAGATGAGACAGGATTCACCATGTCCAGGTACTGACCACTGGAGGTTATAGATGAGACAGGATTAACCATGTCCAGGTACTGACCACTGGAGGTCATAGAGGAGACAGGATTAACCATGTCCAGGTACTGACCACTGGAGGTTATAGATGAGACAGGATTCACCATGTCCAGGTACTGACCACTGGAGGTCATAGAGGAGACAGGATTCACCATGTCCAGGTACTAACCACTGGAGGTTATAGATGAGACAGGACTAACCGTGTCCAGGTACTGACCACCGGAGGTCATAGATGAGACAGGATTCACCATGTCCAGGTACTGACCACCGGAGGTCATAGAGGAGACAGGACTAACCATGTCCAGGTACTGACCACCGGAGGTCATAGATGAGACAGGATTCACCATGTCCAGGTACTGACCACTGGAGGTCATAGAGGAGACAGGATTCACCATGTCCAGGTACTGACCACCAGAGGTCATAGAGGAGACAGGATTCACCATGTCCAGGTACTGACCACTGGAGGTGGAGCGATAGAGAGATTCTTCTCTGTTTCAATAATGCTCATCGAAACAAGCGCGCGTTATGGATAAAGCGTCGCTCCAGTAATCAGAGGTTGGAAGGAGTAATTTCCATCTCTGCCATGATGGCAAAAAAACATTCAAAATAAACCTGTCAGATGTTTTTTTACCACTGAAATTGTCATCATATGCCGAGTGTTCTGCTCTAATACCCTAGTTTAATGCCCGTGTGATGTATGGAATTACCCATTTGTAATCAAGAAGGTGGAGACCCTTGGCTAGCCCCACCATGATCCCAACGAAGGACAAGGTTCGTAACTTGTCTCCTGAGAGTATATCAACTTGAGGCATCAATTTGGAAAGCTAGGACAGTCAAAGTTGGGGATTTCAGGGTCAAAAAAACAGTTGACAATTTCCTTTTTGTTACATCTCTAACTGGGCCTGCTCCTATGACGTCTGCTTCTGTCAGTGGCACAGAGATGGAAGAGATGTCATGACCAGAAACTCTGGGCGGTGCAGGGAATGGTGCAAACATCATGACCAGATGCTCTGGGCGGTGCAAGGGATGATGGAGATGTCATGACCAGAAGATCTGGCCGGTGCAAGGGAAGGTGGAGATATCATGACCAGAAGCTCTGGGAGGCGCAGGGGATGGTAAAGTTGTCATGACCAGCAACTCTGGGCGGTGCAAGGGATGGTAGAGATGTCATGACCAGAAGCTCTAGGCAGCAGAGGAGATGGTGGAGAGATCATGACTAGAAGCTCTTGGAAGGCGCAGAGGATAGTAAATATGTCATGACCAGAAGCTCTGGGCGGTGCAAGGGATGGTGGAGACATCATGACCAGAAGCTCTAGGCAGCACAGGAGATGGTGGAGATATCATGACCAGAAGCTATGGGAGGTGCAGGGGATGGTGGAGATATCATGACCAGAAGCTCTGGGAGGCGCAGGGGATGGTAAATATGTCATGACCAGAAGCTCTGGGCTGTGCAAGGGATGGTGGAGATGTCATTACCAGAAGCTCTGGGCGGTGCAAGGGATGGTGGAGATGTCATGACCAGAAGCTCTGGGCTGTGCAAGGGATGGTGGAGATATCATGACCAGAAGCTATGGATGGCACTGGGAATGGTGAAGATGTAATGACCAAAAGATCTGGGCAGTGCAGGGGATGGTGTAGGCATAATGACCAGAAGCTCTGGGCTGTGCATGGGGATGCTGTAGGCATAATGAAAAGAAGTTGTGGGTAGAGCAGGCTCAGTTCAGCCAAAAAATGACTCTAGCTGACACATGTAGTGCAGCCGCTCTGGCAGCATGGGTCTGTATGCTGTCCAGCAGGAGTAACCAGCTCCCTACTATGGCAAATGGGAAAGCACCACACCCTACTTAAACTCCTAACATATTGCTGGGAGTTGCCAGTTCTAGTTTATTCCTGCTTTGGTTCACTCTTGTTATTAAGTTCTTGTTCAGCGCGTTTGATTCCATTTTCAGACCTGTGTGTTTTACACTCTCCTGCCTGACCATTCTGTTCCTGATCTCCCGGAATTAAAGCGGCTTTATGAGCACCTCTGCCAGCTCACTCTATGGGCCAGCAACCATTCCATTGGTCTAGCCCAGGAACCCATATACAAGACCAGATCCCCATAAAGGGGTTAAAGGGTCAAGGCCAGACACCTCCTCTGATCTGCTAGGCAGAGTGGCAAGTACAAAGCCTGTGTGTAATAGTCCTATTCAGAGCTGCCAGCCTTTTTCCTCACCCAAACACCTTTAAAGGGACACTGAAATTGTTTGGGATGTGGCCTATAATCCAGTGGTGCGGATGTATCGTGCTGGGTGGCCTGTTTGGTCAGGTGGCAGGGCCAATGGGTAGCTATCAGACACTCCGCATCATATGTGACACTCCGCATCATATGTATCAGTGTGAATAGCGTCCTGTGCAAGCCCAATGGCAAGTCACCTCCCACATGTATTGTAGGTAGAGGTGACTTATCTGCCTGCACCTGGGCTTGCTCTATATAAGTGGGTCTGACTGCATCCTGTAATAATAATAATTAATAATTTTATTCATTTATATAGCGCTATTAATTCCATAGCACTTTACATACATCAGTAATGCTGTCTCTCTTGGAGCTCACAATCTAAATATCCTATCAGTATGTCTTTACAATGTGGGAGGAAACCGGAGTGCCCGGAGGAAACCACGCAAACACAGGGAGAACATACAAACTCCTTGCAGATGTTGTCCTTAGTGTCCTTGGTGGGAATTGAACCCAGGACCTTCAGGACCCCAGCGCTGCAAAGGCTACAGTGCTAACCACTTGAGCCACCGTGCCGCCCTGTAAGTGCAGTGTTGGTTTTGTGTCTGGCTATTGATGGCAAGTTATTTCTGATGCTGCCTTTTATGAGCAGTTTTTGTACAAATGATGTCGCCTATGAAGCAATGGGTCACTGTTCTTGCATCTAAAGAGTTCAGCAAAATGTATAAATCAATATGTTGATTTGCAGGCATTTTTATTTTTTACAGTATTGATGTAGAGGTAGGATGGGCTCGCCAAAGAAACTGCATCTCCCTGCCAAGGTTGGAAAGTGTTCCAGTATAGTTGGCCAACAATGACCAGAGATGGAAGGGACTCGCAGCCAAAATCAAAGGCCAATATGTGTGTGAATAATACGAGAATGGGGATATTTTCTACAGCTGTAAGTGTATCCACACACTGGTATCAGGCAGATCAGATTTACATCACTGTCTTGTGTATATATCAGGTGCTCCAGGAATACTTGTCAAGACAGCCTGTCTCAGCCCTTCACACGTCAGATAAAATCACAGCACTCTGTGTTTGGGTCTGTTGACAGCAATTTATTTTGATGTGTTGTCACAATATGAAATTTCTCCTATGCTCTGCACCATGTTGCTCGTTTCTGCTGCACTTTTTCAGCTGCCAGATGCTACAGGTTTAGTGAAGAAACACAGACTTTCTTTTTTAATGATTCAGTGAGGAGTTGGTGAAGTGGCACAGTTAAAACATGCATCCCGGGAGACACAGAGACATTGTGGCATCCCAAATCCTACATACTGCTGACTTAACATCATTACAAAGTGTTGACAAGCGGTGCCAATCCGCGGCTGTAGAATAAGTTGTGTCCTTCATGCTGCTGACATGTCATGTGTAGAAGTGAAAACAAAGACAACACTTTCTCTTCTCTCTTTGTCTGTTCCTCCTCTTCCACATCGATCTCCCTGGCAGGAGGCTTCTACAACTTGCTGCAACTTCCAGCACATTTATTTCCCACTTCTCTTCTTACTGCTCCCATTGTCTGAGTTAATAACGATGCAGTAAACCTACTGTCACTTCTATTTTACATATGGAGATATTCTTAATATTTGCACTAATTACTCCATGGACAGAACAATTAGAAATAGAGATATTAGTTATGAACATGTCCATTATAGTTTGCTAAATGTGTCTTTATTGCTATTTCTAGTATCAGAAAACAAGCGGCATCTCAACAAGAATTTGCTTCCTGGTCCCAATCACTGGAACTGTGCAGACTATTGTACATTTACTGAAAACTATATACTCTAATTGACAGCCTGCATAGCGGTGTATGTGGGTGCAGAGCTAGCTGTCAATCAAAGTGCCAATTACAGCTGTGTGGTGACTAGCTAGCTGCATCGCCCTGATGAAGGGAAGACAGCGGCTGCAGGTAGAACAAAGCAGTTTTCTCCCTGTAGCCGCTGCTTCAGTAAGCTGTCTACACAGGGTTTTAAAGCCATTATCCTGCAGATAAACCCTATATGGTGTTTCTGGACATGTTCCCTTTCTTACAGATCTTACAGCGAACCTCTGCCTCCAACAACTCTACCATACACATTCCCGTATCTCTATGTCCATCTCTTATCTTCTGGAGACCAAAAAGATCCATTATTATAATGCTCCATTCACACATCCATTTACATTTTTACATCCATCAACAATTAACTCTTTTTTCCCAAGCTTCTTCCGTTTTGCCTCCACAGTCTCTAAAAACTGAAAGGGGTAAACTTTTTTTTTTATTTTTCGTTGACCCTAATCAGTGAAGAGTCTGTAAACCCAATATCTTTCATCTGGTTTTGATGGACACCCAATAAAAGTGGTGATATGGTCTAAATCAATGAGTGATTGCAGATCAATCGATTTAGACAACCCCCTTAAATGGCCCGGTCTGATCCAGACAAGCAGATGAGAGTAGAACATGCACCGAGATGATAGAAGAAATAAAAGAAGCTTTTTAACAAACAGACACATTATATTCCAGATAATTTTTTGGAGAGTTCAGTGTGTCTATTCTATCAGACTCGGTGCTCGCTCTATTCCCACCTGATTTTTTGGATCAGCCTAGGCCTTTTAAGGGGTTTGTACTGTGAACATGGACAAGTGAAGGAAGCCTAAGGCTGGTTTCAGCCGACAGTGTTCGGACGCTCCAAAGGCCTCCGGACCCAAAATCGATGGCCGTATAGGCCTGTATGAGGCTGTAGACATTGGGTCGGACAACCTGTGCCCAGTCCACAGTCGAACATGATAAAAGTAGCCTAAGCCTAATAGGCCTCTTGATCCCCCATCAATCACAAATTCTATCAAGTCCCTACTACCAAGGGAAAGTTTTTGGAGAAGTGACAATACCCTCTCATTTAGCGCAGTTGCACGATATAAGCTTCTTATATTGGAGATCTCACCTGACCATGTTGTAAGTTTGTATTCTCAGGATCAATGAAGGTCCAAACCATGGGAAACCTCAGTGATCGTGAAGTGAGGGCATATTCTAGGACATTTGATCATTTTACAGATAAATATTACATTATATATTAACTTGTCGAACCCATCAAAATTGCATTCCCTTATGTAGGGAATAATAAATGCCCCCGGCCGGTGCACACCCGCACCCCATGCACCATGACAATGCACCATGCCAAGCACTCTAAAGTATTACAGTAAAGGCAGCAGCACCAGGTGGACTTGGTTTTGGCGATGGATCGATGCAGATGTTTGTCTTCCCGGTTCAGTCCGGTGAATGGTGCTGGTATCGGAGGTGAATGTAGATCTGCACCTGGGGAACGCTCCTCAGATGAATGGACACCGGTGCAGGACTCTCTGTTCAGGGGTTTAATGAGCTCTTATAGCAGAATTTATGTATTCTGCAAATTCATAACCCTTCTGAAAGTATTGATAAGCACTTAAGTTTATATATCAACGATTGACACCGCCAGAACAAATTAACCACATTCCTCGCTCTGCGGCCAAGAGACATTATATTTATCAATCCTGCCTTTATGAAACTGGATCTGTAATGATGAATGTCACCGGGGTCTTGTCTGTGAATTACAAGAATTTTTATTTACCGTATATACTCGCGTATAAGCCGAGTTTTTCAGCCCAAAAATTGGGCTGAAAAGTGCCCCCCTCGGCTTATACGCGAGTCATACGGTCCCCCTCAAAGTTTGGCGCCCCCACCTCAGTTTCTGGGCCCCCCCGCATGCAGCGCTGCGCATATACATTACCTGTCTAGCAGCTGTCACCCTCCGGTGGCGGATCGCGGCTCCCGGCTCCGGGCTCCATCTTCCTCGCTGACTTCCTGCTTGTCAGGTGACCGGCCGGCGTCGCGATGACGTCATCGCGCTGAGCCCCGGTCACAAAGCAGGAAGTCAGCGAGGAAGATGGAGCCCGGAGCCGGGAGCCGCGATCCGCCACCGGAGGGTGACAGCTGCTAGACAGGTAATGTATATGCGCAGCGCTGCATGCGGGGGGGCCCAGAAACTGAGGTGGGGGCGCCAAATTATGAGGGGGGCCCTGCTGGGGCCCTGTATACTACCACTGGGGCTATATACTACCACTACTGGGGCTGTCTGTATACTACCACTGGGGCTATATACTACCACTGGGGCTGTATACTACCACTACTGGGGCTGTCTGTATACTACCACTGGGGCTATATACTACCACTGGGGCTATATACTACCACTGGGGCTATATACTACCACTACTGGGGCTGTCTGTATACTACCACTGGGGCTATATACTACCACTGGGGCTGTATACTACTACTGGGGCTGAATATACCACTGGGGCTGCTGTATACTACCACTGGGGCTGTATACTACCACTGGGGCTGTATACTACTACTGGGGCTGTATGTATACTACCACTGGGGCTATATACTACCACTGGGGCTGTATACTACTACTGGGCTGAATATACCACTGGGGCTGCTGTATACTACCACTGGGGCTGTATACTACTACTGGGGCTGCTGTATACTACCACTGGGGCTGTATACTACCACTGGGGCTGAATATACCACTGGGGCTGCTGTATACTACCACTGGGGCTGTATACTACCACTGGGGCTGTATACTACCACTGGGGCTGTATACTACTACTGGGGCTGCTGTATACTACCACTGGGGCTGAATATACCACTGGGGCTGCTGTATACTACCACTGGGGCTGTATACTACCACTGGGGCTGTATACTACTACTGGGGCTGAATATACCACTGGGGCTGCTGTATACTACCACTGGGGCTGTATACTACTACTGGGGCTGCTATATACTACCACTGGGGCTGAATATACCACTGGGGCTGCTGTATACTACCACTGGGGCTGTATACTACCACTGGGGCTGTATACTACCACTGGGGCTGTATACTACTACTGGGGCTGAATATACCACTGGGGCTGCTGTATACTACCACTGGGGCTGTATACTACCACTGGGGCTGAATATACCACTGGGGCTGCTGTATACTACCACTGGGGCTGTATACTACCACTGGGGCTGTATACTACTACTGGGGCTGTATGTATACTACCACTGGGGCTGTATATACTACTGGGGCTGTGCGTATACTACCACTGGGGCTGCTGCTGTATACTACCACTGGGGCTGCTGTATATTCCTCTGGGGCTGCTGTATACTACCACTGGGGCTGCTGCTGTATATACCACTGGGGCTGCTGCTGTAACACTGCTGGGGCCTGTATATACCACTGGGGAGGCTGCTGTATACCACACTGCTGGGGGCTGTATACCTGTGCTGGAGTCCACCCTCGGCTTATACGCGAGTCAATAAGTTTTCCCAATTTTTGGGGCAAAAGTAGGGGGGTCGGCTTATACACGGGTCGGCTTATACACGAGTATATACGGTAATTTAAAAGAAATGTGATAAAGGTCCGAGACCTCTTTATAGGCCCAAAAACAGACACCGTGTCACCAGAACATTGCCTGTGTTTAAATCAGGATTTAATGTTATATTTTATTTTATTTTAATTGGCAGTGGGTTTTTTTCCAAATCACAAACTATATTAAACAAAAAGAAAAATAAAACTTTTCCCACAGACTATTCTAGCCTTCCTGCTCTCTGCAAACGACTTTTCATTAGTCTCATTATCATCACAGGCAGGAGTACAATGACAGGTAACACCTCTATATGCAGCTAATCAACACACAGGCCGCCACCGTTGACCTCTGCACATGCTCATTAGATGCTTCAGTACCAGAGATTGGGTCTGAGTCAGTCTGTTGCTGCTAATGTACATGTGAACTTCATGAAAAAACATGAATAGCCCCTGGTGGTAAATATTAAAATTAAGATTAAGGTTTCCTTTATTTTTATCATGTCATGAAAGAAAAAAATAAATTACCATACACGTCCGTCAGTGAGGCGATGGCGGACAATGTTCACAATCGAGCAGTCAAGTAACGCTCACAATTCACAGTTTCCAGCCTAAATCATATTGCTGCCTTTCAAAACGGTCTTTTGGCAGGCAGTGGCTGGCAAGAGACGAGAGCATACAGTGGTCAGTGGGAAAGATGCTGGGAAATGGTCTTTTTATGACGACCCCCTTAGACTTCAGTAAATAGAAACACGAGGAGATAAAGCAGTTTGCCAGAGGCGACCTCCGAGCGAGGACCATGAGCAGCGTTAGTTCTGCTGCCGAATTCACATGAAACAGCAGAAGTCGGACGGCTACAGAAGCTAAGGAAGAGCTCCAGGGCTGCCGCCACGTCTTGAATCTTTATTAACATTATTACGGTTTCTCCTCTTTATACCAGCGGCAAGTGTTCATTATGTGGAGGCGATGTAATACATACACCTGTGTGCACGAATGAACACAAGCGAGCAGAGCGGAGAGCCAGCAACCGAACACATACACCTGTGTGCACAAATACACACAAGCGAGCAGAGTAGCGAGCCAGCAAACGAATACATACACCTGTGTGCACAAATGCACACAAGCGAGCAGAGCGGAGAGCCAGCAACCGAATCCATACACCTGTGTGCACAAATACACACAAGCGAGCAGAGCGGTGAGCCAGCAACCGAACACATACACCTGTGTGCACAAATACACACAAGCGAGCAGAGCGGAGAGCCAGCAACCGAACACATACACCTGTGTGCACAAATACACACAAGCGAGCAGAGTAGCGAGCCAGCAAACGAATACATACACCTGTGTGCACAAATACACACAAGTGAGTAGAGCGGCGAGCCAGCGATGGAATCCATACACCTGTGTGCACAAATACACACAAGCGAGCAGAGCGGAGAGCCAGCAACCGAATCCATACACCTGTGTGCACAAATACACACAAGTGAGTAGAGCGGCGAGCCAGCGATGGAATCCATACACCTGTGTGCACAAATACACACAAGCGAGCAGAGCGGCGAGCCAGCGATGGAATACATACACCTGTGTGCACGAATACACACAAGCGAGCAGACCGGCGAGCCAGCGATGGAATCCATACACCTGTGTGCACAAATACACACAAGCGAGCAGAGTAGCGAGCCAGCAAACGAATACATACACCTGTGTGCACAAATGCACACAAGCGAGCAGAGCGGTGAGCCAGCGATGTAATACATACACCTGTGTGCACGAATGAACACAAGCGAGCAGAGCGGAGAGCCAGCAACCGAACACATACACCTGTGTGCACAAATACACACAAGCGAGACGAGCGGCGAGCCAGCGATGGAATACATACACCTGTGTGCACAAATACACACAAGTGAGCAGAGCGGCGAGCCAGCGATGGAATACATACACCTGTGTGCACGAATACACACAAGTGAGCAGAGCGGCGAGCCAGCGATGGAATACATACACCTGTGTGCACGACTACACACAAGCGAGCAGAGCGGAGAGCCAGCGATGTAATACATACACCTGTGTGCACGAATACACACAAGCGAGCAGAGCGGAGAGCCAGCGATGTAATACATACACCTGTGTGCACGAATGAACACAAGCGAGCAGAGCGGAGAGCCAGCAACCGAACACATACACCTGTGTGCACAAATACACACAAGCGAGCAGAGCAGCGAGCCAGCGATGGAATACATACACCTGTGTGCACGAATACACACAAGCAAGCAGAGCGGCGAGCCAGCGATGGAATACATACACCTGTGTGCACTAATACATACAAGCGAGCAGAGCTTACGTCTCACAACATGCAACCGTCTCCAAAAGGGTTAAAACTGGTTACATCTATTTTCCTTCGAACATCCTCAGCTTCCTAGGAGTTTCAATAACACGGTGTCTGGTACCAAACCCCTGAAGGATCAGCATGCAGGAACAAAGCAATTTGTGTGACTCGGATGTACAATACAACAGAGTTTTGAGCTGGTAGTTAATAGGAGAAGGTCTCCGGCACTGAATCTATGTCGTACTGGGATCTCATTTAAAGCAGCTGTCTGTGCCATCTGCAATTAACTGTCCCCCCAAGCTGATCTGTCGTTCCAAAATCTATTGGGATGCAACGGCTCCTAAATGAAGCATTTAGTCCACCGAGAAAAAGTGTAACTGTGGACACAATATGGCTGCATCAAGGGGAGAAGGGCTGTTACATTATAAGAGGGGCGCAGACAAATTTATGGTGCACCCTCTGGCACAAGCAATTTCCTACCATACAGGGGTGTGGAGAAGAAGTTCCAAAGTTAGGGCTGATGTGAACTTTGTATTGCAGCTGTAGACCATCCGTCTATGGCACAGAGGGCAGATTCGGGTGAACGCGCACTGGTGGATCTGCGCCATGGATTTCCAGCGTTATATCCACAGCAAGAAAGATGAGACTTGCCCAAAAAAACTCTGCACATAATACTCATGATGCAGGCTTCCAAAACCTCCTTTTTTGCAGAATTTATTCCAGACTTTACCTTTTGCAATGCAGAGTGAAGCCTCACAATGTAATCGATGATGGAGTGGGTTCTGCCATGAGAGACTGCAAAAATGCCACCTAAAATGTCTAACCCATTACAAGTAACCTGTCGCCAGGATTCCCTATATAAACTATATCCATCACTCGTAAGTCATCTTTACTGGCATTACGAGTGGCCAGCGCCCCACACATCCAAGAAAAATACCCGTTACAATCATCCCCATGAATGGGTGGCACTCGTCTGTGCTCGCATTCCCTGTGCCCCGCAATCTCCGGCCCTCCTGGCTCACTCTGTCCCGCAATCTCCGGCCCTCCTGGCTCCTTCTGTCCCGCTAACACCGGCCCTCCTGGCTCCTTCTGTCTCGCAATCTCCAGCCTCCTGGCTCCCTCTGTCCCACAATTTCTGCCCTCCTGGCTTCCTCTGTCCCACAATCTCCGGCCCTCCGGGCTCTCTCTGCCCGCAATCACCGGCCCTCCTGGCTCCCTCTGTCCCGCAATCACCGGCCCTCCTGGCTCTCTCTGCCCCGCAATCACCGGCCCTCCTGGCTCCCTCTGTCCCGCAATCACCGGCCCTCCTGGCTCTCTCTGCCCCGCAATCACCGGCCCTCCTGGCTCCCTCTGTCCTGCTATCTTTAGCCCTCCTGGTTTGATTGTTGAGGCTGATGTCTCCTACGTCAGGTCAATTCGCGCCTGCAAGGTAGAGAACATGAGCTGTACAGGCATGACCGACTGTGGATGACATCAATCCATGCAGGAGGGTCAGAGATGATGGGGCAGAAGAGACCAGCAACACCCAGTGTTAGAAAGGTGGTGGAAATGGCCACTGATGGCCGGGTCACTGGAGAGCTAGTAAAAATAAAAGAATTTAAAAGTGGGGGGTTTAGTTTCTATAATGGGAAAATCTGGTGACAGATTCCCTTTAAAGAACAGATGACCTCTGGGGGGGAAAAAAGGATAAAGTAATTAGGGATGTGCAGAGCAAAGCAGAAGTAATTACTTATCTGGTACAGGAGTGATAGTCCAAGGGTAAAGATAGCCCAGGTGACTTGGTGTGAAATCGAGTGATAGAGGCAATATCTGGATGCAATGCATTTTATGGGAACTTCCCTCAACCATAGAGGAGCGCAGTATGGAATAAATGGCCATGATGGATCCTACACAAATCACAGTAAGAGGTTTGCACACTTTTTGTATGAGGCCCCAATAAAGCAGGGAAGGCACAATGGGCATTTTGCTTTTTCCATTGTCTCCTATCATAGGTGTGAGAGCGGATGTTGTACACCTCCTGCGCGGTGTCCATCCAATGGCAGACCTTTGGAAGAGATCCTAACTTGCCTCACCGAGATCTTACAGCCTCCTGTTCCCCCCTAACTACGGTAGGGTGTGATTATCAGGAATCCTTGATGAGGAGTCTTGGTCTCACTACGCTCAAATCCATCATTTTTGGGAGTCCGGTATGGTAATTGCTATATAATGGATGGATAGAAGAAATCACACTGGTCAATATGAGAAATACCGCCGCTTTTTACCAGAGGGTGGAGGTTAAAAAAAAAAGACATTGTCCTCAAAAATGTGACAAGGTATGGAAAATGGAAACCTTGGCTTGATTGACCTGGGACGCCCTTAGTCCCCGGGTGGTGAGGAGCATCTTCTCATATGTGATATTTGATGCTGGACATGGGTGTCTTATACTTCTGATTAACATATTAGACCCATGGACAGGATCATTGAGCGATGAGAAACGCAGGTTGTCCTCAATGTAACCTTGTTATGTATAATCTTCAATAAAACAAGATTAAAATAAATAATCAAAGTTTCCTAGTAAAGAAACAGTATTGGAGCTCGGTATGACATGATAGATTGTGGCGGTGTAGAGTAAGTTTCCTCGCTCTCCGGTGTGACACCGTGTCCTCGTAGAGCCGGTCTGGTGTTGATCACACGGAGGATTTATGGGGCTGCTCTATTCAATAAAGTAACCAACGGTTTGTTCTGTTCCCAGGGAGCCAACAAAGTCTACTCTGTCCGGCACAACGCACACATTTGGCCTTCAAAGATATCACTTGTGTTCATTAATAACACTGGAATGGAAGGCACTAGGTCAGGAGAATACAGAGCAATAAACATCCCAGGTCTCATCCCAGTCACTTATAGAGGCCTCCAAGAGTCCAAAACAGCAAAGCCCTTAACATGACGGGGGTCCGCATGTAAATGCTGAAACTATGGCTTAGGGGCCGGATGGCAACAACCCCAAGGCTCACATCGAATTCTCTCCCACCAGAAGCTTCTCTTTCCATCCCCATAAAATGTGATCCAGATGTGGCTCCAACCAAGCCCAAAGGAAAGTCACAAATGGAAACCCTAGAGTCAATCTGACCCGATTCCACCGATATCTGGACACAATACTGCTGTCACACAGATTCATATAGAAGCATCATTGTTCTTGGATTGCTACACACAGTGAACAGCACAGGTCACTGCTAAACAACAGAATCAGGGAGATCTGCTCCTGCTGATAATTAGTATAAAGGGTCGGATGGCACCCAAGAGACTGACAATCCTGGAAGAAATACACACTTAAGTAAGAGGATTTTAAAACAAAAAAATCAAAGTCTAATGGTGGGTTTACACACACCAATCATTGTATCCAATATCTGAACCAATCTCTGGTTGCAGTGAAATCATGGATACATTGCTCCATGTTGTACACAGCCACAAAATGGAACTATGTGTCCATGATTTCACTGCAACCAGAGATTGGTTCAGATATTGGATACAATGATTGGTGTGTGTAAACCCACCATCAAAGTCCATTTATGTTCATTTTACAATAATCAAGTGGTGTAAACTGCAAATCAGCCAATGAACAAGCAAAACATTCTCTGGTAAGGTGAAATCATCTCTTGTGCTGCATAAAAGACCATGGTTCTCGGCAGCACATGTGTAAGCAGAACAATGTCCGCCCTGCGCACCGAGCGATCCACTATAATAATAATGTAATCATTAAAGATCATCCAGACACCTGAAGAGATGATAAAACGACCGCTGGGCCGTGGTCACTTACTGCCATTGTCCTCAGGTGTAACAGATATCAATCGGGGCCAGAAATACTTGTCTTCTGTCATGTGCTATACGAACCCAAAGAAAAAATTATTATGGCTTATATTCTCAATTATAGAGAAATGTACTCTTCTAAATCCTCCCAATAATATGAAGAAAAAAAGGGGCACAAAACAGCCGTAACGCTGCAGTGAGCTGCCGAGCCGCCGTCCGGCTGAGCTGTGAAGATGGAGGGATTCTATCAAGTATTAGTCTATACATATCTACCTATATTTATGTATAGATCTCAATATCTCAACCTCCGATGCAGAAGTGGCAGATCCATTCTCAGGGAATGTTCACATGTTGCAGGTTTGCTGCATTTTATGTAGAAGCCCTGACACCTCAGATCTCCTGCGCACCATTGCTTTCTTCTCTGATTGAAATGGAAAACTGCTGCATTTTTTAAAGAAGCCGCGTCAATTCTTTCAGCATTTTTGGTGCATTTTTCCAAGAAAAAGTGCAAAAACACGACTGCTGCATTTTTCTCTGTTTGTGTGAAATTAAAGAAACTTTATTAAACATTTACAGTAGACAAATTACACAACCAAAACTAGCAGCAACAGGTATATTGGAGGCAGCTTTTTGACAAAATGCAAGGTGTGAACATGATCTAATGACAATGCACATTACAATGGAGCCCTGTATCTGCAGAAGACATTGGGAAGATTTCATAGAGAAGACTGAATTACGCCGCCGTACAGACATGCAATTTTGGAGTCGTCTCTATATAATCAATCACAGCTTTCTACACTATATGAGGCCATTGAAGAAAAAGTAGTAAAGTGTCCCCCCCTGATGAAGGCGAGTAGGGGGTGAAACAATGTGGACAAAGCCAAAAAACACAGAAAACAGAAATGTTCTCATTAATTTATCACCATAACGGTGAACACCATTAGCAAAACCTATGAAGTGAAAGCTTAAATGTGTCTGTCCAGACGGGGTTAAATCAAGGCACAATAAAACAAGCACTGCAGATAATTAATAAACAAGGCTAATTAATGGGCGCTGGCTCATCCGTACACCTGACGAGGTGCCGCTGTCACCGGTGATAGCTCAGATTGGAGCAGATCCTCTGACTGCGAGCTGTCTGGGTAATTGCTGAGCTGTCGGAGCGTCCTACTGAATGGCAGACATTTGTATCTCATCGGATGACTATTACATGTTATTACCACAATTAATAATGGGAATAATACCGAGCATATGTTGGGCGCGTCAGAACGAGCGGCTCCACCGCGAACACCTGTGCATTCTGCCTTTCTGCTGCAGTTTAAGAATCATTCTTTAGCAATGAATGGGCACATTCAGATTCTTGTAATGTTTTTTTCATAGCCATAAAACCTGCACTATTTGAATGATTTGGCAATTTATTCCACCCTCCAAAACATATTTGCCTTGTGATAATATGTATGGAGCGCGGCCGCTGTACGGAGTGAGGAATACTCAGCTGCTGAGATGATGAGAATCCTTTCTACCTGGTCCATGGTGAAGTATTAATGGTGATTGTGCCCCGATTCAGGCAGAAATACGACATTCACACAAGAATATTGACATTTCTTACACGATATAGTCACAGCTTAGCCGTGATGATTCCCCGGTGACTTATTTGCAGGTTCCTTCCTTAATAGGCGTCCGTCCGGATGGTGGGGATCTTACGTCTTCAGGGTGTATGGCTTCTGATGTCGCAGACAGTCACCGGATTGTGCTCTGTAGTGATGATGCACATTACAAAAGTGACAGTCCTTTCTACCAAATGCCATTGTCACATCGGCCTGGAAACTATGCGCTGATTTTTGTGACGCCTGCTGCTGTGAAAGAAATGCGATTTTTTACCTAGAACGCCATGTGGTCTGAAGATGTGACAAGAGCAGAGACGATGCGCTGATGATGGCCCCGAAGTGTCAGCACCCTGAGCCGAGCCAGAGCCGGTTACTACTCGGTATACTACACATCTGACACAGAAGCGACACAACGACGATGGTCCTGAAGTGTCAGCATCCCGAGCCGAGCCAGAGCCAGAGCCAGTTATTACCCGGTATACTACACATCTGACACAGAAGCAACACACCGACGATGGTCCTGAAGTGTCAGCATCCCGAGCCGAGCCAGAGCCAGAGCCAGTTATTACCCGGTATACTACACATCTGACACAGAAGCAACACACCGACGATGGTCCTGAAGTGTCAGCATCCCGAGCCGAGCCAGAGCCAGTTATTACCCGGTATACTACACATCTGACACAGAAGCGACATACCGACAATGGTCCTGAAGTGTCAGCACCCTGAGCCGAGCCAGAGCCTTACTACTCGGTATACTACACATCTGACACAGAAGAGACATACCGACGATAGTCCTGAAGTGTCAGCACCCCGAGCCAAGCCAGAGCCGGTTACTACCCGGTATACTACACATCTGACACAGAAGCCACACACCGACGACGGTCCTGAAGTGTCAGCACCCTGAGCCGAGCCAGAGCCGGTCATTACCCAGCATACTACATATCTGACACAGAAGCGACATACCGACAATGGTCCTGAAGTGTCAGCACCCCGAGCCGATCCAGAGCCAGTTATTACCCAGTATACTACACATCTGACACAGAAGCAACACGCCGATGACTGTCCTGAAGTGTCAGCATCCCGAGCCGAGCCAGAGCCAGTTATTACCCGGTATACTACATATCTGACACAGAAGCGACATACCGACAATGGTCCTGAAGTGTCAGCACCCCGAGCCGAGCCAGAGCCAGTTATTACCCGGTATACTACACATCTGACACAGAAGCGACACACCGACGACGGTCCTGAAGTGTCAGCACCCTGAGCCGAGCCAGAGCCGGTCATTACCCAGCATACTACATATCTGACACAGAAGCGACATACCGACGATGGTCCTGAAGTGTCAGCACCCTGAGCCGAGCCAGAGCCGGTCATTACCCAGTATACTACATATCTGACACAGAAGCGACATACCGACGATAGTCCTGAAGTGTCAGCACCCCGAGCCAAGCCAGAGCCAGTTATTACCCGGTATACTACACATCTGACACAGAAGCAACACGCCGATGACTGTCCTGAAGTGTCAGCATCCCGAGCCGAGCCAGAGCCAGTTATTACCCGGTATACTACACATCTGACACAGAAGCGACACACCGACTATGGTCCTGAAGTGTCAGCACCCCGAGCCGAGCCAGAGCCGGTTATTACCCGGTATACTAGACATCTGACACAGAAGCAACACGCCGATGACTGTCCTGAAGTGTCAGCACCCTGAGCCGAGCCAGAGCCGGTCATTACCCAGCATACTACATATCTGACACAGAAGCGACATACCGACGATGGTCCTGAAGTGTCAGCACCCTGAGCCGAGCCAGAGCCGGTCATTACCCAGTATACTACATATCTGACACAGAAGCAACACGCCGATGACTGTCCTGAAGTGTCAGCATCCTAAGCCGAGCCAGAGCCGGTTATTACCCGGTGTACTACACATCTGACACAGAAGCGACACGCTAACAACGGTCCTGAAGTGTCAGCACCCCAAGCCGAGCCAGAGCTGGTTATTACTCCTTGTGTCTATACTTTTATCGTATACTAACTACCTCCTGTGTCAATAACTTATATTGTGTACTAACTACTCCCTGTGTTTATACTTCTATAGTGTACTAACTACCCCTTGTGTCAATACTTATATCGTGTACTAACTACCCCGTGGAGGGATATCTGGCTAGTCCTGGGTTGAGACTCCTAAACGAGGCTCCACAGACTTTATTTGCATATACTTATATCGTGTACTAACTACCCCCTGTGTCTATACTTATATCATGTACTAACTACCTGGTGTTCCTGTCTTGGCCTCGGTCATCACAATGTGTCAGGTTCGTCAGTACGGATTATATCCTCATGGAAACACATAACCAGACACAGAAGCTGAGTACACAAAGCGGGAAAAATGCCGCCGACAACTAATCTCCAAAGTCTCTATTGGAAAACATGTTTTATTTTTCAAACACATAAAAAACTTGGTTGGAAAATGATTAAATCAAGACAGGTGTTTTGTCCGACAGTCAGCATAAAGCGAGCGCTGAAGTAAAGGCCTCAGAATGCATTAAGAGTCATGGATCCACTCAAGAAAAAGATTCCAGTCATGGACTGGAGTAGATCACTTAGATCAAGATTTGTATTGTTAATTATAATAAAATGCCCTGCCATAAGGTCTTCTTGCTAAACTTTGACCAATTTTAAAAACGTTTCAGAGCCAGCAAAAACTGGCATAAAACCGCTAAAAGTCACAACATGTTTTGCGCATTGTAGTAACAAAAAGTGAGAAATACGCAGCAATGACTTGTCTGTACCATCACCTGCTCATGGCTGAAGATATAACAGCCATTATTGGGATACTTGATGAGAGAGGTGATAAGTGAATATCTGATATCAGTGTTGACCTGAGGTCTGAACAGGGGTCTGACCTGGGAGGAGGGGGGTCTGGGCTCAGGTATCCCACCATGCAGGACAGGGTCAGTGTCACCTGGATAGTGACTATGAATGAGCCCACACGGCTGAAGATACAATAGCCATTATTGGGATACTTAGATGAGAGCAGTGATGAGTGAATACATGATATTCAGTGCTGGCCAGGGGTCTGGCAAGGGGTCTGGCAAGGGGTCTGGGCTAAGGTCTGGCCTGGGGTCTGACTGGATAGCCAGGCTGGGGGTCTGGCTCAGGTATCCCACCAAGTAGGATGGAGTCTGAGTCACCTTGAGTGTGACTATGAGGAGCCAACATGGCTTTGGCTTGTGATTTTGTCTCTTGACCTTCGTACAGCGCGGCCGATCTGGCGGTGGCTGTCGCTGGCAGGAGCTGGCTGCCTTTATGAAGCTGACATCTGTATCAGCGGGTTAGTAACTCTGTTATGGGCTGTAAATATAGAACTGCTGGAACTTCCTCTTTAGGACAGAATGAGGAATTTGCCTATAATTAAAGCAGAGCCAGTTAACGGCTGGTAGTAAAGGTTTACAGCGCCAGTTGACAGTTGCAAAGATAAGCTTGTAAAAAAGCTCTGAACCTGCAGAGAACAGCGGCTCTTCCCACACATCCCACACATCCACCGTCATCTCACATTCGGGTCCAGGTCTACTAAGCAGATCCAGGGGGGCCGAGCTCTTCCCACACATCCACCGTCATCTCACATTCGGGTCCAGGTCTACTAAGCAGATCCAGGGGGGCCGAGCTCTTCCCACACATCCACCGTCATCTCACATTCGGGTCCAGGTCTACTAAGCAGATCCAGGGGGGCCGAGCTCTTCCCACACATCCACCGTCATCTCACATTCGGGCCCAGGTCTACTAAGCAGATCCAGGGGGCCCGAGCTCTTCCCACACATCCACCGTCATCTCACATTCGGGCCCAGGTCTACTAAGCAGATCCAGGGGGGCCGAGCTCTTCCAACACATCCACCGTCATCTCACACTCGGGCCCAGGTCTACTAAGCAGATCCAGGGGGGCCGAGCTCTTCCCAACACATCCACCGTCGTCTCACATTCGGGCCCAGGTCTACTAAGCAGACCAGGGGGACCGAGCTCTTCCCACACATCCACCGTCATCTCACATTCCAGCCCAGGTCTACTAAGCAGATCCAGGGGGCCGAGCTCTTCCCACACATCCACCGTCGTCTCACATTCGGGCCCAGGTCTACTAAGCAGATCCAGGGGGGCCGAGCTCTTCCCACACATCCACCGTCGTCTCACATTCGGGCCCAGGTCTACTAAGCAGATCCAGGGGGGCCGAGCTCGTCCCACACATCCACCGTCATCTCACATTCGGGCCCAGGTCTACTAAGCAGATCCAGGGGGGCCGAGCTCTTCCAACACATCCACCGTCATCTCACACTCGGGCCCAGGTCTACTAAGCAGATCCAGGGGGGCCGAGCTCTTCCCACACATCCACCGTCGTCTCACATTCGGGCCCAGGTCTACTAAGCAGATCCAGGGGGGCCGAGCTCTTCCAACACATCCACCGTCATCTCACACTCGGGCCCAGGTCTACTAAGCAGACCCAGGGGGACCGAGCTCTTCCACACATCCACCGTCATCTCACATTCAGCCCAGGTCTACTAAGCAGATCCAGGGGGGCCGAGCTCTTCCCACACATCCACTGTCATCTCACATCGGGCCCAGGTCTACTAAGCAGATCCAGGGGGCCGAGCTCTTCCCACATATCCACCGTCATCTCACACCCGGGCCCAGGTCTACTAAGCAGATCCAGGGGGGCCGAGCTCTTCCAACACATCCACCGTCATCTCACACTCGGGCCCAGGTCTACTAAGCAGACCCAGGGGGACCGAGCTCTTCCCACAATCCACCGTCATCTCACATTCCAGCCCAGGTCTACTAAGCAGATCCAGGGGGGCCGAGCTCTTCCCACACATCCACTGTCATCTCACACTCGGGCCCAGGTCTACTAAGCAGATCCAGGGGGGCCGAGCTCTTCCCACATATCCACCGTCATCTCACACCCGGGCCCAGGTCTACTAAGCAGATCCAGGGGGGCCGAGCTCTTCCCACACATCCACTGTCATCTCACACTCGGGCCCAGGTCTACTAAGCAGATCCAGGGGGGCCGAGCTCTTCCCACACATCCACCGTCATCTCACACCGGGCCCGGGTCTACTAAGCAGATCCCGGGGGGCCGAGCTCTTCCCACACATCCACCGTCATCTCACACTCGGGCCCAGGTCTACTAAGCAGATCCAGGGGGCCCGAGCTCTTCCCACACATCCACCGTCATCTCCCACTCGGGCCCAGGTCTACTAAGTAGATCCAGGGGGCCCGAGCTCTTCCCACACATCCACCGTCATCTCACACTCGGGCCCAGGTCTACTAAGCAGATCCAGGGGGGCCGAGCTCTTCCCACACATCCACCGTCACTCTCACATTCGGGCCCAGGTCTACTAAGCAGATCCAGGGGGCCCGAGCTCTTCCCACACATCCACCGTCGTCTCACATTCGGGCCCAGGTCTACTAAGCAGACCCAGGGGGACCGAGCTATTCCCACACATCCACCGTCCTCTCACACCGGGCCCAGGTCTACTAAGCAGATCCAGGGGGCCCGAGCTCTTCCCACACATCCACCGTCATCTCACACTCAGGCCCAGGTCTACTAAGCAGATCCAGGGGGCCGAGCTCTTCCCACACATCCACCGTCGTCTCACATTCGGGCCCAGGTCTACTAAGCAGATCCAGGGGGGCCAAGCTCTTCCCACACATCCACCGTCATCTCACACCCGGGCCCAGGTCTACTAAGCAGATCCAGGGGGCCCGAGCTCTTCCCACACATCCACCGTCATCTCACATTCGGGCCCAGGTCTACTAAGCAGACCCAGGGGGACCGAGCTCTTCCCACACATCCACCGTCATCTCACATTCCAGCCCAGGTCTACTAAGCAGATCCAGGGGGGCCGAGCTCTTCCCACACATCCACTGTCATCTCACACTCGGGCCCAGGTCTACTAAGCAGATCCAGGGGGGCCGAGCTCTTCCCACATATCCACCGTCATCTCACACCCGGGCCCAGGTCTACTAAGCAGATCCAGGGGGCCGAGCTCTTCCCACACATCCACTGTCATCTCACACTCGGGCCCAGGTCTACTAAGCAGATCCAGGGGGCCGAGCTCTTCCCACATATCCACCGTCATCTCACACTCGGGCCCAGGTCTACTAAGCAGATCAAGGGGGGTCGAGCTCTTCCCACACATCCACCGTCATCTCACACCCGGGCCCAGGTCTACTAAGCAGATCCAGGGGGCCGAGCTCTTCCCACACATCCACCGTCATCTCACACCCGGGCCCGGGTCTACTAAGCAGATCCAGGGGGGCCGAGCTATTCCCACACATCCACCGTCTTCTCACACCCAGGCCCGGGTCTACTAGCAGATCCAGGGGGCCCGAGCTATTCCCACACATCCACCGTCATCTCACACCCAGGCCCGGGTCTACTAGCAGATCCAGGCGGACCGAGCCACCAACACCTAAACCAACAAAGCCAGGAATGGAGGAACACACCACACAATGGAAAGGGGAACCTGTGAAAATACATTCAATCTGAGGCCCCAGGTTATAGAGCAGGTGGAGCCGAGAAGATTGGTAGATTGGAGAAAAGATTCACTATAACCTTGGATTTAATCATGTAAATCACTGGTCTTTCTGGTGTTTTCAGTCCAGAGGCCGTAGTAGCAGGGATTGTCAGCTTTCTTTGTATAATGATACATGCCGATAGTTGTCAATCACTGCTAGGACCGTCCACTGGACTGATGCCCCATAAAGAGCCGAGGTTTACATGATTAAAACTCAAGTTATAGTTTTGTGAGGAAGGATTCAGTATATCCTGAGATTTAATCATGTAAACCTCTGCTCTTTCTGGGGGTTTAGTCCTGTGGGCAGTCCTAGCAGTGATTAACAGCCACCTATGTGTGCCAAGGAAGCTGTCAATCACTGCTAAGACTGCCCACTGGACTAAACCCCAGAAAGAGCAGACGTTTACATGATTAAATCTCAGGATATACTGAATCCTTTTTCACAAAACTAGAAGTCGTGTTTGAATCACGTAAACCTCAGCTCTTTCTGGGGATTTAGTCCAGTGGGCGGTCTTAGCAGGAATTGACAGCATTCTTTAGGAGTTCATACTGAGATAGCTGTCAGTCATTGACAGGCCCACCCACTGGACTGAACCTCATTGTTAGGACAGCCCACTGGACCCAAAACGCCAGCAGAGGTTTACATGACAACATCCCTCGTTATAATGAATCTTTCTCACAAACCAATATATCGATCTTCTCCGCTCCTCCGGCTCTATAACATGGGGCCTGCAGATTGGATGTATTTTCATGGTGACAGGCTCCCCATTACACATCCTGCAGCTGAAATACTCCTTTAGCTCATACTTTATTAGGGACTGGAATACCGATGTATATGACAATTCTAACCTCACACAATAACAGATAGGATCCACCAAGATGGAAATATGACCACATTTTTCATAAACATTTCGCTAGACGTGACAGAAACAAACATAAGAGTTCTCATGTGGAAAGTTAGTTTAATGAGGTTACGCTGCCACCCCCACCCACCCAAAAAAATATATATATATATCCTCAGAGCAAATGATAAATCCACAACCTGGGTACCCCAATTGGGACCCCGTGATGCTGAGCCCCCAATTTCCCCTCTAGGTCTGTTTCTGATGGAAGCAACCACCCACAGCTCTACCCCCCCTTTCCATTACACTGTAGACAGCTGTCGGCTGAACGATGGCTCGGTGGATTATTCAGCCAGTGGACGTCTTGCCGACTCTCCCGTATACAGAGCGCTCCAGTATTCTCTGAGAGACGCTGCCAGACATCTCTGGCGGCAGCTCATCATTCAGAGAATGAAATGATCCACAGTCTGAACTTGGACCTGCTGGATCTCCCCTGACAATTACACTGTGTGCAGAATTATTAGGCAAATGAGTATTGTGATCACATGATACTTTTTATCCATGTTGTCCTACTCCAAGCTGTATAGACTGAGAGCCAACTGCCAATGAAGTAAATCAGGTGATGGCATCTCTGTAATGAGGAGGAGTGTGGTGTAATGACTTCAACACCCTATATAAGGTGTGCTTAATTATTAGGCAAATGAACTTTCCTTCGGCAAAATGGGTCAGAAGAGAGATGTGACGGCTCTGAAAAGTCCACAATTGTGAGATGTCTTGCAGAGGGAGGCAGCAGTATATTGAAGCGTGATCACCGAACAATCAAGCGTTTCATGGCAAAAGCCAACAGGGTCACAAGAAGCGTGAGGGCAAAAACGGCGCAAAATAACTGCCCATGAATTAAGGAAGATCAAGCGTGAAGCTGCCAAGATGCCATTTGCCACCAGTTTTGCAATATTTCAGAGCTGCAACGTTACTGGAGTATCAAAAAGCACAAGGTGTGCTATACTCAGGGACATGGCCAAGGTAAGGAAGGCTGAAAAACCACCACCTCTGAACAAGAAACATAAGATAAAACCACCACCTCTGAACAAGAAACATAAGATAAAACGTCAAGACCGGGCCAAGAAATATCTGAAGACTGATTCTTCAAAGGTTTTATGGACTGATGAGATGAGAGTGACTCTTGATGGCCAGATGGATGGGCCAGAGGCCGGACCAGTAAAGGGCAGAGAGCTCCACTCCGACTCAGACACCAGCAAGGTGGAGGGTGGGTACTGGTATGGGCTGGGATCATCAAAGATCAACTTGTGGGACCTTTTCGGGTTGAGGATGGAGTGAAGCTCAACTCCCGGACCTACTGCCAGTTTCTGGAAGACAACTTCTCCAAGCAGTGGTACAGGAAGAAGTCGGGATCGTTCAAGAAAAACATGATTTTCATGCAGGACAATGCTCCATCACATGCATCCAACTACTCCACAGCGTGGCTGGCCAGTAAAGGTCTAAAAGAAGAAGAAATAATGACATGGCCCCCTTGTTCACCTGATCTGAACCCCATAGAGAACCTGTGGTCCCTCCTAAAATGTGAGATCTACAGGGAGAGAAAATAGTACACCTCTGGGGACAGTGTCTGGGAGGGAAAACTGTACACCTCTGGGGACAGTGTCTGGAGGCTGTGGTGGCTGCTGCACACAATGTGGATCGTAAACAGATCAAGCAATTGACACAATCTATGGATGGAGGCTGCTGAGTGTCATCATAAAGAAAGGGGGCTATATTGGGCACTATTTTTGGGGGTTTTGTTTCTGCATGTCAGAAATGTTTATTTCTAAATGTGGTGCAGTTATAGTTTACCTGGTGAAAATAAACAAGTGATATGGGAATATATTTGGTTTTTATTAAGTTGCCTAATAATTCTGCACAGTAATAATTCTGCACAAACAGATATCCTCCTAAGAGCCAAATCTAAAAAAAAAACCACTCCAACCTCCAAAAATATTAAGGTTTGATATTTGAGTCATTTGGGTGATTGAGAACATAGTTGTTAATCAACAATCCTCTACAATACAACTTGGCCCAATAATTCTACACACAGTGTATCTGGCGGGAGAACCCATACATATTAGACTGTCAGCCAAACCCATCGATATTGGCAGGTTTGCCTGATGTCAGTCTAGTGTATGGTTTCTTTAGATGTAACACCAGTGCAGATTTTACTCTTTCTAGGCTGTTATTACAGGAGCTGTGACTATATGGCGGCACATGACGTACCTGCCGTAGTGTATGACGGAGGAGACTCCATGTTCTGCTGTGTGCATGGACGTCTCCCATCTATCGGCTCTGAACGGTCTCACGTTTGCTTATACGACGCACCAAGTAGACGGCGATTAATGCAATTTACACCGCCCGGTCCTATGTGGAGTGAAGGAAGCGTAAACCTGCTTTGCTTGACACTTCTAATCAAAAACACAGGTTTATTTTATCCAAAGCCCTGGCACAAATCTCAGTCAATCCTGAATCTTCATAAATCACCATTAAAAGACAAAACTATCATCGTCATCACATACATCTCCCTGTTCCCGACCTGCAGACTAATGAGAAGAGGGATCGGGCTATCTCCTCTGATTAATTAATTCAAAATGTCTGCCGTTCTTCACATGCGGGGCTCATGTGAATGCTACTTGACAGCGCTGCCTGAAGATATCATTTCTGATTTGTGAACTTGCTCCACCATAACTGATGATTGCTCATGAAAATCACAGCCGCTCCTTCCTGCATTACCGTACAGACGCTTACGATACTTATTTTTTATAAGCTCAATCTGTAGTTTACATTGCTAATGTTGTCAAATAGATCCGTAATGTGTTGTGTTTTGGGAGATTATTTCTCTCCTTCCTCCCCCGGTACATGCTGCTGGTGTCTCTTCTCCTTCCTCCCCGGTACATGCTGCTGGTGTCTCTTCTCCTTCCTCCCCTGTACATGCTGCTGGTGTCTCTTCTCCTTCCTCCCCTGGTACATGCTGCTGGTGTCTCTTCTCTTCCTCCCCCGGTACATACTGCTGGTGTCTCTTCTTCTTCCTCCCCCGTACATACTGCTGGTGTCTCTTCTCCTTCCTCCCCCGTACATACTGCTGGTGTCTCTTCTCCTTCCTCCCCCGGTACATGCTGCTGGTGTCTCTTCCCTTCCTCCCCCGTACATGCTCTGGTGTCTCTTCTCCTTCCTCCCCCTGTACATACTGCTGGTGTCTCTTCTCCTTCCTCCCCCTGTACATACTGCTGGTGTCTCTTCTCCTTCCTCCCCCGGTACATACTGCTGGTGTCTCTTCTCCTTCCTCCCCGGTACATGCTGCTGGTGTCTCTTCTCCTTCCTCCCCCGGTACATGCTACTGGTGTCTCTTCTCCTTCCTCCCCCGTACATGCTGCTGGTGTCTCTTCTCCTTCCTCCCCCGGTACATGCTGCTGGTGTCTCTTCTCCTTCCTCCCCGGTACATGCTGCTGGTGTCTCTTCTCCTTCTCCCCGTACATATGCTGGTGTCTCTTCTCCTTCCTCCCCGTACATACTGCTGGTGTCTCTTCTCCTTCCTCCCCGTACATTGCTGGTGTCTCTTCTCCTTCCTCCCCCGGTACATGCTGCTGGTGTCTCTTCTCCTTCCTCCCCGGTACATGCTGTGGTGTCTCTTCTCCTTCTCCCGGTACATGTGCTGGTGTCTCTTCCTTCCCCCCGGTACATCTGCTGGTGTCTCTTCTCCTTCCTCCCCGTACATTGCTGGTGTCTCTTCTCCTTCCTCCCCGGTACATACTGCTGGTGTCTCTTCTCCTTCCTCCCGGTAATCTGCTGGTGTCTCTTTCTCTTCTCCCCCGGTACATGCTGCTGGTGTCTCTTCTCCTTCCTCCCCGGTAATCTGCTGGTGTCTCTTCTCCTTCCTCCCCGGTACATCTGCTGGTGTCTCTTCTCCTTCCTCCCCGTACATACTGTGGTGTCTCTTCTCCTTCCTCCCCGTACTATCTGCTGGTGTCTCTTCTCCTTCTCCCCTGTACATACTGCTGGTGTCTTTCTCCTTCCTCCCCCGTACATACTGCTGGTGTCTCTTCTCCTTCCTCCCCGTACATACTGCTGGTGTCTCTTCTCCTTCCTCCCCGTACATACTGTGGTGTCTCTTCTCCTTCTCCCCGTACATGCTGTGGTGTCTCTTCTCCTTCCTCCCCCGGTACATCTGCTGGTGTCTCTTCTCCTTCCTCCCCTGGTACATACTGCTGGTGTCTCTTCTCTTCCTCCTCCCGGTACATCTGCTGGTGTCTCTTCTCCTTCCTCCCCGAGTACATCTGCTGGTGTCTCTTCTCCTTCCTCCCCGGTACATACTGCTGGTGTCTCTTCTCCTTCCTCCCGTACATACTGCTGGTGTCTCTTCTCCTTCCTCCCCGTACATACTGCTGGTGTCTCTTCTCCTTCCTCCCCCGTACATACTGCTGGTGTCTCTTCTCCTTCCTCCCCGTACATACTGCTGGTGTCTCTTCTCCTTCCTCCCCTGTACATACTGCTGGTGTCTCTTCTCCTTCCTCCCCCGTACATACTGCTGGTGTCTCTTCTCCTTCCTCCCGGTACATACTGCTGGTGTCTCTTCTCCTTCCTCCCCTGTACATACTGCTGGTGTCTCTTCTCCTTCCTCCCCCTGTACATATGCTGGTGTCTCTTCTCCTTCCTCCCCCTGTACATACTGCTGGTGTCTCTTCTCCTTCCTCCCCCTGTACATACTGTGGTGTCTCTTCTCCTTCCTCCCCCGTACATACTGCTGGTGTCTCTTCTCCTTCCTCCCCTGTACATACTGCTGGTGTCTCTTCTCCTTCCTCCCCCTGTACATACTGCTGGTGTCTTTCTCCTTCTCCCGTACACTGCTGGTGTCTCTTCTTCCTCCCGATACATACTGCTGGTGTTCTTCTCCTTCCTCCCCTGTACACACTGCTGGTGTCTCTTCTCCTTCCTCCCCTGTACATACTGCTGGTGTCTCTTCTCCTTCCTCCCCCGTACATATGCTGGTGTCTCTTCTCCTTCCTCCCCGTACATACTGTGGTGTCTCTTCTCCTTCCTCCCTGTACATACTGCTGGTGTCTCTTCTCCTTCCTCCCCGTACATACTGCTGGTGTCTCTTCTCCTTCCTCCCCTGTACATCTGCTGGTGTCTCTTCTCCTTCCTCCCCGTACATACTGCTGGTGTCTCTTCTCCTTCCTCCCGTACATCTGCTGGTGTCTCTTCTCCTTCCTCCCCGTACATACTGCTGGTGTCTCTTCTCCTTCCTCCCCGTACATCTGCTGGTGTCTCTTCTCCTTCCTCCCGTACATACTGCTGGTGTCTCTTCTCTTCCTCCCCCGTACATACTGCTGGTGTCTCTTCTCCTTCCTCCCCTGTACATACTGCTGGTGTCTCTTCTCCTTCCTCCCCCGGTACATCTGCTGGTGTCTCTTCTCCTTCTCCCCCGTACATACTGCTGGTGTCTCTTCTCCTTCCTCCCGTACATACTGCTGGTGTCTCTTCTCCTTCCTCCCCTGTACATACTGCTGGTGTCTCTTCTCCTTCCTCCCCGTACATCTGCTGGTGTCTCTTCTCCTTCCTCCCCGTACATCTGCTGGTGTCTCTTCTCCTTCCTCCCCGTACATATGCTGGTGTCTCTTCTCCTTCCTCCCCGTACATGCTGCTGGTGTCTCTTCTCCTTCCTCCCCGTACATACTGCTGGTGTCTCTTCTCCTTCCTCCCCGGTACATACTGCTGGTGTCTCTTCTCCTTCCTCCCGGTACATACTGCTGGTGTCTCTTCTCCTTCCTCCCCCGTACATCTGCTGGTGTCTCTTCTCCTCCTCCCTGTACATACTGCTGGTGTCTCTTCTCCTTCCTCCCCGATACATACTGCTGGTGTCTCTTCTCCTTCCTCCCCGATACATACTGCTGGTGTCTCTTCTCCTTCCTCCCCGATACATACTGCTGGTGTCTCTTCTCCTTCCTCCCCCGTACATACTGCTGGTGTCTCTTCTCCTTCCTCCCCGATACATACTGCTGGTGTCTCTTCTCCTTCCTCCCCAGATACATACTGCTGGTGTCTCTTCTCCTTCCTCCCCCTGTACATACTGCTGGTGTCTCTTCTCCTTCCTCCCCGATACATACTGCTGGTGTCTCTTCTCCTTCTCCTCCCGAGTACATACTGCTGGTGTCTCCTCTCTCCTTTTCCTCTCCCCCCTGTACATACTGCTGGTGTCTCTTCTCCTTCCTCCCCCTGTACATACTGCTGGTGTCTCTTCTCCTTCCTCCCCCTGTACATACTGCTGGTGTCTCTTCTCCTTCCTCCCCCTGTACATACTGCTGGTGTCTCTTCTCCTTCCTCCCGGTACATACTGCTGGTGTCTCTTCTCTTCCTCCCCCTGTACATACTGCTGGTGTCTCTTCTCCTTCCTCCCCCTGTACATACTGCTGGTGTCTCTTCTCCTTCCTCCCCGTACATACTGCTGGTGTCTCTTCTCCTCCCCCCTGTACATACTGCTGGTGTCTCTTCTCCTTCCTCCCCTGTACATACTGCTGGTGTCTCTTCTCTCCTTCTCCTCCCCTCCGTACATACTGCTGGTGTCTCTTCTCCTTCCTCCCCGTACATACTGCTGGTGTCTCTTCTCCTTCCTCCCCCGGTACATACTGCTGGTGTCTTCTTCTCCTTCCTCCCCCATTGTACTTACTGCTGGTGTCTCTTTCTCCTTCCTCCCCCTGTACATACTGCTGGTGTCTCTTCTCCTTCCTCCCCCGTACATACTGCTGGTGTCTCTTCTCCTTCCTCCCCCGTACATACTGCTGGTGTCTCTTCTCCTTCCTCCCCGGTACATACTGCTGGTGTCTCTTCTCCTTCCTCCCCGGTACATGCTGCTGGTGTCTCTTCTCCTTCCTCCCCGAGTACATACTGCTGGTGTCTCTTCTCCTTCCTCCCCGTACATACTGCTGGTGTCTCTTCTCCTTCCTCCCCGTACATACTGCTGGTGTCTCTTCTCCTTCCTCCCCGTACATACTGCTGGTGTCTCTTCTCCTTCCTCCCCCTGTACATACTGCTGGTGTCTCTTCTCCTTCCTCCCCCGGTACATCTGCTGGTGTCTCTTCTCCTTCCTCCCCCGGTACATACTGCTGGTGTCTCTTCTCCTTCCTCCCCCTGTACATACTGCTGGTGTCTCTTCTCCTTCCTCCCCCGTACATACTGCTGGTGTCTCTTCTCCTTCCTCCCCTGTACATACTGCTGGTGTCTCTTCTCCTTCCTCCCCCGTACATCTGCTGGTGTCTCTTCTCCTTCCTCCCGGTACATATGCTGGTGTCTCTTCTCCTTCCTCCCCGTACATACTGCTGGTGTCTCTTCTCCTTCCTCCCCCGTACATACTGCTGGTGTCTCTTCTCCTTCCTCCCCTGTACATCTGCTGGTGTTCTCTTCTCCTTCCTCCCCCGTACATACTGCTGGTGTCTCTTCTCCTTCCTCCCCGTACATACTGCTGGTGTCTCTTCTCCTTCCTCCCCCTGTACATACTGCTGGTGTCTCTTCTCCTTCCTCCCCGATACATACTGCTGGTGTCTCTTCTCCTTCCTCCCCGAGTACATACTGCTGGTGTCTCTTCTCCTTCCTCCCCGGTACATCTGCTGGTGTCTCTTCTCCTTCCTCCCCCGGTACATCTGCTGGTGTCTCTTCTCCTTCCTCCCCCGGTACATGCTGCTGGTGTCTCTTCTCCTTCCTCCCCCGGTACATGCTGCTGGTGTCTCTTCTCCTTCCTCCCCCGGTACATGCTGCTGGTGTCTCTTCTCCTTCCTCCCCCGGTACATACTGCTGGTGTCTCTTCTCCTTCCTCCCCGGTACATACTGCTGGTGTCTCTTCTCCTTCCTCCCCGTACATACTGCTGGTGTCTCTTCTCCTTCCTCCCCTGTACATACTGCTGGTGTCTCTTCTCCTTCCTCCCCCGTACATACTGCTGGTGTCTCTTCTCCTTCCTCCCCGTACATACTGCTGGTGTCTCTTCTCCTTCCTCCCCTGGTACATACTGCTGGTGTCTCTTCTCCTTCCTCCCCTGTACATACTGCTGGTGTCTCTTCTCCTTTCTCCCCCAGTACATACTGCTGGTGTCTCTTCTTCCTTCCTCCCCAGTACATATGCTGGTGTCTCTTCTCCTTCCTCCCCTGTACATACTGCTGGTGTCTCTTCTCCTTCCTCCCGTACATACTGCTGGTGTCTCTTCTCCTTCCTCCCCGGATACATATGCTGGTGTCTTTCTCTTCCTCCCCGGTACATACTGCTGGTGTCTCTTTCCTTCCTCCCCCTGTACATACTGCTGGTGTCTCTTTTCCTTCCTCCCCTGTACATACTGCTGGTGTCTCTTCCCTTCCTCCCCTGTACATACTGCTGGTGTCTCTTCTCCTTCCTCCCCTGTACATACTGCTGGTGTCTCTTCTCCTTCTCCCCGTACATACTGCTGGTGTCTCTTCTCCTTCCTCCCCGTACATACTGCTGGTGTCTCTTCTCCTTCCTCCCCTGTACAACTGCTGGTGTCTTCTCCTTCCTCCCCCTGTACATACTGCTGGTGTCTTTCTCCTTCCTCCCCTGTACATACTGCTGGTGTCTCTTCTCCTTCCTCCCCCGGTACATCTGCTGGTGTCTCTTCTCCTTCCTCCCCCGGTACATACTGCTGGTGTCTCTTCTCCTTCCTCCCCGGTACATACTGCTGGTGTCTCTTCTCCTTCCTCCCCTGTACATACTGCTGGTGTCTCTTCTCCTTCTCCCCCGTACATACTGCTGGTGTCTCTTTCCTTCCTCCCCGTACATACTGCTGGTGTCTCTTCTCCTTCCTCCCGTACATACTGCTGGTGTCTCTTCTCCTTCCTCCCCGATACATACTGCTGGTGTCTCTTCTCCTTCCTCCCCGTACATACTGCTGGTGTCTCTTCTCCTTCCTCCCCTGTACATATGCTGGTGTCTCTTCTCCTTCCTCCCCTGTACATACTGCTGGTGTCTCTTCTCCTTCTCCCCCGTACATACTGCTGGTGTCTCTTCTCCTTCCTCCCCGTACATACTGTGGTGTCTCTTCTCCTTCCTCCCCTGTACATATGCTGGTGTCTCTTCTCCTTCTCCCCGTACATACTGCTGGTGTCTCTTCTTCCTCCCCCGTACATACTGCTGGTGTCTCTTCTCCTTCCTCCCCTGTACATACTGCTGGTGTCTCTTCTCCTTCCTCCCGTACATACTGCTGGTGTCTCTTCTCCTTCCTCCCCGAGGTACTGTACATGCTGGTGTCTCTTCTCCTTCCTCCCCGGTACATACTGCTGGTGTCTCTTTCCTTCCTCCCCCGTACATACTGCTGGTGTCTCTTCTCCTCCTCCCCTGTACATACTGCTGGTGTCTCTTCTCCTTCCTCCCCCTGTAATACTGCTGGTGTCTCTTCTCCTTCCTCCCCCTGTACATACTGCTGGTGTCTCTTCTCCTTCTCCCGTACATACTGTGGTGTCTCTTCTCCTTCCTCCCCGTACATACTGCTGGTGTCTCTTCTCTTCCCCCCTGTACATACTGCTGGTGTCTCTCTCCTTCCTCCCCCTGTACATACTGCTGGTGTCTCTTCTCCTTCCTCCCCGTACATACTGCTGGTGTCTCTTCTCCTTCCTCCCCGTACATATGCTGGTGTCTCTTCTCCTTCCTCCCCGGTACATACTGCTGGTGTCTCTTCTCCTTCCTCCCCGTACATACTGCTGGTGTCTCTTCTCCTTCTCCCCCGTACATACTGCTGGTGTCTCTTCTCTTCCTCCCCGTACATACTGCTGGTGTCTCTTCTCCTTCCTCCCAGTACATACTGCTGGTTCTTTCTTCCTCCCGTACATATGCTGGTGTCTTCTCCTTCCTCCCCGTACATACTGTGGTGTTCTTCTCCTTCCTCCCCGTACATACTGCTGGTGTCTCTTCTCCTTCCTCCCCGTACATACTGCTGGTGTCTCTTCTCCTTCCTCCCCCTGTACATACTGCTGGTGTCTCTTCTCCTTCCTCCCCCTGTACATACTGCTGGTGTCTCTTCTCCTTCCTCCCCCTGTACATACTGCTGGTGTCTCTTCTCCTTCCTCCCCCTGTACATACTGCTGGTGTCTCTTCTCCTTCCTCCCCCTGTACATACTGCTGGTGTCTCTTCTCCTTCCTCCCAGATACATACTGCTGGTGTCTCTTCTCCTTCCTCCCCTGTACATACTGCTGGTGTCTCTTCTCCTTCCTCCCCGATACATACTGCTGGTGTCTCTTCTCCTTCCTCCCCGATACATACTGCTGGTGTCTCTTCTCCTTCCTCCCCTGTACATACTGCTGGTGTCTCTTCTCCTTCCTCCCCCTGAACATACTGCTGGTGTCTCTTCTCCTTCCTCCCCTGAACATACTGCTGGTGTCTCTTCTCCTTCCTCCCCCGGTACATACTGCTGGTGTCTCTTCTCCTTCCTCCCCCGGTACATACTGCTGGTGTCTCTTCTCCTTCCTCCTCCTGTACATACTGCTGGTGTCTCTTCTCTTCCTCCCCCGGTACATACTGCTGGTGTCTTCTCCTTCCTCCCCCGGTACATACTGCTGGTGTCTCTTCTCCTTCCTCCCCCGGTACATACTGCTGGTGTCTCTTCTCCTTCCTCCCCCGGTACATACTGCTGGTGTCTCTTCTCCTTCCTCCCCCGGTACATTATTATTATTATTATTATTATTATTTATTTATATAGCGCCATTGGTTCCATGGCGCTTTACATAAGAAGTGGGGGTAACAACGACAGGTACAGTACACATGAGTAGTCAATGTTTGCCGATACACGATGGGAGAGGATCCTGTCCACGAGGGCTCACAGTCTATAGGGGTGGGGGGGAACACGATAGGGTGGGGGAGCGCCAAGCGTTCGGTGGAGCGGCGCTGGGTCTCATCATAGGTTGTAGGCTTGTTGGTATAGATGAGTTTTGAGGTTCTTTTTGAAGCTCTTGAGGGTAGGCGAGTGTCGGACGTGCTGGGGGAGAGAGTTCCAGAGTCTAGGGGAGGCGCGGGAGAAGTCTTGTATGCGGTTGTGGGAGGATGAGATAAGGGGGGAGGAGAGGAGGAGTTCCTGTGAGGAGAGTAGGTTGCGTGCGGGTTGGTATCGGGAGACCATGTCGGAGATGTAGGGGGGGGGTAGGGGGGGACAGGTTGTGGATGGCTTTGTAGGTCAGGGTTAGGATTTTAAAGCGAGGTCTTAGGGAGGTGGGGAGCCAGTGGAGTGCCATGCGGAGAGGGGAGATAGGGGAGTAGCGAGGAGGCAGGTGGATTAGACGGGCAGCTGAGTTTAGGATAGAGCGGAGAGGTGCAAGGGAGGATGCAGGGAGACCAGTGAGCAGTAGGTTGCAGTAGTCGAGGCGGGAGATTATGAGGGTGTGGACGAGAGTTTTGGCGGTGTCATGATTAAGAAACGGGCGGATACGTGAGATGTTCTTGAGTTGGAGTCGGCAGGAGGTGGCGAGGGCTTGGATGTGGGGCTTGAAGGAGAGGGAGGAGTCGAGGCACTTTGCGTGGGGGACTGGGGAGAGGGAGCAGTCATTGACTCGGATTGACAGGTCTGGCAGAGGGGGAGGGCGGCTGGGGGGAAGACGATGAACTCTGTTTTGTCCATGTTTAACTTGAGGAAGCGAGCAGAGAAGAAAGATGAGTTGGCAGACAGGCATTGGGGGATTTTAGACAGAAGGGAGGTGATGTCGGGCCCGGAGAGGTAGATCTGCGTGTCGTCGGCGTAGAGATGGTACTGGAGGCCGTGGGACTCGATGAGTTTACCTAGGCCGAGGGTGTAGATGGAAAAAGTAGCGGTCCCAGTACCGATCCATGGGGGACGCCAACAGTAAGGGGGTAGGACGAGGAAGAGGTGTGGGAGTGGGTGACACAAAGTGCGGTCCGTAAGGTATGAGGAGATCCAGGAGAGGGCGAGGTCAGTGATACCAAGGGATTCTAGGATTTGGAGTAGGAGGGAGTGGTCGACTGTGTCGAAGGCGGCAGATAGGTCGAGGAGGAGGAGGACGGAGTAGTGTTTTTTCCGCTTCGCGGTCAGGAGGTCATTGGTGACTTTAGTGAGGGCTGTTTCGGTGGAGTGGTGGGGTCGGAAACCGGATTGCAGGCGGTCGAAGAGGGTGCGGGAGGATAGGTAGGAGGACAGTTCAGAGTGGACGTGTTGTTCGAGTAGTTTGGAAGCGAAAGGGAGAAGGGATATTGGGCGGTAGTTGGCGACGGATGATGGGTCGAGGGAGGGTTTTTTGAGGATGGGTGAGATCAAGGCGTGTTTGAAGGATGAGGGAAAGACGCCAGTAGTGAGTGATAGGCTGAAGAGGTGGGTTAGGGCAGGAATGAGGGTGGTGGTGAGGTTTGGGATGAGATGGGTAGGGAGTGGGTCGAGGGCGCAGGTGGTGAGCTGAGATCGTGACAGGAGAGTGGAGAGCTGGGCTTCAGTCACGTTGGAGAAGCTTCCCTTGGTCGAGGAGGGTTGGGCGGTGATGGTGGTGGGTTGGGGGGACGTTGGGCCAAAGCTTTCTCTAATTTTGTCAATCTTATGCTTGAAGTAGGTGGCGAAGTCGTCGGCGGAGATGAGGGGGGAAGGAGGAGGTGCAGGGGGGCGGAGGAGGGAGTTGAAGGTTTTAAATAGTTGTTTGGGGTTACGGGACAGTGTGTTGATTAAGTTAGAGAAATAGGTTTGCTTTGCAGCGGTGAGTGCGTCCATACTGCTGGTGTCTCTTCTCCTTCCTCCCCCGGTACATACTGCTGGTGTCTCTTCTCCTTTCTCCCCCAGTACATACTGCTGATGTCTCTTCTCCTTCCTCCCCCAGTACATACTGCTGGTGTCTCTTCTCCTTCCTCCCCCAGTACATACTGCTGGTGTCTCTTCTCCTTCCTCTCCCTGCACATACTGCTGGTGTCTCTTACTTTCCTTTGCTGCCTTGCCAAGAATTCTCACCGATGGGAAGCCAGTATTATCAGAACTGGGTTCCTAAAGATCTACACCCATGTTTATAGGAGTGGTCACTACTGCTCCATTTACACAGGGGACTATGGTCCTCCGCTGTCGAGATCAGTAGGGGTCCAGACCCCCAGCAATCATATGATTGTCATCAGCCCTGGGAGTACTAAATCATCAATATAAGAAAACCTGCTTAAAAGGAAAATCAGCCATTCTGTGACCAATGTCTCCTCTGTAACCGAAGTCTCCGCACCCTGCTCCACTTGATTGACAGGTTTCTTCCATCCATACATGGGAGATATTGGTCAACCAGCTGGAGCGAGGCGGACACCAGTAAGGCTTCTTCCTTCCCATACATGGGTGGTACTGGTCAACCCACTGAAGCGGGGCGGACACCAGACAGGTTTCTTCCATTCTACATTCCCCAAAAGACTTTGCATAAACAGTCGCATTGTTTCCTTTTTTGAAGATTATAAGAAACTACAGCAAACCCCCCCCAAAAAAATGAGCCGGAGTATACATGCAACATATAGGAGCTTGTCCACACTGTGGCTATTTAACAAGCAAAAACAAGATGAGCATATACCGTAAATAGTAATAGCATACAGGCAGGTGTCGGAACCGTCGGGCCTCGCTCTTGCTCTTCCCTCATCTATAGTAATGTCGGCTGGCACAAGGTGAGGTTTAATACTAGAGGAGAGGACCGTCCTGATTGGGCACACCTTGTCACTGTAAGATGGCTTTTTCACTTTTTTGATTACGGTAAGTAAGTTTCCTATATTATTGACATGTACTATTACTATTTACTGACTACAACGTATATGCTTATTTAGTTTTTTCTTGGGTTTTGCTTGTTAAATGGCCACAGAGTGAACATGATCCTACATGTTGCATGTTTTTATATGTTCAGGCTTTTGAGGATATTTCAACCACTACATGTTTCCAAAAGACGCCTACAACGGCTACAAGAAGTGAGCGGACCATTCATCCAGCAGCCTCCGCTCGGAATACACCCTATCATTTACATTATAAGTTAACGGGAAGGCTCGACAGACGGCCAGCGTCTTCACAGTGTGGGCACATACCTTAGGATTGCCATTGACTTTAGATATCTGTTGGCTGAACACTTGTTTGGTTGATATCGATCTCTCATGACCCTCCTCCGATCAAACACATGAGCACGTGTTCTCAATGGGGAGGTGAATAAATTGCTATCAAGACACCTGAGGGCTCATACAGACATACATGGATCTCCGTTCAATCACGGAGCACAATGCACAGACTTGTCATGGGTCTCCCGTTTGGAGAGTGACAGATTCATACATTTCTATGAGGCTGTCACACTCTGGTCGGGAGACCTGTGACCCAGTCCATGTGTTGTGCTCAGTGATTGAACCGAGATCCGCAGAAGTCTGAATAAGTCTTAACTCTTACAACAAAAGGATAAGAAGTTGGAATTTACCTTAATTCCTGTCCGTGCCCATCATACAGCTTGGATGGCCTCTGGCAGCAGATTATAATGCTTCAAAATAAAGGATCTGGGATGCTGAAATCCAACATCTGCAGTCTCCAGAGATTACACATTATCAGCAGGCTGGACCGACATTCACCTAATTTATATGGGCATCTTCAATTCCAGATATCCCCTCCCTAGCCCATTCTCTTGAAGTATTGGGGTTGTGGTACCCGGGATGAATAATGAAGGGGCCACAGACCACTATGACCATACACGGACGGCTCATATCAAGGATATATTTTTCAAAACAATTATTACCATATTATGATGCGAGTTTTGAAAGGTTCAACAATCTCCATACTAAATTTCATCTTTGATGTGATTGTAATAAATATTTGGTGTTATTTTCAGTCTATATATCCTGAAATTGTTGCCCGCTGAGCCTCATGCAATATATATATATATTATATTATGTCCTGTGATAATAAAGGGGGCACCGAAAGCTATACAGGATATATAACCGCTTTACTCCAGTCATTTTATCTCGCCATTGTTATTAGAATAGTTGACCTTGGCGGCTGCAAAGGATACAAATATTACGCTGTGATCTCCAGAGAACAGGCAAGGACAGGGCTGAGCCCACGCTGCCGACACGGTTTAACTAGAGGAAGAAATTACTTCCCCGAGAGCGGCGGTGCCAGCCTCACCTATGCACCTGCTGATTACAGCTTCATTTTATAGGGAAATTGTTTGCGGCACTTCCAAGACACAGAAAATACTGTACTTAATATGTTCAACGGATGGGTCAAGATCAGATCAGGTATTGATCTCAGGCTGGGATGTCGCCATGTATAAGACAGAGGTCTACATTGGACAATCACTTTATACTGCACCAGTCTCCGGACAATATGACGATCACAGTGTCCCGGACAATAAGACCATCACATAGTGTCTCTGTATAAATACAAAAAAGGGGAGACAAGAGGCGCAATAGTGCCCTATCACTAGTGACACTGTTTGTGAGAGTATATCAATAGGTGTACACTCACCTGGTCCGGTTGTGTGACCCACAACTGGTTTATAAGCCTTCAGTTTATAGCCGCTGCAGGACCTCCACCTGCGACTCGTACGCTCCTATATAGGGAAGATGGTGTGTCACGGTCCGCGCTGCTGCCTCAATGGAATCACAAGGAACGGATGTCTCCAAGAAGTCACAAGGAAGGCAAGGTTCCAAAGTAATTATCTCCTTTATTCACCAACGCGTTTCGGCACCTATCCTGGCACCTTCATCAGGGTTTTTCATCTATTATATAATTGCGAATGGCTTTTTTGCCCCCGGCGTGGTCATGTGGATACGCGCGAAGCATTGGCCGCGAAGCGGCCATTGCGAGTCGTGCGTGGTCATGTGGATACGCCCGAAGCATTGGCCGCGCAGCGGCCATTGCGAGCAGTTCTAAGGCGACTCGCTATGCCCGCGCAGCGGGCATGGCGAGTCAACTTAGCAGCGAGAAGCATTGGCCGCGAAGCGGCCATTGCGAGTTAGAGACTCGCCGTTCTAGAATCCCGATGCATGTGCATCGGGCTCCCAGCTAGTCAGGGTGATAAGAATTACAGTAGTGAAGGCGGGAATGAATCAGGGCCACGGTGAGAGTTTTAGTTGTTTCCATGTTGAAGAAAGGGCGAATTCTGGAGATATTTTTCAGGTGCAAGCGACAGGAGCGGACGAGAGATTGTAAATATGGGGTGAAGGAGAGATCAGCGTCCAACATAACACCGAGACAGCGAGCCTGCTGACTGGGCGTTATCGTGGTGCCGACACCGAGGGGGAAATGTCAGGTTTAGGGAGGTTGGTAGAGGGTGGGAGCAGAAAAAGTTCAGTTTTGGAAAGCTTGAGTTTCAGATAGAGACCCGACATGATATTGGAGACTGCGGTTACACAGTCATTGGTGTTCTGTATTAGAGCATGAGTAAGGTCAGGGGAGGAAGTGTATAGTTGTGTGTCATCAGCGTAAAGATGGTACTGGAAGCCAAATCTGCTGATGGTCTGTCCAATCGGGGCTGTGTAGAGGGAGAAGAGAAGAGGGCAAGGACTGAACCCTGAGGGACCCCAATAGTGAGAGGAAGAGGGGAAGAAGTGGAGCCAGAGAATGATACACTGAAAGAACAATCAAAGACATAGAAAGAGAACCAGGAGAGAGTGGTGTCCTTTATACCAATGGAGTGCAACATAGAGAGTAGGAGATGGTGGTCAACAGTGTCAAAAGCTGGAGAGAGATCAAGAAGAATAAGCAGAGAGCGGTCACCATTGTGTTTTGTTGTCAGAAGGTCATTGGTCACTTTGATGAGGGCAGTTTCTGTAGCGTGTAAGGGGCAGAAGCCAGACTGCAATGGATCTAAAAGAGAGTGAGTGGAGAGGTAATGGGTGAGGCGGGGGTAGACCAGGCGCTCCAAGAGTTTTGAGATGAAGGGGAGATTGGAGACAGGTCTGTAGTCATTTGTGCAGGATGGGTCAAGGGACGTTTTCTTTAGTAGTGGAGTAATAATAGAGTGTTTGAAGGAGGAGGGGAAGATGCCAGTGGGGAGGAAAAGATTGAAGATTGTGGTTAAGTGAGTGGTGACCACCAGAGAGAGGGACTGGAGTAGGTGTGAGGGAATGGGGTCAGTGGTGCATGCAGTGGAACGTGAGGACGAGAGGAGCCTGGAGACGACTTCTTCTGTGACTGGGTCAAAAATGGACAGTGAGCCAGAGGGGATGTGGGGACAGATGGGAGTAACAGTACTTGAAGGTTGGGAGCTGATCAGCCATAATCAGTAGGATAAGCAGGTAACAAGTATGTGATGGCCCTGCAGTGCCCCCACAGGAGAAATGAAGCATTACACAGTGCCTACTGAAATCACTGGATATGCTCTTCCACATAAAGACACTGAACACTGTAACTAATAAATGAGAAGCAAAATGAATTTAAAGTAAACTTACTCAAAGAGAAATGTAATGTAAATCTCTAGAATAAAAAAAACTTACTTATATTTACATACATACATACATACATATATATATATATATACATATACATACACATACACATTTATATACATATACACACTCATACATACATACATACATACTCACTCTCAGAATCCCTTCTCCCTCTCGCCAACATAACGTCTATACGTGACACAGACACTGCCACCACCCTCTACAACACCACATTAACCAAGGTCCTCGACCTAGCCGCCCGCCTCACATACCACGCTCCACCCACTAGCAGGCAACCCTGGCACACCACCCTCACTAAAGACCTGAGACGGGCATCCAGGGCCACTGAGAGGCGATTGAAAAAATCACGTTCCGCTGAGCATTTTGCGCTGTTCAAACAGTCCCTCATCGCCTTCAAGACTGCACTTACTGCCGCCAAACAAACCTTCTCATCCCCCAATAACCTCCCTGTTCCGCAATCCCAAACAACTTTTGAAAACCTTCAATTCCTTCCTCCGCCCGCTCCCCCTCCCTCTCCCCTTATCTCTGCAGAAGACTTTGCCTCTTTCTTGAATGAAAGAAAAGATTGACAGATTCAGAGACAGCTTTGATCCACTGTCCCCACAGCCTCCCCTCTCACCTATATTGCCCTCGCCTTCCATCAGCTGCTTCCCCCCATAACTGAAGACCAGCTCTCCTCCCTCCTGTCAAAATCACACCTCACCACCAGCGCCCACGACCCGCTCCCATCCCACCTCATTCCCAACCTCACCTCGGTTGTCATCCCAGCCCTAACTCATCTTTTCAACCTATCACTTACCACTGGCACCTTCCCCTCAGCCTTCAAACACGCCTTGATCACACCCATCCTCAAAAAAACCCTCCTTCGACCCCACAACTGACTCCAACTACCGCCCTATATCTCTCCTCCCTTTCGCCTCTAAACTACTTGAACAGCATGTCCACTCTGACCTGTCCTCTCACCTCTCCTCCTGCTCCCTCTTTGACTGCCTGCAATCTGGCTTCCGACCCCTCCACTCCACTGAAACAGCCCTGAGCAAAGTCACCAACGACCTACTGACTGCCAAAAGCAAGCGCCACTACTCTGTTCTCCTCCTCCTCGACCTGTCCGCCGCCTTCGACACTGTTGACCACTCCCTTCTACTTCAGATCCTGGAATCTCTTGGCATCACGGACCTTGCCCTCCCTTGGATCTCCTCATACTTAACAGACCGGACCTTCAGCGTCACCCACTCCCACACATCCTCCTCGCCCTACCTCCTATCTGTCGGGCTCCCCCATGGCTCAGTTCTTGGACCTTTACTGTTTTCAATCTACACTCTCGGCCTAGGGCAACACATTGAGTCCCATGGCCTCCAGTACCACCTCTACGCCGACTACATCTAAATCTACCTGTCTGGTCCTGACATTGCCTCCTTTCTATCCAAAATTCCACACTGCCTGTCCGCCATCTCATCCTTCTTCTCGGCTCGCTTCCTTAAGCTGAACATGGACAAAACAGAGTTCATAGTCTTTCCGCCAAGACGCTCCCCCTCACTACCTGACCTATCCATAGTCGTCAACAACTGCTCTGTCTCCCCAGCCCCCCACGCCAAGTGCCTCGGGGTTATCCTTGACTCTTCCCTCTCCTTTAAGCCCCACATCCAGGCCCTCGTCACCTCCTGCCGACTCCAGCTCAAAAAAATCTATAGGATCCACACTTTCCTTGACCACGACACTGCTAAAACCCTTATTCACGCTCTCATCATCTCCCGCCTCGACTACTGCAAGCTCCTGCTCATCGGCCTCCCCAATACCTCCCTTGCACCTCTCCAACCTATCCTGAACTCCGCTGCCCACCTAATCCATCTGTCTCCCCGCTACTCCCCTACTTCCCAGAGATCCCGGTTTAAAACATTAACCATGACATACAAAGCCATTCACAACTTGTCCCCTCCATACATCTCTGACATGGTCTCCCGATACCTACCCTCACGCAACCTGCGATCCTCCCAAGAACTCCTCCTCTACTCCCCCCTCATCTCCTCTTTGCACAACCGTATACAGGATTTCTCCCGTGCTTCACCCATACTCTGGAACTCACTGCCCCAACACATCAGACATTCTCCTACCCTGGGAACCTTCAAAAGAAGCCTGAAGACCCTCCTCTTCCGCCAAGCCTACCACCTGCAATAAGACCCGGTCCATCACACCGCCTCACGACTGGAACGTCCCCCTCCCACTGTATCCCTACCCGCCCCTCGCAGACTATGAGCCCTCGCGGACAGGATTTCTCCCCTCTTGTATCTATACGACCGGATTGTCCACATTTATTGTTACTTGTATTGTTACTTGTCCTATTCTGCCCCTTTTATCATGTAAAGTGCCATGGAATATAATGGCGCTATATAAATAAATAATAATAATAATATATAATTCCTAGTGTTGGTTTCTTCTGTCTGGTTGTTAGCACTTGTGATTGGAGAATCCCATTGATAATATGGTGACCAGGTCTGTGGAATCGATGAGCCAAACCTCCAACTTCAACTGCGACTCCTCAATTTCCCTAAATCCGACTCTCGGACTCTGACTCCACAGCCCTGGTGGGGGCGACAATCACACAGAACTTTAGGGGTCCAAACCCAAAAAGAGATAATGTGTAGCTATAAAAACAATGACTGATACTAATTTTTAGCAATGAGAGAAGAGAAAAAGAAGAAGATCCAATTGTATAATAATTAGTAAGAAACCGTTATACAAGAAGCCACATTTACCCCCAGTAACACTACAGCCCAGGATCCACATCTACACTCTGGATCCAAAGCTTCAACTTTAGCCAGACTGTAATAAAAATAAAATGAAATTAAATATTTCTTTCCAGTTTTAACCCCCAGGTTAATTATTATTTATGTCACTTGTGAAACATGAAACCTTCCAAACCTGGGAAATGACAATGAAAATGAAACCGACACTAGAAATCCAAATGTTCAAAACAACTTCATGCAAATGACACAAGTTGATGACTTTGGCTTTATCTGACCCCTAATCAAATGTGGTTATAACATGGAAGCGAGCGCCCAACTGAAAGGTGGATATTAGCTGTGAGGTGCAGCTTGTTAGGTATTGAATGCTCTAATGAGCAATTTTCTAAGCCATTAGTGGGCAGCGAGGTCAGAGGGAGATGTAAATGATCAGTTCCTGACATCTATTCTCTGAGGATGGGAAATTCTACAACACAAGTTTCATATCCAGGAACCCTGGAGAAATGGAGAGATGTACAGAATATTCCCGATTCAGACCTCAAAACTTCATCCACAGTTATATGGAGTACAAAATATTAAATTTAATAGTAACAAATGCATTCCTCTTAAAGGACACTTACAACTAAAGAGGACAGGACCAGTTTACATCAAATGTGAATAATATAGTTTTTATTTTTTCATTGCCCATCTCCATTGTGGAGATATTTGCTTGTAACATTTAGATTCTAATGTTTGTTAAAAGCAAGGGGGCGTTACCAAAGATCTGTTTCAGGGGGCGTGCACTTTTTCCCCAGCATGACACTGACCAATCGGAAGAAGGAGGCATCATGCAAGGGTAAAAGATTGTCAAATCCTATAATAACATTCAACCTTGTTCTTCTCACCAAATTCACCGCTAGCATCTACTGTGATTATATGCAGAGAAGAATAAAGCAGAACTATGTGTCATCACAAACACCTCTGCATCTGCAGCTCTCATCTCACAGAGGTCAGTGTGGGGAGAGGGGGGAGTAGAGCAGAGGTATTCATCATTACAAACATATCTTGCAGCTCTCATCCCATGGCAGGCAGTGTGGGGGAGAGGGAGAGTAGAGCAGAGGTATGTGTTATTACTGTGAGATAAAAGCTGCAGATGCAGAAGTGTTAACTCTACTCAGTAGGTGCCAACAGTGGAATCAATGAGGAAAGCAGAGCTGTCTGTCATTAAGCTATTCCACAGCAAAAAGTTAATATTTGCATTAGGCTTACAGAATATTTCCGCCTGCACACTGCTATCATGGTTTTAAAGCAAGGACATTAATCTGCTTTCCAGCATTTGACTGTGATCAAGAATTGTTGCAAAATTCAAGTGGCTAGTGTAAAAAAAAAATGCAAATCTTCTGTTAAAAAAGAAATAAATACGGTAAATGAATAAAAGATAATGTTTTTGTAGCACTCCACCGGTAGTGGTAACGAGCTTAATAACCGCTCTGATTAATTTTTACCCAATTTCTGTGAAATACAAACAGTATACCAGTTATACCTGTATACCAGTTAGGTGTTTCCACCAGAAATGGCCACTGGTAATCTGGAAACATCAGGCACCATTTTATTAATTAAAAATATACATTTTATTTATGTACTGTTAAAAAAAAGAGACATTTAAGTGTTTTAGTTTACTACTGAAATAATAATTTGCATCAAAACTATGTTACTGTGATCAAAGAAAGCCTTTACTGGTCTCCATCATGGGGCAAGAGCTAATTTGACAGAGAGAAAAAAAACTGCAGAAAAATGTCTGACAAAAGGTCCCATCGTGTTTTGAAGCAGTGGATTTCATCAGGCACAATCCCAGAGCAGAACACTTGATTTATGAGACTTAGTCAATATCTGGCTTTGCTTCGTACGGTGGAACAATCTGGGAGCTCTGTGCAAAAGCTTCAATGCCAAAGTTTCCTGGCTTGGTTCATATTGTCACAGATAATGGAAATTAGGATTATGTTGGCATTCCTGCGTCTGCAGAGCAGCTGCTTCAAGGTAACAAAAACCCCAGATCCTGAGAACCAGAACCATGAACAGTAATGGTGACACTGAAGACGTTTTGTATAATGAGCACCTATAGAACAGCCCTAATGCATATCTCGTTAGGCTGTAACCATTAAGGAAAAGAAGCAAATTAGCTTAGAGTTTAGTTACAGCATGCAGAGTTATTTTGCTCATAATGACAATAAATTTAGAATCAATAGCACTAAAAAGTACAATGATACATTGTGTACACCCTACAATCTACATAGTAAGGCAAACCTACAGGGGTGGGAAGATCCCTAAATAACAAGTGATTAATAGAAAACATCATTAAGCAGTAGATTCAGCTACTGACCAATAGTAAGGGCAGGATTTCATTAATAATGGGTAAGATCTATGAGCCAAGTGAGAATTTCCATTACGGGGTTATTCGGCTAAGAAAAATATGAGGTCAAAATGTACTTAAAGAAGCCATTCCCATCAAGGTTTTTATCCTCTTGATATATTGCAATCATCACACCATATGGCACTGTGCACTTAGAAGTGCGATATCTGCCTTTCTACCCAGTTAATTCTTCTCTTTTCCATTAAGTCTATGACATCACATTAATGCATCCTTCTAAGCACAAGGAAGAAACAGGAAGTCTCTTTTCCCTGCATGAGTCATCACTGCAGAAGTCCCTGGTAGAAGGAGCAACTGGGTCAGGAGTTAAAGAGGGGGATGATTCATGCAGGAACAAGAAACTTCCTGCTTCTACATACATCACAGAAAAGAGAAGCATTTACTGGATAAAATGTCAAAATGAGCAGTTGCAAGTACACAGTGGCTATATAATATGATTGCATTATATTAAGAGAATAAAAACCTTGATGGGAACATTTTATGCAACTTAGTATTATACTTTATAAAGATGAGAGAAAAAAATAAGATCTGCAGGACCTAGTCTTGTTGTTTTGTTGCATTTGTTATTGTGCTCATGAATGTTATTTGTCTATAGTACATGTTTAGTAAATTTAGTTTTAAATCACCAAAAACGCTGCAAAACCTTATGGTTGTGTTTTTTGCTGCATTTTTGTACTTCCTCATTGCTTTCTATGGTGAAAAAAAAACACTGAATGACTGGACACGCAGCAATCTACAAGTCATTAAAAAAATATTGTGTGCATGACGTTTCTGGATCTCAGAATTTTCTGGTTCTGTAAAAAAACAAACAAAAAAAAAAAAACGCTTTTAATTTGCATTAAAAAAAAAAAAAAAAAGCAAAACACAAAAAAAAAAACTGCACAAATGCAGGAACAGTTTTATACTCCAAATGAATCCTATGACAGATTATCATAGAGGTCTGTAGACAGCTGCGTATTGCCTGGTGATGGGCAGTTACTACATAGAAGAGGTGTCATTAGTGACCTAATAACAAATTAAAACACGTCCACGAGATATCATCCTGCCCTAGTGTCGCCGTCTAGGCCCGATGCTGCGGAGGGGGATGATCATGCCACAAAGAAAAATGAAAAGTCGCTGCATTTAATTTCCCACAAGTTTTATTTGACACGATGAAACGGAGTGCGAGTTGGTAGAAATGTTGTCGCATCCAGCGTTAGTGATCAACACCAAACGGCAAGCGGCACCCGGTGCAGAGCGGTGCAGCCGGAAACAAATATAAATCAATCACTGTGACAGAAGTAGCACTTATTCCAGAGTCAGAAGTGAACAAAATATTCCATGTCAGCAAAATGTCTCCTGTCAAAGCCGCTCTTTAAAATCTCACCACAATTCGCAAAGACAAATGTCCTTTGCTTCTCCACGGAAAGATGTATGTGGATGCCGGGTGCTCAGACGCCGGCGGCTCAGGAGGGGCAGATAATCCTTCTGTGGCCGTCCCATCCGCTCCTATAAAGACACGCGCCTTCTATCGGGTGATGATCCTCCCTCCTCACAACTCAGCAAAGAGGAGACAAGGAGATCAACAACACTCACATGTGTGTAAATATTAATGTATGTATATAAGGCCGTGTACAAGGGGAGCAGGCGGCGGGATCCATGTTATCCAATGAGGTGTAGAAACAGGGAAAAACACAACTACAAGAAGGGCTCCGACTGTACAGGAGGGCAAACAGAATGCCGGGAAATAAGTATTGAACACGCCGCTAATATTCTATGTAAAAATATTTTGAAAAGGTGCTATTCACATGATCTTCAAACCAGATGTCAGTAACAACCCATCCAATCCACACAGGCAAAGAAATCAACCCATAAATGTCCACAAATTATGTGTAATAACGAGAAATGACACAGGGAGAAAGTATTGAACGCATCACTTATATGTTTTCAATCATTGGTACTTCTTACTTTGTTGGTGATGAAGCTGCAGACGCCTCCTGTATGGAGAACAGTCAAATGAACACTGCACACTCACAATGTAGTTCAAGTGAAGGTGGTGGTTTATTCTGTTTTTTTTTTTTTTTGTGCAAAAAAGACAGGTGCGACAGTGGAGCTGACGTTTCGACCACTAATCTGTGGTCTTTTTCAAAGCATCGCTTTACTCCTTATAGCACCTATAGAGACCCTTCAGCTTGTCTATAGGTAGGAACTTGTCCATGTACCAATATGTTTAGTTCTTAGGTGTAGGTCCACTTTAGTTGCTTAATGTAATAGAAGAGTGAAGAGGGTTGTCTCTATCATGTAGGTGTTGTAAGGAGTAACCCCCTATATAAGGACGGTTATGAGCACTCAGTGGTATGGAGACACTGGTCCCTGCATTGTATAGAGACACTGGTCCCTGCCGAAACCGCACTTGCTGCAAGCCCCATAGACATTGTATGGGGCTTGCCGCAAATGAACTGCTAGTTCGGCCGTTATGCGGTAATCGTGGCAGTTGCGTTTTTTCACCGCAATTGCCGCGATCAGCGCAAAACGCTGATGTGAAAGGGGCCTTAGAAGTGTAATCAGGTATTGTTGCATTCAGCTATGCCGGTTGTGCCAATCACAACACCCTGAAAAACTGGATAGGCTGCAGCACCTCCTGTTGTCAGAGATTGATAAAGTTGTAACTATTAAAAAAAAAAAAAAAAAAAAAAGTTTTTTTTCACGTTCTTTTGACGTTGGTGATGTCATGTATGACAGATTTTAGTATATATATGATGTTAATGCATACACATGTAATGTCTATATCTCCTGAAGAAGTGAGGGTCACTCACGAAACGCGTTGAGACTTAATAAACGGATTTGGGGAAAATTTCATTGGATTTATTTTGATGTCGGGTCAGCGCACGCCAACTCTCATTATTCATTATTACACATCATTTATGGACATGTATGGGTTGATTTCTTTGCCTGTGTTGATTGAATGGTTGATACCGACATCTCGTGAGAAAACTAAGTCAATAGCTTCTTTACAAATGTAATTCACTTAATAATTTGGTGACAAGTTTAATAATTATTTCACCTGCTCTATCTTACTTGCAAGCAAACAATTAATGCAAAACTTCACCTTTTAGATGTTTAATGTCCATCTACATCTATACGACAGTCTTGTAATAACTCCCATGCATTTCACATAAAACAATCCTGCCATTATTGCCTAAAGAAATTGTAGTCTGTAACCATGGAGACACACAACAAACCTTGTGTAGTCAGATCCTATCATCAGTCTCCTTTTTATCTGTTGTTAATTATTGGTAACTTTTCAAATGTGTTTTATCAAGAAACCTGGAGCTGAATGAAAAGGTTAGGCCGTTACCAAAATAGTAGATTGTCATTTAAAGCCACTTACAAAGTTGTTGTAACTGTGCACAGCATTTAAAGGGATTTTTTAATGACTTTTAAAAAGTTGTCAAACAGTAGGGAATATTTTCAAATACGTGATGTTGAGGCTATGGTTATGTGAAGGTGAGCTAGTGTTTGGGCTGCAGTGTTGTGTGATGGTGAGCATTGATTGGCTGCAGTGGTTATGTGATGGTGAGCAGTGATTGGCTGCAGTGGTTGTGTGATGGTGAGCAGTGATTGGCTGCAGTGTTGTGTGAGGGTGAGCAGTGATTGCTGCAGTGGTTGTGTGATGGTGAGCAGTGATTGGCTGCAGTGGTTGTGTGATGGTGACAGTGATTGCTGCATGGTTTGGATGATGAGCAGTGATTGGCTGCAGTGGTTATGTGATGATGAGCAGTGATTGGCTGCAGTGGTTGTGTGATGGTGAGCAATGATTGCTGCAGCGGTTATGTGATGGTGAGCAGTGATTGGTGTAGTGGTTATGTGATGATGAGGAGTGATTGGCTGCAGTGGTTGTGTGATGGTGAGCAGTGATTGGCTGTAGTGGTTGTGTGATGGAGCAGTGATGGCTGTAGTGGTTGTGTGATGATGAGCGTGATTGGCTGCAGTGTTTGTGTTGATGAGCAATGATTGGCACAGGTTGTGTGATGTGAGCAGTGATTGGCTGCAGGGGCTATGTGATGATGAGCAGTGATTGGCTGCAGTGGTTGTGTGATGGTAAGTTAGTGATTGGCTGCAGTGGTTATGTGATGGTGAGCAGTGATTGGCTGCAGTGGTTATGTGATGGTGAGCAGTGATTGGCTGCAGTGGTTATGATGGGCAGAATGTCATTGTTTCTTGTATTGGTAGAAAGTTAAGGAGGAACGTGATTCTTATTTATTTTCTTATAAGCATAGTTTTTTTGTGAAATTTTGAAAGACCCCTTAAAGAAAATGCCTAAGCAGGAGTCTACTAATACAGTAATGACAGGGAATAATGTATTCAGGTAGAGGCGCGGTGTGATCTGCAGATGGGGATTATTATCTCTCTGAATCGCTTCACTATAAGCGTGTAAGCAGAGTGCAGGCAGCAGTTTATGGATGTCTGTAGTCTGTCAGTGGACTCCATCAGAAAACAACGAGTGAGGATATGAACGTCCCCCCTTACTGGTATACAATACTCTGATCACAGGAGCACCAACCTCCAGGTTACACTCCAGCACTATACATGCAGTATTGTGTTGGGAGATGTGTTACTATCATACATAATGTAAGTCACAGATGTTATAGAGGCAGGAAGGCAGCGAGCCCGGCTCCATAACACTCCGCGTTTCTGTAATAGCAACATACTGTGGGCAATAAAATTAGACGGTGACATAACAGAGGCTTTATCTGCCACCTCGACACCTTCATATCCAAATCCCTGTGTAAAGCATATGTTGCTAAACAGATTGATTGGGCTATTTTATCTTTTGTTCCGCGCGTTGTTGTGCGCGATGGTTAAGGCACTGGCAAATAGAAATGATTTGTTTGCGCGGCCATCAATTTTTCTTTTCTAGAGAAGGCAGTGGCCAAACTTGCGTCTTTGAGCAGCCATGGGAGGCTTCCAGTCCCCGCTCTCGTCAGAATATTCATGCACGCATGCAAAAATCTGGCTGGAAGACCGGCGGGGAAATAAATTCTTACACAAAGACACAGCATTTCTTTTTTAACCAAAAGATACAAACCCTTTGCTGCCAGTGGGGGATCTGCGATATTCACGGCTGCCTTTTCCGGAGCTGGAGGAGAGATCTTACCCTACAAACGAGATGGACTTCATACGGCTAAAGGCGCACAGCCAAGGGCTGCCATATCCAAAAGCTGAATGGCCAAGCTGCTTAGCAGACTGTCATTAATGTGAGGACATGGATGGCAAGCAAAGGGAAGCTCTGCTAAATACATCCCATCATCACCATCCTGACCGTATCTGCTCCAACTATCTGGAGGCATCTCACATTCTCCGTCTCCTTAAAGGAGACCTTGATGGAGTCTGCATTGTTTTCAAGGGTCAAAGTGGTTAAACAAACTGCCTTTTTGGTCCTGGCCGGGTAAATGCAAAGAACTGATGCCATGAACTGCTAATGGGTTAAATCGATGTGTTGCCCCCCGCTCACCACCTGAAGAGCATCTTATTTTTTTTTATTCTTCTACTCTTACAAAATTCTCCCGACTTCAGGAAATATTCCCGGAGTCTGGTGTCAGGCAGAGAGCAGAAATGTGAAAAATATAGCTGTCCGCCTGGAGACCGCGTCTGTGCGTCTGGAAGGAGGGGACACGGAGGGGCTTCAGTGCATTTATTGGCGGTGATATGAAGGAGCTGCGCACTCGCTGCTGCTCTTCCTAAACACACACCTTCATTTCTCATTCTTACATCTGAAAGGCGACTTACAATCTGGGCAAGAGAAGCTTGGAACAAGCGGCCAGAGTGGAAACAGATCCAGAAAACTGAGTACAGCAGTAGAGCAATATATATATGGACTGGTATATACATAATATAAATAATGATAACAATAAAATAGCTAATATATATATATATATATATATATATATATATATATATATATATATATGTATACATACCGTATATATATACACATATATATACATATACACATACCCTGTATATATACAGGGTGGGCCATTTATATGGATGCACCTAAATAAAATGTGACCGGTTGGTGATAACTTCCTGTTTATGGCACATTAGTATATGGGAGGAGGTGACTTATGTGCCACAATCAGGGAGTTGATATCACCAACCGTTCCCATTTTATTTAGGTGTATCCATATAAATGGCCCGCCCTATATATATAAGTCAAGCACATGCGCTCTTGGCCTTGTTGAGTGCACATTTCACGAGGGATGGTAAGGGCCCTGTGCACACACTGCATTTTTATAGCGTTTTTTAGTGCTGTTTTGCCACAGATCAGCATGCCTATCCTTACACCAGCAAAGTCAATGGGAATCCTGACGTTTTATGCACATTTTACTTTTTTGCCTTGCAGATTTGCTGCAGAAGTAAATCTGCAGCATGTCAATTCTTGGAGCGTTTTTGCAGCTTTTTTCCACCCCAACTGCATGAAAAACTCATAGAAAAAATGCATTTAAAAAAATGTATAAAAAAACATGTCAACATTCATTTTTGGTGCATTTTTCCTGGCAGGAGAGACAAAAATGTCTGCACCAGACCCGGCTTGTGCGGTGCAGGGTAGTATTATGGGTACTGCACCTTATCACCCTATTATCGTTACTACATACAGTCCTCCACTGGCAGTGTTACCAATCATGCATGGCACGCCCTGAAGTTTCACACCAGACTAAGGAAAGCCTTGTCTAATGATGTATTTTATTAAAAAATAAAATCTCCCAATCTTTAGTTTTCTCCCATCAGGAGAGGTTTTGCAGAAATCTACCTGGCTGTGATTAATTCTTGCCAAACGCTTTTCCTAGGAACGTGATAAAGTCTTTTTTTCTCTCCAGTGAAGGCGCCGGTAACACCGTGTTCTTACTAACGAATCCTTTATCTTAGGAGGAAACTTTAAAACAAAGCAGAAATGTTGGCAGCTTTTTTTTTCTTCCAGAGTGAGGAGGCTGATATATCTGCGAGATGCGACAGGCAGACATAAATTAATAGAGTTCTGGAGATCAGATCTTCATTAATAATCTATTTTGTCATGCACCGCTCCTGACAGGCTCCTCGCTCACGTTTCACTGGGGTATAAAAGCCCAGGATATGTCTTAAGGCACAAAACACCAAGAAATGAGTTTATTATCATTTATTTTCAGCACCGTGACTACAAAAAGAAGAAGAAGAGGTGCAGAAAATAAAAAAAGAAAGGATGGTATTATACAGGAATGGGGGAGAAGTGACCTGATCTGTACAGATCCTATATACTGCAGAGGGACGGCCGCCTAGATCTCCAGCCACACTGCAATGTATGGAGAGAAGTGTCCTGATCTGTACAGATCCCATATACTGCAGAGGGACGGCCGCCTAGATCTCCAGCCACACTGCAATGTATGGAGAGAAGTGTCCTGATCTATACAGATCCCATATACTGCAGAGGGACGGCCACCTAGATCTCCAGCCACACTGCAATGTATGGAGAGAAGTGACCTGATCTGTACAGATCCCATATACTGCAGAGGGACGGCCGCCTAGATCTCCAGCCACACTGCAATGTATGGAGAGAAGTGACCTGATCTGTACAGATCCCATATACTGCAGAGGGACGGCCGCCTAGATCTCCAGCCACACTGCAATGTATGGAGAGAAGTGACCTGATCTGTACAGATCCCATATACTGCAGAGGGACGGCCGCCTAGATCTCCAGCCACACTGCAATGTATGGAGAGAAGTGTCCTGATCTGTACAGATCCCATATACTGCAGAGGGACGGCCGCCTAGATCTCCAGCCACACTGCAATGTATGGAGAGAAGTGACCTGATCTATACAGATCCCATATACTGCAGAGGGACGGCTGCCTAGATCTCCAGCCACACTGCAATGTATGGAGAGAAGTGACCTGATCTATACAGATCCCATATACTGCAGAGGGACGGCCGCCTAGATCTCCAGCCACACTGCAATGTATGGAGAGAAGTGACCTGATCTATACAGATCCCATATACTGCAGAGGGACGGCCACCTAGATCTCCAGCCACACTGCAATGTATGGAGAGAAGTGTCCTGATCTGTACAGATCCCATATACTGCAGAGGGACGGCCGCCTAGATCTCCAGCCACACTGCAATGTATGGGGAGAAGTGTCCTGATCTGTACAGATCCCATATACTGCAGAGGGACGGCCGCCTAGATCTCCAGCCACACTGCAATGTATGGAGAGAAGTGACCTGATCTGTACAGATCCCATATACTGCAGAGGGACGGCCGCCTAGATCTCCAGCCACACTGCAATGTATGGGAGAAGTGTCCTGATCTGTACAGATCCCATATACTGCAGAGGGACGGCCGCCTAGATCTCCAGCCACACTGCAATGTATGGAGAGAAGTGACCTGATCTGTACAGATCCCATATACTGCAGAGGGACAGCCGCCTAGATCTCCAGCCACACTGCAATGTATGGAGAGAAGTGACCTGATCTGTACAGATCCCATATACTGCAGAGGGACGGCCACCTAGATCTCCAGCGACACTGCAATGTATGGAGAGAAGTGTCCTGATCTGTACAGATCCCATATACTGCAGAGGGACGGCCGCCTAGATCTCCAGCCACACTGCAATGTATGGAGAGAAGTGTCCTGATCTGTTCAGATCCCATATACTGCAGAGGGACGGCCACCTAGATCTCCAGCCACACTGCAATGTATGGAGAGAAGTGTCCTGATCTGTTCAGATCCCATGTACTGCAGAGGGACGGCCACCTAGATCTCCAGCCACACTGCAATGTATGGAGAGAAGTGACCTGATCTATACAGATCCCATATACTGCAGAGGGACGGCCACCTAGATCTCCAGCCACACTGCAATGTATGGAGAGAAGTGACCTGATCTGTACAGATCCCATATACTGCAGAGGGACAGCCACCTAGATCTCCAGCCACACTGCAATGTATGGAGAGAAGTGTCCTGATCTATACAGATCCCATATACTGCAGAGGGACAGCCGCCTAGATCTCCAGCGACACTGCAATGTATGGAGAGAAGTGACCTGATCTATACAGATCCCATATACTGCAGAGGGACGGCCGCCTAGATCTCCAGCCACACTGCAATGTATGGAGAGAAGTGACCTGATCTGTACAGATCCCATATACTGCAGAGGGACGGCCGCCTAGATCTCCAGCCACACTGCAATGTATGGAGAGAAGTGTCCTGATCTGTACAGATCCCATATACTGCAGAGGGACGGCCTCCTAGATCTCCAGCCACACTGCAATGTATGGAGAGAAGTGACCTGATCTGTACAGATCCCATATACTGCAGAGGGACGGCCCCTAGATCTCCAGCCACACTGCAATGTATGGAGAGAAGTGACCTGATCTATACAGATCCCATATACTGCAGAGGGACGGCCGCCTAGATCTCCAGCCACACTGCAATGTATGGAGAGAAGTGACCTGATCTATACAGATCCCATATACTGCAGAGGGACGGCCCCTAGATCTCCAGCCACACTGCAATGTATGGAGAGAAGTGACCTGATCTTACAGATCCCATAACTCAAGGACGGCGCTAGATTCAGCCTACTGCATGTATGAGAAGTTCCCTGATGTACAGTCCCTATCTCAAGGACGCCACCTAGATTCAGCCCAGAATGTATGGAGAATGACTGATCCTAACAGACTATACGGCGGTGACCCGCCAATCTCAGCAACTGCAATGTATGACGTGACTATCTTACAATCCATAACTGCAGGGACGGCCCCTAGATCTCCAGCCCAATGTATGGAATGTATGGATGAAGTGACCTGATCTGTACGAGCCCTATACTCAGGACGGCTGCCTAATTCCTGACATCAGATCCATATATGAGAGGAGGCCTGACTGTAAGATCACTTACACAGAGGAGGGGTAGATTCACCACATGAATGTTAAGAATTCTATCTGAGAGGACGGCCGTAGATCTCGACCCACTGCAAGTTAGGCAGATGATGTATGAGAGTACCGATTATACGCAAGTACGCAGAGGACGGCCGCCTAGCCAGCACACTGCAATGTATGGAGAGAGATGTCTGATCTATACGATCCATATACTGCGAGACGGCGCCTAGATCTCCAGCCACACTGCAATGTATGGAGAGAAGTGACCTGATCTGATAGATCCCATATACTGCAGAGGGACGGCGCCTAGATCTCCAGCCACACTGCAATGTATGGAGAGAAGTTGACCTGATCTTACAGATCCCATATACTGCAGAGGGACGGCCGCCTAGATCTCCAGCCACACTGCAATGTATGGAGAGAGTGACCTGATCTGTACAGATCCTATACTGCAGAGGACGGCGGGCCTAGATCTCCAGCCACACTGCAATGTATGGGAGAAGTGCCTGATCTGTACAGATCCCATATACTGCAGAGGGACGGCCGCCTAGATCTCCACACACTGCAATGTATGGAGAGAAGTGACTGATCTTACAGATCCCATATACTGCAAGGGACGGCCACCTAGATCTCCAGCCACACTGCAATGAATGGAGAAAAGTGTCCTGATCTGTACAGATCCTATACTGCAAGACGGCCGCCTAGATCTCAGCCACACTCAATGTATGGAGAGAAGGTCTGATCTTACAGACATATACTGCAGAGGACGGCTGCAGATCTCCAGCCACACTGCAATGTATGGAGAGAAGTGACCTGATCTGTACAATCCCATATATGCAGAGGGACGGCCACCTGATCTCCAGCCACACTGCAATGTATGGGAGAAGTGCCTGATCTGTACAGATCCCATATACTGCAGAGGGACGGCCGCCTAGATCTCAGCACACCAATGTATGGAGAGAAGTGACCGATCATACGATCCCATATACTGCAGAGGGACGGCCTCCTAGTCTCCAGCCACATGCAATGTATGAGAAGTGACCTGATCTATACAGATCCATTACTGCAGAGGGACGGCGCTAGATCTCCAGCACACTGCAATGTATGGAGAGAAGTGACCTGATCTGTACAGATCCCATATACTTAGAGGGACGGCCGCCTAGATCTCACACACTGCAATGTATGGAGAGAAGTTCCGACTTAGATCCATAGCAAGACGGCCTCTAGACAGCACACTGATTGGGAAGTGACCTGATCTGTACAGATCCCATAACTGCAGAGACGCCGCTGATTCAGAATGATGTATGGAGAAGGACCTATCTGTCAGATCCCATATACTGCAGAGGACGGCCACCTAGATTCCAGCACAGCAATGTTGAAGAAGGACCATTGACATCTATCTGCAGAGGGACGGCCGCCTAGATCTCCAGCCACACTGCATGTATGGAGAGAAGTCCTGATCTGTACAGATCCATTAGCAGAGGGACGGCCGCCTAGATCTCAGCCACACTGCAATGTATGGAGAGAAGTGTCCTGATCTGTAAGATCCATATACTGCAGAGGGACGGCCGCCTAGATCTCCAGCCACACTGAATGTATGGAGAGAAGTGACTGATTTACAGATCCATATACTGCAGAGGGACGGCCGCTAGATCTCCAGCCACACTCATGAGAGGAATGTCGATCTATACAGATCCCATATACTGCAGAGGGACGGCCGCCTAGATCTCCAGCCACACTGCAATGTATGGAGAGAAGTGACCTGATCTGTAAGATCCCATATACTGCAGAGGGACGGCTGCTAGATCTCCAGCCACACTGCAATGTATGGAGAGAAGTGACTGATCTGTACAGATCCCATATACTGCAGGGACGGCCGCCTAGATCTCCAGCCACACTGCAATGTATGGAGAGAAGTGACCTGATCTGTACAGATCCCAATACTGCAGAGGGACGGCCGCCTAGATCTCAGCCCACTGCAATGTATGGGGGAAGTGTCCGATCTGTACAGATCCCATATATGCAGAGGGCGGCGCCTAGATCTCCAGCCACACTGCAATGTATGGAGAGAAGTGACCTGATCTGTACAGATCCCATATACTGCAGAGGGACGGCCACCTAGATCTCCAGCCACACTGCAATGTATGGGGAGAAGTGACCTGATCTGTACAGATCCCATATACTGCAGAGGGACGGCCGCCTAGATCTCCAGCCACAATGTATGGAGAGAAGTATCCTGATCTATACAGATCCCATATACTGCAGAGGGACGGCCGCCTAGATCCCCAGCCACACTGCAATGTATGGGGAGAAGTGTCCTGATCCATACAGATCCCATATACTGCAGAGGGACGGCCGCCTAGATCTCCAGCCACACTGCAATGTATGGGGAGAAGTGACCTGATCTGTACAGATCCCATATACTGCAGAGGGACGGCCGCCTAGATCTCCAGCCACACTGCAATGTATGGAGAGAAGTGACCTGATCTGTGCAGATCCCATATACTGCAGAGGGACGGCCGCCTAGATTTCCAGCCACACTGCAATGTATGGAGAGAGATGGCACATATGCAGATTAATGCTTTATGCATCGTGTTATCAGTCCTCGAGCCTCACAATAATAATGCTGCAGAGACGGGTGTAAAACGTGTCAGACTCTTAATGGGCCCCTGCTATTTAGCTCTGTCATCATTATTAATCCCAATTTTCCATTCACTTTCCTTGCATTTACGTTTGCTGACTATTGACATGTGCGGTTTGTGGAATCTGGTGTAAATGATGTAGGATTACAGTCTTCAGAGACTTCACCCTCCAGTTGTGACTCGGCACACCTGACCCTTACTGTGCACATACATTGTATATCCTCTAAAGATTCACAAATATCTGGTCGCTGTATGATCCGCCATATAGGAACATTTCCCCTATAGACACAGACCAGCCCTGCACGATCATTTACTAAACTGAACGGCCCTGCCTGCATCAAACAGCTGCGATTTAATTGCACCGAAACAGAGAACGTTCCTGCACTGCCGGCATTCAAGGGGTTCAAAATATTAACGGGAAACCCAAGATAAGAAGAAATTGACTTTAATGTACTCCGGACGACCTCTGCTTTCTGCTTGGAAGGAAATGAGCCTTCTCCACTTCTCAATCCCGATCAAAGCAGAGCGAGAGCAGGCGAGCATCCCTTCCCACCTGACATTAATCACTGCTTTCCTGCAGCCTTCCTGGATTAATTCCTGTCATGCCAAACATGGGCCGGAGACTGTCAGGGCGCAGCGAGGGTGGACCGTGCGGCTCCGGGGCCCCGGGGAGAGCGCTACCTCCAGGGAAATGACATCAATTAAAGGAGTTTGGAGAACCAGGATGAGCTTCCAACGGTGAACATTGCTCTGCCTGACTGCGATAGCCAAAAAGAGGAGGAGGAGAGTGTGCAAAATAAAGAGAAAATCAGACTATATAAATATACACACACACATACACCTATACATATAAACATAAATACACACAAATATACACATATATAACACGCAGACACAAATACATACACATATACAAATGCCTGACTGCGATAGCCAAAAAGAGGAGGAGGAGAGTGTGCAAAATAAAGAGAAAATCAGTCTATATAAATATATATACACACACATACAAACATAAATACACACAAATATAACAACATGCAGACATGTAAATGCATACACACATACAAATACTTACAACATATATCATACAAACATATAAATACACACAAATAACTCCCAGCTATAACCAAACAAAATAAGTGGAGTGTGTGCAAAATAACAATAAAATCATATTATAGAAATATACACACATATGTAAAAATAAATACAGATACATAAAAATATACACACACATTCAAACAAATACGGTACACACAAATATATAAAAATGGACATATATACACAAAATATATACACCTATACATACACACATATGGCATATATACACACATTTATATATACACATTTATATATACACACAGAAATAGACATATACACACACATATACAACCTTCACAGTTGCAGGTCTCATAACATGGTTACACGGTTATAGATTATTAACTTTGAGGTCATCAAAGGTCATTACAAACCAGCATGTGGGATATATGCGGCTAATTATCTGCCATATACAATATCTGCATGTGAAGCAGATCACAATCCTGGGCGATCTGTTACACGGTGACTATATGTAGTTCACTGAAAAGCAACATGCAATATGCAAAATGTTGAGAATACTTGTGCATGTTTTTATATGTATATGCATGTGTATAAATGCGTGTGTGTGTCTATGTGTGTATGTATGAGTATTCATGTGTGTATGTATATATGTGTGTGTATGTGTATAGGTGTGTGTGTGTGTTATTCAGCTGCATACATTCATCCTTGAATTGACCACAACCTAGAATAATAACCTGGTGATTTTCGAGATATTACAAAGTGTAGAATGTGTGTAATTGCCATTGTTGCCTCCTGCCCCCTCCTGCAGGCGGCCTCCATAGACTGGAGCGGAGTATCAGCCCTGTGGTGCGGCCTCACCGGAGCCAACGCCACTGCCGACAATGTCATGACAAAGAGGAGCCGCGCTGTGCGCCGGCCATACATCTCTATCTTGTGGACATGACAGCTCAAATGTGTGCGGATAGCTTCATAACCTTAAACCTGAGAGATACAACCAATACCGTGGGTCTCAGTCTCAGGAATATCAACAAGGTTTAGCTGGGTAAAAATAAAAATAAATAGATATATTTACATAAAATATTATATATACTTATGATATAGGCTTTAAGTGTATCCCTTCAGTAATAATGACGGTGGCAGGCAGGTATACACTGCCACACTGACCTTTGGCTAAACCTTGCTGAGTCTATTTCTCACCCACAATCATGGAGTCGCCGATGATCCATCAATACATGGGGTTTGGTAACATTGGAGTTGTGAAGTGATCTGGTGACATTGCGGAGGATTGTTACATCACGTCGCTCTGGTTGTACCCAGTTTTACATCTGCTTTTAAGCGGTTATTGGCGCCTTTTGGCAGCAAAGTGAAGCTGTTGCGACTGCTGCGAAATAATGCAAGGATTGTTATGAATTAAATATTAGAAATCTTAACGCGGCGACCAATAAGAATTATTTGCCTTATTAAAGCAGCAGAAGATGCTGATTAAATTTTCATTGCATTGCAGTCTTTCCCCCATTTCTGCTCTCAATTCATCATTGTAATGTATGAAAGGCGCGTCGAGCCCTGGCGTGGGGGACTTAATTTCTGGAATGCAAATACACAAAAGAAAAATACTATAAATACCTTTCCCAGGAATCGCTCGCCCGTCACTTCTGATTAAGGGGATCCAACTAGCCAAAAATATTTTGATAAAAATAATACAGATAAAAATATTGCATTTCCTTACAAAACAAGTGAAAAATGTGTGATGTATAAGAGAGATCACAGAGGGTTAACGGCTCGGACCACACTGTATATGGCCTGGACATATAGAAGTGTACAAATCCACACCGTGCTAAATAATAAATAAAGCACATAGTGTACGAGATCTGCTGTAAATGACAAATTGTATAGTAAACCTTCCCTCACCCTATGGCAGGACGACTATATAAACTACAAAGTACAACAATGCACGTGGTACCAGCCAACAGGTCATCTGTATAACCAAATAAAGACAAATAAACACATTCATATAAAATTATATTATATATATAATAAATTATGTATATTTATACAATATATTACAATATATAAGTTATATAATATATAATAAATTATTACACGTACATATATAAATAAATTATGTATACTTATACAATATAATTCATAATTATATATAATAAATGTTTACATATATATGTAATTAATTATATATTATATAAACTATGTATTGTATATACTGTATAAATATACATACGGTAATTATAATTATGTATATTTATACATTAAAATATTTGTATAATACATAATTTATATAATATAATTATTACATATACATGATGGTTTATACATTATAATATAATACATCATTTATAGAATAAATTCTTACATATACAAATATAATGTGTATTTATACAATATCTTATAATATATATAATACACAATTTATATAATATATAATAAATTATTACATATAATACATTTGCCACTTTTGAAAAAATAATAAAACAAAACACATTAACATAAATGATATATACAATTATATGCATTTGTATAATATCTAATATTAAATATAATATATCATTTATATAATACATTATTATGCACAATAAATTTGATACTTTTCAAAATCACAAAAATAAAATATCTTCAACTTTTTAAAAATCACAACAGGAAATCTGCGACTGTTCAAAAAATTAAATCTGCAAACCTACAAAATCACAAAAATAAAAATCAGCAACTTTTCAAAGTCACTAAAAAAAAAAATGTGCAAATTTTCCAAATGTCAGAAATTACTAATGAGTGTGGTCTGAGATGTGCAGAGCGCACCTGTGGGCATCTGTACATGTTCATACAGTGGTGGATGGTGTGAGACATCTTTGTCTCAGTCCAGACTAATGGATCCAGGCGCAGATGATACAGATGCAGGAGAGGAGGAATGAACGGGTTAAATAATATGGCGCTGCTGTCAGATGTGTTATACACTGTGCAGAGCGCAGCCTCGGATTGCCGCAGACATTGCTACAAATATATATTTAGGAGTCCCGGCCTCCTCCAGATGTCAGCTTGTGTCCTAGATAAATAGCGAGGGATGACGGCGGCGCAGGCCTTTTTTTTTTCCTCTCTCTGTGCTTTAATGTGAATCAGAGAGAAAATGAACTTCAAGTATCCGGTCCCCAGGAGAAATCCTCTTCCCTGAAACTCTGCCACTAATGAAATGGGGATCTATAAATAGCGGCGTCATTACGGAGAGGACCGGTGCCGGAGTCGCCTCTGCCGCTGACCCTCTTTAAGCTAATAACTTCCAATATTTCCCCAAAGGATGATCAATATCGAGAGTCAAGAGGCTGAAAAAATATGAAGAAGCAAAAACCACAGTCCTGAGAGTAGACAATCCAGACAAGGAAGGAATAAGGGGCAGACAGCACCAGGGTCCCTGTGTCAGTAAGGGGCAGACAGCACCAGGGTCCCTGTGTCAGTAAGGGGAAGACAGCACCAGGGTCCCTGTGTCAGTAAGGGGCAGACAGCACCAGGGTCCCTGTGTCAGTAAGGGGAAGACAGCACCAGGGTCCCTGTGTCAGTAAGGGGCAGACAGCACCAGGGTCCGTGTGTCAGTAAGGGGAAGACAGCACCAGGGTCCCTGTGTCAGTAAGGGGCAGACAGCACCAGGGTCCCTGTGTCAGTAAGGGGTAGACAGCACCAGGGACCGTGTGTCAGTAAGGGGCAGACAGCAACAGGGTCCGTGTGTCAGTAAGGGGCAGACAGCACCAGGGACCGTGTGTCAGTAAGGGGCAGACAGCACCAGGGTCCGTGTGTCAGTAAGGGGCAGACAGCACCAGGGTCCGTGTGTCAGTAAGGGGCAGACAGCACCAGGGTCCGTGTGTCACAAAGGGGCAGACAGCACCAGGGTCCGTGTGTCACAAAGGGGCAGACAGCACCAGGGTCCCTGTGTCAGTAAGGGGCAGAAAGCACCAGGGTCCCTGTGTCAGTAAGGGGCAGAAAGCACCAGGGTCCGTGTGTCACAAAAGGGCAGACAGCACCAGGGTCCCTGTGTCAGTAAGGGGCAGACAGCACCAGGATCGGTGCGTCAGTAAGGGGCAGACGGGACCAGGATCGGTGTGTCAGTAAAGGGCAGACGGCACCAAGATCGGTGTGTCAGTAAGGGGCAGACGGGACCAGGATCGGTGTGTCAGTAAGGAGCTGATGGCACGCCTGTGTACTCACCAGGGTCCATGCGTCAGTCAGGGGCAGACAGCACCAGGATCGGTGTGTCAGTAAGGTGCAGACAACACGCCTGTGTACTAACCAGGGTCCGTGCGTCAGTAAGAGGTCTTGTGTCCCCTCTAGTCCTGGGTTGTGTCAGCCGCATGCATTGTATGTGGATGAGCTGTAATATCAGACACAATTCGTGCACAACAAAGGCGACATTACTGACAAACCAAACAGGGTCACTCCACATTGATCGAGCTCCCCGTAATTCTGCCTCACATCCCATCACATTCAAAATCTGCAACTAAATCCACAGTGGAATTTGCTAAGGTGTGAAATCAGCTGTAAAAACTGCAGATAAATCGGCTGCAGATGAAAGTGAAATTTGCAGGGTCGCTCAATTAGGGTCTATGCACATGTTGCAATTTGGTTGCATTTTTTTCTGCACAGAATAGTATTCCAAGCGCCAGCAAAGTGAATGAGATTCCTTAAGTCTCCTGCAAATGTTGATTATGGTATTTTTCACTCAGTGCCGATATAAATCTCTTTCCGCGTTTTTGTTGCAGATTTCACCCATTCTAATGAGTGGGAAAAAAATATTTTACTAAAAAATAAGAAAAAATGCATTAAAACACAAAAAAAGTCAGCCAAAATGCACATACCGTACTTTATGCTGTGCTTTACCTTTTAAGAGATAATAAAACCAGATTCAGAGCGTGTGCGTGTCCCCTAAATCCGCTGCATAATACTAGGGAAAGGAAAATGCATCAACAACACATCAAACACACATGAATAAAGCAACACATGCTGGGTTTTTCTTGCTAGCACATCAGTATTTTTTGCAGCTGATTTTTCAGCCACAAATCCTGAATGTGTGCACATACCCCCTGGCTCTGCGGCGCGCCCGTCCACCCCCGGACTCTGCGGCGCGCCCGTCCACCCCGGACTCTGCGGCGCGCCCGTCCACCCCGGACTCTGCGGCGCGCCCGTCCACCCCGGACTCTGCGGCGCGCCCGTCCACCCCGGACTCTGCGGCGCGCCCGTCCACCCCGGACTCTGCGGCGCGCCCGTCCACCCCGGACTCTGCGGCGCACCCGTCCACGCCGGACTCTGCGGCGCACCCGTCCACCCCGGACTCTGCGGCGCGCCCGTCCACCCCGGACTCTGCGGCGTGTGGGTGAAATTTCATACAATCTCAATGAAGGAAAAATCTGTGTGCACGAAATCCTTAGTTTTTTCAGAATTTTTTTGTAATTCCTCTTATAGCAGAACTGATTTTAAATTACCCACCCGCAACCCCGCCAAATCCTATAAGGGTGCTTATCAAATCACATCTGCAAAACAAGAGATTTGGACATTACACACAAATGTGTACACAAACGCGGAGGCTTTAATCAGTCAGTGTTAACCATAGAGAAGTCTTGTTTTACTCCTATTGAATATAGCACCCTTCCACTCACAGTGTACAAAGTGATCAGATATTGGAGGTGTGTTGGGCTACATTTGGGCAGCGACTCGGAGGTGCGGGCGGGTGCAGTGTAAGCGCAGGACGACGTGTCCCCGCGTCTCGGCACAAGCCGTGGAGATTCCTCATCCCGATTGTTCGGTTAATTTCACATCTCGTGTACGAGAAAGAAGAAAAAAAAAATAGAAAAGTGTGTGATTAAACATAGCGGTGGGTGGATTGAAATGGGAAGCGTCTATTGTGCCTGACAAAGTTATTGATAGCAACATATCAGAAATGGCACAGAGGGGATGTTGACATGTCACAGCAAAATGTAAATATTAGAACAGCGCCTCAGCGCCGGAGGACGGGTTTAATATCTGAATATTGTGATAGAGATGCACATGAAGACAATATACAGCGAGTTAAAAGGGGATTATCAGGTTACGCTGCGTCTGAACAATCCCGGACTATTAATATCTGCATTACAACAGGCCGACAACTACAATAAAGAGAAACAACTACATTCTGCAGGACGACACCACGGTCAGAGGGGTTCTCTCATGGGGCAGCCAAGTCTCTACGCATAATTAGGGCCATGGGCATCATACATGGGGGTCTCCCCTACAATCAGCCAGTTAGACACTTTGTACAAGCCCCTTCCATTCTGATAGACTTAAAGGGAGTCTTCCCATCTCCAAGATCCTGTTCATGTATATAATAGGTGTAATAATAATATAATTAGTAAATCCCTCCAATTAGTAATGTAATATAGGTTGGTTGTTCTCCTGATTAGCTGTCACTTACCTCATGTACAGGATATTACAGCTCAGATATCCATGGTTACAACAACTAGCAACTAACTGTCACTATATGTGTGATCGTAACCATGGATAGCTAACCATCTCCAAATTATTATGCAAATTGGTTTTCAGTGTCATAGGCATTTTTTATTTTTTGTCAATGAACTCTATTACTGGTCTTGTGTCTCAGGGTCTTTGGGTCACTGAAATCAATCTCAGATCCCTGTGATAATTAGTTTGGCAGGTGAAGTCCAATAAAAGGAAAACTGGGTGTTCCACAATATTACGCAGGCCACAGTTTTCAAGTAACCTGGGAAAGAAAAAGGATGTCTCTGCTGCCGAAAAGCCACAAATCGTGCAATGCCTTGGACAAGGGATGAAAACATTAGATATTGCAGGAAAACGTAAGTGTGATCATCGCACTGTGAAGAGATTTGTGGCTGATTCTGAGCACAGATGTGTTCGTGCAGATAAAGGCAGAATGAGGAAGGTTTCTGCCAGGCAAGTTCATCAGATTAAGAGAGCAGCTGCTAAAAAGGTCTAACAAACCAGCACAGATATGTGAAGCTGCTGGAGCCTCTGGAGTCCCTCTAACCTCAAGGTGTAGGACCCTTCAAAGGCTGCTGTGGGGCATAAACCTACTATTCAGCCTCTGTAAACAGTGCTCACAAGCAGAAACAGTTGCAGTGGGTCCAGACATACATGAAGACTAATTATCAAACAGTCTTGTTTATTGATGAGTGCTGAGCAACCCTGGATAGTCCAGATGGATGGAGGAGTGGATGGTTTTTGAATGCAACCATGTCCCCACAAGGCTGCAACATCAGCAAGGAGGTGGAGGAGTCATGTTTTGGGTTGGAATCATGGGGAAACAGCTGGTAGGCCCCTTTAAGGTTCCTGAAGGTGTGAAAATGACCTCTGCAACGTATATAGAGATTCTGACTGAGAACTTTCTTCCATGGTACAAAAAGCAGAAACAGGAGCAAATCATCTTCATGCAGAACAATGCCCCATCTCATGCTACAAACAATACCTCTGTGCCATTGGCTGCTATGGGCATAAAAGGAGATAAACTGATGGTGTGGCACCATCTTCCCCTGACCTCAACCCTATAGAGAACCTTAGGAGTATAATCAAGCAAAAGATCTATGAGGATGGGAGGCAGCTCACATCAAAACAGCAGCTCTGGGAGGCGACTCTGACATCATGCAAAGAAATACAAGCAGAAACTCTCCAGAAACTCACAAGATCAATGGATGTAAGAATTGTGAAGGTGACATCAAAGAAGGGTTCCTGTGTTACCATGTAACTTGGCCTGTTAGGAGGTTTGGGAGGTAAATAGCTTTTTATTTCAGTGAATGTGACCTCCTAATGCTGCAAATTCAACAAATCACCATTTTCACTTCTTTCAAACAGATCAAATGTTTAGAAACTCTCCGGTGCCGAATAATGTGGAACACGGCATTTAGAGGTTTTTTAATATTGAAGATTAGACTGTTATCATTGGGAGGTTTCTTCAATAAAATTCGATGTATACTGTAACGGGTGATGACTGTTATTACACTGACTGTCATCTGCACCAACCATTCACTAAAATCAGAGAAAAAGAACATTTGCTTAATAATTTGGAAAATGGTGTAATCTACTGTAGTACCCTGCACATGAGGTAAGTGACAGCTAACCAGGAGAACTATACTACATCTCTAATTGGAGGGATTTACTAATATTATTATTATTACTACATATTACATACTAAGAACACATTACATTGTATGGGTGTATATGGGAAAAGGGGGTCAGGAATGATCATGCCCAGGATGGCGAGGGTTCACCAGTTATGTATACAGCTAGTATCTCTTCTCAAGCTCATAGACTATGGGGCTCATACTGTATATAAAGGGGTTATGTGGGGGCTCATGCTATATTTAGGGGCTTGTACTGTGTATAGAGGCTATATGGGGGTTCATATTGTATTAGGGGCTGTGTGGCAGCTCACTGTATATATGGAGCTATGTATAGGCTCACACTATATGGAGGTTATATAGGAGCACATACTGAATATAGAGGCTGTGTGTTGGCTCACTATATAGGGGCTGTTTGGGGACTCATATTGTACATAGGAAGCTATATATGGGCTCACACTGTATTTAGATGTTATATGGGAGCACATACTGTATATAGTGGCTATGTGGGGGCACATTCTGTATAGAGAGCCATGTATGGGCTCACATTGTATATAGGACTATATGGGGCATATATTGTATATAGGAGACTATGTGGGTGCTCATATTGTATATAGAGGGGCAATATGGTAGCTTATACTGTGTGTAGGAGGCTCATATTGTACATAGAATCTATATAGGGCTTATACTGTATGTAGGGGCCTGTGTGCAGGCTCATACAGTATATAGGGGCTATGCCACACTGTATATAGGGAAGCTAATTATGGACATATATTGTATAAAGGGGACTATGTGGGGTTTAATATTGTATATAGAGGCTATCTGGAGGTCATATTGTATGTAGGAGGTGTCAGCATGCTTAGTTCGGCTCAATATGAAGTGATACAGAAAATAATAATATGTTAATATTAACATTGAGCTGAATTAATTTCAGTGTATCGGTTTGGCCTCCACGACAGTCACGGTGTCTCATGTGGCCCCTCTGGAAAATTAAATTCCCCCCACCCTTACCCTGTGTATCAGACAGGGGCCCTGAGGAGACCTTCCTACATTGTATACAGCAGAGGGCTTTTATCAGGATTTGATGCTTGAAAAACAATTTCTTTCCCAGAAATGTCTTTTCTTTTTGAAGTCACAAAGTTGTTTAAACTTTTTCATTGTCCTGGAAGGAATAATGAGGCATGTCTGCATTTTATCTTAATGTAATTGCTCCTTGTATCTCCAATTTTATTTAAATACAAAACAATCTACACTAGAAACAATCCCCTGAAGGATGTAGAATCACCATGTATTGTATTTCCTTTACAGTCCTCCCATACTGAAAAAAGAGCCTGTATATACCTCAGGGTGAAGGAATGTATATACAATGTGATGAGTTACGGGTGAACCGCAGCCTGACGCAGGAATCTGGGCTGGAGAAGGTTTAATGATCACATTATTAACCCTTCATGGGGAAGACCATTATGGATCGGCGCCATCACCATGGGAGATGATTGCACGTCAGCACAACACGTTTTTATTAAATAATTCTTTATTTCATGAGAATTATTATTTTTAGGACACTAACAAATTTTCCCCCAGAAAGTAGGAAGGAAATACTTGTGTCCCCGTCTTTGGTGACGTCAGATCTGATAAGATACGCCTCGTTCTTTATGTAATATAATGGTATAGACGCCTCCGCCAATGACGGATGAGGAGCGCTAATACTGCCCTTGCTCTAAACAGAAAAGATCCCGGCCGAAAATAGCAAAACGTGATTTCCGATTAAGATAAGAGCGAGGACTCGCTGTTCTGGGACCTGCTGCTCTGGAACTCGCTGGTCTCAGCCTCGCTGCTCCGGGACTCGCTGCTCCGGACTCGCTGCTCCGGACACCTGCTCCGGACACGCTGCTCCGGGACACGCTGCTCCGGGACACGCTGCTCCGGGACACGCTGCTCCGGGACACGCTGCTCCGGACTCGCTGCTCCGGGACTCGCTGCTCCGGGACTCGCTGCTCCGGGACTCGCTGCTCCGGGACTCGCTGCTCCGGGACCCGCTGCTCCGGATCCCTCTTTTATTACCAGGGCTGATGGTTTCTGTGGTTGTGGGATTATAATGCGAGTCTGAACAAAGGCCAGCACTCGCAATGATTCATGCTGGAGACTTTGATACATATTCGCTCTCCCTTTTCCTGGAGTTACCTTTTTTTCTGCCTTCTACATAAAAGGATTCTTATATTTAGAAGCCAAACAGACAGTGTCTGTGTGCCCCATCCAACTACCTTCTACGTGTTTCCATCCCTCACAGTGATAAATCGCTATTATATAAAACATAATAAATTATAGAAAACATTTACAGACCAACCATCAATAATATCAATACTACGCAACCATAAATCTGTCCTCAAAGGGACGGTCCACCTCTGGAGAACATCAGTGATGTAACACGTGGACAAGGCGGCGAGGAGGGGCCCGACATCCATCACGGGTGGGTAAGCAGTGACGAGGTATGTGGAGGGGGGGTTCAGAGCCAAGTCCTAGGAATATTCATTTTACTGCACCTCTTGACAATGAGCAGAATAGAGGTTAGACATCTGAAATATTCAGCTATAACACACAGGGGATGGTATGATCTTCACATACAATGTTATATGGCCTCTGTACACATCTTAGTAAAGCAGCTATATACTTGGGTACAAGGCTAAGACATTACTGTCAATCACTCTGTGATCCCAAAATGTACTCACAGCCCTATGAAGGCGACTGCATTTGTCAATGCTGACCACATATGATTGGGTTGTGTTGTGTTAAAGGGGAACTCTTCCCTCCCCGAATGCTTTGTATACATTGACCCCCTCTGCCGGTTCCTTCATGGATAAACATCGTTCTTCATACACATATCCATCATTGCTTCATAGTGTGAGGATCGTCCGTCATCACAAATACAAGTATAGGGCAATCATGGAGATAAATGAGCTCCGAGAAGAGCTCTACAGTCAGGTATGAGGAGGCAAAGCCGCGCAGACTCCTTTAATTAAAGGGTAGAGTCAGCAAAGAGGGGGAAAGGAGAGGAAAAAGACACTAGAGGTATAAGAAACAAACCTTATGTTGGACCTGGTCCAGACTCTGACTGGACCACAAGGGAATGGGTAAATCGCCCGCTGTGCCCTACGAACAAGTGTTAATGATGGACACTGGAACAGAAAAAAGGTGCTACCATAGGTGTTACCTATATCACAACGAAATACGGTGTTAACGTGAATGCTCATCTAAACCGATTGTGATAGTCACAACCACTATATTAGCAGAAATCATCCCAAATGGTTGCCGCAGTCTTCCCAGTGGTGTCATTTTGTCAGGAAAAAATGAGGTTAAAAAAGGGAAATTTTGACTGTGTCCCATATATGACATCCTCCAAATAAATTGATTGTCATTTTTATTTTCCACGCATTTCTGGCTCTCTGGCCCCTTCATCAGGAAAAAATGGATGTACATCGGTGATTATCCTGATGAAGGGGCCAGAGAGCCCAGAAATGCGTAGAGGATAAAAATGGCAATCAATTTATTTGGTGGATGTCATATATGGTAGCGCAGTCAAAATTTCCCATATTTAACAAGTGTTAATGAGCAAAGCTAATACACATGACTGAACTAAACTAGCCAGATTAATATTACATAGATGCAAAAGTAAGTCTGGGCTCTGGTAATTGTGTATGTAGCTGGACAGTGGTAATAGACGCTGAGTAAAGCCCCCGTCACACTAAGCGAGATCGCTGCTGAGTCACAAATGTTGCGACGCAACTGCTACCTCGCCAGCGATCTCGCTATGTGTGACACGCAGCAGCAATCTGCCCCCGCTGAGAGATCGCTGATCGTTACAAACCGTTCTGGACTATTTTTTGGTCGTTGGCTCCCACTGGGCACGCTACATTGCTGTGTTTGACAGGGACAACGACCAACAATCTCAACCCTACGCCTGAGAGTGACAGGGTCCCAACGACCGCCGTATCATTACTGCATCGCTGGTGAGATCTGACTGTTAGACATCTCACCAGCGATCACGTAGCGACGTCCCAGCGATCCCTACCAGGTCTGATCGTTGTTGGGATCGCTGGTGTTTCGCCAAGTGTGGTACCTACTGCTGACACCCAGTCTGATAGTGGCTTTGTCTGTACATTAACAATAGAAATAGACATACTGTGCTGTGTGAAAAAAATGCAATTGTGAAAATAACCCTTCAACCTTACAGATTTTGCTTTAGGGCTCAAGAATTGTCATGATTACCAACAAGATTGTCAGGATAACATCTGGCCGCTACGATGTGACAGCATATACGTATATTATATACACACACACAGCTGCATCTCAATGAATAGAAGATCATCAAAGTGACTTTATTTCAGTAATTCAATCCATAAAGTGACCCATCTATTATATAGAGTCATTACACACAGAGGATCTATGTCATATGGTTTATTTATGTTAATGTTGATGATTATCACTTACAGTCAATGAAAACCCAAAGGTCATTATCTCAGAAAATTAAAGTAGGGAGGATGAAGGTTAAACACCACGCTGCCGTATTCCACCAGACAAAAGGGTGAATATAATATTGATTTATTAGTCAACGCATTTCAGTGCTCCCTGAAGCATGGCAATATTACATTGATATTTTGATGATATTCTAAATTCATTGTAATGCTAGTAGTATATTTATATATATTTGCGTGTGGTTTATAACCTGCAATGAAATTTGCATACAGCAGCGAGTGAGACCAGCACATCTCTGTTTCCCTGTGTTCGGCTCTTGTAGATCATCTTTTCAATGTAAGGTGTGAGCGCTGTGATAAATGGCCTCTCTGTGCCCGTTCCTGGCACGGATGCTGGGACGTGAGTGCTGGCAGCGGTCACCACCGGCTAGTGGCAGCAGGCCTGGATTTGGTGGCTGTGTAAGTACCAGCAAAGCCTCTCTGATAACAAAGACAATTGTTTTGTGGATGAATGGGAATGTGTTTTCCGGCATCTACTTACAGAACAGATTTACACCAGTAGATTGAAGCCTGTAAAACACACTCATCCTACAAACATTTACATTACTGCTGACCACAGCCGGGCTGCTGACAGAATGGCTTATATTGATGCTGCGGATAAGAGCAGAAACACTAGCACTTTGTGAACAAGACAAGTTGCTTTCCTGCTGCAAAGCTCCAGCCCGGACAGGTAATCTGTAATAATATCTATCAGTGCCACTGTGCTCTCACAATTATTCCTCACAGGTCAGCGTGCAGCCACCTCTGGGGTGACATACCAGCAGCGCTGTGATCTGTGTTATTATTACTGCTGGGGACGCCTGGCGGCAGAGGGTAAAGACGCTGCTCCGGGATTTGGTGGGCTTTTTTTAAACAGCCTTATTAAAATTGTATGGAGGACAACCCATGTAATTGTTCTCTTCCTGCAGCCGTATTCAGGAGTAGTGATAGAGAGCAAAAGTCTCTCACTCACTGATCAGATTCTACTTTATATTATACATCAAACAAAAGAATCTCTGCTGGGGACATAGTCACCAAAAACTGTCCTCCGTTCACTTTAGATCCCTGCCGTAAAGTATCTTCTTGCCTATTTTCCCTTTTCGCAGCTTCTTGCCTCGGTCCATTAACTCTTTCATGATTCCCCCTTTCCATGTGAGACGTCTGTGTGTTCATCTGCTTAAAAACCCCAAACTAATGCTCCATTCACCTTGGGTCTCTCTATATCTAGTAGGATGATGTCTCATAGTGCTGCACGTCTGGCCTTGTGAAATCTACTGTAGATGACAATGTCATGGCTCGCTTTGGGGATTCGGTGACCTATGGTTTCATGGACGGTTCCTCAGTCTACTGGGCTATTGCTTTTCCTTCCTTGTCTATATGCTGATGGTTCCTATGGTCTTTGTTTTCCTTCCCTTTGGTTTGCTCCTCTCCAGGTGTTTCTCATTTTCCCGTTATTGATTGTCCTATCACATTATGGTTTGGGTTACACATGTTCTCCTTGCACTGACCTTCCTTGCTGGCTATATTTCTATGTGGACTTGTTCCTGGGATTTCCAACTCTTCATCTTAGGGGTTTACCTTTATAGTAAATACTAGTTGAGTGTCTGCTGTTAGTCTGTGTGTATTCCTTCCCAGACCCTGATCCTTTCACTTTATTTGAACTTACAGGAGCATCTCAAAAAATTAGAAATCATCAAAAAGTGACTTTATATCAGTAATTCAATACATAAAGTGACCACATCTATTATATAGAGTCATTACACACAGAGGGATCTATTTCATGTGTTTGAATTATATTAATGTTGATTAGGGTTTACAGCCAATGAAAACCCACAGGTCAGTATCTCAGAAAATTAAAGTAGGGAGGATGAAGGGTTAAACACCGCAGTGTCATTTCCACCAGACATCAAAGGGTGAATATAATATTGATTTATTAGTCAACGTGTTCCAGGGTCCCAGAAATACGGCAATATGATATTGATTTGTCCTGAGGAAGGGGCCAGGGAGCCCTGAAACGCGTTGACTAATAGAGCAATATTATATTCACCCTTTGATGTCTGGTGGAATACAGCCGCGTGGTGTTCAACCTTCATCCTTCCCATTTTAATTGCCCGAGATAATGACCTTTGGGGTTTTGTTAATCATCAACATTAACAGAAATAAACACATGACATAGATCCCTCTGTGTTAATGACTCTATATAATATATGTGTTTCACTTCGTGTATTGAATTACTGATATAAAGTCACTTTTTGATGATCTTCTAATTCATTGAGATGCACTAGTATTTCTGTTAATCTCACTCTGCATTGCTGATGTTTTCTGCACACCTTCCTCTCCCCTTGTTGCCAGTGTGTGGTGGTCTCCCCTTCAGGAGGTATGTAAAAACCCCTCAACTGCCTTTTAGGAAGTCCTCTCCAAAGTGGTGCTGTCACTTATGCGGCTGGGGTTTTTAGTTTGCACTGGGACCAGTCAGGTCTGGTTGTGCCTTCCCCTGTTCCATTAACGAGTATGTGAGCGATTTATGTTCATTATACCCAGTTCTCATCAGTCCCAATGGTTGAATGCCCCCAATCTGACTGGAGAAGTCCTTTTAATTGGCGAAAGGGCAGGCCGAATTTTGGCCAATACCTGACCGACTGTGATATGCTGCTTCCATCACTAAGGGTTTAGCCCCATTCATTGTTTTTAGAACAAGGCAGCACGATTTTGGAAAAAGCTTAATTTTTCCATGGACAATTAAAGATCTGCCTCATTTCTCAGTCTGAAGTGATCAAATAACAGCTGAAATTGGATGAATAATAAAACTGCCCTTCATTTAGAAGTTTTCTGGATGAGGACCTCACCCGTAATACAATGCACATGCATCCATCTCTGCCTCCGAGTACCCAGATCGGCAGGGGAAGAAGTGTTCAAAGGCAAAGTTACAAGGAGCAGCATTCTGTCATGCAAAATAGATCTGGAAACATTCCTGCAATCAATTTGCAAAAAAATAAATAAAGCTGGTTGTTTGGCTTTTGCAGATTTTATTAGGTGGCAAAAGACAGATTTTCAACACAACAGTCTGGTTGTTAAAACTCGGCAATCCCTGCATGGACTAGGATGAACGGAAGCCGCTATGCAAGATAATAGGTACAAAACATATAGAGGACAGACTAGCATATTTAATTGGACATGTACTTTATCTCCACTCCGAGCTTTAGAGACCTGTCACTTACTGCACCGCTATGGGAACACATTCATTCTCCCCATCCACAATATTAATATTCTAGGTGCATTTGATCATTTTCTGCAAATAGACCATTTTATTATATTATTATTATATTATTTTTTTTGGGGGGGGGGTTATAGATCTTGTACTGTAAACTTGTGTGGGTGACACCTGTATGTTCAGGCATCTCCCCAATTGTGTCATGGGAGAGGGAGAAAAAGGAGATTGGAAGCAGGAGGAAAAGACAAGTCTGCCCTGCAGAAAGGAGGGTGGAATGTATAAGAAAGTGCGGCACCCAGAGATCTACACTCTGGATGAGTGAAGGGATTCCAACAGGATCACATTCATAGTAAAGAAGGATCAGCAATTTTCCACATTTTGGAGAGTTAAGCAATTGACAGACACAACCAATACTAAGTCCTGGCAGGGGCACAACTACAATAGGTGCAAGGGCTGCAGTATCCCCCGGGCCCTGGAGCCTGGGGGGGCCCTAAAGTCCCTTTGGCCAGAGAAAAATCTATTGCTTTTAAAGATTTGTAATAATTGGGGGCCCCATTGGAGCTCTCGCATTGGGGCCCATGAGATTCAAGTTATGCGACTGAGTACTGGTACTAGTCATCTGTAATCTGTAGTGGTAAAATAATACATTTTCACTTTTACTAAACTATTTCTCTGATGTTTATAAATCCTGGGATCCTAAATGCTCCAGAAAGACTTAAAGAGAGAAAAATATAAAAAACACAGCACGGTTCTTGGGTTAAAAATGTCCGGTTCCCTTAGAGATTGGAAGTTGCAAAAAATAACTACCGTAAGTTAGGACTCGCGATTTGGAAAAAATCAAAATCTCGATTTTATTTAAACCTATGGACGATTTCGATTTAAATCTCTATTTTTTTTTGCTTCTTTGATGATAAGAGAAAAACTAAGAGTACCGTATAACTCGTGTATAAGCCGACCGTGTATAAGCGACCCTACTTATTGCCCCCAAAACCTGGGAAAACCTATTGACTCGTGTATAAGCAGAGGGTGACCCCAACACAGGTATACAGGCCCAGCAGGTGGTATATAGCAGCCTCCCAGTGTATATATACAGGCCCCAGCAGTGTTACAGCAGCAGCCCCAGTGGTGTATACAGCAGCACCCATGGTGTATACAGCAGACCCAGTGGTATATACAGCAGCAGCCCCAGTGGTGTATACATGCAGCACCCAGTGGTGTATCAGCAGCAGCCCCAGTGGTGTATCAGCACATCTCCCAGTGGTGTATACAGCACAGCCCCGTGGTGTATACAGCAGCAGCCCCAGTGGTGTATACAGCAGCAGCCCCAGTGGTGTATACAGCAGCAGCCCAAGTGGTGTATACAGCAGCAGCCCCAGTGGTGTATACAGCAGCAGCCCCATGGTGATACAGCAGCAGCCCAGTGGTGTATACAGCAGCAGTCCCAGGGTGTATACAGCAGCAGGCCCCAGTGGTGTATACAGCAGCAGCCCCAGTGGTGTATACAGCAGCAGCCATGTGATACAGCAGCAGCCCCGGTGGGATACAGGCGCCCCCCCCTGGGTATACAGGGCCCCCATTGCTGCCTAAACCTGTAAAAGTAATAGATATTATACTTATCCCCGACGCCGACGTCTCTGACACGGCGCCGTCCTCGGCTTCAATCCGCTTCTTCGCTTCCTCCTCCGGTGGGCGCAGCAATGACGTCAATGTCTGCGCTGGAGGGAAGAAGCGGAGGGGCGCGCGTGTCCAGAGAGCGTCTGCGTCGGGGATAATTAATGATCTATTACTTTACAGGTTTAAGGCAGCAAGGGGGGGCCCTGTATACCCATGGGGGGGCGCCATTTTAAATCCAATTAGTCGATTTTCAGTAAACCACAATCGTGGCGACAGCAGGGCGAATTAATCGAATTAATTTGATTAATCGCCAGACCTACCGTAAGTGATACTAGCTACACCCTCCTCCCGCTGGATCCAGCACGGCCCCTCTGGTCTGGAAGGGACATGAGCCGTCACCATTCCCCCAAACAGAACATCTGCGGCCCTGTGATTGGCTGCAGCAATCAGTGATGAGCAGCACATGATCTGATGAGCGCTGCATGCAGTCACAGGCGGCAGCGGTTACCCTGTTGTTGTGACGTCTGCTCTTCCTCCGCTGGATCCTGGTAGAAATGTGACACTAGGTATCGGCTTGATATCTTTTACATCTCCAATCCCAATGGAACTGTGTCCGGATAACAAACTATAAGCAGACAACTAAAGTATCCCAATAATAACCATTATCATGTGAAAGGTGGACACACTTTAGAGAGGTGTTGGCGTGAACGTCCATGTGGCTGATAGCCATTCTTCCCGACTACTCCCCTTGTAAAACTCCGCTTGACTAAGGCTCCATTTAGAGAGGACAAATAAGTCATTACACACAGGGCATCACATCACCGACAATTGGCGATCTCCACAGGATGATTGGAGTAACAATTGTCCTGTGCACAGTCCTGACAGGGTGTGATCTGCACAGGCCGCCTGCACTCCGGTGTGTACAGGATGACTGGAGTAACAATTGTCCTGTGCACAGTCCTGACAGGGTGCGATCTGCACAGGCCGCCTGCACTCCGGTGTGTACAGGATGACTGGAGTAACAATTGTGCTGTGCACAGTCCTGACAGGGTGTGATCTGCACAGGCCGCCTGCACTCCGGTGTGTACAGGATGACTGGAGTAACAATTGTGCTGTGCACAGTCCTGACAGGGTGTGATCTGCACAGGCCGCCTGCACTCCGGTGTGTACAGGATGACTGGAGTAACAATTGTCCTGTGCACAGTCCTGACAGGGTGTGATCTGCACAGGCCGCCTGCACTCCGGTGTGTACAGGATGACTGGAGTAACAATTGTCCTGTGCACAGTCCTGACAGGGTGTGATCTGCACAGGCCGCCTGCACTCCGGTGTGTACAGGATGACTGGAGTAACAATTGTCCTGTGCACAGTCCTGACAGGGTGCGATCTGCACAGGTCGCCTGCACTCCGGTGTGTACAGGATGACTGGAGTAACAATTGTCCTGTGCACAGTCCTGACAGGGTGCGATCTGCACAGGCCGCCTGCACTCCGGTGTGTACAGGATGACTGGAGTAACAATTGTCCTGTGCACAGTCCTGACAGGGTGCGATCTGCACAGGTCGCCTGCACTCCGGTGTGTACAGGATGACTGGAGTAACAATTGTCCCTGTGCACAGTCCTGACAGGGTGCGATCTGCACAGGTCGCCTGCACTCCGGTGTGTACAGGATGACTGGAGTAACAATTGTCCTGTGCACAGTCCTGACAGGGTGTGATCTGCACAGGCCGCCTGCACTCCGTGTGTACAGGATGACTGGAGTAACAATTGTGCTGTGCACAGTCCTGACAGGGTGTGATCTGCACAGGCCGCCTGCACTCCGGTGTGTACAGGATGACTGGAGTAACAATTGTCCTGTGCACAGTCCTGACAGGGTGCGATCTGCACAGGCCGCCTGCACTCCGGTGTGTACAGGATGACTGGAGTAACAATTGTCCTGTGCACAGTCCTGACAGGGTGCGATCTGCACAGGTCGCCTGCACTCCGGTGTGTACAGGATGACTGGAGTAACAATTGTCCTGTGCACAGTCCTGACAGGGTGCAATCTGCACAGGTCGCCTGCACTCCGGTGTGTACAGGATGACTGGAGTAACAATTGTCCTGTGCACAGTCCTGACAGGGTGCGATCTGCACAGGTCGCCTGCACTCCGGTGTGTACAGGATGACTGGAGTAACAATTGTCCTGTGCACAGTCCTGACAGGGTGTGATCTGCACAGGCCGCCTGCACTCCGGTGTGTACAGGATGACTGGAGTAACAATTGTGCTGTGCACAGTCCTGACAGGGTGTGATCTGCACAGGCCGCCTGCACTCCGGTGTGTACAGGATGACTGGAGTAACAATTGTCCTGTGCACAGTCCTGACAGGGTGCGATCTGCACAGGCCGCCTGCACTCCGGTGTGTACAGGATGACTGGAGTAACAATTGTCCTGTGCACAGTCCTGACAGGGTGTGATCTGCACAGGCCGCCTGCACTCCGGTGTGTACAGGATGACTGGAGTAACAATTGTCCTGTGCACAGTCCTGACAGGGTGTGATCTGCACAGGTCGCCTGCACTCCGGTGTGTACAGGATGACTGGAGTAACAATTGTCCTGTGCACAGTCCTGACAGGGTGCGATCTGCACAGGTCGCCTGCACTCCGGTGTGTACAGGATGACTGGAGTAACAATTGTCCTGTGCACAGTCCTGACAGGGTGCGATCTGCACAGGTCGCCTGCACTCCGGTGTGTACAGGATGACTGGAGTAACAATTGTCCTGTGCACAGTCCTGACAGGGTGCGATCTGCACAGGCCGCCTGCACTCCGGTGTGTACAGGATGACTGGAGTAACAATTGTCCTGTGCACAGTCCTGACAGGGTGTGCGATCTGCACAGGCCGCCTGCACTCCGGTGTGTACAGGATGACTGGAGTAACAATTGTCCTGTGCACAGTCCTGACAGGGTGCGATCTGCACAGGTCGCCTGCACTCCGGTGTGTACAGGATGACTGGAGTAACAATTGTCCTGTGCACAGTCCTGACAGGGTGTGATCTGCACAGGCCGCCTGCACTCCGGTGTGTACAGGATGACTGGAGTAACAATTGTGCTGTGCACAGTCCTGACAGGGTGTGATCTGCACAGGCCGCCTGCACTCCGGTGTGTACAGGATGACTGGAGTAACAATTGTCCTGTGCACAGTCCTGACAGGGTGTGATCTGCACAGGTCGCCTGCACTCCGGTGTGTACAGGATGACTGGAGTAACAATTGTCCTGTGCACAGTCCTGACAGGGTGTGATCTGCACAGGCCGCCTGCACTCCGGTGTGTACAGGATGACTGGAGTAACATTGTCCTGTGCACAGTCCTGACAGGGTGCGATCTGCACAGGTCGCCTGCACTCCGGTGTGTACAGGATGACTGGAGTAACAATTGTCCTGTGCACAGTCCTGACAGGGTGCGATCTGCACAGGCCGCCTGCACTCCGGTGTGTACAGGATGACTGGAGTAACAATTGTCCTGTGCACAGTCCTGACAGGGTGCGATCTGCACAGGTCGCCTGCACTCCGGTGTGTACAGGATGACTGGAGTAACAATTGTCCTGTGCACAGTCCTGACAGGGTGCGATCTGCACAGGTCGCCTGCACTCCGGTGTGTACAGGATGACTGGAGTAACAATTGTCCTGTGCACAGTCCTGACAGGGTGTGATCTGCACAGGCCGCCTGCACTCCGATGTGTACAGGATGACTGGAGTAACAATTGTGCTGTGCACAGTCCTGACAGGGTGTGATCTGCACAGGCCGCCTGCACTCCGGTGTGTACAGGATGACTGGAGTAACAATTGTCCTGTGCACAGTCCTGACAGGGTGCGATCTGCACAGGCCGCCTGCACTCCGGTGTGTACAGGATGACTGGAGTAACAATTGTCCTGTGCACAGTCCTGACAGGGTGTGATCTGCACAGGCCGCCTGCACTCCGGTGTGTACAGGATGACTGGAGTAACAATTGTCCTGTGCACAGTCCTGACAGGGTGTGATCTGCACAGGCCGCCTGCACTCCGGTGTGTACAGGATGACTGGAGTAACAATTGTCCGTGCACAGTTCCCGACAGGGTTGTGATCTGCACAGGCCGTCCTGCACGTCTGTACGGTGGTACAGGATGACTGGTAGTAACAATTGTACTGTGCACAGTCCTGCAGGTGCGATCCTGCAACAGGCCGCCTGCACTCCCCCGGTGTTGGAAACAAGGATACTGAGTAAACAATTTGTACAGTGGCACAGTTCTGACAGGGTGTGATCGCACAGGCAGCCTGCACTCCCTGTGTAAACATGCATGACTGGAGTCACAATTGTCAGAGGCACAGTCATGACAGGGGCGATCGCACAGCCGACCTGCACTCGATTGACAGATGACTGGAGTAACAATTGTCCTGTGCACAGTCCTGACAGGGTGTGATCTGCACAGGCCGCCTGCACTCCAGTGTGTACAGGATGACTGGAGTAACAATTGTCCTGTGCACAGTCCTGACAGGGTGATGGGCTGCCAAGGAGGAGGAAAAAAAAAAATAATCTCACCCAACAAACAAGTATTTACTTATTTATCAGATGACTGCCGTCCTTGAGGTATATGTATCCCTAGTGAGGAAAGCGGCGTAAGACGCCTAGCAGACTTGATCCCCAGGAATCATAATGGGCAGGCATATAGAATCCATGCAGACCAAAAAGCCCACCCTTCCCTCCCCTGTACATCTAGAGGAGAAGGTTCACCAACATTCATCTGTGTATAGGCCCCATTACATGAACCTACAGTTCCCTGATCCCCATCTTTTGGACCGTGATCCGCATCTTTTGGACCGTGATCCGCATCTTTTGGGCCCTGATCCCCATCTTTTGGACCCTAATTGCCATCTAAGGGGGGGCACTGATCTTCATCTTTTGGCCCCGATCCCCATCTTTTGAGCCCCGATCCCCATATTTTGGTTGATACCTGATCCCCATCTTTGTGGGCACTGATCCCCACTTTTGGCCCTTGATCCACACCTTTTGGGCCCCTGATCCACATCTTTTTGGGGCCTGATCCCCACTTTTGGGGCACTGATCCCACCTTTTGGGCCCTGATCCCATCTTTTGAGACCTGATCCCCACTTTGTGGAACTGATCCCCATATTTTGGCCCTTGATCCACCAACTTTTGGGCCTGATCCACACTTTTGGGCCCTTGATCCCATCTTTTGGCCCTGATCCCCATCTTTTGGGGCCTGATCCCCATCTTTTGGGCCCTGATCCACACTTTTGGGGCCCTGATCCCCATCTTTTGGGGCCCTGATCCCCACTTTTGAGCCTGATCACCCTATCTCTTTGGGCCCTGATCCACCACCTTTTTGGGGCCTGATCCCCATCTTTTGGGCCTGATCTAACCATCTTTTGGGCCCTGATCCCCATCTTTTGGGCCACTGATCCCGCCATCTTTTTGGGCCCTGATCCCCATCCTTTTGGCCCTGATCCCCATCTTTTGAGCACTGATCCCCATCTTTTGGGGGCATCTGGATCCCCATCTTTGGCCCTGATCCCCATCTTTTGGCACTGATCCCCATCTTTTGGGCCCCTGAATCCCCATCTTTTGGGCCCCTGGTATATACACAATGAAAATCCATCCTTGTTTTAATTCCCATAAATGCCATCATCTGTATTGGCTAGGATACAGATTAATTTTACAACACCTTGCTGTTTGCTTGTGGAAAAAAAAAAAAAAGCAAAAACACAAAAAACAATCAATTTCTTCAGGCACAACAAGAAAAAAAGTGTTGAAATCCTCCCCCTGCCTGTTATTACCTATCATCTGGTTTTATAGTGACAGGATTGTGCTATAATTTTTGAGGAAACTTCAGCATAAAATGCCATAAAGCTCGCACATTGGCGCTATGGATCATGCTGGGCTCTGCACAATCGCTGGCTGCACTTTTTATGGAGGGGTAATTTACTCAGGAATGGTAAGATATATACATCCAGGAGGTCAAATAGGAATCATTGCACATTTTGACCATAAGGCTAAAATCCTAAGTCATTTTATGACAGGATAGAGGGACAGGAATTCAGAGACACGGACACGGCTGTACGAGATGGCAGGCGGGAATATTCACAGTGGAGATCGCAGATGTGACCGATGACAGATCCAAAATGGATTAATGGCGACTGCAAATTAAAACGTCATCATAGGATGAATTGTAAAAAAGTTTCAAACTCATTTATAGAATATAAATAGTCGCTACACTTTGACATCTTGATCTCATTTGATAATGTGATATGTAGACAATCTGCTATCAGCCATTAATAAGGACATCATTTACCCCGAAAAAATTGCTTCAAACTGATGGCCACTGGATGTCTTGCATTGTGTAACTTTCTGCTTACTGCCTGTTGTCAAGTGTAATCTCTATCAGCAGAGACACGGAGATAAATTCCATGAGGAGGGTTTTTGTCCCTGTATAGAAACAGGGGACTGTCTTTGTCCTATACAGAAATCAGGGTCAGTCTAGGTCCTTCTACAGGAAGCTGGGGCAGGTCTAGGTCCCTTCACAGAATCTGAGGCAGGTCTAGGTCCTTCTACAGGAAGCTGGGGCAGGTCTAGGTCCTTCTACAGGAAGCTGGGGCAGGTCTAGGTCCTTCTACAGGAAGCTGAGGCAGGTCTAGGTCCTTCTACAGGAAGCTGAGGCAGGTCTAGGTCCTTCTACAGGAAGCTGGGCAGGTCTAGGTCCTTCGACAGGAAGCTGGCGCAGGTCTAGGTCCCTTCTACAGGAAGCTGGGCAGGTCTATTGGTCCTTCTACAGAAGCTGGGCAGGTTCTAGTTCCTTTAGGAAGCCAGGGCAGGACTAGGGTTCCTTCTAACAGATAATTGGAGGCAGTCAAAGGTTCCCTTCTACAGGAAGAAGAAAGTGTCAGTCCTCTACAGGAAGCTGTGGCAAGTCTAGGTCCTTCTACAGGAAGCATGCGCAGGTCGCTAGTCCTTTACAGGGAGCTGAGCAGTTCTTGGTCCTTCTCAGGATGCTGAGGAGGTCATAGGTCCTTCTACAGGAAGCTGGGGCAGGTCTAGGTCCTTCTACAGGAAGCTGGCGCAGGTCTAGGTCCTTCTACAGGAAGCTGGGCAGGTCTAGGTCCTTCTACAGGAAGCTGGGGCAGGTCTAGGTCCTTCTACAGGAAGCTGAGGCAGGTCTAGGTCCTTCTACAGGAAGCTGAGGCAGGTCTAGGTCCTTCTACAGGAAGCTGAGGCAGGTCTAGGTCCTTCTACAGGAAGCTGGGGCAGGTCTAGGTCCTTCTACAGGAAGCTGAGGCAGGTCTAGGTCCTTCTACAGGAAGCTGAGGCAGGTCTAGGTCCTTCTACAGGAAGCTGGGGCAGGTCTAGGTCCTTCTACAGGAAGCTGGCGCAGGTCTAGGTCCTTCTACAGGAAGCTGGGGCAGGTCTAGGTCCTTCTACAGGAAGCTGGCGCAGGTCTAGGTCCTTCTACAGGAAGCCAGGGCAGGTCTAGGTCCTTCTACAGGAAGCTGAGGCAGGTCTAGGTCCTTCTACAGGAAGCTGAGGCAGGTCTAGGTCCTTCTACAGGAAGCTGGGCAGGTCTAGGTCCTTCTACAGGAAGCTGGCGCAGGTCTAGGTCCTTCTACAGGAAGCTGGGGCAGGTCTAGGTCCTTCTACAGGAAGCTGGCGCAGGTCTAGGTCCTTCTACAGGAAGCTGGGGCAGGTCTAGGTCCTTCTACAGGAAGCTGGGGCAGGTCTAGGTCCTTCTACAGGAAGCTGGCGCAGGTCTAGGTCCTTCTACAGGAAGCTGGGGCAGGTCTAGGTCCTTCTACAGGAAGCTGGGGCAGGTCTAGGTCCTTCTACAGGAAGCTGGGGCAGGTCTAGGTCCTTCTACAGGAAGCTGGGGCAGGTCTAGGTCCTTCTACAGGAAGCTGGGGCAGGTCTAGGTCCTTCTACAGGAAGCTGGGGCAGGTCTAGGTCCTTCTACAGGAAGCCAGGGCAGGTCTAGGTCCTTCTACAGGAAGCTGGGGCAGGTCTAGGTCCTTCTACAGGAAGCTGGGCAGGTCTAGGTCCTCCTACAGAAGCCAGGGGCAGGTCTAGGTCCTTCTTACAGGAAGCTGGGCAGGTCTAGGTCCTTCTACAGGAAAGCTGGCAGGTCTAGGTCCTTCTACAGGAAGCTGGGAAAGGGTCTAGGTCCTTCTAGAAGCTGGGGCAGGTCTAGTCCTTCTACAGGAAGCTGAGCAGTCTAGTCCTTCTACAGGAAGCTGGGAGGTCAGTCCTTCTACAGGAAGCTGGCGCAGGTCTAGGTCCTTCTACGAGGAAGCTGGGAGGTCTAGGTCCTTCTACAGGAAGCTGCGCAGTCTAGTCCTTCTACAGGAAGCTGGCGCAGTCTAAGTCCTTCTACAGGAACTGGGCAGGTCAGGTCCTTCTACAGGAAGCTGGGCAGGTTCTAGGTCCCTTCTACAGGAAGCTGGGGCAGGTCTAGTCCTTCTACAGGAAGCTGGGGCAGGTCTAGGTCCTTCTACAGGAAGCTGGGGCAGGTCTAGTCCCTTCTACAGAAGCTGGGGCAGGTCTAGGTCCTTCTACAGGAAGCCAGGGCAGGTCTAGGTCCTTCTACAGGAAGCTGGGGCAGGTCTAGGTCCTTCTACAGGAAGCTGGGGCAGGTCTAGGTCCTCCTACAGGAAGCCGGGCAGGTCTAGGTCCTTCTACAGGAAGCTGGGGCAGGTCTAGGTCCTTCTACAGGAAGCTGGGGCAGTCTAGGTCCTTCTACAGGAAGCTGGGCAAGTCTAGGTCCCTCTAAAACGAAGCTGTGGTAGGTCTTTGTCTCTGCTCCTACTTTTATGTTTGTCAAACTGCATCCAGGCATAACAGAGAGGGAAGTAGGGGATTTCTGTTTGGTCAGACAAGTCATTCACCAATAATATATTGGGAGTTGACAGAAAGGAAGTTACAGCACCTGTGGTGCTCAAAAAAAAAAAAAAGTGTCAAGCTCACACCAGAAATAGATGGCAATTTCCATTACTATAAAAGGTACCGTGTCACACGGGCAACATCGCCAACAACATCGCCAGCAACTCACGGGAGCGTGCACATTTTGGTAACTTTGCCAAGATCGCTGTGGAGATGTTACATGAGGAGACATCGCCGGCAACGCAGCAGCGATGTGAACTTTCGCTGCCAGGGTTAAACTCAACCCAGGCAGCGATCATGTAACATTGGAGTGAATAAGGGAAGTTGCTTTCAACATCGCTGTTGCGGTGTTAAGACTGGGCGGTTCTGCCAGATCGCCTGAGCAACATCACCTGGTTTCCCAACATGTTGGGAAACCCGGCAAATCCGATCAAGCAACTTATCGCCGTTGAAATCACCCTGTTACACGTAGCAAGCATGAGCGATGTGGCTGCAACTTCACCACGCCCCTGAGTTGCCGGCGATGTTGCCCTGTGTGATGGTACCTTAAGAAATATTACAGATTCAGGACAAATCAAGCTGGTATTTGTACCTTGTGAGGGATGAGTAGAGCAAGACCGAGCTTTTCTATAAGTTTTATGTGAAAGGGCAAGTGCAATCCAATTGATAATGGATGGTAAAGTCAATTTGACAAGTGACAGATACCACATAAAACATAGGTGCCAAAAGAATCTAGGAAATAAAGCATCACATATGTGATACATGGATAGGAGAGCCGCGAATGTGATGACTCCAGTCCATTTTGCTGACAATACAATATGACTGGCTGAGGGAACATTGTTCAGTCTTTCTGACGGGAGTCCATAGTATACTAAGTGGTAATGGACACTTGTCATAAGGGACGTTCTGCTTTTACCGTCATGGCACATTTAATATCTATATTATAATATATATCTTTAATATACGCTTTTGAATTTGCACACATACAAGTATGGAAACAAGTCATCTACTATTATACACAGTTCAGTCTTGATGTATGTAGGACAGGTAAATTGTAAAAACTTAAAGGGAAAAAAAAAGCGTTTTTTCGGCTTAGTGATTTGTGAGTTTGGATGTGATGGACATTTTGTTTTTCCTAGTCACAGGCCACTGGACCTGTTGGTTCTCATCATCATATAATGCATCAACATTAACTAATGAGATAGATTGTGATGGAAGATATCTTTACCTGGGAGTTATTAGTACAGACAGCGGACTTAGTGGACATGTAGTTGATTCATGAAAACTCATTACCTACATTGAGTGATTGCATTAATGTTTCCCGGTGGATTCCTTGCAGGTGGAGGAGATATTTGGCAGGGGTCTATATGAGGAAAGCAAAAAGTATAAAGCGGCCTATGGGGGGGGACACAGTAAAGTCAACAATGTGGTAGATGTCACATTTACCCTATGTTACCCTAATAGTAAAACTAATATTCTATTCATTAATTCATTAGCCTTACTTTTGCATATATTATAGCTAGTGTAAGCCCACGTGACCAGACGTGAGTAGATGGCCTAGTTATGGCAGAATATTGATGTCCATGCTTTTCTGCTGACTACTACAATTTATTGAATTAAATGGGTTGGCCGGTGTGTAATAAATGGCTCTCATCTGTCAGGAGATACAAAGTTCTGGCACATACTAATATAACTATTACAAGGAATAGCCGGCGCTCCCTTATGTTGGTGCCTTCTCCACCTGTCTGCTCCAATTCTTCTGGCTATTCAGCATGGAGGGGCGATGTTTTGAGACAGAGGTGATGGACGTGAGTGAGCACTGAGACCATGGGGGTCCACGGCTTGGGAAATTATACAGATAAAAACACTAAACTATCTGAACAAGACTTATCTGTTGTATTGTGAGTGCATTTTTGTGACCCGTCCTGCTCCATTAGTACGGCTATAAATGGTTACATGGTTAAATGGTTACATGGTGACATTCCAGCGATCCCGACAATGATACGACCTGTCGAATCCCTGTCATATCGTTGTTGGGATCGCTGGAATGTCGCCAAGTGTAACGGGGCCCTAAGTCAAAGCCTCTCTGGGTTAAAAAAAAACTATTTGTATAGCCGAGTATGAACCTGCTGATCGAGAATAAAAGCACCCAAAGTTAATGCGGGAGAGGTGCACAGTCAGAAGGAAAGACCCCATCTTCTAAAGGTAAGAAACCTGGCGGCACTCCTTAACCTGCAGTATGAACAGGTGCATTACTGAACATGACATCATATTATTCTTATTTATTTCTATAGCACCATTAATTCCATGGTGCTGTACATGAGAAGGGGTTACATACAGAAATCTAGATATAGGTTACAGTAAACAAATTAATGACAGACAGGCACAGAGAGGAGAGGACCTTGCAGCTTACAGTCTACAGGATATCAGACAGACAGTGGCCTCTGTAATAAGACATGCAAACCAAGAATATAAGAGAATACAGAACTGCATTATAGCTAATAGGTACCTAGTATAGAGACGCCTTGACCTGGCCACTGGGCGGATATAAATGATCATTATTATATTATATAGAAATGGACTATTTAATGTGCTACGTGTCTCTATTGTTTTCATATTTTCCCTTAGCAGTAATGCAGGTCTATATTCTTATATGCTAGGTTTGCATGTTTTAGCATTACAGAGTGCAGCGGTCTGTTCTGGTCAGTTATGCACCTGTTCACACTGCAGGCTGGCGAGTGCAGCAGTCATTTCTTGGTCCTGTGTGTATCATGGTTACACTGCAGACCTGCACCGTGCGCTCCCCGACAACAGATGCAGCAGCTTTGTCTCAGTGTTGAAGAATGGCCGAATCCACAACATCGCTTGTAAACTCTAAAAACAAAGTGCTTACAAGGGGACGCTCGTTGCCTAGGAAACCAGCCTAGTCTGATGGACTGCAGCGGTGACCAGTAACCTAGGAAACCAGTAGTAAACTATAGAATTAAAAGTCCCTCAAGAATGGAGAGGATCTTTAATGAGAAGAGGTACGTAAATTGCAGAGCTGCACATGGCTATTGAGACAACCCCTGACTCCAATGGCATCTTCCAAAATAAACTGTGCCAGGTCCTATCAGATGCCATCGTGGTGCCCCCGCCAGACATCCTACATGTTATATCATGGGCCCATCCGCACCATCTACAATGCTGTAATCCTTACAGAAGCCAGGTACAGAAAACAACACAAAGGAATCAGAACCAGCAATGAAAACCATCGCATTGTCTTGTGGGCTATACATTAAGCCCCTGACCATTTCTTTTAGATGTATATATATTTACATACCATCTATTAGTCTATGATTATTGGGAATGTCACTTATTTCTCGCACCTTGTAAGCGGTCATCTGTTAGTTGTCAGAGTTCAGCTTTACTTTATAAAGACTGAATATAGGTGTATATGTATATATAATATAAAAAAGCAACAAAGGGCAGATGGAAAGATGCCGCTCAGTTCTGGAAGCTTCTTGAGAGCTTTCAATCAATTTTATTTATATGCAAAATCTAGAGAAACGAACAGGAAAAAAAAAGGGAAAAAAAAAAGAAAAAAAAAACAAAGCTCTTCTTGATGCTAAAACTCTCAATTTACTGACAGGCAAATGGCTTCACGCTGCCACTTAATCTCATTTCTTGCATAATGCCCTCTAATTAGCATTTCAAAGTGAATTAATACTTCTAGGACATTAGCAATGGGAAAATCTGCTTGGGGCTCACAATAGCAGTTTAGAAGAAGCCAAGAAAGGCTCAGAATAAAAAAAAATACACATAATACACGTACCACCAACCACTTTGCATTGCAAAACTGTTCAACTTATTTATCTCCCTCTCTAAACACTTTTACCGCACACTGTTTTACTACTGTTCGCCAAGACGGAGGAAGAAAAGAAAGGAAAATGATAATTGCCAAACTTATCGGCATCTGCTAAGTATCTGAATTTACAAGATCCAGGGGCTGCTGCATAGTATGTCAAGGGATAGATAGATAGATAGATAGATAATAGATAGATAGATAGATAGATAGATAGATAGATAGATAGATAGATAGATAGATAGATATTACTTAGATAATAGATAAATAACAAATATTGGATGCATAGATAGATGATAGATAGAAATAGATATATAAATGGATAATAGATATAAGATAGATGGAATATTCTGTAATACTACACACAGATTGTAATCATTTCCATTACCCATATTTTTATATTTTCCAGTGAGAATGTAAACCCTTAAGAAAATACATTATTAATAATAATTAATATTTTTATTTCCATAACGCCAACATATTCTGCAGCACCTTACATTTGAGAGGGGACTTGTACAAAGAATAAAGACATCACAGGGTAACACATAGTTCATACATTCCTTCACTGTCATTTACATCATTAGAATAAATGTTTGGTAGATCAATATTCATTTTTATTTCATAAATCAATAGCTCAAATAAAAAAGTAACAGTCATAATCTTATCAGAAATCTGCTTCTTTCTCTCCAGAATTGACCAGTCATTATAAAATGAGAGGAGGGAGGAGCTAGAGGCAGAGGGAGGAGCTATAACCAGGGGGAGGAGCTATAGACAGAGGCACTAGAACAGAGGAGGAGCTATAGTCAGGGGGGCACTATAACCGGGAGGTGCTAGAGGCAGACAGAGGAGCTATAGTCAGGGGGAGGCACTATAGACAGGGGAGGTGCTAGAGGCAGACAGAGGAGCTATAGTCAGGGAGGCACTATAGACAGGGAGGTGCTAGAGGCAGACAGAGGAGCTATAGTCAGGGGAGGCACTATAGACAGGGGAGGTGCTAGAGGCAGACAGAGGAGCTATAGTCAGGGGGAGGCACTATAGACAGGGGAGGTGCTAGAGGCAGACAGAGGAGCTATAGTATGGAGGCACTGTAGACGGGGGGTGCTAGAGGCCGACAGAGGAGCATAGTCAGGGAGGCACTATAGACAGGGGAGGTGCTAGAGGCAGACAGAGGAGCTATAGTCAGGGGGAGGCACTATAGACAGGGGTGTGCTAGAGGCCGACAGAGGAGCTATAGTCAGGGGAGGCACTATAGACAGGGGAGGTGCTAGAGGCCGACAGAGGAGCTATAGTCAGGGGAGGCACTATAGACAGGGGAGGTGCTAGAGGCAGACAGAGGAGCTATAGCTAGGGGGAGGCACTATAGAAAGGGGAGGTGCTAGAGGCAGACAGAGGAGCTATAGCCAGGGGAGGCACTATAGACAGGGAGTGCTAGAGGCAGACAGAGGAGCTATAGTCAGGGCACTATAGACAGGGGAGGTGCTAGAGGCGACAGAGGAGCTATAGTCAGGGGAGGCACTATAGACAGGGGAGGTGCTAGAGGCAGACAGAGGAGCTATAGCCAGGACAAGTCTATTTTTAGGGCCCTTCAGTTGTGAAGTGACTTGTGGGACCTCAATAATGAAACCCCCAATGTGATTCCATTTTACACCCCGCCCCTCAATGTAATCACTGCTAAGTCAGGGGGATTATTAACCCTTCAGCTGCTTTTCAGGAATGAATACAAAGTGGCAGAAGAAGAAAAAAATTGTTTACCACCTAAATGTTGGTGACTTCTGACGGGCCCCTGTGGCTGCAGAGTCTAAGGCCATAAATTGCCAACAGGACTGAGCAGTCACTGAGCCAAATCTCCAACTCCACAACCCTGAGCTGCCATGGCAACCATCAGGACCAACCAATCCAGGATCTCAGGGTGCTGATAGGGAAGTCCTCACACTCAACCATCGAGATGCCATAGTCACTAATACCAGCAGCATCTAAGGGGTTAACCATAGTCAGTGCCAACACTGATGTGACTGATGCAGCAGAGCGTCCGCCATAGTGTACAGCCACAGATGCCGCACTGTCACCCATCAGGGATGATAGTCACTTCTATCTCAGGTCAATATTAAGTAATATTGGTGGTCACTAAGGAGTTTAATCCAATTTTTGTGATAAACACATTTTTTAAAACTTTTTGGCAATGTTTTTTCTTCCTCATATCACAATCTGCATTCAAAATAAAAATAACAAATCATGCAATGACCTATCTTTTGTATTGAAGCATCTAATGAGAGCGTACAAAGCAGATTGTGAAGGTGAGGAGGAGGAGGTGAGCTGTGATATCACCTATTGTGAATGGTGGATCCTGTGTTATCTGCTGTATATAGAGGTGTTATCAGTCATTGTACAGGAGGAGGAGGTGAGCTGTGATATCACCTATTGTGAATGGTGGATCCTGTGTTATCTACTGTATATAGAGGTGTTATCAGTCATTGTACAGGAGGAGGAGGTGAGCTGTGATATCACCTATTGTGAATGGTGGATCCTGTGTTATCTACTGTATATAGAGGTGTTATCAGTCATTGTACAGGAGGAGGAGGTGAGCTGTGATATCATCTATTGTGAATGGTGGATCCTGTGTTATCTACTGTATATAGAGGTGTTATCAGTCATTGTACAGGAGGAGGAGGGAGCTGTGATATCATCTATTGTGAATGGTGGATCCTGTGTTATCTACTGTATATAGAGGTGTTATCAATCATTGTACAGGAGGAGGTGAGCTGTGATATCATCTATTGTGAATGGTGGATCCTGTGTTATCTACTGTATATAGAGGTGTTATCAGTCATTGTACAGGAGGAGGAGGTGAGCTGTGATATCATCTATTGTGAATAGTGGATCCTGTGTTATCTACTGTATATAGAGGTGTTATCAGTCATTGTACAGGAGGAGGAGGTGAGCTGTGATATCATCTTTTGTGAATGGTGGATCCTGTGTTATCTACTGTACATGGAGGTGTTATCAGTCATTGTACAGGAGGAGGAGGTGAGCTGTGATATCACCTATTGTGAATGGTGGATCCTGTGTTATCTACTGTATATAGAGGTGTTATCAATCATTGTACAGGAGGAGGTGAGCTGTGATATCATCTATTGTGAATGGTGGATCCTGTTTTATCTACTGTATATAGAGGTGTTATCAGTCATTGTACAGGAGGAGGAGGTGAGCTGTGATATCATCTATTGTGAATGGTGGATCCTGTGTTATCTACTGTATATAGAGGTGTTATCAGTCATTGTACAGGAGGAGGTGAGCTGTGATATCATCTATTGTGAATGGTGGATCCTGTGTTATCTACTGTATATAGAGGTGTTATCAGTCACTGTACAGGAGGAGGTGAGCTGTGACATCACCTATTGTGAATGGTGGATCCTGTGTTATCTACTGTATATAGAGGTGTTATCAGTCATTGTACAGGAGGAGGAGGTGAGCTGTGATATCCCCTATTGTGAATGGTGGATCCTGTGTTATCTACTGTATATAGAGGTGTTATCAGTCATTGTACAGGAGGAGGAGGTGAGCTGTGATATCATCTATTGTGAATGGTGGATCCTGTGTTATCTACTGTATATAGAGGTGTTATCAGTCATTGTACAGGAGGAGGAGGTGAGCTGTGATATCCCCTATTGTGAATGGTGGATCCTGTGTTATCTACTGTATATAGAGGCATCACCTATCATTGTATTCCTGCTTCTAATATTAAGAAATCTGCAATAAACAAGGACAAAGCATGAGGTAAAAATAACCCTAGTGGCCAGAGTGACAACTGCCCGATTCCCAATGTTGTTTTTAAATAAAGATCATGACGGGAAAAGATAAAAAGCGATACTGACAAACCTTAAAAAAAAAATATATAAAACAAAATTTTTTGTACTTCTAAAGCTAGACGTATGAAGGTTTACAGAAGTCGAACTGTTATCGGTTATGTGCAGGTAAGCACTGGCATTACTCAGGAGCTGTGATGGGTCGGTCATGACTTGGGGTAAACACAAATTTAATTGGGATTCATTTGGGATCCAAAAGATCCGTCTCTCTTTGAAGAGTGGAGACAAGGAAACCAGATCACCAGAAAGTGCCGGACCACCCATCATTGTTGAGGAGTACCAACTATCCCACCGCAGATTATTATTATAGCACCATTTATTGCATGGCGCTTTACATGTGAAGATCAATCAATAGTTATTACCAAAGTCACAGTTTGCCAATCCTTTGCCAATCCATGGATTTCAGTGTTAGCACCTCCAACATAGCTTTCATCTTTTGCCAAAAGACCAACTTTGCAATAAAACAGATCTAGTAGATTAGCTGCTAGATATTACCAACATAGCCATCCAGATCTGGCTTTATAAGAATAAGACAAGTGTGCCATAGTGGCCCTTACTGGCCCTCGGGCTGCTTCTTCACACAGCACTCAGTGTTAGGACCGATTACTGGAGAAATGAACAGACTCTGCAGAGAGGGAACACGAAGGTTTCACACTGCAATTTCCCGACTATAGATACTATCCAAGTAATGGCATGTGTGAGATTATGAGACCTAGATGGACAGACGAGAGCTCTGCCCTAGTTTAAGCCGTACAGCAGTTTGGACTGTGGCCTGGTTCTGTATTTAAGAAAGCCGACAGATCACGAGAAGCTCAGTCGCCGCTACTGTCAGGAGCCGCCGCTGTCTGGAGCCACCACCACTGCTGTCCAGAGACGACGACGCTGCTATCTAGAGCCATCGCTGTCTGAAGCTACCGCCACCGTCTGATGCCACCGCCGCCGTCTGAAGCCACCGTCGCTGTCCAGAGCACAGCTGTCCAGAGCCACAGCTGTCCAGAGCCGCTGCCGCTGTCTACAGCTGCCGCTGTCTACAGCTGCCGCAGTCCAGAGTCGCCGCAACCTGCTGTAACCGGTGATAGTAAGTTGTGAAGGGTCCACGGAACCTCCCAAAGATCACAGTGATAACGTCTGTGTCATCCCACCTATCATCTGGGAATACATTTCATCATTGATGCTTCTCTAAATAAAGTTACAGGAAAATCAACTCATAACATTAAAGAAAAAAAATGAAGAAAAAAAAAAAATAATAATAATGATTAAATATAATAAATATTTGATCTCTCATCTAGCTAGGCACCTGCCGTTGGTTATGGGGGCACCATTAACCAATTCTAACATGGTCAGGATATTTAGACTACAGTAAATAGGACAATCACTGTAAATCTTTGCATCAAATTAATTAAAAAACAACAATATTTGTCACCTGTATTATCATCTCTGCTATGAGGGAATATGATCACTCTACACAATGCCATTACTGATCCTCTGCTTTTTTTGGCTCTTGATTCGGTTGCCCCGGATCGTTGGCTGCTGTGAGCCGTATGGATGTGGCTCCAAGAATAAATACAGATATTGGTCCTAGCGCTCCTGTGGACATGGCGCTGCCGCGGGTCAGCAAGGACTGGCGACATTCAGACATTCTCCAGGTAGGATTATTACTATTTTAATCAAATCCTTTCAGGAAATTAAAGTAAAAATCCTGGACATTTTCTTTCGGCCGCCATACACTAGATCATAGCATATGGTCTTGTAGGGTAAATTTAGCAGAATCTGCTTGTCGATTTACTGGAGGACCCGACACATCCACCACCCACAACTACAACCTGCTGGATCTCCATTGCCCAGACTCAGTGGCTGCAGATTCTGCAAATGGGCCATTAACAACGACCTTTACTAATAAGCTAAAAATGATCATTTGGAGAAAACAAAATCTGCAAGAAAGCATTTTATAATTAATTGAATGACTTAACTGAGCAATCTGCAGCAATTAACAATAATCAGCTGTCAAAGTGCTAGTGAAAATAAAGCAATGTTCCCAATGATCTCAACAACGACGTTCCCCACGACACAAAATACCACTGAACAAGTGTGAGAATTGTGTAATAGAAAAGCAGAAAACAATCCACATATCCACTCATACAAGTATCATATATACAATGCAAGCGACAAGTGCTCCACCTGAGGAAACATTACACCAACAGTAAGGGCCACTTTACACACACCAACTTATCTGTCCAACTTCTGAACAACTTACTGGTTGCAGTGAAATCATGGACACATTGTTACATTTGTACACAGCCACAAAATGGAGCAATGTGTCCATGATTTCACTGCAACCAGTAAGTTGGTCAGAAGTTGGACAGATAAGTTGGTGTGTGTAAAGTGGCCATAAAATCATCAAAAGATATAACATAAGAATGGAACTGAGAGAGCGAGAAAGAGCGAGAGAGAAAACACAAGAGAACGAGAAAGAGCGAGAGAGAAAAGGCCAGAGAACGAGAGCGAGAAAGAGAGAGAACGAGAAAGTGTGAGAGAAACCAAGAAAGAGAGAGAGAAAACAAGAGAACGAGAGCGAGAAAGAGAGAACGAGAAAGAAAGAGAGCAAGAAAGAGAGAGAGAAAACAAGAAAGAGAACGAGAGCAAGAAAGAAAGAACAAAGGAGAACGAGAGAAAGCGAGAAAGAGTGAGAGAAACCACGAAAGAGAGAAAACAAGAAAGAGAAAACGAGTGAGAAAGAAAGAGCGAGAGAGAGAAAAGACGAGAGAACGAGAGAAAGCGAGAAAGAGAGAACGAGAAAGAGCGAGAGAAACCAAGAAAGAGAGAGAGAAAACAAGAAAGAAAGCGAGAAAGAGCGAGAGAAAACAAGAAAGAGAGAACGAGTGAGAAATAAAGAGGAAAGGAGAACGAGAGAAAGTGAGAAAGAGAGAGCGAGAAAGGAAGAGCAAAGGAGAAAGAGAGAAAGCGAGAAAAAGAGAGCGAGAGAGAACAAGAAAAAGAGAAAGAGCGAGAAAGTGCGAGAGAAAACAAGAAAGAGGCAGAGAATGAGAGTGAGAAAGAGAGAGCGAGAAAGGAAGAGGAAAACAGAACGAGAGAACGAAAGAAAGAGTGAGCAAGAAAGAGCAAGAGAAAGCGAGAGAAATAAAGAGTGAGAAAACAAGAGAGAGAGCGCAAGAGACAAAAAGAAAGCAAGAGAATGAGAGCAGGAGAATGAGAGAAAGAGAAAAAGAGTGAGAGAAAGAGCAAAAGAGAGCGAAAGAGTAAGAGAAAAAAAGAGAAAGTGAAAGTGAGAGAGAAAGAAAGAGATAGAAAGAGAGAGAGACAAAGAGAGAGAGAAAGAGGAGAAAGCGAGAGAAATAAAGAGTGAGAAAACAAGAGAGAGAGCGCAAGAGACAAAAAGAAAGCAAGAGAATGAGAGCAGGAGAATGAGAGAAAGAGAAAAAGAGTGAGAGAAAGAGCAAAAGAGAGCGAAAGAGTAAGAGAAAAAAAGAGAAAGTGAAAGTGAGAGAGAAAGAAAGAGATAGAAAGAGAGAGAGAGACAAAGAGAGAGAGAAAGAGAGAGAGAGAAAGAGAGAAAGAGAAAGAAAGAGAGAGAGAGAGAAAGAGAGGAAGACAGAGATGTTGCTCTAAATTAACATCAGTACAGAACATCTCCCAAGTACTGGGTCCAGTTAGCCACATGTGATATGAGACATTACTGATGCTAAGATAATAAGAATAATTATTAATATTTGGAATGATGAATATAATGAGTATTATGTGTGCAGCTCCGGCAGCCGGACTGTCAGCTCCTCTTGATGATACATATATTTTCCTGAGCTGAAGTCCTGTGTTGGTGAGACAGGAGGATATATAACTGGCCGGTGTGATGGTGGCCGGTGTTGACTGCTGCCCTCGTCCCCCATGCTTTACCTCCGGACGGCCGGGCTTCAGAGCACAATGTATCTCTCACAGTTTCTGTGCTAACAAGGTCTGGGACGCTGCCTGTGACAACACATAACTGCTCTACAATTAACCGGCACAATCTACAATAAGGCTGAGTGTCGTGGCTAACGATATACAATAACATTCCTTTAATAAGGCTCAGAAATGCACCTCGTTAATTGAGGAACATCGTTTGGGTTTGCCCTACATTTTGGTGTCAAGATTTCTTACTTTAAAGCCTTGAAAAATAACAGCGTACGGTACAACTTCCTCGTACTGGTGGTTTACATGAAGAAAATCTCACATGGTGCTCCAATAAAAAGTCGAGATGCAACATATGTGTACTAGGATTATTTATAATGGCAGTGCCAGCGATGGTACATCTGTACCCGCCCCGTGCTGGAACGTGCGCTGTCACTTCACATTGTTGGCCCATAGCCCTCTCCATCTTTCTCTCGGTAACGGCAGACAATGAACAGACGCTGTGACGTGGGGAGAACCTCGCCGAGGACGGAGGACCCTTTTGGCAGCTACTTCAGTGTGTATTGCAATTTTATGCGACAAAATGGGAATTCTTCAGGTCTATCGTCTCTGTGGCTTTGTTAAATTTATTAGCAATTTTCTATAAGCTCCCTGCGGCTGTAAGGAGAACAGGCACCGGGAGAGCGGACACACTGGGTAAATATTGCCGGCCTCTAATTTGCCATTTTATGTGCGATCACTGACGTAAGGACGGATCTGCCTACAGTCAGGAAAATCACACAATTACTACAAAGTTCATGTCAGGATACCGGGGAGGGCTGGGGTTATTCCCCTCAGAACTGAGTGACAACAGACAAGTCATGACATCAGTGTCAATGAGACTAGAAAAAAACAGAATGGGGACGCCGGACCCCAGAAAGTCAAAATGGATGATGGACGGCGATCAGTCACAACATTATCTATGCACTGGTCTCCAATCCATGGTCAACTAACACATATTTATTATATATAATATTTATTATATTTTTATACACACACCCCTATAAATATAAGTGGTCTGCAGACTGGAAAAAGTGAAATGTTTATATACGGTAACTTATATATAATATACACACATATACACATGTATAGATGGGTGGTTGCATAGTGTGTGTATATGTATTCTGTGTGTTTATCATAGAATTACATACACACATATACATTAAATATACACACACACACATACATACATACACCCATTAACATCAATGGTCTGCCGACTGAAAAAAAGTGAAAGTTTTGTATAACTTTCATACAATGAAAACTGAATTTATATGATATTTTCTTACACCCCTGCATTAACCTGGAGGGTCTGGAGAATATATATATACTTAATTGTATAGTGTGTGTATTCTATAAATATATCACACACATGCACATACATACACACATATGTATAAGCTTTCACTTTTTTCTTGTCTCCAGGTTCATGCAGGGGTGCAAGAAAATATATAATTTCAGTTTTTATCATGGTAAGGACTTAAAATAAATTCAGTTTTCATCAGGTTAAGTCCTTACCATGATAAAAACTGAAATTATATATTTTCTTGCACCTCTGCATTAACCTGGAGACAGGAAAAAAGTGAAAGCTTATACATATGTGTGTATGTATGTGCATGTGTGTGATATATTTATAGAATACACACACTATACAATTAAGTATATATATATTCTCCAGACCCTCCAGGTTAATGCAGGGGTGTAAGAAAATATCATATAAATTCAGTTTTCATCAGGTTTATTTTTTTTTTAACAGGTCTCATTCTTTTCTAAAAAGGTAAAAAACAAGAAATGACAAACCATCCTAAATGGCAGGGAATGTAGTATTGTACGATATGGGGGTGTCATGTTAAAGTCATACGTCAATAAAGGCATGATAAAAGCTGCCATCTTCATACAATAAATAGTCCTGATATAAGAGGTTGGAGGACGTAGAGGATCTGTAGTTAATCTCCAATGTTCTATACCATGTGATTATATTCTGAATAACTGCAACAGAGGAAAGATACATACAGAAAATACTTCATGTAGAACGTGTGGGATTATTACATGACTGGAGCATCTGAGCCGTGGTCAGGGGGTATAATGCCATCCTCCATACGGCCGGGGGGTGATGGGCACAGCTATGGCGTATCTCACTAGAAACTTTGCGTTATTCACATTGACATTCGTCACAACTTGCACAGGATTTTAGAAAGATGACGACATAGAAGACCTGACAGAAACTTTAATAATTGTTATTAAATATTGATATGAATTATTATTACGGAGCGGGGACGGTATCATGTGGGCGAGGACTTTGTGCTTCCTCACCTTGGGGAGAGTTTAAGGCTGTATTCTCCCATGACTATGTTATGGCAGGGAGAGTCCGGTGTAACGAGCGCCCGTCAGTACTTGTATTGGTTAGAACATTAATGACATTATCATCCCGGGTTAGAATAGAAACATAACTGTGTGGACAGAGTTGGCATGGGTGCAGGGACGGGGTTATGTGTAAATGTCATTACCTTCATCTAAGAACACGTCTGAGGAGTGTGACACCTGTCTTACAATGTACAGGGATAACAGTACACAAGATTACACACCATACGACATTACCCTCGACGCTTTATGTACTAAAAAAAGTCATAATAGGTTTGCAGATAGGTAACACAATGACCGACAATGTGTCAGAAGAACATGAAACCTGATTATATGCCTGGGTTCTAGAGCTTCCATTATGACGTTTCCTTTCTTGTGTTCCCATCAAACTATAAATGTCTACAGCATCTAATAAAGCTCAGATCCAACTATCTATTTATCTGTCTCCTGTGCCCACCTTGTGTTCAGGCACCCAGAAGTGGGATCTACGCCTCAAATCAGCAATAAAAAAAACAATGCAGTAATGTAATTACACCAGCAACAAATACATAAGGGACGCGTGTATCCAATGAGTGATAAGTAGGGGTGTTACGTATGCTGGGCGGACAACCCCCCACAATCCTAAATCTCAGAAACTTGTACAGGTCACCCTGAAAATTAAAAGTAGAACGGAGAAAGAGAAAACGTGATATACGTAGACTGGAAAGAAGAGTAATACATCAGAATTATTGACTATTGCTATAACTCATCACTTTCCAATAAGACTAAGTAAAGAAAGTTATGGCTAAACCTTCCAATCTCAGCCTGGTAACTGTATAATTCCTCCTCGGACCATCCTTACGTTACGGGAATATTCCTGCTCTATATTCGGGATGTGATAACTTTTATTGGGTCATCAGAAAATATGACATTTCTTGCAGTCCTCATAAAATGCTTCTCCACGTGCAGAAGAGAAATAAACGTGTGATATTCTCATGTCCCCGTGCTGTAATAATTACATGTTTTATAGATCACCAACGTATGTATCGCTTCAGGGGAAAAAAAGAAAAACATATAAAAAGGTCGGACACAATGTAACACAAAGGGGGAAAGCAAAAGTGACCCATGGCCGCGTCTCCCTCCCATGTATCACCCTCCGGAGAATGGCTGCAGTATAGGACGGGATATCACAGAAGATCCCTGCTGCTGTATATGACATACGTGTGCGTCCTACTGTCCTCATTATCTCCATTTATTACATTTACATTGATAACTGGCTGCCACGTAACCTTACAAGAGGAAGCGCTGGAAACAGAGCTCAGTAATTGAGTTGAAGTTTTGTAGGATAAGTTAACCCCTGGTTTACTTGCGAGCCATCACTACTAATAATGAGGGCAGAGGTTTAGGAGGCCAGGAAATTCCCTTACATCCCTCCCTACTACAGACATCGACATCCCAGCGTTTACTTGGGACTGCCACTTCCCCTTCTGTGTTATCATCCCATGCATGAACTGCTCTGATGAAGAATCAATATATTTCTCAGCACCAAAGTCGATTTTGTCTGATGAAGTGAAAGCAAATTTATAGCAATTTTTCCATGGGGCCGTAAGTGAACGCACTACAGTATAAACGACGTGGCTCAAGGGAGGTTAAAATCTACGTTGTAGACTAACACTAGCGATAGATAAGTCCTAAATACATCATCAATGATAAAAATAAAATAATGATTAACAGTAAATAGATGACGTGATGTGACCGACCGTCTCTGCCATTTAAAGGGAAATTAAATCGCAATTTTCTATGATGAAGTTTCGACCCAGTACCGGCAATGCCTAGTATGGCGGCTTTTTACCGTTTAGGCAGGGCAGTAATAATTTGTGAGGTTCTACAAGGACTTGTAGAAAATACCTCGGAGAGGCACGAGGTGGGGGAAGATCTGAGGGAGGAGGTTTATCACAACTCCAAAAAATGACACAAGAACAAAGGTGCGTCTGATCACCGGGAATCAGCACTTCTAAAGGTTATGTCACGCTGAGAAATTAATATTGGAGATTTTTTTCCCCCTTTTTTGTATGCTTGTGCTCTGGCACATTCCCATTCTCTCACTATGGATCATGTTATCCTCCCCCAGGAAGGGACAGGACGAGGACAGAACAGTCGCACTCGGCTCTGCAGACGCTTTCTTCACTTTTTACATATATTAACTATAAAGAATTATTTACATGATTGTGGCAGTATTTTAACTCTTGCATATTCTGTTCTACACTACATACACAAGGATTTCATGGCTTCATCACATTATATCCAGATTCCCTTTATCAACAAGTGACCCGTCATTTGCTACAGTGACTTCAGTTACTTCTATAGGGTTTGTTTCCTCGCTCGACCTTCACTCCCCCGCTATATGCAGGTTAACAGTCTCCTGACCGGCTATACGCAGGTTAACAGTCTGCTGACCAGCTATATGCAGGTTAACAGTCTCCTGACCGGCTATACGCAGGTTAACAGTCTGCTGACCAGCTATACGCAGGTTAACGGTCTCCTGACCAGCTATACACAGGTAACAGTCTCCTGACCAGCTATACGCAGGTTAACGGTCTCCTGACCAGCTATACACAGGTAACAGTCTCCTGACCAGCTATACGCAGGTTAACGGTCTCCTGACCAGCTATACACAGGTAACAGTCTGCTGACCAGCTATACGCAGGTTAACAGTCTGCTGACCAGCTATACGCAGGTTAACAGTCTCCTGACCAGCTATACGCAGGTTAACAGTCTCCTGACCAGCTATACGCAGGTTAACGGTCTCCTAACCGGCTATGCGCAGGTTAAGGGTCTCCTAACCGGTTATGCGCAGGTTAAGGGTCTCCTAACCGGCTATGCGCAGGTTAAGGGTCTCCTAACCGGCTATGCGCAGGTTAAGGGTCTCCTAACCGGCTATGCGCAGGTTAACGGTCTCCTAACCAGCTATACGCAGGTTAACAGTCTCCTGACTGGCTATACACAGGTAACAGTCTCCTGACCAGCTATACGCAGGTTAATGGTCTCCTAATCGGCTATGCGCAGGTTAACGGTCTCCTAACCGGCTATGCGCGGGTTAACGGTCTCCTAACCGGCTATGCGCGGGTTAACGGTCTCCTAACCGGCTATGCGCGGGTTAACGGTCTCCTAACCGGCTATGCGCGGGTTAATGGTCTCCTAATCGGCTATACGCGGGTTAACGGTCTCCTAACCGGCTATGCGTGGGTTAACGGTCTCCTAACCGGCTATGCGCGGGTTAACGGTCTCCTAACCGGCTATGCGCGGGTTAACGGTCTCCTAACCGGCTATGCGCAGGTTAACGGTCTCCTGACCGGCTATGCGCAGGTTAACGGTCTCCTGACCGGCTATGCGCAGCTTAACGGTCTCCTGACCGGCTATTCGCATCTTTTCTGGGTCAGAAATGTTGAGTGAGCGTTTTCTACAGACTCTCTTTAGGCAAATAAAAATCCTTCTTGTATCCGGAGCCGGTCCTTCCAGCTTTCCCCTGCGGACACCGCGCTCGGCGGAGAAGTTCATTACATTTTATGATCTTCCCAAGTCTGTCCTGCTTATAAGACTCGCAAAAGGCCACAAATCTGGCAAACCATCATGTACGGCACCAGACATTACTACCAAATGAGCACTGTTTAAGATGTGTGTATATTACGTGCGGCTGGCAGCTGTCAATGTGCCTCCGAAAATCCAACATCCTACATGGACTGTGTTACAGGGGGATGTGTAGGAAGCTATAGGAGCCAGAGGACAGCACTGATCCATACACTCACACCTACATATGGTTTGATTTATTCATTTGTTTTGCTTTTCTGTTCTGAGATCTATGGAGCTGCAAGGGCCTTGGTGACAAAACTAACAAATATTTCTAATTTTCTCGCTTAGCAAATACCATTGAAGCAATCTTACGGTTTTTTTGCCAGTGTGTACCCACTTGGGGATAAAAACTTACATTTAGGCTCAGGCTCGTTGGCAAAGAAAAAATAAAAGCCCTCTGTACACAATCATATGTTCACGTGTATTGATTTTTATGCCTGTGGCTGCTGAAAAATCCACCGCCTGTTTATTTAATTCAAAAAAAGGTCATTTCTCATCTACATGCAGCAAACAGCTCAGGAAGCTCAATCTGTATGGGGGGTTATGCTTTTCTGGGCTCCAGCGTGGAAAAATGAAAAAAAAAAAAAAACACAACAGTTTTTTTTAAGTAGACACATAGATAGATAGTTATACCCACACATATACATATATGTGTGTGTATACATATGTGAGTTATTATATATATATATATATATATATATATATATATATATACACACATACACATACATATATATACATACACACATATATATACATACACACATATATATACATACACACATACATTATATATATATGTATATATACACTCACACACACATCTGTGTGGGCATGTACATATCTGTATGTATATGTGTATATATATAATTATATACACATTCACATGCACATGTGTGCACATATATTGTGTGTGCACATACATATGTGCGTGTATAAATGTATATATATATTATGCACACACGTTATATATACACATACAATATATATGCATGTCTTATATATACAGATGCATACAATTATATATGTACAAACGTATGTGTGTATTATATATATATACACACATACACGTTTGTACATGTGTGTGAGTGTATACATATGTGCATGTATGAATATATATTATATATACACACACACACACGTTACATAAGCACACGCAAACATATGGTATATATGTTATATATACACATACGCATATGGTAAATATATATATATATATATATATATATATATATATATACATATAGTATATATACACACACATGTACATACAGTATGTTGTATAGACACACAAACGGTATATATGTTATATACACACATACAGTTGGTATATATCATTTCTATAATACATACTGTATGTACAATTTAGATAAAAGAAAGATTTCAGCAGGTTAACATCTAAAGTAAAAAAACACTTATGCTGCCAAAACCTTTCATTTTAAGGTAAAATAAGTAAAATAAAGAAGTTGCTCCTACCCTGTGGCTGCCGGTAATAAAGCCTGGTAACTACTGTATAATTTTAACACAAATTCTGGGCGGAAAGAAAAAAAAATTCCACTCCCAAGTCTACAAAACTGGAAAGAAGATAAATACTGCGGTCGAACTGAAACCTGCTCGTTATCCGATTTTCATTCAATAAAACCTACCGGCTGATGTGATAATTAAAATGAAGAAACATAATAAAAACACAGTGCTGAACGTGTAGGTGGGAATGGAGGGAAGCGTCTCCCTTCTTGCAATATTTTGATAGATTTCTCTGTACAAGGAAGAGAAGCTTTGGAACAATGAAGCGGTCAGAAAACAAAAGAATGTTTCCTGACCCTTTCCATTTTTATTGGCTAATAAAAGTAAAGTTGCAGTGGCCGGTATTAACCCTACACACACCGGACGCCCACTGTGGCTGGTATTAGCCCTACACACTGGATGCCCACTGTGGCTGGTATTAGCCTACAACCGGACCCCCTGTGCTGTATAGCCTACACTGATGCCCACTGTGGCTGGTATTAGCCCTACACACCGGACACCCACTGTGGCTGGTATTAGCCCTACACACGACGCCACTGTGGCTGGTATTGCCTACACACCGAGCCCATGTGGCTGGTATTAGCCCTACACACCGGACGCCCACTGTGGCTGTATTAGCCCTCACGGAACCACTGTGTGTATTAGCCCTACACACCGGACGCACACTGTGGCTGGTATTAGCCTACACACGCACCATGTGGTGTATTAGCCTACACACCGGACGCCCACTGTGGCTGGTATTAGCCCTACACACCGGACGCCCACTGTGGCTGGTATTAGCCCTACACACGGACCACACGTGGATGGTATTAGCCTACACACCGGACGCACATGTGATGTTGCCCTACACGGACACCACTGTGGCTGGTATTAGCCCTACACACGACGCCAATTGCTGTATTGCTACACGCCCAATGTGGCTGGTATTAGTCTACACACCAGACGCCCACTGTGGTTGGTAATAGCCCTACACACCGGATGCCCGTGGAGGTTGGTAGTAGCAAGCTGCACATCGGACGCCTTCTGACATTAAACAGATTGCCGCTACCGAGGAGGAAAAATACAAACCCCACTTGTTATTTAGCATTGTCTGTAAGTAGAGAAGCAGCTGCTCATCCAGACCGCAGCACTGAATGTGTGAAATACATACGTACAGATGTACATTTTACATCACACTAAAGAGATGATGATGCAAACCGAATCTTCTCATTTAAACAATTGTGCTGGTTATTGATGTCACGGCCAATGCTCTGCGTTCTTTGTCTGCTAAAACGGCTAAAGAGTCTTGGGCTCATTCATAATGTAATAGGCAACGTCTTTTCCAATTTCCATTTTTCCTTTTGTCAATTTTACTGTCACTTTCCTGAGCCGGGGGTGCTGGTGGACATTTGTACGGATCAGCCCTCTGTCGTGGAGGCGGGTTTCGCCCCTTATCTAATCTATGAAGATCTGAGATTTGACACCTTGCTTACAGCACTAGTCAGTCTGATTAGGTTTCATTTTGCAGAATGCGTGAAATGTACAATTATTTCAATTATTAAATTTTTTTTCTATTCCCTGTTAAGTGGCAACATACGCTGCAAATGTGCAGATAAAGCCTAGGAAAAATAGCAATTAAATGCGAAAAGACAATATAAAGTGTCACGTTGTACTGCTACATGGAGGGGATAACTGAGGAAAAATAAAATATGAAGCAACCATGCAAAGATTGCATTAAATTAACCTCTGAATTGCTACAGGACTGAACGCTGCCGTGTAAACAGCGCTCATAAGATCAGGTCATTGTGTATTATTCCAGAGAAAGCAGCAATTACCGAGATAGATTTGGGGGGTATAAGGGAAAAAAAACCCTCTCAGCACACAGAAATTGACGGTGATTGATTAGGTGTGCCAGCAATTAATATATATATTGTAGTCATTTGATTTGCTACAATGTATCAATGACAAGCCCAACACTGAAACTGACACCCTTAATAGGTTCTGGTGATTTGACACCCTTGAAATCCCCAGATTATTTAATGATGGCTTTTTATGAAAATATGTAAGAACACTCCACAAAAGAAAAATTCTAAAACATATGGAGTTTTCTCCAGATTACAGCCATATAGATATGTGTGAGAAGTAAGAACACGTAACTGTGTCAACAATCAATTAGCTTAGAAATCATGGCGTGAGACCCTATATATCATACAGATATTATATATATAACATATATTATAACCTATAGCAAAAATGCTATGGGGTCAATCGTGAACTCAGAAAATCCATGATAAAATCCCATTTTTCTTTGTGTTTCTACGTATAATTGCGGATCAAGATGGGAATAAATTTTGCGTCCGTCACAATGAAGAGATCTTTCCCAGTGATTTTGGCAGTTAATTAATGATGTGATGTGGTGTCACCAGAACAGATCCCTTATTGATCTTTTCATAGAGGGGATAAAAAGCACAACCCCAGGGCACCTCCGGCATCACACCAATCATGCCAACCTGGGAACCATTTCTTTTGGCTTCTGGCAACTTTGTGGCCTAGAGTCGGTCAACCTACCTCTCAGTGTAGAAAGGGTTAACTTTTCACATCACTTGCTCCATAGCCTGACAGTAGAAAATGCTGCCAAAGGCAGCGACCCGTCCACTACCCCCCCCCCCCCTCCAAACATATACTGCCATACGTGAACTCATGATCAATACAACTAGTCCAACTATTTCTTGACCTCATGAGGAAGCAAAGATGGCGCTGGCCTGGCTTAAAAGCAATGTTAAGCCGAGCGCAACCAAGGGTTAATAACGACAGGAAGGTTTACAACTCCTACCTGTTTTCTCTTTGATTTCACATAGCACGCTGAACAGGGCCGGCTTCATTCGATGACAGTTTAGTGCATGCTTCCTGCAAAAAGGAGTCACAAACACAAGATTAGCATGATGGAATCATAAAATAAGGCATAATGTGGATATATAGATAATGTATAGATACATAAATAGAAAACTAGAGATATGGGATAGATAGATAGATAGATTAGATTGAATTCTAAAGTGCTGCAGAATATGTTGGAGCTATATACAGATTTATATTATATTACATTATATATATATATACCGTATATATATATATATATATATATATATATATATATAATATATATATATATATATATATATATATATATATATAGACAGGCAATAAAAATATAGCTACATAGATGACATATCTAATTAATAATTACACATTATATATATATATATATATATATATATATATATATATATATAATGAATAATATATATTATATAATTCATGAATGAATTTAATAAATAGCTGAAAAATAACTTTTAAATACAATGTATGCCTTCCATATTTATGTATCATGTTTGTTTATATATATATACCGTATATATAGTGTCTCCTAATATGTGGTATTTTAACCTGCTGAACATGAGCATAAACCTGTACAATCCTGGTGACGTTGTATATTTCTTTACACATATCCTGCACCCCGTGATAAGCTGTGATCAGCCGGTCGCACTCGTCATGACATATCACAATAGCAGTCACCACATTAATCCCGATATCAGAGGACATTTCGGGTAACTTGGCCCTGACTTTGCATTAGTTGCCCACGTTCTGACTGCTCCTAAAGTGTCAGAGTTGATCTTCGCAATGTGTAATGTTTACTCACATGTCAGATTAGCCGACTATTACAGCCGACATAAATCATCGCTTGTCGGCAATAAACCGGCATCAATCCATATTAAAACTGATTTATTAGAAATGGGACAACTTTTTTCACGGCTGTATATTTTGCTAACATTTTTTTCTTCTAATGCTCCAGAAAACATTGGATGTGTACTGATGAACAGTTGCATGTGGTTTATTTAAGGGTTACTATACGGGCATAAGAATGGGCACAGGAGGCTGCGGGTGCTGGCACTTTCTGGATAACAATCCTATTAATACACAGGGACAGGCTGCGGTTATGGTTGTGCCTTTTTGGGGGCAGATTGACCTGTGCAGCCCCACACTGTGCTGATTTATGTCAATGGGACATTCCTCCTATACAGGGCCCTGGAGAGAAGGATGGACTGCAGCTGCTGCGGCCCCTCTTTAGAGCATTCACCCCATCCCTCTGCCTATACGTGTGTGGGTTTATTTGACAAAGTGTGTGAAGTTGCTCACTCTGGGATGACCAGGAGTGATGAGCTGCTGGTGTTTGGGGAGGTGTGAGGATGATGATGCTGTTGCCATCTATGTGTTTTTTTTTTTTGTTTTTATTTATTATTATTGCAATGGAAACCAACTTTGCTTGTGCCTCATCCAGGCTCTGATCAGTGATGGTCATGATCTGGTGCAAGATGTCGCCGATGTCCTGCTTCCTTCCGTCCCCGTCTGTCCCATCGTGTCCATGGGGAGGAGGTAAAGTCATTCCCCCCTGTACCGAGTGAGCGGCCATATTCACCCCGGCCAAAGTCTGCAGCATCCTGGTCTGTTCGTCCATACTCGTCTCCACAGCCAAATCAATGGGAAACAACAGACTGCGAGGAGACGAGCTCACAGTCAGAGGGGTGCGAGGACCCGCACATCAACAATGGCAGTGACCGACCAGCAAGCAAAGGGGGTCTGTATTTAACAGTCACTCCATCACAAAACAAAACTGATACAAAGTAACGAAGCTGCAGCCCCTCAACTTTTATCTCCCAACAAAACGGCTTCTTAAGGCGACTTCTGCTTCATCCCATCAGGGCGAAAAAGAGGGAGAAAATCCATTCACAAATGAAGATTTTAATTCTTTTATCCCAAAAAACAAGAAGGTCGCGTGTTGAAGGATTGAGGATGGAGGTGGAGTGATGCTCGGGAGGTGCAGGACTTTCTTCTAGGACAGTTCTGGGTGCTGCAGGGTTAATTCCATCAAGGTACAAAAAAACAAAAAACAACAAAAACAAACAATAAAAATCCTAAAAAAATACAGAAACTTGTAATAAAGTCATAGTAGTGATCGTCTGGGCGGGGAGGACGGCATCGGCTCTAGGATGTCCCGGATCCGTGGAGTCTTCATTTAAGAAATCAGCATCGTCCGGAGACAGAGGGAGGTCACACAGATGAGGACGGTGGAGGTCGTAGAGCCGGGGATGATGGGGGTCGTAGATGTTGGGGGTCCTAGAGCCGGGGATGTTGGGGGTTTTAGAGTTGTGGATGATGGTGGTCGTAGAGCTGGGGATGATGGAGGTCGTAGAGTTGTAGAGTTGTAGATGTTGGGGGGGGTCGTAGAGTTGTAGATGTTGGGGGGTTGCTGGAGGTCTTGATGTTGGGGGTGGTAGTAGCAGGTGATCCCCTCCACAATAGCTGTCAGGTTAGTAGTGCTGATGACAGAGTGCCGGCTCTGCAGCAGACTTGTGTGTTGCAGCCTCCGTTGATGATGATGATGATGGTGCCGAGGCCTCGGTGATCAGGAAAGTTTCCCGGGCTCGGTGTCCGCTGTCTCCGGTGACTCGGAGAGATGGATGGGCCGGTGCTCGGGGCTCTCCCGGGCGGGATTTATGGCTCCGGCCCCTCTTCTTTACGTTCCGCCGCTGCCGGCCCCGGTGACGGATTGACAGGCTGCCAACGCCACTCACTCACCGCCAGCGGACGTGTCACACTATGAAGGAGGGGAGGAAGGAAAAAGGGAGACAAAATATAAATAATGGAGGCGGCTCCGCCCCCGCCGTGTGCGGGGCCCAGGAGGAGGAGGAGCAGGGGCGGGGCCCGGGGACAAGGACGAGGAGGTGGCGGGGCGCCAGGACCGCCCCCACACACCGGGAGCGAGGACCGCTGTTGTCACGCAGTTGCTAAGAGAAACAGGACGCGAGAACCAATCACAGCGCCCGCACTGGTTTGTCTATCAGTTTGGCGTCTGCGATGTAAAACAAGCTTGGTTGAGAGCACGTGGTTTTGCTTTCCCCGCCCGCTCTTTACTTACGATTGGTCGGTTCGAAAGAATGATTACGGGGTGGGCGAGTATGTTGTCCTCTCGTTTCGTGATTGCCATGGCAGCAGGAGAACAGAGGATGAGGAGAAGAAGAGGATAAAGAGAGTAAGGAGGATGAGGGAAGGATAGAGGATGAAGAGGAATAAGGAGGATGAGGAGAGAGAAAGAGGATGAGAAGAGAGGATAAGAGGATGAGGAAGAGAGGATAATGGAAGGATGAGATGAGGAAGAAGAGGATGATAGGAAGGAGGATGAGGAGAAGGAAGAGAGATGAAGAGGATAGAGGAGGAAGAAGATAAGGAGATGAGAAGAAGAGGATAAGGAGGATGAGGAAGAAGAGGATAAGGAGGATGAGGAAGAAGAGGATAAGGAGGATGAGGAGAAGAGAGATAGAGGAAGGATGAGGAAGAAGAGGATAAGAGAGGATGAGGAAGAAGAGAGGATAAGGAGGATGAGGAAGGAAGAGGGATAAGAGGAGAGAAGAGAGAAGAGGAGAGAAAGGAGGATGAGGAAGAAGAGGATAAGGAGGATGAGGAAGAAGAGGGATAAGGAGGATGAGGAAGAAGAGAGATAAGGAGGATGAGGAAGAAGAGAGATAAGGAGGATGAGGAAAAAGAGAGATAAGGGGATGAGGGAAGGGAGGAGAGGAGAAGAAGATAGGAGATGAGGAAGAAGAGAGATAAGGAGGATGAGGAAGAAGAGGGATAAGAGGATGAGGAAGAAGAGAGATAAGGAGGATGAGAAGAAGAGGGAAAGGAGATGAGGAAGAAGAGGATAAGGAGGATGAGGAAGAAGAGAGATAAGGAGGATGAGGAAGAAGAGAGATAAGGAGGATGAGGAGAAGAGTGATAAGGAATGAGGAAGAAGAGAGATAAGAGAGATGAGGAAGAAAGAGGGATAAGGAGGATGAGGAAGAAGAGATAAGAGGATGAGGAAGAAGAGGATAAGGAGGATGAGGAAGAAGAGGATAGGGAGGATGAGGAAGAAGAGATAGATGAGGAAGAGAGGATGATGGAAGAAGAGGATAAGGGATGAGGAAGAAGAGAGATAAGAAGGATGAGGAAGAAGAGAGATAAGAGGATGAGGAAGAAGAGGATAAGGAGGATGAGAAGAAGAGGATAAGAGGATGAGGAAGAAGAGAGATAAGAGGATGAGGAAGAAGAGAGATAAGGGAAAGGATGAGGAAGAAGAGAGATAAGGAGGATGAGGAAGAAGAGGGATAAGGAGGATGAGGAAGAAGAGGGATAAGGAGGATGGAGAGGGAAAGAAGAGAGATAGAGAGGATGAGGAAGAAGAGAGGATAAGGAGGATGAGGAAGAAGAGAGATAAGGAGGATGAGGAAGAAAAAGCATGGGAGAAGAGGATAAGAGGATGAGGAAGGAGATGTGAGGTGGGTGAGGGAGGGAAGGGGATGGGTGGGAGAGGATGAGGAGGTGAGAGAGAGGTAAGGGTAGAGGTAGAGGGTTGAGGATGTGGGAGGGATAAGGTGAGGAGAAAGGTTGAGGATGGGTGAGGGATGATGGTGAGGAGGGATAGAAGGTGGGGGAGGAGGATGAGGTGGGTGGGGATTATGCGACGGGTGGGGTGAGAGAAGTGAGATAGAGGATGACAGAAGGGGAGAAGGAAGGGAGAAAAAAAAAGAGGTGGGTGGGAGAGGAGGAGAGGCGGGGGGAAAGAAGGAGGGGCAGGAGTAAGGGAATGTAGAGTGAGGAAAAGAGGAGAACAAAGAGGAGTGTGGGAAAGTTGAAGAGGGTTGGGAAGAGGGAAGAAGAGAGGGGAGTGTGGTGGGAGAAGGAGAAAGGATGAGGAAGAAGAGGATAAGAGGATGAGGAAGAGAGATAGGAGGATGAGGAAGAAGGGATAAGAGGTGAGGAAGAGAGAGATAGGAGGATGAGGAAGAGAGGATAGAAGGATGAGGAGAAGGTAAGAGGATGAGGAAGAAGAGGTAAAGGATGAGAAGAGGAGGAGGGAAGAAGAGGATAGTGAGGAGAGAGAGAAGAGATGGGAAGAAGAGAATAAGAGGATGAGGAAGAAGAGGATAGGAGGATGAGGAGAAGAGGATAAGAGGATGAGGAGAAGAGGATAAGGAGGATGAGAGAGAGAGATAAGAGGATGAGAAGAGGATAGAGGATGAGAGAAGGAGAAGAGGATGGGAAGAAGAGAGGAAAGAGAGATGAGAGAGGAAGGTAGAGATAGGAGAGAGAAGAGGATGAGGAAGAGAGAGATAAGAGGATGAGGAGAAGAATGAGGATAGGAGAAGAGGATAGGAGAGAGAAGAAGAGGATAGGGAGATGAGAAGAAGAAAGGAGGAGAGAAGAAGAGAAGGAGGAGAGGAAGAGGGATAAGGGAGGGAAGAAGGAGGAAAGGAGAGAGAGGAAAGGAGGATGAGGAAGAAGAGAAAGGAGATGAGGAAGAAGAGAGAAAGGAGGATGAGGAAGAAGAGGGATAAGGAGGATGAGAAGAAGAGAGGATAGGGAGGAGTAAGGGAGAGAGAAGAGGAAAGGAGGAGAGGAAGAAGAGGATAAGAGGAGAGAAGAAGAGGGATAAGGAGGAGAGGAAGAAGAGGATAAGGAGGAGAGGAAGAAGAGGATAAGGAGGATGAGGAAAGGGAGAGAGGAGAGGAAGAGAGAAAGGAGGAGGAGGAAGGGAAGAGGGATAAGGAGAAGGAAGAAGAGAGATAAGGAGGATGGAAGAAGAGGGATAAGGAGGATGAGGAAGAAGAGGATAAGGAGGATGAGGAAGAAGAGAGAAAGAGGATGAGAAGAAGGGATAAGGAGGATGAGGAAGAAAGGATAAGAAGGGAGGAAGAAGAGAGATAAGGGGATAGAAGAAGAAGAGGGATGAGGAGAAGAAGAAGAGATGAGGAAGGAGAAGAGGAAGAAGAGGAGAAGAGAGATGAGGAAGGAGAAGAGTAAGAAGGAGGAAAGAAGGAGATAAGGAGGATGAGGAAGAAGAGGATAAGAGGATGAGAAGAGGAAGAGGAGGGAAGGAAGAGAGAGGAAGGGGAGGAAGAGAGGGATAAAGGATGATGGAAGAAGAGGAGGATAGGAAGAAGAAGGTGATGAAGAAGAGAGAGGATAAGAGGAGGAGGAGGAGAGGAATGAGGATGAGGAGAGAAGAGGGATAGGAGGACGAGGGATGAGGAGAGGAGGAGAGGGATGAGGAGGATGGAGGAAGAGGGATGAGGAGGAGGAGGAAGAAGAGGGAGAGGAGGAGGATAGGAAGAGGGATAAAGGAGGAGGGAGGAGAGACGAGGGATAAGGAGGATGAGAGGAGAGGGATAAGGAGGAGAGGAAGAGAGGGATAGGAGGATGAGGGAAGAAGAGGGAGGAGGACGAGGAGAGAGAGAGGAAGGAGGAGAGGAGGAGAGGAGGGGATGAGGAGAAGGAGGAAAGGGGATGAGGAGAGGAGGAAGAGGGATGAGGAGGAGAGGAGGAGGGAGGAGGAGAGGAGGGAGAAGAGGGAGGAAGGAGGAGAGGACGAGGGATGAGGAGGAGAGGACGAGGGATGGGGGAGAGGAGGAGAGGGATGAAGAGGGATAGGAGGATGAGGAGAGGAGGACGAGGGATGAGGAAGGAGGATACGAGGATGAGGAGGACGAGGGATGAGGAGGGAGGAGGAGAGGGATAAGAGGATGAGGAAGAAGAGGGATGAGGAGAGAGGAGGAGAGGAGGAGGAGGAGAAGAGGATAAGGGGATGAGGAAGAAGAGGATAGGAGGAGAGGATGAGAAGAGGAGGAGGAGAGGGATGAGGAAGAGAGGAGGAAGAGGGGATAGGAGGAGGAGGAAGAGGGATAAGGAGGATGAGGAAGAAGAGGATAAGGAGGATGAGGAGAGAGGGATAAGAGGAGGAAGAAGAGGGATAGAGGATGAGGAAGAAGAGGGATAGAAGGAGGAGGCAAGAAGATAGAAGGAGAGGAAGAGAGATAAGGAGGATGAGGCAAGAGAGATAAGGAGGAGGTAGAGGGATGAAGGAGGAGGTAAGGGATAAAGGAGAGAGGTAGAGGATGAAGGAGGAGAGTAGAGGGATGAAGGATGAGGTAGTAGGGATGAAGGATGAGGGTAGAGGGGATGAAGGATGAGGGAGAGGGGATGAAGGAGGAGCAGAGGGATGAAGGATGAGGCAGAGAGATGGAAGGATGAGGCAGAGGGATGAGGAGAGAGGAAAGGGATGGGGAGGAATGAGGAGAGGGAAGAGGAGGAGAGGCAAAGGGATGGGTAGAATGAGGCAGAGGGATGAGGAGGATGAGGACAGAGGATGAAGAAAATGAGCAGGGCATGAAGAGGATGAGATAAAGGGATGAGGCCGACAGATAGAGGTAGGGAGGAGAGACAGCGCAAGGGGGGGAGATGGTCCGCCTCAGCCCAGAACAAGTGCCAGCCCATTGGATGTTCGCCAAAGATGCAAGAGGTAGGAGAAGAGAAGGGAGTTAAGATCGAAAGGTGCAGGAAAGATGGCAATAAGAGGCATATTAGAGAGAAAGAAAGGGAGTGCGAGAGATGTATTGGATATAAATTTTAGAGATATAAGGGTGGGTGGGAGGTGTGGGGCACAGGGAAATGATTCAGGGGCCTCCACATGAGAAACCAAGTACTGATACCGTTACAGTGGTCTCCATAGCGCCACAAGAGGTAGATTACGTCATTTGATAAAGCGATTCTTGGTGAAAAACGTGATAGTGATGACAGGTTAGTAGGTGAAGATTATTATGGTGGAACGAGAGGACACGCTGTCAGAGGAAATGCACTTTTTCCCGAATAAAGTGCAGACAGGGTGAGGATGGACGCGGCATCGATCATATCATTGGAGTCCCAGGAAATAGAAGATCAAGGCTAACACTGAGGGAAGAGTGGATCAATGGTGAGCTCTAATCAGCTCAGTTAATGGGGAGAAAAAAACCAGGGAAGAACCATCTTTAAAGAGATGGATTAGATGTGTTTAATGTTTTTTTGAATAAAATTATTTAAAAGAGAGACGCTGTCACCCCCAGTGTATGTAACTGAATGCAAGCGATGAAGCAGCATGTTGGTGATTCACTGAAGGAGGCCACCCCTGCGTGAACCCATTGTAAGCTGTTAAAAGACTTATAAGTTGTACAAATAAGGAGCTGGAGGGACTTACTGAGTATAGAGTATGTACTCTGGTGTCCTCCCGCCTCAGCCCTTCTGAGTGCCACCTCCAGCCCTTGTTAGACCTCGAGGGTGGAAGCGAGGAGGATACGGGAACAGGAGAACACACAAGAGGCTGAACAAGAGAGGGGTCGAGCAGGAGGGGAGGACACCAGAGGAGAACATGAGAAATACAGGAAGGCTGAACAAGAAAGAGCGGAGGCGGCATGAGAGGGGATGGAGGCGAGGGGAGGGACACCAAGGAGAGCAACAATGGCACATAAGGAGGTGACAAGAGGCTGGAGGTGGCACAGAGAGAGGTGGAGGCAGGGGAGACACCAGCATCAGCGATGACAGATACAGGAGGCTGAAGAGAGGGGGCTGGAGGTGGCATAGAGAGGGTGGAGGCGGGGATGGAACACAGCAAGCAGATGACAATACAGGAGGTGAACAAGAGGTGGCTGAGGTGGCACAGAGAGGGTGGAGGCGGGGAGGACAAGGAGCAACAATGGACATCAGGCGGTGAACAAGGAGAGAGCTGGAGGTGACAGAGAGGGCTGGAGGCGGGAGAGAGCACCAATGGAGCAACGAATGACACATACAGGAGGCTGAAAAGAGAGAGCTGGAGGGTGGACAGGGAGGGGTGAGGCGGGGAGGGAGACCAAGGAGCAACAATGACACATACAGGAGGCTGAACAAGAGAGAGCTGGAGGTGGCACAGGAGGGCTGGAGGCGGGGAGGACACAGCATCAGCGATGACACATACAGGAGGCTGAACAAGAGGGGGCTGGAGGGTGGCACTAGAGAGGGCTGGAGGCGGGGGAGGACACACAGCAACAGGAGTGACACATACAGGAGGCTGAACAAGAGGTGATGGAGGTGGCACAGAGAGGGCTGGAGGCGGGGAGGACACAAGGAGCAACAATGGCACATACAGGCGGCTGAACAAGAGAGCTGGAGGTGGCACAGAGAGGGCTGGACGGGGGGAGGACACAGCAAAGCGATGATCATTACTGAGTAAGTCCTTTGGACTTCTTACCTGTACATTTTATAAAGTCTTTTTAATAGCTTACAAGGGGGCTAGTGACATGGGGGACCAGTTCCCTGAATGCAGCCAGGACACACTGTATCCAGTGCTGCCATTCAGTTAGCATAGCACCAGTGGAGTGGACAGGTCCTCTTTAAGGATCTATACTCAGGACTCGGTGCTGGATATTTTGCTATTTTTTTGGATACATAATTAGGAATAAAAGTTGCACATTCAGCAGTCGGACCCCCCACCAATTAATAACTTATAACTTATCCTTAAGCTGTGAAACACAGTGAGTATTTGGTGAGTTTTTCACCTCAGTATATGTAGCCAAAACAAGGAGGGGAAGAATCAGTAATGTTTTCTGTATTTTTTTCCCCAACTCCTGGTTTTGCCTCACAAATATTGAGGTGAAAATCTCACCAAATACTCAACGTGTGAAACATAACTTTAGTTGCTTTGTCTGGAGAACCTCTGTAAGTGCCTCTTGCTGCTGTGTAATAGTCACAGCCAGAGAGGGGTTAAATATCCAAGTATCCAAGTAAGAATTTTCCCCTTATTGAAATCACAAAAAACAAATAACCGACCACAATCCATTATACCAAGACCAAAAATACCACCACACCATGACCAGAGCACATATTATCACCACATTATGACCAAATAATACCACATAAAAGGGAAATACTGCAACACCATGACCAGAACACGTCACCACATAGTGGCCGAGTAATACCACATACAAGGGACAAATACCGCAGCACCATGACTAAAGCATGTAATACCACCACATAGTGATCAAATACTACTACGTACAAGGTATAAAAACTGCTACACCATGACAAGATCACATATCCCCGCCACATAGTGATCAATAATTCTACAAAAATGAAAATTTAAAAAACAAAAACAGCTCTGTATATTGGGTCAATGTACCTGTAATCCGGTAATTATCAGTTACATTGTACAGTGGAGCTCTGTATATAGTGTTAAGTGCACAGGTAATATAATGATCAACAGTGACATTATACACAAGAGCTCTGTACATAGTATATAGTGTACAGGCAATACAGTGATCACTGGTGAGATATAACTGAGCTCTGTATAGTGACAGTACAGCAGGTGATCACGGTGATATTATAACAGAGTTTATAGTGTCAGTTACAGGTAATACAGTGATCACTGGTGAGATTATACACTGCAGCTCTGTATATAGCTCCTCTTTAAATTCCACCAAACCCAAAAACTCTACACAGATGTCTGGTGACCATTCATGCAACTTTAGTTCTATCCCCCATTTCCTCAAGTTGCCTGGACCATCAGTATAATAAGCCCCTGTACCTTGTGTAACCCCTATCTCGTTGTAGATTGTAAGCTCTTGAGCAGGGTCACCCTTATTTTTTGTTTTATCTATTGTATTTCTTACATTGATTTTATGCTTATTGTATTGTTTCCTATTATTGTAGTGTTTTCTTTCTCTACTGGAATTACTGTATTGTGTATTCTCTCACTGTATTATACTGTGTATTTTCATCCATTACCAAATGTATTGTAAAGTGCTGCGGAATATGTTGGTGCTATATAAATAAAGATTTTATTATTTATTTTATTATATAGTGACAGTGTACAGGTAATACAGTGATCACTGGTGAGATTATACACTGCAGCTCTGTATATAGTGACAGTGTACAGGTAATACAGTGATCACTGGTGAGATTATACACTGCAGCTCTGTATATAGTGACAGTGTACAGGTAATACAGTGATCACTGGTGAGATTATACACTGCAGCTCTGTACATAGTATATAGTGTACAGGTAATACAGTGATCACTGGTGAGATTATACACTGCAGCTCTGTATATAGTATATAAGTGTACAGGTAATTCAGTGATCACATGTGAGTTTATACACTGAGCTCTTATATAGTGACAGTGTACAGGTAATACAGTGATCACTGGTGAGATTATACACTGAAGCTCTGTATATAGTATATAGTGTACAGGTAATACAGTGATCACTGTGAGATTATACACTGCAGCTCTGTATATAGTGACAGTGTACAGGCAAGGGTGATCACTGGTGATATTATACACATGCAGCTCTGTATATAGTGACAGTGTACAAGTAATATAGTGATCACGGGTGATATTATACACAGGAACTCTGTATATAGAGTCAGTGTACAGGTAATCCAGAGATTACCAGTGACATTATACACAAGAGCTCTGTATATAGTGTATAGTGTGCATGCATAGGCATTACATACACTCACCAGTGCTGTCTCTAGGTGAAGTCATTTGTCTTCAGTTTTCTTCATCTGGTGCAGACCGATATCATGTCTTCTAGCCAGGACTCATCTCTGCAGAAAATAACACAGTTATCTATAACTGATCACTTCCATAGCACATTCCACACTTTTCCCGAGATTTCTACACTACATCAAATGACAAAAAAAAAAAAGTGACATACAGCCACCCCGCACAATAACAGGACCTCCCTTTTGTTCTCCTCATAGAAAACAGTATTCTCAATTGTAAATTATATTACAGCAGTAACAATGTCCCCAAATTGGCCTCTACAGTAAATATGTACACATGTCACCACAAACTAATAATGTATAGTCCTCATTCTGGCCCCCATATTTTAATAATGTCCCCCATCATAGGCCCCTATGTTCCTCCATCATGAGTCCCTTCATCCTGGCTCCTATAATTCTACATCCCTTGCTCTTATGTTACTCCATCCAGGTCCCTATAGACCTCCATTCTGGGCCCCTATATTGCTCCACCCTAGCTCCCCATGTTCCTCCACCCTGGGACCATATGTTCTACCATCCTGGCCCCTATGTTGCCCCATCCTACAGTTGTGGCCAAAAGTATTGACACCCCTGCAATTCTGTCAGATAATCCTCAGTTTCTTCCTGTAATGATTGCAATCACAGATTCTTTGCTATTATTATCTTCATTTAATTTGTCTTCAATGAAAAAACACAAAAGAGAATGAAGCAAAAAGCAAAACATTGATCATTTCACACAAAACTCCAAAAATGGGCCGGACAAAAGTATTGGCACCCTCAGCCTAATACTTGGTTGCACAACCTTTAGCCAAAATAACTGCGATCAGCCGCTTCCGGTAACCATCAATGAGTTTCTTACAATGCTCTGCTGGAATTTTACACCATTCTTCTTTGGCAAACTGCTCCAGGTCCCTGATATGTGAAGGCGCCTTCTCCAAACTGCCATTGTTAGATCTCTCCACAGGTGTCTATGGGATTCAGGTCTGGACTCATTGCTGCCACCTTACAAGTCTCCAGTGCTTTCTCTCACACCATTTTCTAGTGCTTTTTGAAGTGTGTTTTGGGTCATTGTCCTGCTGGAAGACCCATGACCTCTGAGGGAGACCCAGCTTTCTCACACTGGGCCCTACATTATGCTGCACAATGTGTTGGTAGTCTTCAGACTTCATAATGCCATGCACACGGTCAAGCAGTCCAGTGCCAGAGGCAGCAAAGCAACCCCAAACCATCAGGGAGCCTCCGCCATGTCTGACTGTAGGGAGCGTGTTCTTTTCTTTGCCTCTTTTTTTCTCCTGTAAACTCTATGTTGATGCCTTTGCCCATAAAGCTCTACTTCTGTCTCATCTGACGAGAGAACATTCTTCCAAAACATTTTAGGCTTTCTCAGGTAAGTTTTGGCAAACTCCAGCCTGGCTTTTTTATGTCTCGGGGTAAGAAGTGGGGTCTTCCTGGGTCTCCTACCACACAGTCCCTTTTCATTCAGACGCTGACGGATAGTACGGGTTGACACTGTTGTACCCTCGGACTGCAGGGCAGCTTGAACTTGTTTGGATGTTAGTCGAGGTTCTTAATCCGCCATCCGCACAATCTTGTGGTGAAATCTCTTGTCAATTTTTCTTTACCGTCCACATCTAGGGAGGTTAGCGGTAGTATATGCCGGCTTTCTTGCTCTGATCATGGTGGCGATGACATCTGAAGAGAGCCCAGCTTGGGTTAGAACCCAGGTCTCAGTGGCCACGCCGTCAAATTTAGGGCTGATAAGTTGTGGTGGGATATTGGGCCCTGAGTGAGAAGATCCGGACGGTCTGGGAGACACCAGGAGGTGTCGCAGACGAGCTGAACCAGGTCGGCGTACCAGAGACGTCTGGGCCAATCTGGGGCCACCAGAACGCCCTCTGCTTTGATCTTCCGCATTACCATGGGTATGAGGGGTATTGAAGGAAAGATGTAGGGTAGTCGGAACTGAGATCAGGATTGGACCAGTGAGTTTGCCCCCACCGACTGCGGATCTTGAGAGCGTGCCATGAACTGAGGTACCTTAGCGTTCAGACGTGAAGCCATGAGATCCATGTCTGGAGTCCCCAGCGAAGGCATATCTGTTGGAAGACTTCCGGATGTAGGGCCCACTCTACTGACACGATGTCTTGGCAGCTGAGGAAATCCGCCTCCCAGTTGTTGACCCCCGGAATGTGTACAGCTGATAACACCGAGTGGGTCGACTCGGCCCACTGAAGAATGCGCTCCATTTCACGCATTGCCTGTCGGCTGCGAGTCCATCCTTGGTGATTGAGGTAGGCTACTGCTGTAGCATTGTCTGATTGGATCCTGATATGAAGCCCGTCAGGAGATGATGAAAGGAATGAAGGGCCAGGAAGATTGCACAAATCTCTAGAAGATTGATGGGAAGGGTGGATTCCTGGGGAGATCACCTGCCCTGTGCCGTATACTGGCGATAGACTGCTTCCCAGCCCTTGAGACTGGCGTCTGTGGTGACGACTTCCCAATGAGCTGGGAGGAAGGACCTCCCCTGTGAGAGGGAGGCTGGACTCAATCACCAATGAAGTGCCTGTTGTGTTGTCGAGGACAATCGAAACATCCTGTCCAGAAAGAACAGACTCCTGTCCCAGATTGTGAGAATGGCCCTTTGGAGGGGTCTGAGGTGAAATTGGGCAAAGGGGACCACCTCCATCGTGGCCACCATCTTGCCGAGAACCTTTTCCCGAATCTCAGGGATTGGGGCAAGGGACGAAGGATAGCTCAGACCCCTTGATGCAGGGCACGAGCCTTGTCCTGGGGGAGAAGCCTCAACCCGCGGGAGGTATTGAACACTATTCCCAAGAAAGTGATCGATTGACTCGGGACTGGAAAAGATTTTGAAAGGTTCACCACCCATCCCAGGCGTGTGAGAGTGTCTACTGTGATTTGGACGCTTTCCTCGCAGTCGCGGAAGGAAGGAGCTTTGATGAGGAGGTCGTCTAGATAGGGTAGGATGATTATGCCTCAGGATTGAAGGATTGTCATGACGGCCACCATGACTTTGGTGAAAACCCTTGGGGGCTGTGGCGAGGCCGAAGGGTAAGGCAATGAATTGAAAATGGTTGCCGTGGATGGCGAAACGCAGGAATCTCTGATGCGCGTGAGAAATGGGTATGTGCACGCGTCTTGAATGTCTATGGAGGCTAGGAAGTCTCCTTTCTCCATGGATGAAATGATGGAGCGGAGTGACTCATGCGGAAATGACAAAGACGGACGAACTTGTTCAAGTGCTTCAAGTCTAGGATAGGACGTACAGAACCGTCCTTTTTGGGTACTACAAAAAGGTTTGAGTAGAAGCCCTTGAATCGTTCCTGCACTGGAATTGGGATGATGACTCCCGCTTGTAGGAGAGAGTCAACGGCCTGGAAGAAGGCGTGGGCCTTTGGTGGGGACCGAGGAGGGAGAGAGGGAAAGAAGCGGTTGGGGGGGGACGGGTCAGAAATTCTATGTTGTAACCGGAAGACACCACCTCCTTGACCCATCTGTCTTCTGTAGCGGCGATCCAGACGTGTCCGAATAAGGGAAAGTCTGCCGCCTACTTGAGAGGTAGAACGAGGAAAGAACAAGTCAGAAGGAGGAGAATCTATGGGATATGGATCCTGTGGGGTTGGATTGCCTTGAACGAGACTGCCAGGTGTTTGTCTTTTGGGAAGGCTGTGTTCCTTTGTACCTACGCGGAGAACGGTTGTGGGTTTGCGACGGGCGCGATGTCGACCAGCCAAACGAGTTCCGAAAGGAACGAAACGTGCCTGCTAGCGTCTGGCAAAGGGACGTCTCGGTTTATGTTGGGGAAGAGGGGTACTTTTTTTCCCCGTGTCGTCTGAGAGGAGTTTGTCCAACTTCTCTCCAAAGAGGCGTCCACTAAGGTAAGGAAGACTATTAGAGATTTCTTGGAGGCCGAACCTGCCTTCCACTCTCGGAGCCATAGAGCTCTGCGAATGGTGATGGCGTTTGATGCAGCAACTGTGGAGCAGTTAGCCGCGCCTAAGGATGCGTGTATCAAGTATTCTCCGCCACTGAAATTTGGGATGCTAGGTCCACCAGTTTTTGGGAAGAATCAGTATTGTGCAAGGTAGAATGAAGAGCACCTGCCCAGGTGATTATTTCTTTAGCCACCCAAACGGATGCGAAGGACGGGGATAGAGACAAGCCAGACGCCTTGAAGACTGAGCATGCTAGCTGTTCAATCTGACGGTCGATTGGATCCTTAATAGAGGAACCGTCAGGCAGAAAAAGTAAGGTCTTAGTGGTCAAGCAGGAGACTGGAGTATCAACTTGTGGTGATTCTGCCCAGTCCTGACCTAGGGCTTGAGGGAAGGGGTAACGGGCTTCCATTGATTTACGGCTCACAGATCAATTATCCGGGTGAGCTTTGTGCTTCTGCAGAATCTCCTGAAATTCAGGGTGATAAGCAAAATATTTGTGTGGACGTTTTACCTTCTTGAACGAAACGGCATGATCTGGGGTATCACAAGGAGGGTGGTCGACATTGAATAATTGGTTAACAGAGGTGATTAAATCCTCAACCATGACCCGGGTATCTCATGTGTCCATGTCCATGTAGGTATCTAGATCTGGATCTGAGTCCAGGTCATAATGCCTATGTCCTGAGGGTGAGCAGGGACCGCTCTCTCTGGAGGGAAGATGAGGAGGGAGATGAGTGGGGGCTCCTTGAAGATACAGAAGAAAGGCTTTTGCAGGTTCTCTTTTGTCCCGTCTCTGACACTGATGGCTTAGAATCTCGTGCACCGTCTCTGGTCGGCATGTCTTCCTGCGGTGTGAAGTTGGCATGAGGTGCAGGGTGCTGGGCGGCTCTGCAAAACCTGGATTAAGTTAGATGAGAGCTTTTCCATTGACTGTGTTAGGATTGTAATAAAAGGACAGCCCAGTCAGGTGTAGTAGGATCACTGGCAGGTACAGGGTCATGGGGGACTCCTGGCCTGGATTAGATTCGGAAGCCTGGCAGTGCGGGGTAGTATGCCCGCTGGGCAGGTGAGCCTTACATATTGTGCAGGGTTGTGAAGGACTTGGCAGATCTTTTACTAATCCTTGAGCTGTACATGATATCAGCACTAGATATGTGATCCCACTACTGCCTGTGTGTATAGAGACAGGGAGAGACAAGTTGAGCTGCAGCAGGGAGAGTCTGCTGAGCCCCTTACCAGCAGCCAGTGTGCGCTCCGGAACAGGTGCGGGTGATCCGGGGATCCTGCGTCCCCCGTGGTGCCAACAGTCAGTGATGGCGGTGACGCCAGAGAGGCCTGGAGTGAGGAGAAGGGGGCGGGCAGTTAGCAAAAGCGCGGGCATCCAGTTCTCGTGATGAGCGAGATGCGGGCATTACACTGGTTAACATTTCAACCTTATGATAGAACATGTTGGGAGACGTGATGTGATGTCATAACCATGTGACTACAATAGCGATGCCAAGTCCCTATAACATGAGTTTGCTCGCTTAGCTCCACCCACTATAGTCACATGACTGTTACATCACACAGGTCCTTTAGCCATGCAAGTTAATAGTGAGTTAACTATTATCCTGCCAGAAATTCTCCCTCCTCCTAAGTGTAGGCTGAAATGTCAGTGTATAAAAGCTTGTTTTTTACCTTTCACATTACACTCTGAGCTCAGACAGGGATGATTAGAATAGTATTATAAAGCTGCAGGTACAGATAGTGATAGCTGGGGGGGCATAAATGACCTGACAGGTCCCTTTAGGACTCTTGGACGGCAGCACATTATACCTCCTGGCAATCTCCACTACATGGTCTCATATAACCTGGTGGTTACTGCAGCCGGACAAATGCATTTTGGTGTTGTGACCCTTACAACCCAATAAGGTGAGGGGTCTTTACACCATTCGACATCAGATAAGACCCTATGTGCGCTTTGCTCCCCTTATAGCTACAATCCACAAGTAGAACTCAGGAGACACAAATACAGTGACATGACTCGGAATGTTATACATTCTATTGTGCAAAATAATCACTACTGATATTCACAGTTACCATCCCAAACAATGAGGCCACGCACAGCCCCCGGTATACCACAGGAGCGACCGTCCACCCAGGGCCCCAACCCCACATATACCGCAGGAGGCCCACACAGCCCCCCCCCCACACTATACCGCAGGAGGGCCACAGCACACAAGCCCCCCCCCCCCTATACCGCAGGAAGGCCGCACACACCCAGCAGCCACCCACACCCACCACCCCTATACCGCAGGAGGCCGCACACAGCCCCCTATACGCAGGAGCCGCACACAGCTCCCCCACTATACAGCAGGAGGCCGCACCAGCCCCCCCCCACTATACCGCAGGAGGCCGCACCAAGCCCCCCCCACTATACCGCAGGAGGCGCACACAGCCCCCCCCACTATACCGCAGGAGGCCGCACACAGCTCCCCCCACTATACCGCAGGAGGCCGCACACAGCCTCCCCCACTATACACGCAGGAGGCCGCACACAGCCCCCCCCACTAACCGCAGGAGGCCGCACACAGCTCCCCCACTACACCGCAGGAGGCCGCACACAGCCCCCCCACTACACCGCAGGAGGCCGCACACAGCTCCCCCACTACACCGCAGGAGGCCGCACACAGCTCCCCCACTACACCGCAGGAGGCCGCACCACAGCACCCCCACTCACTACACGCAGGAGGCCGCACACAGCTCCCCCACATAACCGCAGGAGGCCGCACACAGCTCCCCCACTACACCGCAGGAGGCCGCACACAGCTCCCCCACTACTACCGCAGGAGGCCGCACACAGCTCCCCCACTAACAGCAGGAGGCCGCACACAGCTCCCCCACTACACGCAGGAGGCCGCACACAGCTCCCCCACTAACCGCAGGAGGCCGCACACAGCTCCCCCACTACACCGCAGGAGGCCGCACACAGCTCCCCCACTACACGCAGGAGGCCGCACACAGCTCCCCCACTACACCGCAGGAGGCCGCACACAGCTCCCCCACTACACCGCAGGAGGCCGCACACAGCTCCCCCACTACACCGCAGGAGGCCGCACACAGCTCCCCCACTATACCGCAGGAGGCCGCACACAGCTCCCCCACTATACCGCAGGAGGCCGCACACAGCTCCCCCACTACACGCAGGAGGCCGCACACAGCTCCCCCACTAACCGCAGGAGGCCGCACACAGCTCCCCCACTACACCGCAGGAGGCCGCACACAGCTCCCCCACTATACGCAGGAGGCCGCACACAGCTCCCCCACTATACCGACAGGGAGGCCGCACAAAGCCCCCCCACTAACCGCAGGAGGCCGCACACAGCCTCCATTATACCAGGAGGCCGCACACAGCCCCCATATTACCGCAGAGGCCACACACAGCCCCCATATTACAGCCAGAGACCCACACAGGCTGCACCAGCCACACATATACATATAGATAAATCCATCCTTGAACTGGTGGAACCAGACTGAAAGGGTCCTTGCGAAAACTGTAATAGGCCCTTTCCCCCTTTAACTCATCTAAATGCATAATTCCACCTGCTTTGGATTTGGCCGTGGCCCTTTTTCCCTTATGGCGGGTTTACACGTCGCGATATCGCAGTACAATTTCAGTCAAAAGTCACGTGGTTCAATGTCGGAGGCGAAATCGTTCCTGCGTTGTACGGTGTGAACGTCCAATACGATGCAGGAACGATGTTAATGCGATATCGGGATTGAATGAGCGTGCTATTCAATGCTCCGATATTGCATAGCGATTGAAGCCGGATCGTGCTGTGTAAACGCCCAATTACGATGCGATTTCATACGTCACCCATTCACTCCATGTTAACTATGCGATCCTGGGTTGGGAGGCGGAGACATCGCACGGACGTTGTAATACGATATCGCAGCGTGTAAACATTCAATGCGATGCGGGAGGAACGTGCACTAATTGCGCGCTCCCGCGCCATTGAGTTGCGATATCGAAACGATATCGTGGCGTGTAAACCACCATTAGACCCCTTTGTGGCTGCACAGGTTGCACCAGTAATATGTCCACCCTGTCCTTTGATCATTATGAGGTTAAATATGTGCTAAATAATAGGGAACATCAATGAACAACATTACTGTCATGTCAGAAAACCCTCACTACTGCCTAAGGGTAAGTTCACACTTACCCGGCGTGTTTGTCGGCGGCAGCTGGCGGGTCCCGCCAGGAAGCTCCGGCGCCGTCCACCGGCTTCCTGGCGGGTATGTGCGGGCGGTATCCGGCGGCTGCCCAGCGGGTTCTCGGCGGAGATTCTGCAGCGGCTGGAAGCAGCACATGATTCTGCTTGCAGCCGCTGCAGAACCGGCCGGTTTTTAGAACATGGTCATTCTTTGCTAACCCGCTGGGAAACCTGCGGGTTAGCAACGGATGACGCTGGGTAACTCATCTGAGTAATTGCACTGCTTGATTGGCCGTGGCCTTTTAGACTTTTCAGTTTCAAGTATATTCCAACGTCTTTGTTTATGAGTTAAATAATGTGTAAATAAAAACTATCAATGAACAACTTTACGACAGTCATGTCAGAAAACCCTCACCTACTCCTAAGGCCACGTTCACACGTTCAGTATTTGTTGAGTTTTTTACCTCAGAATTTGTGACCCAAAACCACGAGTGGGTGATAAATACAGAAATGGTGACGAGTTTCTATTATAATTTTCCTCTGATTGTTCCTCCGTTTTAGTACAAATACTGAGGTAAAAACTCAAATACTCAGCGTGTGCACGAGGCCTTACAATACTGAGGTAAAACTCAAATACTCAGCGTGTGCACGAGGACCTTACAGATACTGAGGTAACAACTCCACCAAATACTCAGCGTGTGCACGAGGCCTTACAGATACTGAGGTAACAACTCACCAAATACTCAGCGTGTGCACGAGGCCTTACAGATACTGAGGTAACAACTCCCAAATACTCAGCGTGTGCACGAGGCCTTACAGATACTGAGGTAAAACTCCCCAAATACTCAGCGTGTGCACGAGGCCTTACAGATACTGAGGTAAAAATCCCAAATACTCAGCGTGTGCACGAGCCTTACAGATACTAGGTAACAACTCCACCAAATACTCAGCGTGTGCACGAGGCCTTACAGATACTGAGGTAAAATCCACCAAATACTCAGCGTGTGCACGAGGCCTTACAGATACTGAGGTAACAACTCCCAAATACTCAGCGTGTGCACGACCTTACAGATACTGAGGTAAAATCCAAATACTCAGCGTGTGCACGAGGCCTTACAATACTGAGGTAAAACCTCACCAAATACTCAGCGTGTGCACGAGGCCTTACAAATACTGAGGTAACAACTCACCAAATACTCAGCGTGTGCACGAGGCCTTACAAATACTGAGGTAACAACTCACCAAATACTCAGCGTGTGCACGAGGCCTTACAGATACTGAGGTAAAAACTCACCAAATACTCAGGTGTGCACGAGGCCTTACAGATACTGAGGTAAAAACTCACCAAATACTCAGCGTGTGCACGAGACCTTACAGATACTGAGGTAACAACTCACCAAATACTCAGCGTGTGCACGAGGCCTTATGGTGGTTACACGCCGCGATATCGGCGTCCAACCCGACCCAACTCCGACAAAAAGTCACGTGGGTCGCGAGTTGGAGCCGATATCGTGTGCGCGTTGTACTGTTTGAGCGTACAACGCGATCCTGGAACGATGCCAAAACGATATCGGAGTTGAATAGCAGAGCTATTCAACTCCCCGATATCGCAAGGCCGTTGTAGCAGGATCGCTGCGTGTGACAGCCCAACTCCGATGCGTACTCGCACCTCACCCATTAACTCCATGTTAAATGGTCGTTACTGGGTTGGTGGGCGTACACATCGGAGGGACGTTGTTTCCCGATATCGCAGCGTGTAAACCAGCGATGCGATATCGGGAAAAGCGCTCAAAAAATGCGCGCTCCCACGGCGTTGCCTCCGATATCGCGGCAATATCGGGACGTGTAACCCCACCATCACAAATACTGAGGTAAAACCTCACCAAATACTCAGCGTGTGCACGAGGCCTTACAGATACTGAGGTAACAGCTTACCAAACACTCAGCGTGTGCACGAGGCCTTACAGATACTGAGGTAACAACTCCCCAAATACTCAGCGTGTGCAAAAGGCCTTAGGCTGGGGTCACACACACAGATATCTGGGCAGATATTGTTCACAGATCTCTGGTTGCAGTGAAATCATGGACAGATTGCTCCATTTGTACACAGCCACAAAATGGAACCATGTGTCCATGATTTCACTGCAACCAGAGATCTGTGAACAATATCTGCCCAGATATCTGTGTGTGTGACCCCAGCCTTACAGATGCTGAGGAAAAAACTCACCAAATACTCAGCTGTGCACGAGGCCTTACAGATACTGAGGTAACAACTCACCAAATACTCAGCGTGTGCACGAGGCCTTACAGATACTGAGGTAACAACTCGCCAAATACTCAGCGTGTGCAAAAGGCCTTACAGATACTGAGGTAACAACTCCCCAAATACTCAGCGTGTGCATAAGGCCTTACAGATACTGAGGTAACAACTCCCCAAATACTCAGCGTGTGCAAAAGGCCTTACAGATGCTGAGGAAAAAACTCACCAAATACTCAGCGTGTGCATGAGGCCTGACAGATACTGAGGTAATAACTCACCAAATACTCAGCGTGTGCACGAGGCCATAAGCGGCCGTCACACGCTACGATATCTTGAAAGATATCGCTTGAACGCGCCAGATTTAACATCGCTTGAACGATGTCTCTGCGTGTGACAGCAAGATACGATGAGCGAGAATTGATGAAATCGCATAATCGAGATCTGAGCTCCGGAGCTCAGATCTTGCGATGAACGATTTCACGATCTGTCTCATCGTGGTGTATGACACCACGATGAACGATCTCCCAGTGGCAGAGCCTATGCTGGGAGATGGTAACTATGGTACACGTCGGGTTACTAAGCGACGCGCGGCGCCTAGTAACCCGATGTGTACCATAGTATCCAGCGATCTCGCTGATCCACATCGCTGGTGAGTCTGTCTGTGTGACATCTCACCAGCGATGTGAGCGATATTGTAAGCGATCGCGCGTGCACGTGATCGCTTACAATATCGTTCAAGATATCTGTGCGTGTGACGGCCGCTTTACAGATACTGAGGTAACAACTCACCAAATACTCAGCGTGTGCACGAGGCCTTACAGATACTGAAATAAAAACTCCCCAAATACTCAGCGTGTGCACGAGGCCTTACAAATACTGAGGTAAAAATCACCAAATACTCAGCGTGTGCACGAGGCCTTACAGATACTGAGGTAACAACTCACCAAATACTCAGCGTGTGCACGAGGCCTTACATATACTGAGGTAACAACTCACCAAATACTCAGCGTGTGCACGAGGCCTTACAGATACTGAGGTAACAACTCACCAAATACTCCGTGTGTGCACGAGGCCTTACAGATACTGAGGTAACTACTCACCAAATACTCAGCGTGTGCACGAGGCCTTACAGATACTGAGGTAACAACTCCCCAAATACTCAGCGTGTGCACGAGGCCTTAGGCCATGTGCACACGTTGAGTATTTGATGAGTTTTTTACCTCAGGATTTGTAGATAAAACCAGGAGTGAAGCAATCAGAGGAAAGGTCTAATAGAAACACGTCACCACTTCTGTATGTATCACCCACTCCTGGTTTTGGCTACAAATCCTGAGGTAAAAAACTCATCAAATACTGACCATGTGCACAAGGCCTTACAGACACTGAGCATAGTTACTGACTATGGCTGGTTCAGGCTCTGCAGACTCTGCCATGTCCTCTCCTTCCCTCAGGCCTGGCTGCCTTTGGTGATAGCAGTGAGGGAGGAGGGAATGTGACATGGTGTAGGCCCGGAGCAGCTTGTATATAGATGTAGTGAGGAGGAGGGAGACATTGTGTTACCAGGCCTGGGCCTCCAGCTTGGTCTCCTCGGCGATGGAGCCTCCACAGATCCGGGGTCCTGACAGTCCGGCAGGTAATGGTGCTGCCTCCTGCTGGATACAACAATTACAGGCTCATCTCAATCATTAGGAGATCATAGACTTTATTTCAAGGGTTCCCCTGACCTCGCACAATGTGCCCCAGCCTCTATATACCTGTCCCTGCACCATATTAATACATTTCTAGGCATCCCTTTCTGCTTGTAAAGTGATATAGTAAACCTTAGATAAGTTCTTATCACACCTTATAATCTGCGGCTTCTCATTATTTGAGAAGCCGCAAAAGGCGTTCCTTTCTGGGCCTCCCCGCCGCCTGCTTTGTGCTTTGTAATTATTCACGCCCCTATGGGCGTGCTACAGAGCAGGGACAGTGCTCGTCATATAAGGGGCAATATGACGCTACTCGCGTCATATCCGGCCTTACCACATCAGTACACCCATCGCGCATGCGCACTCACGGCAGCACCCGGCGTCTCCGTATCCCGACGGTGCCCAGAGTCTCCCCATCCCGGTGGCGCACAGCGTCTCCCCATCCTGATGATGCCCAACGTCTCACCATCCTGGGGTGCCCAGCGTCTCCCCACCCCGGCGGACCACAGCGTCTCCCCATCCCGGCGGTGCCCAACGTCTCCCCTTCCTGGAGGTGCCCAGTGTCTCCCATCCCGGCGGCGCCCAGCATCTCCCCATCCCGGTGGTGCCCAACGTCTCAGCATCCTGGGTTGCCCAGTGTTTCCCCATCTCGGTGGTGCCCAACGTCTCACCATCCTGGGGGTGACCAGTGTCTCCCCATCCTGGCGGCGCCCAGCGTCTCCCCATCCCAGCAGCACCCAGCGTCTCCCCATCCCGGCAGCACCCAGCGTCTCCCCATCCTGGCGGTGCCCAACATATCCCCATCCCGGGAATGCCCAACGTCTCCCCATCCCAGCGGTGCCCAGCCTCTCCCCATCCCGGCGGCGCCCAGCGTCTCCGCATCCTGGCGGTGCATAACATCTCCCATCCTAGGATGCCCAGCCCATCCCAGCAACACCCACCGTCTCCGCATCCTGGTAGCACCCAGCGTCTCCCCATCCCGGAGGCACCTAGCGTCTCCCCATCCTGGCGGCACCCAGCGTCTCCCCATCCTGGCGGTGCCCAACGTCTCCCCATCCCGGCGGTGCCCAGCCTCTCCCCATCCCAGCGGTGCCCAGCCTCTCCCTATCCCGGCAGTGCCCAACGTCTCCCCATCCCAGCGGTGCCCAGCCTCTCCCCATCCCAGGGGCGCCCAGCGTCTCTGCATCCCGGCAGTGCACAACATCTCCCCATCCTAGGGATGCCCAGCCCATCCCAGCGACACCCACTGTCTCCACATCCTGGTGGCGCCCAGCATCTTCCTATCCCAGCGGTGCCCAGTGTGGCGCCCCACATGGTCAGGCGTCACAGTGGGGCATTCCCCAGCTGCAAGTGGATCCTAGGTTGGTGGGTGGGACCCATTCATGCACTCCCACATTAGCATAGTGGTGGGAGGTTACCCGGGAGGGAGATATATTCACCTCTAGGGGGAACAAGAAGGTCTCTAGTGAGTTGAGTGAGTAAGAAGAGTTGGAGTGTGGAGCGAGGCGGAAGGTTGACCCGGACAGCTCTATGCTGATCCAGAGGGAAGAAGACAGAGGGTCCTGAGGGGATCCTGAGAGAGGGTGCCTGACGTGCGGAGTCTGGGCCCTAGAGAGAAAGGGGGAACCCCAGCGTGGAGCGACCATACTCCAGGGAATTCCCCAGTCCACCACGGGAACGCCGGGCCCGAGGATCCGGTCAGAGATCATCTTTGCAGTCGTCAATGTGCTGCTGCGGTCTGTTTATCAGCGGCGGCACCCTGCCATCAAGGCTGTCTGCCTGCTTCCTCACCGAGAGGGAGAGGACCCCCGGTACTACTTACACGGAGCCATTGGGTATAGACTCATCCTAGGCGGGGAAGAAAGGACACGGGTTTGTCAACTAAGGTACACCACGGGTCCCACCATACCACCTGGCATCCACTTGCAGTCACCCGTAGAGCTACCTGTTTGAATACCATCTTGCTGAACTGTGGACTCTGTATTTTGCTGCTGAACGTTTACAGTAAAGTACCCGGGAAAAGGTGACTTTGCGTTTGTATGGTTATCTTCATCAACCTGTTTACTTGCAGGTACGCTGCCCCGGAGGACCAGCTCCACCTGTAGGGAGCTTTGCCATCTCAGCCGCATTTCCATCGACCTCCGGAGGACTGTGGGGGCGCTGGTGACCCATCACCAGGTACTACAGGTGGCGTCAATTGTCAAACTCTAATCCCCTGTACATACACCCTTATTGAAGTGTCACCCAGGTAACGGGCTCAGGCACTTCCACCCGTGACATCCCCGCTAGAACGCACACCGAGCCGGATACCTGAGTACCCCAGAGCCTGGGGCTCGACACCAGCATCTTCCCATCCCAGCAGCACTGGTACAGATTTCCAGTCCAGTCTGAGTATCAATAAAGAGGTGGGGTGTGCAGGTCCTGTACACAGCACATTGTGCAGGGCTCCCGCAGCTCAGTGACATGGACCTTCAGTGAGTCACATGACTGTGATGTCACCAAAGGGCCTACAACTGAGGAGTTGTAACAAGTACAAATAGTACGGGTTCTGTCCAATCACTGCAGCTTGTGGTTGACACGCTGGGGGCTTCAGAGGGTGAGGGCCCTGGGCGACTGACCAGTCTGCCCACCCCCAGTGTATTACCGCTGCGTCCAAATGCTGTGTTGTGCAATACAAGCACAGTGGATGATTTCTAGAAATCCCATCCTCACTGTGCTTCTCCCCTCTGCAGCATTATGTCACCTGTGGTGCGTGTTACTGCACTTCATCATGTTAATTTATTGCTGCAGAGTCGTGGGCACATGGCAACTGTGTTCTCTTCTCCCTACGTTCACCTACGGCTTCTTGCAGGTCCGGAGACACTACGTCCAACACATGCTGCCTCCGGATTGTGGGAACTCCCTTTGCTCATAGTCTAAAAGGGTTATCCAGCGCCTCATGTCTCCTTATCCGGTCAGTGACCGATGCTACTGGTGTGACTTTATCATCTGATCTCCTTGTGTTGTGCGGTCACATCAGGTACCGTACAGTTTATTAGAATAGTGAGTGTCCACCATGTCAATAAGTGGTCAGTAGACACCGGGTCAGCAGGACGTCTCCATATCACAGTGTCAGGCTCTGGACCAGGGCTGTGCAGTCAGTAAGCCAAACCTCCGACTCCTCAATTTCCATGAATCTGACTCCACAGCCCTGGGACTAAGCTGTAAGGCTGGCATTACACGAATGTATGAAAAATCATCCATATTGTCATAGCAGGTTCATTTTTTACATCTGTATGGCATCCGTATTCATGTCATGAAGGGGTTGTCCAGACTTGGAGTAAAAAGCTGAAGTCACTTTTTGTGTCACTCTCTGAGACTTCAGACTAGTGAACACTAACAGAGTGCAGTGTGCCCACTATCAGGATTCTCCGGGACCAGGCCCATGATCACAAGTATGTGATTTCCCGACATGCAGTCACATGCACACTAGACATATGTGGCCTCACCCAATGCAAGTGGATTGAGTGAGGCCAGACATGTCTGGTTGGAACGTGTCCGGAAGTATGAAGATCACTTACTCTGACCACATGACCTCCGGCTCCTGGCCCCAGGGAATCCTGACATCTCGCTCTGTGCGCGCTCTGAAGTCACACACGTCTGCAGTTACACAGATTGACATCAGACTTTCACCTGACCCTGGACAACCCCTTTTAACATTATAAAACGTTCATGATAAAATACAGTTTATGTTAACAATGGTAATGTATCCATGAAAAATGATACAATACAGGATTGCCGTATGGGATCCGTTTTTTTGTTTGTGCACCTATAGTATTGAGTAGACGAGTTCTGTATGTATGAATCCTCATTTCTAGCTCTTTATGGCGCCCGGTGTTTTCTTGGTTCCCCATTGTTTCCATTTGTACTAAGCTGATAATATCGCCGGGGATGGCGTCTACCTAATTGTGCGGTGCATTATGCAGAATTCACCATTATACCATAGATTAGATTTTATCTGTAAATCGGATGAATACCCAAAGTGTAATTACGCTGCTGGCAGGTAGGTGAATCCCCCAATCTCAGGTCTCCCGTACCCCCCCGCCGGAGTCCCTGAACCCGCAGACCCCAGGAGCACAGTGCCCACCTGCTGCACCTCATGGACCGGGGGCACATTGTATCTTTGGCTATTTTAATTTGTCTATTAAAAGTTGTGTTTTATTCTTTATGTTAAACTGGATTGAGATCCATGAGAGAATATTAAGTCTATATTCACACTGCGCGTTTTTGCTGCGTTTTTTGTGGATCCATTTTTTGCAGTGAACTTCAGTGACTTTGGGCATCTCAGCAAAGTCAATGGGTTTCCAGATTTGTTGATCAGACACGTTTTGTGACGATGCTTTTTATTGCATTTTTATGCTGCGTTTTTGCCATTGACTGCAGCAAAAACACAGGAAAATAGAACATGTCAATTCTTTCCTATCCGCACCAAAACCGCAGGGATTTCACAGTTCTTGACACCTGCAAAACCAATGTGTGGACGCAGCGTTTCTGTGAAATACATTGGTTTTGCTGGGAATCAAAACCGCAGGAGCAAATTAGCATAAATTACCATAAGGCTGTGTGCTCACTGTCCGGAGGAGCTGTGTGTTGGATGCGGCTCCTCCGGACCGGAAGGAAGCTGCGGGTGGCCGCAGAGAGACCACAGCCGCCCTGTACTCACCGTGTGCTGGGCGGCTTCTCCTCCAGGCACCTGATGGGAGCCACTTCTGACTCCACAGTATGAAATGAACATGCTGCGGAGGAGCGGACTGCCGGTAACCCGTACCGCAGCTCCAAAGACGCTGCGGGTGGGTTATGCATAGTGAGGATGGGATTTCTTGAAATGCTTATACTGTACCAAGCAGTGTTTTGTACTCAGCGGCAAAAACGTCCTGTGGGCACATCCCCAAACTGTGTGTGTGAATGTAGCCTAAAGGCCACGTCACACGCTTCATATATCACGATATCGCCTGCAAAGTCACGTGATCGAGATCATTTTGCGATATCGTTTTGTGCGGTGTCACAAGCATTGATCTCGTTAATGATTTTACATTTGGCAGCGCGCCACTGATCGAGGCCGGCCAGGGTCAGGAATAGGCGAAATCGTCAATGAGATTATTTGCCCGGTGTCGCACAGCACGATGCTGCGGATCGTTCACACCGGATCACAAATCTTCAACCAAACAATCAAACCATTTTTCATTGCAGGATCGCTCGGTTACACGCAACGACGCACAAACGATATCACTTAAACGATCAAAAAAGCGTGAAATTTAAGTGATATTGTTATCGATATTGAAGCGTGTGACGTGGCCTTAAGGCTGTGTGCACACAGGGCGTTGTCACCATGGTTGTATGAATGCTAATCTACACCTGCATTTTTACTTTTCCACAAAGCCTGTGCGTTTTCCTGAATAGCGCTGCACACACAGGGTTTGCAGAAAGTGGAAACAGCTACCAAAATGCAGCAAATCTCCGGCCAAGAAATCCTCAGATCCATAGAGACATGCACAGGATTGTAAGTGATTTTGGCCACAGCAAAAACGCCCTGAGTGCACACAGCCTTAGCCTTTCTATATATTACAATCCCCCACCTGCACTCACGTGTCGATGCTTCATATCTGATCAGTGGATATTGGATAATCCGGGTGAATCTATAGATTGTGCAGCAGAATCACAGCACAGCAAACTTATTTTGACCCGTCTGTAAATAACATTCGCACTCACATCATGTATTGCTGTCACCAGCTGAGTATTGTAGAGGGTTGAGGCTTCTCCCTACCTGAGTCGCCTCCTTCACTCACATTTGGATATGATAATCTGCCGCCTGAGGCGAGGGCCCGGTGATCAGTGTCTGCACCTGATGACTCCTCCACAGTGGATTCTGCTCAGGACAAATCCTGAATGGGAAAAAGCTTAAAGGTACCGTCACACACGGCAATATTGCTAGGCAATTTCACTGGCAATTTGCTGGTTGCAATGAAATCATGGACACATTGTTCCATTTGTACACAGCCACAAGATAGAACAATGTATCCATGATTTCTCTGCAACCAGCAAATTGCTAGTGACATTGCCTAGCAATATTGCCACGTGTGACGGTACTTTCAGAGATGAAGTGTGCAGCGAGATATCCCAGACTGGACGGGGTCTGACTCTATCCCCTGTGAGATTTTATATTACTTCTACTATGTTATTCATTTTTTGGGGATACTATAAATGAAAAAAATAATAGGTGCATGTAAAAGTGTGAGATAGCAGATGAATTGTCTAACACGCCTGTAATGTGTGACCTCAAACCTGGCAAGTGAAGCCATACTGGGGATGTTTTCCTGGACATACTTACAGAATGAACGGCTGGAGGTTAGGCTGCGTTCACACGCTGGGTATTTGCTGCATTTTTTTACACGTGAGCTCATCACAAACCAGGAGGGGAACAATCAGAGAAAACGTCTAATAGAAACACGTCACCACTGCTGGATGTATCACCCACTGCTGGTCTGTGATGAGCTCACATGTAAGAAAATGCAGCCAATACGCAGCATGTGAACGCACCCTTAGCAGGGTGGTGTCGTGCTTTGCCATAGGTGGGTGTGGCTCAGCATTTTACCGGAGGAATAAACATTAATTAAGTTCATTAAGTCGTGGAGTCGCCTATAATAGAAGCGGGGGTCTACGGGGATAATGCTCCAGGCAGGGGGTGATCAATTACAGTGCTCAGATGACCCTCCCCCCACCTGGGGGTCTTACATCCCAAAAAACTAACGCTCATTTGGTTTGCAGAAGAAACCACCAACTTCCGGCCACTCAAACTCTGCAATTATGCCATTTTGCTGTACTAATATGTTGGCTACAGTGCATTAGCGGGTGTAGTAATATGGCGGCTGTTTCACAATGAGCACTACAGTGCATTAGCGGGTGTAGTAATATGGCGGCTGTTTCACAATGAGCGCTACAGTGCATTAGCGGGTGTAGTAATATGGCAGCTGTTTCACAATGAGTGCTACAATGCATTAGCGGGTGTAGTAATATGGCGGCACATTAGCTATGACCTCATGGTGGATACTAGACTGTTTGTGCTCCTTCCAGTCTGATGTGACTTGTGTCACATGATGGGGGTGTGGTTGAAGACTGCCCTTGGATGATTCTAGTAGATGGGAGGAAGTGTAGGCACGCCCACCAATGACGCCGGTCACCCCTACTTAATGTATGGTGCTTTGAGATGGATGTGACCGTGTTAGTTGGTGCACCTAGTGGTGTAACCTATGCAATGGAGGGGGTCTTGTCCCCCCATCTGTGGGTCTTACTCCCAGGCTCCTGCTAAAATTCTAATAAAGTCCATGGCCACGTCTCTTACTAAAGTAATGACTGGGGGTAGCAATATGGCCCCCACCACACCCGGCCTGCTACTGTGCATGACTGGGTGTACAAAGATGGCGGCTGTGTCAGTTACTGCACACAAGCATGGACAGACTTTTTTTCTTTTGTACAATCTAATGACGGGTGCTGCAGTGCCACCTGCAGTGATGGGCACAAATGTTGGCCAATGTGTTGGATGTGTCTAGTTGCAGGAATCAGCTTGATATAATCTTCATACATTGGGCAGCTGCCATTTGGATGGTTTTTACTCTTTACAGCTGAATTGCGGCTGTAAAATGTTTGTGTGACACAAGGTTTGGGAGACTTGTCTGGATGTCAATGATGGACCTGATCTCCTCACAGGCCGGACACGTCTTCAGCCCAGTTCACACATCCATAGGCCGGATTCACACTTGTGTATTTTGCAATCTGTTCCATCCGGTTGGAGATGGACGGACACTGATCCGTTTTGGCCTCCAGTGATTTCCTATGAGGACAGACTTGTTCTGCACACAGTTGTCTGTTTTGTTACACATCCATTTGTTTGCAGATTTTTCCTGCATCCAAAAATGCAAAATGTTACATGAAAAATCTGCAAGGAAACAGATAGACGCGGATCTGTGAATGAACGTCAATTTTTATAATGGAAGTCTATGGAAAACGGATCTGTCTGCTTCCATTATCACGGATCCACTGTGGTGGACTGAGCATGCTCAGAAGCGAGGTCCAGCTCCTCCCAGCCCTACACCAGGTGACTGATGACGGATTCATTAAACGCAGCGTAGACATCCATTGGCTTACCTGTCTGTCCATGTGTATCCAGGTGGCTGCATGAATTTCATGCAAGCAAACAGAGAAAAAAGCCTAAGCACCGCCATGTGCCGGCTGGATGCAGATCTCCTTACCTGAACTCGACTGCTGCATCTATATGATACTGGTGAGGTGGCTTCAGGGATCAGCAGACACCGTGGCCCATACTGTCATCCTGGCCCATACTGACACCCTGGTCTGCTCCGTCACCCAGGTCCACTCCGTCACCCTGGCCCATACTGTCACCCAGGTCCGTGCCATCACCGTGACCCATACTGTCACCGTGGCCCATAATGTCACCCTGGTCCGCACTGTCACCGTGGCCCATACTGTCACCCTGGCCCATACTGTCACCGTGGCCCATACTGTCACCCTGGTCCGTACTGTCACCGTGGCCCATACTGTCACCCTGGCCCATACTGTCACTGTGGTCCATACTGTCACCCTGGTCCGTGCCATCACCGTGGCCCATACTGTCACCCTGGTCCGCACTGTCACCGTGGCCCATACTGTCACCCAGGTCCGCACCATCACCGTGGCCCATACTGTCACCGTGGCCCATACTGTCACCCTGGTCCGCACTGTCACCGTGGCCCATACTGTCACCCTGGCCCATACTGTCACCGTGGTCCATACTGTCACCCTGGTCCGTACTGTCACCCTGGCCCATACTGTCACTGTGGTCCATACTGTCACCCTGGCCCGTGCCATCACCGTGGCCCATACTGTCACCCTGGTCCGCACTGTCACCCTGGCCCATACTGTCACTGTGGTCCATACTGTCACCCTGGCCCGTGCCATCACCTTGGCCCATACTGTCACCCTGGTCCGCACTGTCACCGTGGCCCATACTGTCACCCAGGTCCGCACCATCACCGTGGCCCATACTGTCACCGTGGCCCATACTGTCACCGTGGCCCATACTGTCACCGTGGCCCGCACTGTCACCGTGGCCCATACTGTCACCCTGGCCCATACTGTCACCCTGGTCCGTACTGTCACCCTGGCCCATACTGTCACTGTGGTCCATACTGTCACCCTGGCCCGTGCCATCACCGTGGCCTATACTGTCACCCTGGTCCGTACTGTCACCCTGGTCCGCACTGTCACCCTGGCCCATACTGTCACTGTGGTCCATACTGTCACCCTGGCCCGTGCCATCACCTTGGCCCATACTGTCACCCTGGTCCGCACTGTCACCGTGGCCCATACTGTCACCCAGGTCCGCACCATCACCGTGGCCCGCACTGTCACCGTGGCCCATACTGTCACCCTGGTCCGTACTGTCACCCTGGCCCATACTGTCACTGTGGTCCATACTGTCACCCTGGCCCATACTGTCACTGTGGTCCATACTGTCACCCTGGCCCGTGCCATCACCGTGGCCCATACTGTCACCCTGGTCCGCACTGTCACCGTGACCCATACTGTCACCCAGGTCTGCACCATCACCGTGGCCCATACTGGGACCATGACGTTCACATGTGCAGCAGTCTGAATAGGATCCCAGTATTTATAAAGGGACTTTTATATGAGTCCATTTTAGCAGAACGGTCACAACCGTCAGACTCTCACAATCTCTACACTTCTTCTAACGCCATTAACGTTTTGGCCACTAAACATAAAATATACACAAAAAAAATCCCTTTTTGTGCTGATCTACACGGCGTCTGCCTGTGTTCACACTCACAGAATGTGCGGCAGATCCCAGTGTAAATCCAAACTGCAAATCTACAGCGATTTATAATCCAAAATACAGGAGCAGCTGAGTGAATGAGAAGATCATCAAAGTGACTTTATATCAGTAATTCAATCCATAAAGTGACCACATCTATTATATAGAGTCATTACACACAGAGGGATCTAGGTCATGTGTTTATTCTGTTAATGTTGATGATTAATGAGTCATTATCTCAGAAATCTAAAGTGGGGAGGATGAAGGGTTAAACACCGCGCTGACGTATTCCACCAGACATCAAAGGGTGAATATAATATTGATTTATTAGTTAACATGTTTCAGGGCTCCCTGTAATATGGCGATATGACATTGATTTGTCCTGAGGAAGAGGCCGGGAGCCCTGAATGTAATTGTGTCCTATCACGCGATGGCCAGCACAAGGTGTGGGTGCCATATTTGTATACCCAAGTAATGAGTGTTCAAATATGGCGCGGCTGGCAATATTGGACCTCCAGCGGTACTGCCAATAGCCCACATTGATGCCAACCAAAAATGCCCTCCCCCCACTAACCTGTCGCCAAAGCCCTACGTCAGCTATCTCCCGCCACCGATAAGCTCAAGCTCGTCTACAGGACCTGTGATGATGTCATAGGCAGAGATAGACATGACCATGACGTCACCACAGGTCCTTCAGATAAGACATGGAGATGGGGAGCACAGAGAGCAGCCAGGTGCTGCAGCCTGCTTTCAGTCAGCTCTCACCCTGCTCAGCCTGCCCAATGAGGGCCTGCGCCAGCTCCTCATGCCACCGTCCTCTTCCTCATGCCACCACTGCATGACGGCGACCATGGTGGGGCAGAGAGCGAGGGGGAAAATGGTGGACAGGGGAGAGACTACACAGGCAGGAAGTGACGGCCGCCACCCCCATCGCGATGTCTCCGCTCCCCGGCTAGTAGGTAACACATTGCTGATTGGTGAGTGTCCGACCACTGCGACCAGGCCACGGATCCCCAGGTGACCAGGCCACGGATCCCCAGGCGTCCAGGCCACGGATCCCCAGGCGACGAGGCCACGGATCCCCAGGCGACGAGGCCACGGATCCCCAGGCGACGAGGCCACGGATCCCCAGGCGACGAGGCCACGGATCCCCAGGCGACGAGGCCACGGATCCCCAGGCGACGAGGCCACGGATCCCCAGGCGACGAGGCCACGGATCCCCAGGCGACGAGGCCACGGATCCCCAGGCAACCAGGCCACGGATCCCCAGGCGACCAGGCCACCGATAACCAGGCGACCAGGCCACCAATCCCCAGGCGACCAGGCCACCGATAACCAGGTGATCAGCTCTTCAGTAACTTGTTTTCCCTTTAACTTACTGATGACTTGGGGTCCGAGCCCCGGGACCCCCAGAAACCTGAGCTCTGGACCTGGGATCTAGGCCAGGGGACGACTTGATACATAAGGATTAACCCTTTAACCCCAGCAGTCGAGTTTGACCCTTTGCCCATTGTCAGTAAATTCGGAGACTTCTATCGCACACGTCACCATTTTGGGGAATAAACACATTTTGTGTCCAGACGTTACCGGCTTCTCTATAACAATTCGGTTACTATTGATGGGTAGAGCCGCTCCTTACACAATTTATTTTGGGTCTTTCATTCTTATCTTGTATTAATTGTCTGACATTAATCTCCTCGTCTTTTCTTAGCAGATGGAAGATTATGGGAAACAAATCATTTCTTCTACAGCCCAATAACAGACGCAGGCTGCGATGCTCTTTGTAGGAGGGAGCGGCATTTCGGAGGATCCGTCCCCATCACGTTCTCCTCAGGTTCTCGTCATTTCATGTAACATGACATTAATGTAATAATTCCCTTCTGTAGTGTCTGTGTCAGGTGGAATCAATGTTTGATTCGGCTGATGACGGGTTTGATCTTGACAAAATGTTGCCTCTTCACATTACCCAACTTTTGCATCAGCTTTTCAGGATTGTAATTATTCTTAAAGGGAACAGGACAGCTGATCCATAGCCTGAACCACGGGCTGCCGGAATCAGGGAGCGCCTGTATTACTGCAGTCATGCATGCTTTACTCTGACAATACTCTAAAGAGGTTGTGCAGGTTTGGGGTTAAAGTCTGCATTCAGTCTACACAAGAGGAGGTGGTACCGCAACTGCAAGTGTGTGATATGCACAGTCCTAGCCACAGTCAGACTAGACGTGTGCAGCCTTGCTCACTTGAATTGAATGTGGCTGCGCATTTCTAGTTGGCCTGTAACCTCTCGTGACGCTGTGAGCAGGCAGTCACATGACTGTGGCGCCCCACCGGACAGGCCGCCACCAGAGGTACTGCACTCCTCCATTAGAGGGAGAGTTGTGCCTCTGGTCTCCAGGTGCTGGGATGGTGCAGTTGAGCTACACACGCACACACAACACTTAGGGACCCTGGGACGGTGGGTGGACCCAGAGGGAGGACCCAAGCGTAGCCGGGAGGAAAAGTGTAGACTTAGTAGAGAAGAAAGAAAGAGAGAACATCAGAGAGGGGTGGAGTAGAAGTCGGGAGTGTAGGGGCGGTGTGGTGCCGACTCCCGCGGGCTGGAGCACGGCCATGCTCGCCCCGGGAGGGAAAGACCGACAGTTGTAAAGGAAGAAAGAGCCCTTGGGGTACAGAACGAGACGTGGATTCCCGTACGTACATATCTGGCGAGACAGAGGGGTTGGTGGATGACACAGGGACCCGGCACTAAACATGGCGTGGATGCTTCACACCCTAACCATTGAACCGGAGACCCACAAGAAAGTAAGGGGAGCTGTGGCCAAACACCCAACACAACTCGGAGAAGGCGGCCGAACTAGGGAGCAGTACCTGGGAAGGGTACAACACAGCACCTGTGGCTGTTAGTACCTGAGCTCTGTGCTGCAGAGGCGCTAAGTGAGGAACAGCGAGATGAGCTTATAGCACGAAGGGACCACCAGAGACAGAGACACCTAGTGAGAAAGGAAGGAACACCAACCGAGGCTCTACTGCACTGACCCGATTCTAGAGACAACGCTGAACCGGAGGTTGGCAAGGGAAGCACCCGGCGGCCATGCTGAAACTAACTGGTAAACGTAACAGAACTCCAGCTTGGTGTCTGAGACGTTCTGTAGTGGCGACCACCGCCACAGAGGCCGCATGAGACACCGGGGTGCTGATGACCTAATGAACATCTGCCAAGGTACAAACTAACTCCTCCATTCTACTGCCCTGGGGACCGCGCTCCACCTCCGGGGAGTGGAACCAGCCAAGCTGCCGGTCACCGTCCCCAGAGGTTCTGAAGCAGCGACGGCTGTCCTGGCCGCATACCGCAGGTGGCATCACGAATACCCCTTTCCCTAGTCATCCCCCATCATCTACCTCAGTTTATTGCAATGACACTGCCAGGGTCACAGAACCGGGTCTCTGCCCCCGTCTGTCCCCATGAAAAGAACCGAGAGTGAAGAACAACAGATGCCCGGTCGCTGAGTACCCCCGGCCCTGGAGTGGGCGGGTCAACTGCAAGTATGCGATTTGCATACTTACCGCCACATACTGACTAAACATGTGCGACCCCACTCAGTTCAAGTGAGCGAGGGTGTGCACGTCTAGTCTGCATGTGACCTTTGCTCTTGCCGCTGATACCGGAGATTCAGACGTTTACAGTCGCTCTATTGTACTTGTGTTGTACCATCACTCTCCGCACCCTGTGACTGTGTGCGGCCACATATGTGCAAATTTCTTTTAAAATCGTGTATATAATTTTGCTCTATAATATTTAATGCTAAATGTGCAGAGACCCATTAAATCCATGAACACTTTCCCCTGGATAGAGATAAGATACGGCATGAGGAAGGGCTGGGTGATCTGTATGTGATTGTGCCAACTCCGCCGGGTTCACACTGTACATATTCCGAGACTTGTGCTGTAATGAAGGGGTTAAGTCTTAATAATACACCGAGCGGAGCGCAGAAACAGAAGTCTTTGTTCGGCAGATTTATTGATGCAGACAAATTTATAGGTGTGTGTTACTGCATCCCTATAATCTACACGACAACACGAGCGCGGTGCCCGAGAGCGTCACGTGGAAGGTGGAACATCTGGAAGCCAAGGTGGAACAGCTGAGGTTTAATGAGTCTCCTGTACAAGGAAGAAAAGAGGAAAAATTAATGGCACGAGACTGTGAAAATGGTGCGAAATCAGTCAGAAGTTCATGGGGCCGCGCGTGCCGGTATATTGTATGACGTTGGCCGGGCACATGATGATAATGCTATGTATAAATGTGCTGGCTGTTCATACTGTACCACGTACTCTGCATATATGCTTCCACTAGCTCTGCGTGTATGTTCTACATCATGCCCCTGCAGCTCCAGATAAAGGTTCTTTACAGCTTTTATTCCACGTTGTCACGGGGTGGTATAACTGATAGGGAATCAGGAGGCAAGATGGGCAAAGACGAACTGGAGAACCAGTCTAAAGGTCAGACTAGGAGTCCCTGGCTCACCCTGACGTGCAATTACCTCTGAAGGTGAGGCTGTATAGGTTGCCACCCTTGCCCTTTGCTCCTGATTAGCCCTAGGCTAAATGCCCTTCACACACACTACGTTATCGTTTTGGTATGACGTTGCAGCGATGTTGAAACGACATCGTTGCGTGTGACATTTACCAATGATGAGGTGTTCATCGTGTGTTGTAAATGACCTGGACCATAAATTTATCATTGGTCTCCCGCTGGACGGCCAGCATCGGCATTGTGACAGCAGGAGACCAACAATGAACGACCTCCCAGCGCCCACAGCAAGCGCTGGAGCTGGTAACCAGGGTAAATATCGGATAACTAAGCGCCGTGCTCTGCTTAATTACCCGATGTTTACCCTGGTTACCAGCTTTTTTGCTGGTCGACGCTGGAGTCTACCTGTTTGACAGCTCACCAATCAGATAACGATGTCCCAGCGATCCACATCGTTGGTGGGATCACTGGGACATTGTAGCGTGTAACGGGGCCTTTAGAGCCCCTACCTCAACCCACAGATCAGGAAAAACCAGCAGCTCCTATGGAAGGGAACAGCAGCAACAGCTCAGCATGTCATGTCTTCACTGCACGGGGTCCTAGTGGAGTTCATTCTCTATCTGTGACACCTGGTGGAGGGAAGTGGAAGTACTTAAAGGCTGAGGGAGTGGAGATCTGTATATTAAGACACACCCTCCACTCCCTCACTGCAGAGCCGCACACAGCAGCATTTCTGGCATTAACTCTGGATGTGCCAAAGGAAGTAAAAACACTAACCCTAAATCACAGCAACAACACACATGGAGTGCAAAGCAGTCAACACGTGACACGCTCTGTACACCTGCACGCTATGTGTTATACCTGAGCCGATCGTGTATATTATGGTGTGTGGAATCCACCTGTTGTGAAATATATATATTTTATAAGAATTTGGAAGACTCTTTGGACTTGTCTGTTCTTTAGTAAAGCTTTTCATAAACCTTTTCCTTGACCTTATTGTGCCGTTCCCTGAATGAATGTTCAGAGTACAGGCGCTCGGTGCATCGGGGCGGGGCTAATGATCGAGGTGCAGCTTCACACCCATCCGTTTTCCCTCTATCTCCCCATCTTCTTTGATTGATGGCTTTAGCCTCACAGGATGGACTTATTGTACTGGATTGTGAATACGTTATGAACATTATATACCCTGATTATCTCAATCACTTCCGTCCAGGCCTCCTCCTTCACACGTCTGTGTTTATATCATGTGTGGTATCTGTTTTGTGTGTGAATACCATATGTACCCATTATAAGCTATGATGCTGCGTAATATGGAACAGATGTGGAGCGCTAAGGGCCGGGATACTCAGGCCGCTGAGTAGGGTATAATCCTGATAGCTCATCTCGTGATGGTCGTTATCAGCAGCTGTGGCCCTGACTTCACATGAAAAGGGAGACTGTAGACAGGGTGCAAAGTTTCTAATGCAAGAATAAAGGAAAGAAAAATAGAAAGTTTGTATCACCAGTTGGGAATGTTCAGGAGATTGATGGTGATAGCAGTGCAGATGGTTAACTCTTCCCAACTAGGGCTGGCTCCCAGGGAGGTTATACTCAGTGTAGTGCAGCAGAGGATAAGGCAGCAGAAGACAGTATTGCCAACTTGACTATTTATTGCAAACTCCAGACAGATCCACAGGACACAGTGCACCTTCACCAGGCTTCAGTCTGACCTGCACGATGGGGGTTTGACTCCTCTGTGGGGTTGTAGTGTTGCTTCCTGCCACTCAGTTCCTTCCTGGGACAAAAGGCTTCTTGGAGCTTGAAGCTTCCAATACTCCTAGCACTTGTTGCATGGGTTTCCTCCAGCCGAGCTGGAGTCTCGGATACTGTGGACACCGGTGCCTGAAGCAGGTCCCTGATCCTATGATGCTGCTAAGCTCCTGGGAACTGCACGTTGCTGCTGGGTGTTAGAGACCCACACAGCACTTCATATTTACCACCGGACCTTGAAAGTCAGGGTGGCCTAGGGACTGAGAACCTGTTATTGCAGCTTGTCTCTTCGGAGGGCCCCTCATCAAGGAAGTCCTCCTTTTTGCTCGACTACAACTAGACTGACTTCCTAAGCACCCCCTCCCCAGTAAGGGACTGTGTTCAAAGTCTTAACACCAGGCAGAGTGCACATCTCCAGTAAAGGTACCGTCACATGCAGCAATATTGCAGGCAATGTCACTGGCAATTTGCTGGTTTGCAGTGAAATCATGGACACATTGTTACATTTGTACACAGCAACAAAATAGAACAATGTGTCCATGATTTCACTGCAACCAGCAAATTGCCAGTGACATTGCATGCAATATTGCCACGTGTGAAGGAACCTTAAGGGGTCGGAGTAATTTGTAGATGTAACTTTTCCAGCAGAAAAGTCAAACTCCCATTAGAGCTGGCAACACATAACGCAATGGGAACAAGGGGGGTATGGGGCGTGGTTTTGTTTTTTACAAGTGTATGGGCTTATACTGTATATCAGGGGCTATGTAGGGGGTTCATTTTGTATACAGGGGCTATGTGGGGGCTCATACTGCATAGGGGGCTATGTATGGGGGACTCATATTGTATATAGGGGCTATGTGGGGGGCTCCTACTGTATATAGGAGAGCATGTGGGAGCTCATATTGTAGATGGCGGGCTCATATTGTATATAGGGGCTATTGGGGGCTCATACTGTATATAGGAGGTTGTGTGGGGGACTCATTATATAAAAGAGCTATGTGGGGGGTGCTCATACTGTATATAGGGGCTGTGTGCAGGGTCATATCATATATAGGAGCTATTTGGAAGCTCATACTGTATATGGGAGCTGTGTGGGGGTCTTATACTGTAGTGGGCTATGTGGACGGCTTATACTGCATATAGGGAGCTATGTGGGTTCCTCATGCTGTATATGGGGGGGCTATGTTGGGGATGCTCATACTTTATGTAGGGGCTGTGCGTGGGGGGCTCATACTATATAGGAGCTACTGTATATAGGGGATGTGTGGGGGTGCATGATATAAATAGCAGGCTATATGGGGGGGCGCATACTGCGTATATGCAGTGTCAGCAAACTTCTGGTAATTCTGCTCAATATTAAGTGATACAATTAATTAATATGTTAATAATGTTCAGCTGAATTAAGTTCAGCCTATTGTTCGGCCTCTGCAGCAGTCATGGTGGGTTTACACACACCAATCATTGTATCCAATCTCTGAACCAATCTCTGGTTGCAGTGAAATCATGGACACATAGTTCCATTTTGTGGCTGTGTACAACATGGAGCAATCTGTCCATGATTTCACTGCAACCAGAGATTGGTTCAGAGATTGGATACAATGATTGGTGTGTGTAAACCCACCATCAGTCTCATGTGGCCCCTGCACTAGAGCATAGGAAGAAACTCCTAATTCCCTGTTGATTTGGCATTGTCAATAGAATATTGCAGTAATGAGGATGTGAAGCTCCAGGACATTGCCGCTCTCTGAATGGCACCAGTTGGGTGGATCCAGGATCCAGTTACAGTACATAGATACAGAGCGATCAGAGGGAAAGCCGACCCAATACAGATTAGATACCGCTCACAATTGCCTTTATATGAGCAGATCTACAGAATGTCACAGTTTTGACCGGTTTAATATCTGATAATGCAGCAGTCTCCATCTGTGGCACATGGTGCGGGTCAGGACCGTCTCCGCTCCACCTGCCGTGTATAGAACTGATCACCTCTCATCCCTCCAAACTGGGAAGTGAGAGCAGTGATGACAATTAGCATTTTATATACATGCAGTCATTAAAGCGGGTAACCCTTCAGCACCGGCCCGGTCTACTCTGGGGTGTGACTATGAATGTGCGCTAATGTCTTCTATAAACTTGTATAAAAACCAGGATACAATGTTATAATTCCACTGCCACAATCCGAAAATGTTGTTTTGTTTTTTTTTTTTTTTTACGTAGCTGTTAATAAAGCTTTGTTCTTCAGATCCCGTCACCCTTTATATGGCTCCCGCGAGGAGGCAGCAGGTCTCTATACTTCACACTATAGGGTAAAGGTACCGCCACACGCAGCAATATTGCTTGCAATGTCACTGGCAATTTACTGTTTGCAGTGAAATCATGAACACATTGTTCTATTTTGTTCCCGTCTACAAATGTAACAATGTGTCCATGATTTCACTGCAGCCAGCAAATTGCCAGTGACATTGCAAGCAATGTTGCGTCGTGTAACGGTACCTTAAAAGATGCCAGTGTCAGAGATACTATAAGTACAATGACAAAACCGCCGGGGAGGGTGTTTTGTCTGTGAAAACATGGTGGCTGCAATATCACCTAAAGGACGCCCTGTGCTCATAGCCTTACACTGTTATTATATCACAGCAAGTCGCCAAGGAACCTAGGTCCTATCTCAGAACAAACACACCTGACCCAAGCGGTTCCTGTACAGACTAAGCTTCCTAGCTGCACAGTCACTAAGGGCCCTGCACAGACTGTAACCTAACCCCGGGACGAGGTGATGACAACATGGACCTGGCATTTCTGGCGGCTTTCAAACACGATGACTAATAAATCAATATTATATTCACCCTTTGATGTCTGGTGGAATATGGCAGCGCGGTGTTTAACCCTTCATCCTCTCTACTTTAATTTTCTTAGATAATGACCTTTTGGGTTTTGTTAATCATCAACATTAACAGAAATAAACACATGAAATAGCTCCCTCTGTGTGTAATGACTCTATATAATAGATGTGTCACTTTATGTATTGAATTACTGATATAAAGTCACTTTGTGATGATCTTCTCATTCACTGAGACGCTCCTGTATGTCAGATATAGGGAACCTCCTCATGAATCGATTGTTTCTCCCTTCCACTATCTGTCACTTTACCTCCTCTTTTTGACTATTCTTACTCTTTCCTTTCCCTACTGTTGGTATAAAGCTTTTAATCCCTGACGATACATGTATAACATATAATCCACATATTGAATATTGTTCTTGGAACTTTTTATCATAAGGGATTTTAACTATAGAATGTGCAAAGTAAATATTCAATATCTCCCAGCAATACACACATTAATGGAATATATATATTTATGGAAAATATATGCGTTTATATCTATCTATATCTATATATATTACAGTTATGTTTGTGTATATATATAATTTTTTTTTTCTAATAATGTATATTTTTAGCAGATGTTTTACAAATTGTTAGAACAGCTTTACTTTTAATAAAATCCATTTTTTTAATCTATTTAATCCCGAGCTTGTGAGCTGCTGGCTGTTGTGCGGCTGCTGACAGGTAGCACTATACTGCACTATCCAGCGCCTCCTACTAATGAGTGTGGAGCTGAGCAGTACTTAGTGGGAATGAGCTATAGCAGGAAATGCTGTGTAATAAATATGTTACATTTACACTTAACATTGACCTTTTGCCTTGAGAACGTGGATTTTCCTTGGTGGACCGGGTCAGGGGGTGGCCGGTCCAGGGAGCGGGGTGCTATACATTAAGATGACTTACTATGCCCAAGCTGTATTCATACAGGAGGCATTAGCTGTGTTCTGCTGGGCCATAGTTATTACCTTGGAGCAATGACTTGGAGGATTAAGACGTATTTATGGCGAATGTTTAATGGACACGGGAACCTGATACCAGCTTCATATATTAAACTACGGAAAGAAAATAAAGACACAATGAACTTCAATTATGACCTAGTGATGGTGGAATTCACCATCTGGATTTCATTTTGTGGATTTTGTAGCAAAGCGCAAAAAAAAAGAGTAAATTAATGAGGATGTGAAAGTGGAAAGTAGCTTTGTGTTGGCCGTGGAGAATGGATAAGGTGCGAGGTGATCCCTTCCCGAGTTACACACTGTAATGTTGTAATTAGCTCCGAACTTGATTATTATTCTACTTCACATCCAGTGATTGGTAACTTCTCAGGACAGTGTCTGTATCCCTGGCTGCATAGTGGTTAGCGGAAACCATAGAGGCGCATTGGTACGTCATCGTATCAGTTACCGCCATTTATCTGACTAATGAAGGCTTCAAGGTTACTCAGCGGAGAACACCACACTCGTGGGATCTGAAACTGACGAGCGCCGACCACTCGCCAACAGCCATGGAAAATGGCCGAGCAGCCGCCACCGCCGCACCATCCGTCACAGGAGGACGGCACCGCTTTCCTGTCCTGAGATCAGACGTGTCGTGTCCTTCCTCACTTTTCCCCTTGGCTCAAGATGAATTGTGCCAGACTAATAATAATAATTATTTTTTTTGAGTACCAACATATTACACATATTTATGACTAATTTAGAAATAATAACATTACTGTCAGACTTTATATACATGCTATATAATTAAATATGGGCATACAGGCAAAAATATTAAATGCTTATATGCTATAAGATGGTCACTTGTGGAATCCAATCCTGGATGTGTTTCACCGAGGTTGATCACTTCTGTGATGTGAAGCCTGAGTATTTTGATTACCTTTTGGTCATTCTTGTCTTCTTCCAAGATGGCGTCCTTTGCTCCATGTGCCTTTTGTCTTCCTACCTTTATAACCCCACCCCAGACTCTGGACACTGCTAGAGTATTCTGCCTGTTCCCCGCTCTTTGTGGCTTCTCTGGTTCTCTGCCTACTCTGGCAAGTCCTATGTGAATCTTGTCATAGAAATGTTATTGTATATTAATCTTTGATAGCTTAACATTATAGAATCCTATATTAATGTTTGATAGTTTAATACAATAGAATTCTCTATATAGTCTATATTCATTATGTAGTATATGAAGGTATTATATTGTTTGCAGATGCAGTAAGGAAATTTGCCATCTGTGACTAGTCAAGGCCAAATGATAAGAGTAGGCTGTTCTAAGGAGTATTCCACTCCTAGGCATGTGAATGTACTCCTTTCAGGGGCGGAACTACGCTGGTGCAGCCGGTGCAGCTGCACCAGGGCCCCGCCCGGTTAGGGGGCCCCTTCAAGCCTGGAGGGGGCCCCCAGCCGACCCCCACAAGCCACGGGAGAGCGCGGCTGTCAGCGCGGCTCTGCCAGCCGACCCGCACAAGCCGCGGGAGAGCGCGGCTGTCAGCGCGGCTCTCCCAGCCGACCCGCACAAGCCGCGGGAGAGCGCGGCTGTCTGTCAGCGCGGCTCTCCCAGCCGACCCCCACGAGCCGCGGGAGAGCCGCCGTCACCACACCAGGAGGGAGAGCGCGGCAGGACCAGCGGTAAGAGCACGACACTAGTAGCACCCCCCCCACCCCCCCACCCCCCCCGTCCACAACCTGCACCAGCACCCCCCCCCCGTCCACAACCTGCACCAGGGCCCCCGGGGGTGACGGTCCGCCCCTGACTCCTTTATACTTTTAATTAATTAGTTTCTCTTATAATGATAGGAAAATACCAAATGATTGCACTTGCAAATGTAATTTGTATAACGTCATTGTCTCAAAGTTGATTATAAAAATAACTGTTGATTCAGAGAAGGCAGACACTCTGCCATATACCTTCCTTCTGAGGTGATGTTTTGAGTTGTCTCCTCATATATGAGAAATACACCTGGGTGTTGATTCGATTTCAGCCGTCTCCGGCCATCTCATTTCATAAGGAAGATATTATTTTATTGACAAATCTCCTGTTGCTGCTCTTCAGAGGTTCTGCTGCTTACACCCGTTACCTGCGTTCCTTCTGCTTCTGGCTGTTCTGTGCTGCCCTCTGCAGCGGCTCTTGCCTCACCTATCTTTGCTGACACATAAGCTGGTTGCTGCTCTGTCGCTTCCTATGTTAAAATAGATGCAGAAGAGACTGTTCTGGACTCTGGTAATTGCTCTGTATCTGGTTCTGGACTTTCTAAGACTTCCTTCCCAGGTCTCCCTAGATGATTGAATGTGTTATATAGAATTGCTTATACATCTCTATGTTTGGACTTGCCATAGACATTCCCTTTACAGCATCTCCAAGTGTAAACTGCGCTTTATAGACTGCTCCGCTGATTCCATCTTCCTTTGAGGTGTTTAAACAGACTTTTCATTAGGCTTCATTCAGGATCTACACTGTGTGTTCATGGACCTTGAGTTTTCCTCTGCACTTTATTCTTTATCACCGTGTGTTATAATATAGACTTTTTCACCTATAAACTGTGTTCTGCTGTGTCTTTGCTGCACGCAAAAAGACTCCTGAATTATCCATTATAATTATTACACATGGATACAGGCTCCAGCCTGTTATGTGATGAGAGGGTTAATTAGCCATGACAGTGTCAGGTGTTTTGTGAAGTCATAGAGATGGGTGGGACAGCTGTTCACATATCTCCACCCTAGGACGTGGTTGGCAGGTATAATGAAAGTCTCTGGATTCACTGTATGTGTGTTGGAGGTGAGGTCGACCTCCAGAGCTGAACTCATACTGAGAAAGCCGAGCCTTTTTCCTGAGTTGTATGGACTGCTGAAATGTCAGGTTTGGTTTATGTATTTGTATTTTGTAGTGCTTTTTGAAGCCTTAATAAACCAGTGGAAGATTTAAAGGGAAACCGTCTGTCGTCTTCGTTGAGCAGCTGAGTGAGCCGATCTACCACAGCGCATAGGCAAACAGGGGAAGGTGCACGAGGCCGAGCAGGAGAGGACAGTAAACGTAACCGCGAGACAAAGATGTATGGAAATGTCCACTATTAACCTCTTCACTCCACAGACCTTTCTCATTTTTGTGCCCTTTTTTTTTTCCTCTTTCTTCCCAGAGTCTTAACTTTTTAATGTTTCTGTCAACAAAGCAAACAATATAAGGATGATCTTTTGCAGGAGCAGTTGTAGTGTTGATAGACACCATGCAATGTACGGGAAAAGATCCAAGTGTCGCCAAAGTGTGAGAAACAATACAATTGTGCCGCGGTTTTTTGGATTCTCTTTTCTATTGCAGAGTCCTGTGATTCGGGATTCTCTACTTCACTATTTATTACAACGTGGGAGAAAATGTTTTTTTTTTTAGAAATCTGTAAATTAAATAAATAAAAGTTTAGCTCGAGTTGCCATTTTCCATAATGTGTAAGATTATTTTTGTGTTGGTTGAAGTACGGACAGACGGACGGACGACTGACGGACGTGCTTCTCTCATGATGAGCTGTCGCTTTTATTGATACCAGTTTGGTTAGATGTGACACCGAACCGGCAGACTCTGCCGTCTTGGATACCGCGGCGCACCCCCACAGAGCACCAGAAGGGGGCAGCAAAACCGCTACACATATCATCAATAACCTGGAGAGCGATGGAAGAATAATGCAAAACAAACACATAATAGAGGACAAACTATAAAGACGTGATGGGAGCTGATATAGATGTGGAGTCACGAAGGAGACAGAGAAGTATTGAAAGCTGCTGGGAAGACGAACGTGCAGGAATAGGCAAAAATGACAAATATGTTGTGTGATCACAAGCAAGAAAAGTAAACCTGATTAAAGAGATGTGATACAATAGAATTAAGGCCCCACTCCAGCACTTTGCTTTCTTCTTATTTCCCCCTGGAGTGGTGCAGTTACATTGAAGTCCCCGGTCACATACTCGCGCTCCGGCGTCTTCATCTCTCTTTAGCGCCTTTCCAGTCACTCTACAGTTTGTGAAAACAAGGACACGGCACGTCCGGTATCTATAGGTGCAGGAAGGACATGGCAGTCGGTATCATAGTCGGAGAGGACACGCACTGTATCTATAGCAGAAGACACGGCACGTCCGGTATCTATAGGTGCCTGAGTAGGATCCAATCTTGTAAAGTTTCTTTAAAGGTTTTTATTAGAAAGCCGCTACAAACGTGGGTGAGGTGGTCAGTTCAGATGCCCCGAAAACATTACATGTATGTGGAGGTCTGGTTGGTGTGTGGGGACTTCTGCTATGGGGGCACTACGCCCTGCAGGCCACATGACCAGGACCAGGATGTTGGACACATGAATGAGAGAGGGCCATATCCGGGGGCGGCTGGGGGGTCATCTGCCCCGGGCGCAGCAGACAGGTAGGACGCACCCAGCCTCCTCCTGCAGCGCCCAAGGTCTCCTCCCCGCCACCCGCATATTGTGCCTTTCCTCCCCCCGCATGGGGAGCCGGCTTTATCCTCTTACCTGTAGAGCCGCACACTCTAGGCCTCGTGCAACCTGAGTATTTGATGAGTTTTTTACCTCAGGATTTGTAAGCTCCCAAAACCCAGGATGAGCAATCAGGAAAAGTTATAAAACAGGTCACCATCCTATTAATTTCCCGATTGCTTGGTTTTGTCTAGCAAATCCTGAGGTAAAAAACTTATCAAATACTTAACGTGTGCAGTGGCCTTACAGGACCTGTGATGATGTCAATGGAGGGGAGGAGTCAGGGGTCACATGATCAGCTCCTCGGTGTAAGCAGGACCCTGCTGTGTTGGCTTGTCATGGTCCTGGATGAGGTGAAAGTTTGTAGGGGTTCAGGAGGGATTTATAGTGTGGATGTAGCAGAGGCATGTGGTGTGTACAAGGTGTAACTGGTACGGAGGCAGCGGTGTGTGTATGGGTTTGGTGTATGGAGCAGAAATGCTTACGTCGTGTACGGGTCATGGCAGAGCCAGGTATCTGCGTGTGTACTAGGTGGAGGGTTCTGTGGGGGCATGATAATACTTGGAGGTGTGTGAGAAGCCTTTATACTTTACAGGGCTGTTTGAGGGTTGTGTTGGGGCCATTGTACAGTGTGAAGAGGTGTAGGGGCCATTATTACTGTATTTGGTCCATTACACTGCAAGGAGGGCTGTATGGGGGTCATAGTTGGAGATCATACTGTGCCAGTGTAGTTGAGGGGGTACAGTAGGGTCATCTACTGTGCGTATGGAGGAATTCACTGTGAGGCATCATACAGTGTTTGGGGGCACTTTTGTTGGCATCACACTTCATAGCTGTAATAGAGGGAAATCAGGGGGCTTCAATAAGAGAAAATTACTTTGGAAGGGCTGTGAAATATGTTATGTGACTCAGGCAAATATTTTTTGGGGGGGCAAAAAGAACTTCTGCTAAGGGGCCCCATGATTTCTATGTACGCCCCTGGTGCAGGATACATTGTCGCTCTGCTGCAGGACTGATTGGCCATAACTTACACAGCAGGTCCAGTGCCGCCCTCGGTACATACAGGCATCCAGCCATGTTTCTCCCGAGCGGTGGTTGGTCGGTGACGCTCGTCCCCTTTCCCACTCCCACATCCTTTGCTCAACCTAATTGGACAGCCCCGGCTATTAGATCCGGACAGCCCTGTGTGTAGTGCTTGTGATTGGCTAAATGTTTCAGGAGGAGGCGTGGTCTGTTGGAAGATGCGCCATTTTCCCAGCTTTAAACAGGAATGCTTTTCACGGTCCGCGCTGCTGCTTCAATCAAAGTACTTCACAAGGGTTGTTACAACCATCAGATCCTTTATTCAGCCGTAACCAACGCGTTTCAGTGCTGTCCCAGCACCTTCCTACATGTTTTACCATGTACTGATGGTGGCTCTGATGATGAATTTTGGTACTGATGTGGGGTGTGATTTCGGTAATGATGGGGGCTCTATTTATGTACGTCTGTACCTCTGGTGGGTCTGGTTAGGTATTTCTGTACTGATGAGGGTTTTGACTTTGTATTTCTGTTCTGATGGGGGTTATATGGATGTATTTCTGTACCTCTGGTGGGTCTGGTGATGTATTTCTGTTCTGATGGGGGTTATATGGATGTATTTCTGTACCTCTGGTGGTCTGGAGATGTATTTCTGTTCTGATGGGGGTTATATGGATGTATTTCTGTACCTCTGGTGGGTTTGGTGATGTATTTCTGTACTGATGGGGGTTATATGGATGTATCTCTGTACCTCTGGTGAGTCTGGTGATGTAGTTCTGTACTGATGGGTTATATGGATGTATTCTATACCTCTGTGGGTCTGGTGATGTATTTCTGTTCTGATGGGGTTATATGGATGTATTTCTGTACCTCTGGTGGGTCTGGTGATGTATTTCTGTTCTGATGGGGGTTATATGGATGTATTTCTGTACCTCTGGTGGGTTGGTGATGTATTTCTGTACTGATGGGGGTTATATGGATGTACTTCTGTACCTCTGGTGGTCTGGTGATGTTTTCTGTACTGATGAGGTTTGACTTTGTATTTCTGTACTGATGGGGGTTATATGGATGTATTTCTGTACCTCTGGTGGGTTTGGTGATGTATTTCTGTACTGATGGGGGTTATTGGGTGTACTTCTGTACCTTGGTGGATCTGGTGATGTATTTCTGCACCTCTGGTGGGTCTGGTGATGTATTTCTGTACTGATGGGGGTTATATGGATGTATTTCTGTACCTCTGGTGAGACTGGATGTATTTCTGTCTGATGGGTTATTGGGTTATTCTGTCCCTCTGGTGGGTCTGGTGATGTATTTCTGTTCTGATGGGGGTTATATGGATGTATTTCTGTACCTCTGGTAGGTCTGGTGATGTATTTCTGTTCTGATGGGGGGTTTTATGGATGTATTTCTGTCCCTCTGGTGGGTCTGGTGATGTATTTCTGTTCTGATGGGGGTTATATGGATGTATTTCTGTACCTCTGGTAGGTCTGGTGATGTATTTCTGTACTGATGGGGGTTATATGGATGTATTTCTGTCCCTCTGGTGGGTCTGGTGATGTATTTCTGTTCTGATGGGGGTTATATGGATGTATTTCTGTACCTCTGGTAGGTCTGGTGATGTATTTCTGTACTGATGGGGGTTATAGGATGTATTTCTGCACCTCTGGTGGGTCTGGTGATGTATTTCTGTAATGATGGGGTTATATGGATGTATTTCTGTACCTCTGGTAGGTCTGGTGATGTATTTCTGTACTGATGGGGGTTATATGGATGTATTTCTGCACCTCTGGTGGGTCTGGTGATGTATTTCTGTTCTGATGGGGGTTATATGGATGTATTTCTGTACCTCTGGTGGTCTGGTGATGTAGTTCTGTAAATGATGGGGGTTATACGGATGTATTTCTGCACCTCTGGTGGGTCTGGTGATGTATTTCTGTTCTGATGGGGTTATATGGATGTATTTCTGTACCTCTGGTGGGTCTGGTGATGTATTCTGTTCTGATGGGGGTTATATGGATGTATTTCTGTCCCTCTGGTGGGTCTGGTGATGTATTTCTGTTCTGATGGGGGTTATACGGATGTATTTCTGTACCTCTGGTGGGTCTGGTGATGTATTTCTGTTCTGATGGGGGTTATATGGATGTATTTCTGTACCTCTGGTGGGTCTGGTGATGTATTTCTGTTCTGATGGGGGTTATATGGATGTATTTCTGTACCTCTGGTGGGTTTGGTGATGTATTTCTGTACTGATGGGGGTTATATGGATGTATTTCTGTCCCTCTGGTGGGTCTGGTGATGTATTTCTGTTCTGATGGGGTTATATGGATGTATTTCTGTACCTCTGGTAGGTCTGGTGATGTATTTCTGTTCTGATGGGGGTTATATGGATGTATTTCTGTCCCTCTGGTGGGTCTGGTGATGTATTTCTGTTCTGATGGGGGTTATATGGATGTATTTCTGTACCTCTGGTAGGTCTGGTGATGTATTTCTGTACTGATGGGGTTATATGGATGTATTTCTGTACCTCTGGTAGTCTGGTGATGTATTTCTGTTCTGATGGGGGTTATATGGATGTATTTCTGTCCCTCTGGTGGGTCTGGTGATGTATTTCTGTTCTGATGGGGGTTATATGGATGTATTTCTGTACCTCTGTGGGGTCTGGTGATGTATTTCTGTTCTGATGGGGGTTATATGGATGTATTTCTGTACCTCTGGTGGGTCTGGTGATGTATTTCTGCTCTGATGGGGGTTATATGGATGTATTTCTGTACCTCTGGTGGGTCTGGTGATGTATTTCTGTACTGATGGGGGTTACATGGATGTATTTCTGTACCTCTGGTGGGTCTGGTGATGTAGTTTTGTGGTAATTGTTCTGATCCTGTACACATCTAACAATCCATAACTTGTAAGCTTTCTTGATACATGACTATGTTAATGGCTATGTTATGCTATGGCTATGTTATGATACATGGCAATGTGCATTCTAACAAGTTAAGGGTTCTATGTATTTATTTGTTAGTAGCATTACAGGGGTTGTCCCAAGCTTGTGATGAGTCTTCAGTCACTCTATGTGTCTCTATGTGTCTGCAGACTACTGAATTCTCACAGAGCGCACACGGCCTGCTGTCAGGATTGTCTGGTGCCGGCAGTGGAAGATTACGTAACTATAAGTATGCAATTTACATACATGCAGTCACATGGTGACTAGACATGCGAGGCTTCGATCAATGAAATGCGTCCGGCCTCGCTCAATTCATCTAGTCAGAATGTGGCCAGAGTATATAAATCGCATACTGGTGTCCACATGACCGTCCAATCTTACCATTGATATGGGAGAATCCTGAAAGTGTGCAGTGCATGCGCCATGAGAATTCGGAGGCCTGCAGTCACTAGACTTTCATCTCAAACCTGGACAAGCCCTTTAATTAACATTACACACCTTAGCCCACTCCTAACACCGTGTAATATACTCACTGTCAGAAGCAGCTCTTGCTGGTTCCAGCAGTCACTGTACCTGTAAGTGCAAACATTGTATATGGATGATTGGTCACATGACGTCTACTGAGACCATTGGGGGGGGCACCGAACTGAACTCTTGCCCCGGGTGCCAGAAAACCGAGATACACCTCTGACTGAGAGAAAACACCACTCAGAATTAAAGTTTTTCTTAAACAGTAAGTTGTCAGAGTTCTGTAGAGTACGTAGCGGGGTCACAGCGTGACGAGCGTCTCCTGCACACTCTGAAGCGTTTCCATGCACGGTCTCGGTTCCTTCCTCTTGACTCACCTGACCTCTGTCTCACCTGCCTTCACCACAGCTCTGCACTATAGTCCACATAGTGACGGTCCTATTCTCAGCCCGCGATTACACGTCTCTCCACTGACAGGAACTAGTATGACCGCTACTCCGCTTCTCCACTTCTTTTTTTATTCCAATGTTTATTGAGATATCATGAAATACAACACATCAGGCCACTATGTGGCGAACATATACAGAGTAGGGAATACAATGTAACAATTCTAACAAAACAGGGGGGGAGCTTCAAAGTTACTATATCAGAACAGATGATATCACTTATGCATTAGGCTTCTCTACTTCTGATGTAGTGTAAATCCAGGGCGCTCTTCATCTTGTGTTCTCTCTGACTTATGAACTCGTAGTTGTACCGCTAGACGTCCTATCCCTGGACCCGTCTCCAGTCGATCACTTTGTCCTTCGATCAATTTTCTCTTATTCCCTCTTCTCGCTATCTTTTATCTTGGCGTCCTCTCACATCAGAGACACCCATGTCATGAGGCTCCGCTCTCTAGTCAGACCTCTGGTCTGCTTCTACTGCACACTGGGCCCTATCTCACCTCCAGACAGGAAACTGTCTCTGTCCCTTCACTTTAGCCCCTCCCACAATGGGGCTAGTCCTAAACATTAACCCTAACTCTCCCTACTGACAGGGAAAAATACAATCTATTACTAATAGCACATCAATACACATTACACATCATAACAATACTCGTGTCTTCAAGAGGGAATGGTGGCAGTGTCCATCTCCTTACACAGGAGAAGGCCCCATAGAAGTCCTGTTCTCAAACACTTCCACAGCCAATCAGAAACAACCTCCAGTAACACCAGCGGTGTAACTAGGTGTCATGGCGCCCGGGGCAAAGACCCATTTTGGCATTTCCCCCAGAGTAGGTAAGAAGCAGGAAAGGGGGGGGAATGGGTGCCCCGCCACCCCTGCAGCCTTGCTTGAGGAGCGGGGAGGTGCTGTCAGCCCCCCACTGAGTTTGAGCCCGGGCAAAGGATCCGGCTGCACCCCTTTAGATACTCCCCTGAGTAACACATTTGTACCATATTGTGCAGTTATTGATGTGATTTTCTAGAAATTGATTTCTTACTTTCCTAATTGGGTTTTTGTTATTAGTTTTATTATTACACCTTATTAATAGTTTGGCTGACAGCAATCTAATGTGTATGGACCGCTTTAAAGATAGCAGGAGGGGGTGGAGGTACACAAATCTACAGCTGGGGATGCGCTGTATGCGAAAGAAATAGAGGAAGATGGTAGACTGAAACTTAGGGTACCTTTACACGTCGCAACATTGCATGCAATTTCATTTGCAACTTACTGGTTGCAGTGAAATCATGGACACATTGTTCTATTTTGCTGCTGTGTACAAATGTAACCATGTGTCCATGATTTCACTGCAACCAGTAAGTTGCAAGTGAGGTTGCATGCAATGTTGCGACGTGTAAAGGTACCCTTAATGGAACCTTATTAAAGGGGTTGTCCAAGACTTTTACTTTTGATGGGTGGAGGTGCACGCCCGACACCCAGCACCTGTGCCGATCAGCTGATCCTGCTGCCTGAAGTACAGGGCACAGCGCCACCAGCAGTCTAGTGGCCACGGATGGTATTGCACATCTGCTGTCTATTGATTAGAAAATGGGTCGATGTGCAGTACCTGATGTGGCCACTAGACCGCTGATGGCGCTGTGCTCTTCACTTCCAGCAGTTGCATGCATGAGGGTCCCAGTAATCGCACCCCAACCGATTAAATATTGATTATAAGCCCTGGACGACTCTTTTAACTAATAAAAATAACTAATATAGATAAAAAAAATCTTTTCCTCCTTCTCAAAGGTGTCCATAGCTTTATGTGATCTGGATGCTTAACTACTGTGGCGTAACTTCAAGCTCATGGGCCCCAATACGAAAGCTCCAACGGGGGCCCCAATTGTTGCATATCTTTTAATAGCATTAGTATTTTCTATAGACCAAGGGGACTTTTGGGGCCCCTTTAGGCTCCAGGGCCCAGGTGCGATCGCAGACCCTGCACCTATTGTAGTTCCACCCCTGCTTAAATACTATGTTACGTGATTACAACCATGGACCGGAGACATAAAATGATGCCTCCATATATAATAACGCCATCTTGTGTTTTATTTGCGCCTCTCGTCCTCGTTCACACTCCGTCGCTCCTCCATCCTGTTCTTTGCTGTCGGGTGGAATTATAAAGTCACAGACAAGCCGCTTGTTTTCTCTTCTTTTTAGCATAATCTCGGTGCAGGTTGGGAAAGTGACATAACCTGATAAACTGCAGATGAAATGAAGGCACCCGGCACTTCAGTCCCCGCTGTTAATTTCACCATCTCCGGCTCGGTCAATTCCAGCTAATGGCAGCAGACAGGAAAATCCTCCGCCCTGACAGTCCCAGATCAGGCGCCTAAGTCCTAACTCAGGTGGACTGGACTCATCACTTCTGGACAAATCAGCGGGATGATGTCAGCTGACAGCGCGGACGCCGCCTGATGTCACCCTGACATGATACCCAGGTGCCGCAGTTTATAAGGAGCATTGACATCTCCCCCCCGACCTCGAGCCCCTGCCGGGGAAAGCACTTAAAATGCTGATTTCTCCCTCGGTTCCACCTGTAAATTCAACAATTCCCCAGAAGACGGTGAAGGGATGAGATAAAGTGCGGCACATGAGGGCTAACATCACCTCTGTGCTCAGGAGCATAATGAACACGACCTGCTCCCAGCTCCGGCCTCGTCCGTCTGCTCCCGGCTTCGGCCTCATCTGTACGTCTGTTCCGCTCCGGCCTCGTCCGTCTGTTCACGGCTCCAGCCTCATCTGTCCGTCTGTTCCCGGCTCCGGCCTCGTATGTCTGCTCTCGGCTCCGGCCTCAACTGTCCATCTGTTCCCGGCTCTGGCCTCGTCCGTCCATCCGTCTGTTCTGGTTTGGCCTTGTCTGTCCGTCTGTCCCGCTTCGCCTCATCTGTCCGTCTGCTCCCGGCTTCGGCCTCATCTGTCCGTCTGCTCCCGGCTTCGCCTCATCTGTCCGTCTGCTCCCGGCTTCGGCCTCACTGTCCGTCTGTCCCGGCTTCGGCCTCATCTGTCCGTCTGCTCCCGGCTTCGGCCTCATCTGTCCGTCTGCTCCCGGCTTCGGCCTCATCTGTCCGACTGCTCCGGCTTCGGCCTCATCGTCCGTCTGCTCCCGGCTTCGGCCTCATCTGTACGTCTGTTCACGGCTCCGGCCTTGTCCGTCTGTTCCGGCTCCGGCCTCGTCGTCTGCTCTCGGCTCCGGCCTCAACTGTCCATCTGTTCCCGGCTCTGGCCTCGTCCGTCCATCCATCTGTTCCTGGTTTGGCCTCGTCTGTCCGTCTGCTCTCGGCTCCGGCCTCATCTGTCCGTCTGCTCCCGGCTCCGGCCTCATCTGTCCGTCTGCTCCCGGCTTCGGCCTCATCTGTCCGTCTGTTCACTGCTCCGACCTCGTCCGTCTGCTCCTGGCTCCAGCCTCATCTGTCCGTCTGTTCCCGGCTCCGGCCTCGTCCGTCTGCTCTCGGCTCCAGCCTCATCTGTCCGTCTGTTCCCGGCTCCGGCCTCGTCCGTCTGCTCTCGGCTCCGGCCTCAACTGTCCTTCTGTTCCCAGCTCTGGCCTCGTCCGTCCATCCGTCTGTTCCTGGTTCGGCCTCATCTGTCCGTCTGTTCACGGCTCCGGCCTCGTCCGTCTGCTCCTGGCTCCAGCCTCATCTGTCCGTCTGTTCCGGCTCCGGCCTCGTCCGTCTGCTCTCGGCTCCAGCCTCATCTGTCCGTCTGTTCCGGCTCCGGCCTCGTCCGTCTGCTCTCGGCTCCGGCCTCAACTGTCCTTCTGTTCCCGGCTCGGCCTCGTCCGTCCATCCGTCTGTTCCTGGTCCGGCCTCGTCTGTCCGTCTGTTCCCGGCTCTGGCCTCGTTCATCCGTCTCTCGCTCCAAGCTCCAGCTCGTCATCTACTCTCGGCTCGGCCTCATCTGTCCGTCTGTTCACTGCTCCGACCTCGTCGTCTGCTCTGGCTCCAGCCTCATCTGTCCGTCTGTTCCCGGCTCCAGCCTCGTCCATCTACTCTCGGCTCCGGCCTCATCTGTCCGTCTGTTCCTGGCTCCGGCCTCATCCATCTCCCTGGCTCGCTCATCCGTCCATCATATTATTGCTGGTGTGGGGTCTTCAACAGGACCCTGGCTGCCATGCCAACCTCGTGATTGCATTACCCTGAAAATAAAACAATGTCTTTTATATTAATTTGTGCTGTCAAAGAGGCGCTGGGTATTATTTTCGGGGATGTCTTATTTTTCCATGAAGAAGAATTCACATTTATCCTCTTGCAGCCCCCATCACCTTCAAATAAAAAACACACTCACACGCCCCCACATATGCACACACCATACACACACACACCCCTCTCCTCCCAGTATGTACCGTATTCCGGGCACCACCCTGAACTTTCTGGCTCAGATGTAACCAAACAGCCAATCAGAGGCCCACATGTAATGTCATGCACCCACATTAGCTGCTGGCCTCTGATTGGCTGGATACTGCTGGCATCTGATTGGCAGGCGGCTGCTGGCCTCTGATTGGCTGGCTAATGCTGGCATCTGATTGGCAGGCGGCTGCTGGCCTCTGATTGGCTGGCTACTGCTGGCATCTGATTGGCAGGCGGCTGCTGGCCTCTGATTGGCTGGCAGCTGCTATTGATGGTGCTGAGACAGCGGACTTGTCTGAGCAGTGCCCAGAAAGCATAAAGCGGCGGTCACCTGGACAATAGCGGCAGGCTATGGTAATATGAATCACAGCTGCAGGCCCTGGTGTTCTGTTCGGAGAGCAGGATTCCCAAAAACTGCTTTGGTAGGTCTTACTTTCAGGGGGAGCCTTATATTTAGCTATTCAGCAAAACCTGTACTAGGTCTTATTTTTGGGGAAACCCGGTATGTGGAGTAATGGGTGTGTGGAACGGCGGCCCCTCAGTTCACACACAATAACTGCCGCCATCACAGTTTGTGGAATTACATAAAAAGGGATCTGTGATATGATGTAAATTTCTGTCATGTCTGGACGGTGTGAATGGGGTTCTCTGGGTATAAAATATTAATCCTCTCCTTCCGATCAGTCAGTATGAGATCAGAGGGGGTATAACGCCAGATATAAATAATGACGAGCTGTACCGCGTGTAGGGGACGGGATCGGCAGAACAACTCATACAAAAGAAATGAAGCTGATCTTCAGGACTTGGCAGCGGGCGCTACACCGATGTGATGCTCCTGACAGTGATGAGCGGCTCTGCCCCCTCTGGGGATCAGTACTCGAAATAAGCGGGTCGGATGGTTGGACGGGCGCGACTTATGCACGGAATACAATGGAAGTCAATGTAGAACGTGTTTTCGGATGAGTCTCCTGAAGTCCTACGTCTTGTCGGTCTCAAAGTCCGACCATGCTTGATCCGAGTTCCCAGCCCCCGAGCATTGTAGCACTCGCTCCTCATTACACATGATAGGAAAGATCATCTACATCATATTTCTCTGCTTTACTTTTTGTCTTGGAGCCAAATTTCTAGAAAAATAAAATAAAAGGCAGTCATGTCATGGAGCTACACTATGTCCCAGCTGTGTATTTCAGTCATGCTCTGCTGAGCGTCTCATGTTGAACAGACCTCGCTCATGAGGATAGTCCATACTGGAAGGTATGAAGACCTCCATCAGTGAGTAGTCAATGGGAAGGTATGAACAACCTCCACTCATGAGATAGTCATACGGGGAAAGGATAACAGACCTCGCCTAGTTGAGATGTCCAGTACTGGAAAGGTTGAACAGACCCTCCCTCAGTGAGGAAGTCTCTGGAAAGTATGACAGACCCTCCACTCAGTGGGATGTCACTATGGGAAAGTGTGAACAGCCCTCCGCCTCAGTGAGGATAGTCACATACTGGGGGGAAAGGTAAGAACAGACCCCTCAGCCTTAACAGACATGTCGCGTTCCTGGTGCGGAGGACAATGTATGATTTGTATGCAAGCATGCGCATGCGTACAAATCACACATTCAAATGAATGGGAGCGCACAGTCATGCGCAGTCAAGCGCATCACCATGCATCCCCATTATAAACATAGGGACTTGAGGTGCCTGCGCTCACATGGCGGTTCCCCTCCGCAGAACGCTGCAGAGGGGAACGCCAATGTGAAGCCAGCCTAACAACCCCTCCGCCTCAGCGAGGATAGTCACATACTGGGGGGAAAGGTATGAACAGCCCCCTCCACCTCAGTGAGGATAGTCAGATACTGGGGGGAAAGGTTGTGAACAGCCCCCTCCACCTCAGTGAGGATAGTCACATACTGGGGGAAAGGTATGTGAACAGACCCCTACGCCTCAGTGAGGATAGTCACATACTGGGGGAAAGGTATGAATAGCCCCTACCACCTCAGTGAGGATAGTCAATACTGGGAGGAATAGGTATGAAAACCCCTCCGCCTCAGTGAGGATAGTCACATACTGGGAAAGGTATGAACAAGACCCCTCCGCCTCAGTGAGGATAGTCACATACTGGGGAAAGGTATGAACAGACCCCTCCGCCTCAGTGAGGATAGTCACATACTGGGGAAAGGTATGAACAGACCCCTCCGTCTCAGTGAGGATAGTCACATACTGGGGGGAAAGGTATGAACAGACCCCTCCGCCTCAGTGAGGATAGTCACATACTGGGGAAAGGTATGAACAGACCCCTCCGCCTCAGTGAGGATAGTCACATACTGGGGAAAGGTATGAACAGACCCCTCCGCCTCAGTGAGGATAGTCACATACTGGGGAAAGGTATGAACAGACCCCTCCGCCTCAGTGAGGATAGTCACATACTGGGGAAAGGTATGAACAGACCCCTCCGCCTCAGTGAGGATAGTCACATACTGGGGGGAAAGGTATGAACAGACCCCTCCGCCTTAACAGACATGTCGCGTTTCTGGTGCGGAGGACAATGTATGATTTGTATGCAAGCATGCGCATGCATACAAATCACACATTCAAATGAATGGGAGCGCACGGTCATGCGCAGTCAAGCGCAGCACCATGCATCCTCATTATAAACATAGGGACTTGAGGTGCCTGCGTTCACATGGCGTTTCCCCTCCGCAGAACGCTGCAGAGGGGAACGCCAGTGTGAAGCCAGCCTAACAACCCCTCCGCCTCAGTGAGGATAGTCAAATACTGGGGGGAAAGGTATGAACAGCCCCCTCCACCTCAGTGAGGATTGTAACATAATGCATCATGTCATGGAGCTACATCTATGTCCCAGCTGTGTTATTTCCAGTCCTTGCTCTGCTGCAGCGGTCCTCAGTGTATGAACAGACCCCTCCGCCTCAGTGAGGATAGTCACATACTGGGGGGAAAGGTATGAGCATACCCCTCCGCCTCAGTGAGGATAGTCACATACTGGGGGGAAAGGTATGAACAACCCCTCCACCTCAGTGAGGATAGTCATATACTGGGGGGAAAGGTATGAACAGACCCCTCCGCCTCAGTGAGATAGTCATATAACTGGGGGAAAGGTATGAACAGCCCCCTCCCCTCAGTGAGGATAGTCACATACTGGGGGAAAGGTATGAACAGACCCCTCCACCTCAGTGAGGATAGTCATATACTGGGGGGAAAGGTATGAACAGCCCCCTCCACCTCAGTGAGGATAGTCACATACTGGGGGGAAAGGTATGAACAGACCCCTCCACCTCAGTGAGGATAGTCACATACTGGGGAAAGGTATGAACAGCCCCTCCCCTCAGTGAGGATAGCATATACTGGGGAAAGGTATGAACAGACCCCTCCCCTCAGTGAGGATAGTCACATACTGGGGGGAAAGGTATGAATAGACCTCCCCTCATGAGATAGTCAGATACTGAGGGAATAGGTATGAACAACCCCTCCGCCTCAGCAAGGATAGTCAAATACTGGGGGAAAGGTATGAACAAACCCCTCCACCTCAGTGAGGATAGTCACATACTGGGTGGAAAGGTATGAACAGCCCCTCCCCTCAGTGAGGATAGGAATACTGGGGGAAAGGTATGAACAGACCCCTCCCTCAGTGAGGATAGTCAGCATACTGGGGGGAAAGGTATGAACAACCCCTCCGCCTCAGTGAGGATAGTCACATACTGGGGAAAGGTATGAACAGACCCCCTCCGCCTCAGTGAGGATAGTCACATACTGGGGAAAGGTATGAACAGACCCCTCCACCTCAGTGAGGATAGTCAATACTGGGGAAAGGTAGAACAGACCCCTCCGCCTCAGTGAGGATAGTCACATACTGGGGAAAGGTATGAACAGACCCCTCCGCCTCAGTGAGGATAGTCACATACTGGGGGGAAAGGTATGAACAGACCCCTCCGCCTTACAGAATGGCGTTTCTGGGGGGACAAGTATGATGTAACAGCCAGCATACAAATCCACCATCAAGAATGGGAAGGCACATCGATGGGAGTAAGGCATGCACAGCAATCCTCATTTAACATAGTGATGGATGTGCCTCGTTCACAGGCCTTTCCCCTCCGCAAACGTGCAGAGGGGAACGCCAGTGTGAAGCAGCCTAACAACCCCTCCGCCTCAGTGGGATAGTCAATACTGGGGGAAAGGTATGAACAGCCCCCTCCACCTCAGTGAGGATTGTAACATAATGACATAGTCATGAGCAACACCTATGTCCCAGCTGTGTTATTTCCAGTCCTTGCTCGCTGAGCCGCCTCAGGTATGAACAGACCCCTCCGCCTCAGTGAGGATAGTCACATACTGGGGGAAAGGTATGACAGACCCCTCCGCCTCAGTGAGGATAGTCACATACTGGGGGGAAAGGTATGAACAGACCCCTCCACCTCAGTGAGGATAGTCATATACTGGGGGGAAAGGTATGAACAACCCCTCCACCTCAGTGAGGATAGTCATATACTGGGTGGAAAGGTATGAACAGCCCCCTCCACCTCAGTGAGGATAATCACATACTGGAGGGAAAGGTATGAACAGACCCTCCACCTCAGTGAGGATAGTCACATACTGGGGGAAAGGTACAAACAGACCCCTCCCCTCAGTGAGGATAGTCACATACTGGGGGAAAGGTATGAACAGACCCCTCCACCTCAGTGAGGATAGTCACATACTGGGGAAAGGTATGAACAGACCCTTCTCACCTCAGTGAGGATAGTCATATACTGAGGGGAAAGGTATGAACAGACCCCTCCGCCTCAGTGAGGATAGTCACATACTGGGGGGAAAGGTATGAACAAAACCCTCTCGCCTCAGTGAGGATAGTCACATACTGGAGGAAAGGTATGAACAGACCCCTCCGCCTCAGGAGGATAGTCACATACTGGGGGGAAAGGTATGAACAGACCCCTCCGCTCAGTGAGGATAGTCAATACTGGGGGAAAGGTATGAACAGACCCCTCCGCCTCAGTGAGGATAGTCACATACTGGGGGAAGGTAAACAGACCCCTCCGCCTCAGTGAGGATAGTCACATACTGGGGGAAAGGTATGAACAGACCCCTCCACCTCAGTGAGGATAGTCACATACTGGGTGGAAAGGTAATGAACAGACCCCTCCGCCTCAGTGAGGATAGTCACATACTGGGGAAAGGTAGAACAGACCCTCCGCCTCAGTGAGGATAGTCACATACTGGGGAAAGGTACAAACAGACCCCTCCGCCTCAGTGAGGATAGTCACATACTGGGGGGAAAGGTATGAACAGACCCCTCCGCCTCAGTGAGGATAGTCACATACTGGGGGGAAAGGTATGAACAGACCCTTCTGCCTCAGTGAGGATAGTCACTATACTGAGGGGAAAGGTATGAACAGACCCCTCCGCCTCAGTGAGGATAGTCATATACTGGGGGGAAAGGTAGAACAGACCCCTCTGCCTCAGTGAGGATAGTCACATACTGAGGGAAAGGTACAAACAGACCCCTCCGCCTCAGTGAGGATAGTCACATACTGGGGGGAAAGGTACAAACAGACCCCTCCACCTCAGTGAGGATAGTCACATACTGGGGGAAAGGTATGAACAGACCCCTCCGCCTCAGTGAGGATAGTCACATACTGGGGGAAAGGTATGAACAGACCCCTCCCCTCAGTGAGGATAGTCACATACTGGGGGGAAAGGTAGAACAGACCCCTCCGCCTCAGTGAGGATAGTCATATACTGGGGGGAAAGGTGTGAACAGACCCCTCCCCTCAGTGAGGATAGTCACATACTGGGGGGAAAGGTAAAACAGACCCCTCCGCCTCAGTGAGGATAGTCATATACTGGGGGGAAAGGTACAACAGACCCCTCCGCCTCAGTGAGGATAGTCACATACTGGGGGGAAAGGTATGAACAGACCCCTCCGCCTCAGGGAGGATAGTCACATACTGGGGGGAAAGGTATGAACAGACCCCTCCGCCTCAGTGAGGATAGTCAATACTGGGGGGAAAGGTATGAACAGACCCCTCCGCCTCAGTGAGGATAGTCACATACTGGGGGGAAAGGTATGAAGAGACCCCTCCCCTCAGTGAGGATAGTCAATACTGGGGGGAAAGGTGTGAACAGACCCCTCCGCCTCAGTGAGGATAGTCATATACTGGGGGGAAAGGTACAAACAGACCCCTCCGCCTCAGTGAGGATAGTCACATACTGGGGGGAAAGGTAAACAGACCCCTCCACCTCAGTGAGGATAGTCACATACTGGGGGGAAAGGTTAGAACAGACCCCTCCGCCTCAGTGAGGATAGTCAATACTGGGGGGAAAGGTAAGAACAGACCCCTCCGCCTCAGTGAGGATAGTCACATACTGGGGGGAAAGGTACAACAGACCCCTCCGCCTCAGTGAGGATAGTCACATACTGGGGGGAAAGGTATGAACAGACCCCTCGCCTCAGTGAGGATAGTCACATACTGGGGGGAAAGGTGTGAACAGACCCCTCCGCCTCAGTGAGGATAGTCACATACTGGGGGGAAAGGTAAAACAGACCCCTCCACCTCAGTGAGGATAGTCACATACTGGGGGGAAAGGTACAAACAGACCCCTCCCTCAGTGAGGATAGTCACATACTGGGGGAAAGGTATGAACAGACCCCTCCGCCTCAGTGAGGATAGTCATATACTGGGGGAAAGGTAGAAACAGACCCCTCCGCCTCAGTGAGGATAGTCCAATACTGGGGGAAAGGTATGAACAGACCCCTCCACCTCAGTGAGGATAGTCACATACTGGGGGAAAGGTAAAACAGACCCCTCCGCCTCAGTGAGGATAGTCACATACTGGGGGGGAAAGGTATGAACAGACCCCTCCGCCTCAGTGAGGATAGTCATATACTGGGGGGAAAGGTTGAACAGACCCCTCCACCTCAGTGAGGATAGTCACTATACTGGGGGAAAGGTATGAACAGACCCCTCCGCCTCAGTGAGGATAGTCAATACTGGGGGGAAAGGTAAACAGACCCCTCCGCCTCAGTGAGGATAGTCAATACTGGGGGGAAGGTATGAACAGACCCCTCCGCCTCAGTGAGGATAGTCACATACTGGGGGAAAGGTATGAACAGACCCCTCCACCTCAGTGAGGATAGTCACATACTGGGGGGAAAGGTATGAACAGACCCCTCCGCCTCAGTGAGGATAGTCATATACTGGGGGGAAAGGTACAAACAGACCCCTCCGCCTCAGTGAGGATAGTCACATACTGGGGGGAAAAGGTAAAAGACCCCTCCCCTCAGTGAGGATAGTCACATACTGGGGGGAAAGGTACAAACAGACCCCTCCGCCTCAGGAGGATAGTCACATACTGGGGGAAAGGTATGAACAGACCCCTCCCCTCATGAGGATAGTCAATACTGGGGGAAAGGTAAACATCCCCCCCAGTGAGGATAGTCACATACTGGGGGAAAGGTATGAAAGACCCCTCACCTCAGTGAGGATAGTCATATACTGGGGGAAAGGTAAACAGACCCTCCGCCTCAGTAGGATGTATGGGGAAGTATCAAACCTACCCGTGGTGAATAGGTGAATAAACACCCCCTCCACCTCAGTGAGGATAGTCACATACTGGGGGAAAGGTATGAAAAGACAGACCCCTCCCCTCAGTGAGGATAGTCATATACTGGGGGAAAGGTAGAACAAACCCCTCCCCTCAGTGAGGATAGTCACATACTGGGGGAAAGGTATGAAAGACCCCTCCACCTCAGTGAGGATGTAGTAAACTGGTGGGGAAAGGGGTAACAGACCCCTCCCCTCAGTGAGGATAGCAATACTGGGGAGGTATGAAAGACCCCTCCACCTCAGTGAGGATAGTCATATACTGGGGGGAAAGGTGTGAACAGACCCCTCCGCCTCAGTGAGGATAGTCAATACTGGGGGAAAGGTATGAACAACCCCTCACCTCAGTGAGGATAGTCACATACTGGGGAAAGGTAGAACAGCCCCCTCCACCTCAGTGAGGATAGTCACATACTGGGGGAAAGGTATGAACAGACCCCTGCGCCTCAGTGAGGATAGTCATATACTGGGGGGAAAGGTAAACAGACCCCTCCGCCTCAGTGAGGATAGTCACATACTGGGGGGAAAGGTATGAAGAGACCCCTCCCCTCAGTGAGGATAGTCATATACTGGGGGAAAGGTGTGAACAGACCCCTCCGCCTCAGTGAGGATAGTCACATACTGGGGGGAAAGGTATGAAACAGACCCCTGCGCCTCAGTGAGGATAGTCATATACTGGGGGGAAAGGTACAAACAGACCCCTCCACCTCAGTGAGGATAGTCACATACTGGGGGGAAAGGTATGAACAGACCCCTCCGCCCAGCGAGGATAGTCACATACTGGGTTATTGCAGAGAGTAAGAAATGTTTGGAGGTAAACAGAATGTTATTGTTGTAACTAAACAGAAGCAAAACGACAATTTTCCAAGAGAGAATTATGGGATTGTGATAAGAAAAATAATGATTTTTTAAACATTTAGGCGAGCACTTAGGGGGAGCGAAACAAGACACAGCAGTTTCTGATAGTATGAAAGATTGGCAAATAGGAGAAAAATTACGTCTTCACGCGATCCGGCTTACTCGGCATTATTAGACGCTCTTCATAATTTTTCATTTAAATTAAACAGAAAAAAATGTGATGCAAATTTATTCAAGCAGCATCGAAAAAAAAACCCCGGACATGTCTGATTAGGGATAATTTTAGCTCCCCGGCTCTCGTGTGAACACTGCGCTCTGCCGTACTCTATGTTCGTTAAAAGTAAAATTAATGGCAGGCAGGCAGCTCCTCATTTATAATTGCTTCATTATGCTGGTGCATCCTCTAGACAATTATGACTTGCTGCTATTGTACCCGTACAACACACGTAGAGGGAGGGAGATGCAGATCTAGGAATGCCACATTGTATATGTGATTGTAGGGCATTGTGTGGCAATCTATAGATACCGTACACACAAGGTGAGCCGGCTCTCACCTCCTCATAGGGTTCATAATACAGAAATGACTTAAACTCTGTGAAAAGATGAATTGTAACCTCCAAAAGGCAAAAATGTAAATATATCTGCAAAATGGATCCAGAATTCATAGTGTGAGCTGATGAGGCCGGTGGACTTACTCCATGTCACAACACAACCCGCATATTAATATCAATGTTTGATTCAATCCTCTGAAAGTTCAGTAATATGCTAATGTTACTATTTGGTGAGAAAAGTTTAAAAATGCAAAATACAAACAAAATGCAGTGACTGTGACCTGAATGTTCAAGAATAAGTAAGTACACCCCCCTCATCAGGCTTTAGGGATGGGTGTAGTTTGTATTGTGATAACTTGTAACAGAATCACTCAACAAGGTTTTTCCCCTACAAATCTATCTATTCTCTATCTATCCATCCATCCATCCATTCATTCATCCACCCATCCATATATCCATCCATCCATTGATCCACCCATCTATCCACTCATTCATCCATCCATCCATTCATCCATCCACCCATCCATTCATTCATCCATCCATTCATTCATTCATCCATCTATTGATCCACCCATCTATCCACTCATTCATCCATCCATCCATTCATTCATCCATCCACCCATCCATATATCCATCCATCCATTCATTCATCCATCCACCCATCCATATATCCATCCATCCACCCACCCATCTATTCATCCATCCCTATCCCATTAAGCCACAGGGCCATCTGATGTGTGTGTATCTACTGCAGGTAACAAGAGATCACACAGGGTCCAGGAGAGGTTTTATTGTAGGTGGGGACCCAGCAGATTTACGGTCCCCTTGCCACAGGTGATGGGCAGCATCTATTGGACAATACATGCACTAAAAACCTTATAAGATTTGTGTGTTTTTTTGTCTTTTTTAATGTTCACCTGAGTTTTTTTGAAAAAAATAACTTTTCTAGTTTTATTTTTTCTCAGACAAAAGACTTTTTATATTCCATCTGACACCTTCATTTGCATATTTTGGCTTTAGTGTGCTCCTGTAGTTTATCTATCCTATCTATCCTATCTATTCTATCTATCTATCTATCTATCTATCTATCTATCTATCTATCTATCTATCTATCTATCTATCTATCTATCTATTGTATCTATCTATCTATCTATGTATCTATGTATCTGTCTATCTATCTATCTACTGTATCTATCTACTGTATCTATCTATCTATTGTATCTATGTATCTATCTATCTATCTACTGTATCTATCTACTGTATCTATCTACTGTATCTATCTATCTACTGTATCTATCTATCTATCTCTATCTATCTATCTATCTATCTATCTATCTATCTATCTATCTATCTATCTACTGTATCTATCTATCTATCTATCTATCTATCTATCTATCTATCTATCTATCTATCTATCTATCTACTGTATCTATCTATCTACTGTATCTATCTATCTATCTATCTATCTATCTATCTATCTATCTATCTATCTATCTATCTATCTATCTATCTCTATCTATCATTAATTTGCACGGTAGTAATAAACCTGTTGATCTTTTAGTCCATCTGTCTTTCCAGCTGAATATGTGCTTCTGTATTTCAGCGTCCATCTGTCTGTCCTCCTCTCTGCTCAGGTGTAGTCGGTGTACTGTGCGCTCGGTGCTGTACCTCTGTACCTATACAGATATACACACAGAGTAAATCCCTGTAGTAATGGCCGTTACCCCATGATCACACACAGTATATGGTGCAGTTGTTGTTGCAGCATTTATCAGTAATTGCTCGATGGATCCGCCGCTCTTCCGCGTTTTTGCTGATTTGCGGCAGATCCAGTAGATTTACCACATCCGCCACGTGACAGACGACTTGCGGCGAGCCCCATTCATTCAGGTGCGGCAAATCCAGCAGTTGCGGCAGGTCAAAAAAACGCAGTTGGTAGCAGTTTCTTCACGTGCCGCAAGTGGCGGATCATGGCAAACACCGCACCTGCCGCACGCCTTATAGAGAATGCAGGGGGCTCGCCGCACGTCGTCCGTTACGTGGCAGATGCGGTAAATCTGCCGCAAAACAGCAGAAACGCTGCTGTGAAAGGGGCCTGAGTTCCCGCACAGATGAGGTGACTTTCACGCCTCGTGTTGCGGTTTTGCAGATGTGACGTGTTTGCCGCTGTCGGTTTTTCTCTCCTCCCCGGAGATCTCGCTCCTGTTTCCACATTTCAGCTCCGGCTTTTCCCTCGCCAGAATCTCTGATCCTTACAAAGTTTAAATTAATGACAACCTTGGAGCCGCTCATTAATAATTGCTTCATTATACAATTGCACACACTTGACAATAACGGTGTTTGCTGGTGTATTTCTAATTATGTGGCATTTTCAGCTGCTAATAAGGCCTGGATAATTCCATGATGGAAAGGGGTTCTCTCCCCCGAGTGCCAATTTCCAAACTCAGCGCATAATAGAGCTCCCCCCCCCCACACCCCCGCTGAAATCCCCGGACCCCTCATGACGCCACCGCTAATATTATTTATTCTAAAGGACCCCGGATTCCTCACCGTATCGGGATCTAATAATTCATTTACGGCACAAAATAAACTAATGAAAGGACGAATCTGAAGAGTCTGAGAATGTCCTGTACTGAGAGGAATCGCCAAATACATTATATGAAGCTTCACATCCACTCAGTCAGTCTGTATAATGACCAGGAATAGAGCAACAATAGCAACATGTGGCCCTGTGCTCCAAAGAGCCCCTATACACAGTGTCAGTGCCCCAATCTCACTATACACAGTGTCAGTGCCCCAATCTCACTATACACAGTGTCAGTGCCCCAATCTCACTATACACAGTGTCAGTGCCCCAATCTCATTATACACAGTGTCAGTGCCCCAATCTCACTATACACAGTGTCAGTGCCCCAATCTCATAATACACAGTGTCAGTGCCCCAATCTCACTATACGCAGTGTCAGTGCCCCAATCTCACTATACACAGTGTCAGTGCCCCAATCTCACTATACACTGTGTCAGTGCCCCAATCTCACTATACACCGTATCAGTGCCCCAATCTCACTATACGCAGTGTCAGTGCCCCAATCTCACTATACGCAGTGTCAGTGCCCCAATCTCACTATACGCAGTGTCAGTGCCCCAATCTCACTATACGCAGTGTCAGTGCCCCAATCTCACTATACGCAGTGTCAGTGCCCCAATCTCACTATACGCAGTGTCAGTGCCCCAATCTCACTATACGCAGTGTCAGTGCCCCAATCTCACTATACGCAGTGTCAGTGCCCCAATCTCACTATACACAGTGTCAGTGCCCCAATCTCACTATACACAGTGTCAGTGCCCCAATCTCACTATACACAGTGTCAGTGCCCCGATCTCACTATACACAGTGTCAGTGCCCCGATTCAGTGCCCCAATCTCACTATACGCAGTGTCAGTGCCCCAATCTCACTATACGCAGTGTCAGTGCCCCAATCTCACTATACCTGTGTCCAATCTCACTATACACGTGCAATGCTCAATCTCACTATACACAGTGTCAGTGCTCCAATCTCACTATACACAGTGTCAGTGTCCCAATCTCACTATACACAGTGTCAGTGTCCCAATCTCACTATACACAGTGTCAGTGTCCCAATCTCACTATACACAGTGTCAGTACCCCATAATGATTACCCCAATCTCCCCATAATCAGTGCCTGGATCCCACCAGTGCAAGAGTTCTTCAGTCATTTGATATTGATGACTTATTCCTAACCTCCCCATACATTTTATAGAGCTGTTGGTGACACAATGGTTTGCTTCACTGTTTGGCCGACACTTCTCTCGCCCGACCTCCAAGATCACAGGATCACGCCATCTGCGTTGCCTCCAATGTTTAGCGTTCACTGACGATTGCTGCAGATCAGCTCCTAGTGAAGTTAATAGACCGAAGTGGATCCTAAGTGTCGGACCCCTCTGATCTGGAACATGTCATCAGTATTATGTGGGCGTCCCTTTAACTTGGCCATAGAGTCCCCATTACAGCAACAAGTGTCTCCCATAAATCGTAATACAAAGCTCCATAAACACAACTAGATGGTCCCAAGAAAAGAAGATGGGATGCCCCCACCACTGTGGTCTTGGGAAGGACTTTATTTATGACAAGCACAGGTGACATGGTGGCTGCATGCACCGGGACGTCGTACGTTTCGCTAGTGAGCTTCTACTGGTGCACACAACTGGATGGTCCTAGTGTCGCTGTAAACAGCACTAAACTGCACTCGTTAACATTGTCATAATATCACCAACATTCCTCTACAGGAGCCTAATTAAAGAGACCAAGAAAATCCGAACCTCAAGAGGCCGATCACGATGATGTTGGGGCTTTATCAGAAAACGTAAACCATCTCTGTGCTCAATACTTTCTGTCTTCAAAAACTGATACAACATTGCTATAATTACAAAAGGAGATAATCAATAATCATGTGGCTAAACTAAATTTTGTTGTTGCCAAAGAAAAACTATGTAAAAGATAATCACGGCCCCCTCCCTCAGGGGGGCCTCACCAACAATAAAGGTGTGCTTCCCCAACTGTAAAGGGGGCCTCACCAACAATAAAGGGGGCGCGTCACCAACAGTAAAGTGAGGGCCTCACTAACAATAAAGGGGGTCCACACCAACAATAAAGGGGGGTGTCGCCAACAGTAAAGGGGGCGCCCCACCAACAATAAAGGGGGCGCATTACCAACAATAAAGATGGTCCTCACCAACAAAAAATAGGGCGCGTCACCAACAGTAAAGGGGGCACCCCACCAACAATAAAGGGGGGTTGTTGCCAACAGTAAAGGGGGCGCCCCACCAACAATAAAAGGGGCATATCACCAATAGTTAAGGGGGCACCCCACCAACAAATAAGGGGGCACGTCACCAACAGTAAAGGGGGACCTCAGCAACAATAAAGGAGGGTCCTCACCAACAATTAAGGGAGGGCCTCACCAACAATAAAGGGGGTCCTCACCAACAATAAAGGGAGGGTCTCACCAACAATAAAGGGGGTCCTCACCAACAATAAAGGGAGGACCTCACCAACAATAAAGGGGGTCCTCACCAACAATAAAGGGGGACCTCACCAACAATAATGGGGGCACATCACCAACAGTAAAGGGGACTCCTCACCAACAATAAAGGGGTGCCACACAAACAATAAAGGGGGCACGTCACCAACAATAAAGGGGGGCCTCACCAACAATAAAGAGGGGCCTCACCAACAATAAAGGGGCGCCTCACCAACAATAAAGTGGCACCTCACCAACAATAAAGGGGGGCCTCACGAACAATAAAGAGGACCTCACCAACAATAAAGGGGGGCCTCACCAACAATAAAGGGGTTCCTCACCAACAATAAAGGGGGGCCCCATTAACAATAAAGGGGTGGCCTCACTAACAATAAAGGGGGCACCACACCAACAATAAAGGGGGACCTCACCAACAATAAAGGGGCAGCCGCATTGCAGCTGCGATATCTGACAATCTATAGACAGTGCTGGGAAGATGATTGTCTAATCCTGATCAGCCCCATGTATTTACAATAATAAACACTGATAATATAAATATTTACTTTAATTAAGGTCACCCTGTTGAAGGCCTTATTGCTCCACCGCCATGTAGTGATGTCAGTTCTGACTGTGGCCCTCGTGTCAGGGGCCGGTGGGGACACGGACATCATTTGTTATTGTTGCTGCAGCCGGGGGTTGTAATTAATACAGGAGGGGTGGGGGAATATCCTCCAGCGAGATCAACCTGAGTCTTTCTGCAATTAAAATACAAAGCTGAATTATGGGAAATTTTAAGGCTGAAATGTAATGAAAGTCTCTAAAATATTAACATTTTCGGGGGACGGAGGACGAAACTCCGGAATGATGTTGTATAAAGCGGAGATCTGGAGCTTTAGAGTCGTATGAACTTAAAGGCCTATTAAGATCATTAATAAAAAAGGCTTCTGTAGAGTTTAATTAAAATCCCGAACGCAGTGATAATTTATTAAGGGTCTCTACAAAACCTCCTGCAAAAAGACACAATTAAAACTCTCCTGCACAATATGATTATGTAATATTAATTAAATCCAGACTATTTCATAAAAGCTGCACAACAAGATAAGGCGACTAAAATATGACAAGAGGCGAAAGGCGGCTCCAGAGGACGACGACACCACGATCTCATGGACAAACGTACACGATCCGGTGTTAAAACCTCAAAAGAATTCAATATCTGTATCCATATCCCGATCAGACCCTGTATAGCGAGCGTTAATAGGGAGACGTACGAGCGCGGAGGACGATGGGAATGTATATATATATATATATATATATATATATATATACACAGCATATACACAAAGCAATAGGAACATATATATACAGTATATACACAAAGCGATGGGAACATGTATATATATGCAGCATATACACAAAGCGATGGGAACATATATATATATGCAGCATATACACAAAGCAATAGGAAAATATATATATATATATATATATACAGTATATACACAAAGCGATGGGAACATATATATATATACAGTATATACACAAAGCGATGGGAACATATATATATATACAGTATATACACAAAGCGATGGGAACATATATATATATACAGTATATACACAAAGCGATGGGAACATATATATATACATTATATACACAAAGCGATGGGAACATATATATACAGTATATACACAAAGCGATGGGAATATATATATATATATATACAGTGCCTACAAATAGTCTTCAACCCCCTGCAGATTTAGGTGGTTTGATAAGATGCCAATAAGTTAGAGCCTTCAAACTGCAAACGAGAGTAGGATTTATTAACAAAAGCAGAAATCTTACACACCAAAAAGTTATGTTGCTCAGTTGAATTTTAATAAATTTTAAACATAAAAGTGTGGGTCAATTTTTATTCAACCCCTAGGTTTAATATTTTGTGGAATAACCCTTGTTTGCAATTACAGCTAATAATCGTCTTTTATAAGACCTGATCAGGCCGGCACAGGTCTCTGGAGTTATCTTGGCCCACTCCTCCATGCAGATCTTCTCCAAGTTATCTAGGTTCTTTGGGTGTCTCATGTGGACTTTAATCTTGAGCTCCTTCCACAAGTTTTCAGTTGGGTTAAGGTCAGGAGACTGACTAGGCCACTCCATCACCTTCATTTTTTCCCTCTTGAACCAGGCCTTGGTTTTCTTGGCTGTGTGCTTTGGGTCGTTGTCTTGTTGGAAGATGAAATTACGACCCATCTTCAGATCCTTGATGGAGGAGTGGAGGTTCTTGGCCAAAATCTCCAGGTAGGCCGTGCTATCCATCTTCCCATAGATGCGGACCAGATGGCCAGGCCCCTTGGCTGAGAAACAGCCCCACAGCATGATGCTGCCACCACCATGCTTGACTGTAGGGATGGTATTCTTGGGGTCGTATGCAGTGCCATCCAGTGTGTGGTTGGCACCAAAGATCTTGATCTTGGTCTCATCAGACCATAGAACCTTGAACCAGTCTCTCAGAGTCCTCCAAGTGATCATGAGCAAACTGTAGACGAGCCTTGACATGACGCTTTGAAAGTAAAGGAACCTTACGGGCTCGTCTGGAACGGAGACCATTGCGGTGGAGTACGATACTTATGGTATTGACTGAAACCAATGTCCCCACTGCCATGAGATCTTCCCGGAGCTCCTTCTTTGTTGTCCTTGGGTTAGCCTTGACTCTTCGGACAAGCCTGGCCTCGGCACGGGAGGAAACTTTCAAAGGCTGTCCAGGCCGTGGAAGGCTAACAGTAGTTCCATAAGCCTTCCACTTCCGGATGATGCTCCCAACAGTGGAGACAGGTAGGCCCAACTCCTTGGAAAGGGTTTTGTACCCCTTGCCAGCCTTGTGACCCTCCACGATCTTGTCTGTGATGGCCTTGGAATGCTCCTTTATCTTTCCCATGTTGACCATGTATGAGTGCTGTTCACAAGTTTGGGGAGGGTCTTAAATAGTCAGAAAAGAGATAATTAATCCACACATGTGAAGCTCATTGTTATTTGTGCCTGAACTACTTCTTAATACTTTAGGGGGACCAAACAGAATGCTGGTGGTTTGAGGGGTTGAATAATAAATGACCCTCTGAATTCACTTTTAACGCTTTAAAAAAAAAAAAAAAAAAAAAAAAATTTTTGTGGCTGCATTTCCCACTTCCAGGCTGATCTACAGCCCAAATGTCACAAGGCCACGTTAATTCCGCATGTGTCAACCAGCTAAATCTGCAGGGGGTTGAATACTACTTGTAGGCACTGTATGCAGCATATACACAAAGCGATGGGAACGTATATATATACAGCATATACACAAAGCGATGGGAACATATATATATATATACAGTATATACACAAAGTGATGGGACCATATATATATATACACAGCATATACACAAAGCGATGGGAACATATATATATATACAGCATATACACAAAGCGATGGGAACATATATATATATACAGTATATACACAAAGTGATGGAAACATATATATATATATATACACAAAGCTACAGATAAAATCCACATAATGTAATATACTAGTAAGTGCTGAGCGTCGCCACCTGCTGGCCACTTTCACCAGTACACTGACTACTAGTATCAATATTATTATTATTTATTATTTATTTCTATAGCCCCATTAGTTCCATAGTCTGTACATGAGAAGGGGTCACATGCAAAATTATAGATATAGAAGGCAGTAAACAAATTAACAATAACAGACTGGTACAGAAGGGATCATATGTTTCTGTAATGTAAGGGATTGTGTTAAAATCTGTAAACAAGGTAAAATTCTCCAGTCGTCCATAGAACATTATATCTTAAAGTGTTGGGAAATAAAATTTAGGCTGAGATGTAAAGGAGGGTATAACATTACAAATACAGCCCTGTAAAAATAGCACCCCATATAGATAAAGTGTGGAAATAAGTATTTGACTGATTGTGTAGTTTCCCCCTGACACAGACATGAACAGTCTATAATATTAAGGGTCGGGTAATTGTAACAATGAGAAATAGAAGATCAACCATAAACTCCAGAGAATCACATTGTGTAAATGATATAAATGTGTTCACATTTTGCAGAGAGAAATAAGTATTTGACCCCTCCCAACCATTAGGAGTTGTGGCCCCTGCAGAACAGTTATCAGCCCCTGGTTCCTGCATTACACACAGCTGTGTTACATTGTCACCTGTATACAATGAATCAGTCACCTGTAACCTCTACAACATGGGAAGAGCACAGAGCTGTGTAAGGATGTGAGGGAAAAGATCCTAGACCTGCACAAGGCTAGAATGTGCTACAAGACCATAAGGAAGACAAAGCTGGGGGAGAAGAGACAACTGTGGGGGCAATAGGAAGAGAATGGAGGAAATACACAATGAGGTCAATCCACATCCATCTGGGGATCCATGTAAGATCTCACCTCGTGGGGGATCCAGGATCATGAGGAGGGGAGAGATCAGCCTAAATCTACACAGGGGGATCCAGGATCATGAGGAGGGGAGAGATCAGCCTAAATCTACATGGGGGATCCAGGATCATGAGGAGGGGAGGATCAGCCTAAATCTACACAGGGGGATCCAGGATCATGAGGAGGGGAGAGATCAGCCTAAATCTACATGGGGGATCCAGGATCATGAGGAGGGGAGAGATCAGCCTAAATCTACATGGGGGATCCAGGATCATGAGGAGGGGAGAGATCAGCCTAAATCTACACAGGGGGATCCAGGATCATGAGGAGGGGAGAGATCAGCCTAAATCTACATGGGGGATCCAGGATGATGAGGAGGGGAGAGATCAGCCTAAATCTACACAGGGGGATCCAGGATGATGAGGAGGGGAGAGATCAGCCTAAACCTACACGGGGGGATCCAGGATCATGAGGAGGGGAGAGATCAGCCTAAATCTACACGGGGAGAACTTGTTACTGATCTCAAGGCAGCTGGGACCACTGTCACCAAGAAAACCATTGGTAACACATTACACCGTAATGGATTAAATCCTGCAGGGCCGCACAGTCCCCTGCTCCAGAAGGCACATTGCCCCCGTCTGAAGGTACCAATGACACCTTGGTGATTGTGAGATGATTGGGAGAAGGTGCTGGGCTCAGAGGAGACAAACATTCAGCTCTTTGGCATTAACTCAACTCGCCGTGTTTAGAGGAAGAGAAATGCTGCCTATGACCCACAGATCACCATCCCCACAGTCAGGCATGGCGGGGGAAACATTATGTTTTGGGGTGTTTCTCTGTTAAGGGCACAGGACGACTTCACCGCATCAATGGGACAATGGATGGAGCCATGTACCATAAAATCCTGAGTGACAACCTCCTCCACTCCACCAGGACATTAAAAATGGGTCGTGGCTGAGTCTTGCAGCACCACAATGACCCAAAACGTACAGCCAAGGCAACAAAGAAGCAGCTCAGAAAGAAGCACATTAAGGTGATGGAGTGGCCTACCCAGTCTCCAGACCTTAATCTTATAGAAAACTTATGGAGGAGCTGAAGCTCCAAGTTACCAAGCGACAATGATTAATGATCACAATCTTAATGATTTACAGATGATCTGCACAGAGGAGTGGAGCAAAATCCCTCCTGACATCAAACCTCATCATCAACTACAAGAAACGTCTGACCGCTGAGCTGCCTATAAGGGTTCACCACCAAGTATTAAGTATTGTTTGCCAGAGGGATCAAATACTTATTTCTCTCTGCAAAATCCAAATACATTTATACCATTTACACAGTGAGAGATAGAAGATCAAAAATAAACTCCAGAATATCAATTCTGGAGTTTATTTTTGATCTTCTATCTCTCACTGTTACAATAAACCGACCCTTAAATTATAGACTGTTCATGTCTGTGTCAGGGGGCAAACTACAAAATCAGCAAGGGGTCAAATACTTATTTTCCCCACTGTAGCACCCTGTATAAATCAGTGGTGTGGGTGGGGTTACACACTGAAAGCTGCTAATCAGTGGCGTGGGTGGGGTTATATACTGAAAGCTGCCAATCAGTGGTGTGGGTGGGGTTATACACTGGAAGGTGCCAATCAGTGGTGTGGGTGGGGTTATACACTGGAAGCTGTCAATCAGTGGCAGAGGTGGGGTTATACACTGGAAGGTGCCAATCAGTGGTGTGGGTGGGGTTATACACTTAAAGCTGCCAATCAGTGGCAGAGGTGGGGTTATACACTGAAAGCTGCTAATCAGTGGTGTGGGTGGGGTTATACACTGGAAGCTGCCAATCAGTGGTGTGGGTGGGGTTATACACTGGAAGCTGCCAATCAGTGGTGTGGGTGGGGTTAACCACCGGAAGCTGTCAATCAGTGGCAGAGGTGGGGTTATACACTGGAAGGTGCCAATCAGTGGTGTGGGCGGGGTTATACAGGGCTCAACATTCTGAGCTCTGCTAGATCTGCAGTAAAGAAAACTGACTTTAGCAGAACTGCTGCACCCAGTAAACCAAGTGACACATCGCTGGAATCCTTGTCTCTGTCATGCTGCTGTCAGATTAAATAGCAAAAAGCTGGTGACCGATTCCCTTTAAAGCTGCAATACAGACCAGGGATAAATAAGGTTGTGTCTCCCCATTCCATAGACAATCAGTCATAGACTGTGTTCATGATGGATGGTGACATCATCAGACTAGGTGACATCACTAGTGATGAAGCGTCAGCTGTAGCCCTGTGCACTGTTATTACCGCTCCTTTATATAATACCGCTCCGGCGGTGCCCCGATCTGCCCTCGGATAATTCCAGACATCTTTAATAGAAGCTTCTTGTGCGGTTTCTTATAGCACAGCGGCTCGTTAAATGAAGCCCATTTTGCAGTGTATAATGTAGACTCTGTTCAATCGCAAGGTAATGATGTGGAACAGCTGCCGTCCACCGAACACCTCCAGATCCATGAATTCATGAGCCATAGATCACCTTCAGGCTGCTCCACTATAGATAATACACACAGATGTACATTGAGCACCTATACGGGTCTGCAGCATTAATCCTCTAGGTGTCAGGTATAAGTGACACTTGGCAGCGGTGAATTAAGAATCAGTCACAGGATAGAAGGGAATTGTCTGCGATCATTAATGATGAAGCCGGATCAAGCATGATCTAGTGTGATCACGATTTAATCCACTCGTCATACTCCGCACAATGGAAAACATCTCTTCTATGGAGAGAGATCTTATACTCAGGGACTGTCCCCCCAGATACGAGCACAGAATGGTGGAGATAATGATCACAACTGATCACTACCCACAGGATCAGTCTGTGATCACCGGGCCCCCATTAATGGACCCCGTCACCCCGCGTAGTTCAGCACACGCACTAACACTCCACTGGGCGTCTATGAAGGAGGTTGTTGGCTTTCTCTATCTGATCCATTCTAATAGGGCACAGGGGGACCCCCATTATTTTGATCACGGAATTTCCCAATGTTGGGTATTCCACTAATCTTATGAACTTGATACCGGGGGGTAACTACAACAGGTGCATGGGCTGCACTCACACCCAGGACCTGGGGCGCAGGGGACCCCAAAGTCCCTTTGGTCTATAGGAAAAGACTAATGCTATCACAGATTTGCAATAATTGGGGCCCGTTGGAGCTTTTCATCGGGGCCCCTGAGCTTCATGTTACGTCACTGCTTGATACATTTCTTTTTTTTAAATAGCAAAATGTGTCTCTGATGAAAACAAGTCATCACGTATCTGCAGGATACAGTGGGAAGAGAAGGATTTGATCTGCTGATTTTGCACGTGTCCCCCCCTACAATGAATGGAGAGGTCTGTAATTTGTCATTTGTATTGTAGGTAACGTCAACTGTGAGAATTGAAATCCTAAAAAAATCCAGAAAATCGCATTGTATGCTTTATACATAATTAATTTACATTTTATTGCATGAAATAAGTATTTGAACAATAAAAAAAACAGAAGTTAACATTTGGTCCAGAAACCTTTATTTACAATTACAGACGTCAGACATTCCCCGTAGATCTTGTTTGCACACACCACAGCCAGGATTTTAGCCCACTCCTCCATACAGATCTTCTCCAGATCTTTCAGGTTTGGGGGCTGTCGATGGGCAACGTTGAGTTTCAGTTCCTCCAAAGATTTACTTTTGGGTTCACATTTGTAGACCCCTGGACCACTTCAGAGACTTGTAATGCTACTTATGGAGCTGCTCCTTAGTTGTCCTGGATGTATGTTTTGGTCATTGTCATGCTGGTCGACCCACCCATGAACCATCTTCAATTCTCTTACTGAGGGAAGGAAGTTGTTGGCCAAAATCTGGAAATACATTACCTCATCCATCTTCCTTTCACTATGGTGAAGTCATCCTGTCCCCATAGCAGAAAAGCTTCCCCAAAGTGTGATGTTTCTACCCCCATGCTTCACGGTTGGGATGGTGTTCTTGGGGTTGTTCTCTTCCTCCTTCTTCCTCCAATGCCAAGTGAAGTTGATAACAGAACGGTCTATTTTGTTCACCTCTGACCACATGACCTTCTCCCATGCCTCACCTGGATCATCCAGATCATCATTGGTGAACTTCATACGGGCCTGGATATGTGCTGGTGTGAGCAGGAGAACCTTGTGTGCCCTACAGGATTATAATCCATGAAGGCATAGTCTGTTACTAACAGTAATCTTTGATACTGTGTTCCCATCTCTCTTCAGGTCATTGACCAGGTCCTCCTGTGTGGTTCTGGGCTGAGTCCTGACCTTTCCAGACTAACGAAGATTGACGACATCTTATGTTCCTTGCATTTCTAATAACTGTGCCAACACTTGTTGCCTTCTTACCAAGCGTCTTGCATATTGTCCTGTAAGGTGTCTAAAATGTTGTCCCTGGCGTCCTTAGACAGTTATTTGGTCTTGGCCATGGTGGAGGTTGGAGTGTAATTGATTGTGTGGATTGGTGTCTTTTATACAGGTAAAGGAGAGATCTGGGTCACATATACCCCAAGACAGCAGACGGCTGCTGGGGAGTAATGGTTGAATGACACACAGAGATGGTAATTTTGGGTTTATGAATCTTAGTAGAGGGAGGAAATACGAGAAGTTCAGTTTTTGACAGATTCAGTTTAAGGTAGAGAGAACACATGATGTTAGAGACAGCAGACAGACAATCACTGGTATGTAATAACGTGGGGGTGATGTCAGGAGACGATGTGTATAACTGGGTGTCATCAGCATAGAGATGATACTGAAAACTGAATCTACTGATGGTTTGTCCAATGGGGGCCGTGTAGAGAGAGAAGAGAACCTAGGACCTAGGACTGAACCCTGAGGAACCCCAACAGTAAGAGAAGGGGACCTAGGACTGAACCCTAAGGAACCCCAACAGTAAGAGAAGGAGACCTAGGACTGAACCCTGAGGAACCCCAACAGTAAGAGGAGGGGACCTAGGACTGAACCCTGAGGAACCCCAACAGTAAGAGGAGGGGACCTAGGACTGATCCCTGAGGAACCCCAACATAAGAGAAGGGGACCTAGGACTGAACCCTGACAGTAAGAGGAGGGGACCTAGGACTGAACCCTGAGGAACCCCAACCGTAATAGAAGAGGACCTAGGACTGATCCCTGAGGAACCCCAACAGTTAAGGGACCTAGGACTGAACCCTGAGGAACCCCGACAGTAAGAGAAAGGGACCTAGGACTGAAACCTGAGGAATCCCGACAGTAAGAGGAGGGGACCTAGGACTGTACCCTGAGGAACCCCAACCGTAATAGAAGGGGATCTCGGACTGAACCCTGAGGAATCCCGACAGTAAGAGAAGGGGACCTAGGACTGAACCCAGAGGAATCCCGACAGTAAGAGGAGGAGACCTAGGACTGAAACCTGAGGAATCCCGACAGTAAGAGGAGACCTAGGACTGAACCCTGAGGAACCCCAACAGTAAGAGGAGGAGACCTAGGACTGAACCCTGAGGAACCCGGACAGTAAGAGGAGGAGACCTAGGATTGAACCCTGAGGAATCCTGACAGTAAGAGGAGGGGACCTAGGACTGATCCCTGAGGAACCCTGACAGTAAGAGGAGGAGACCTAGGACTGAACCCTGAGGAACCTCAACAGTAAGAGAAGGGGACCTAGGATTGAACCCTGAGGAATCCCAACAGTAAGAGAAGGGGACCTAGGATTGAACCCTGAGGAACCCTGACAGTAAGAGAAGGTGACCTAGGACTGAACCCGAGGAACCCCAACCGTAAGAGGAGGGGACCTAGGACTGAACCCTGAGGAACCCCAACCGTAAGCGAAAGGGACCTAGGACTGAACCCTGAGGAACCCCAACCGTAAGAGAAGGGGACCTAGGACTGAACCCTGAGGAACCCCAACCGTAAGAGAAAGGGACCTAGGACTGAACCCTGAGGAACCCCAACCGTAAGAGAAGGGGACCTAGGACTGAACCCTGAAGAACCCCAACCGTAAGAGAAGGGGACCTAGGACTGAACCCTGAGGAACCCCAACAGTAAGAGGAGGGGACCTAGGACTGAACTCTGAGGAACCCCAACAGTAAGAGAAGGGGACCTAGAACTGAACCCTGAGGAACTCCAACCATAAGAGAAGGGGACCTAGGACTGAACCCTGAGGAACCCGAACCGTAAGAGGAGGGGACCTAGGACTGAACCCTGAGGAACCCCAACAGTAAGAGGAGGGGACCTAGGACTGAGCCCTGAGGAACCCCAACCGTAAGAGAAGGGGACCTAGGACTGAACCCTGAGGAACCCCAACAGTAAGAGGAGGGGACCTAGGACTGATCCCTGAGGAATCCCGACAGTCTCTAGACTGTGAGCCCTCGTGGACAGGATCCCTGGCCCCATTGTACCCGTACGCTTGTTTTGTCGATTTGTCGTCGTTTTTTGACCACTTGTCTTTGTCTACCCCCTAACTTGTACAGCGCTATGTATCCTAATAGCGCTATATAAATACCTAATAATAATAATAATAAGAGAAGGGGACCTAGGACTGAACCCTGAGGAATCCCGACCGTGAGAGGAAGAGGAGAAGAGGAGCCAGCGAAAGATACAGTGAAGGAGCGGTCAGAGAGGTAGGAGGAGAACCAGGAGAGAGCCGTGTCCTTAACCCCAATAGAGCGGAGCAGAGTGAGGAGATCTGGTGATACACTGTATCGAATGCAGCAGAGAAAAAATAAATATTAAAAAGATTAAAAAAAAGACCCCCAAAAGGTGACTCGGCGTCGTAGTCTACCCTCCAAATGAATTTCCAATCTTCTGGTGCTGGATCTGCTCTGAAATGAGAACAGAACATGGCGGTTGCTTCAGTCCCAGCTAAGTGTAGTAGAAGGAAGCATTACTGGTAGAATTCCCTCTGAGACGCCTAATTGAAGTGTGAAGAGGAACAATTGAATTGCAATTTCAGCAGAACGGTCTTAAAATTGTGATTTAATGACGTGGAGAATCTCATCCCGGAAACCGTCACTTTCTTTGATACTTTTTCATTCTTCTTCTAGGATTTCCACACTGGACAGGGGAATGATGACTTGTTGGTTTATTCAGATTTTTGAACTTTTCATGTTTTTTCGGATGAGACGTTCATAGAGTTCAATCTCCTGAATTCATCAGGTTCATCCCCCAAATCAGTACAATTAGCCATGAATGACAATGGATGAGGAGCCCCATAGACCGAGGCAACGCCATGATTAAGACGTGTTCACATCGAAACATGCTGCTTTCTTGCCTTTATCATGATCCCATCTGCTTTACATGTGTTCCTTCCATCTCTGCCAGTCTATAATTCTATAATACTGACTAATAGTTACTGTACAATAGTCTAGACTAAAACTAAGTGTCCACAGCTCTATAGCCCCAGTCACACACAGATAATTGTGCAGATTGTTCGCAGATCTCTGGTTGCAGTGAAATCATGGACACATTGTTCTATTTTGTGGCTGTGTACAAATGTAACAATGTGTCCATGATTTCACTGCAACCAGAGATCTGTGACCAATATCTGCACAATTATCTGTGTGTGACTGGGCCTTTATGCAGATTTATGTCTCTGAATCATTAAAGAGGACCTGTCACCCCCTGCTGCAGGGCAAACTGAATGCAGCACTGAATGCAGCGTGTCTGGCTGCATTCAGGGAAGGGCTCCCCATGTCTCTAGCCCCCCTGTAAGCTTTAGAAATGACATTAGAAACCTTACAGATAAGTAGTCTAATGGGTGGGATCTTATTAAGAGGTCCTGACTGCTGGCACAGTCCTCCAGCCTCCTCCTTGTGTATTCCGCCCCCTATATGTGTCCACGCCGCCTCCTGTTCTCCTGCACTCTGTGATGTCAGGGGCAGAAGAGGAAGGAAGACCCAGGAGAAGAGGAAGCGGCAGCAGAACTCACAAGGAGGAGGCTGGAGGACTGTGCCAGCAGTCAGGACCTCTTAATAAGATCCCACCCAGACGACCTCTTATCTGTAAAGTCTAAAGTCTTTTGTTTAAAGCTTACAGGGGGCTAGAGACATGGGGGACCCCTTCCCTGAATGTAGCAGACACGCTGCATTCAGTGCTGCATTTAGTTTGCCCTGCACCAGGGGGGGTGACAGGTCCTCTTTAAATGGAGTCTGTGACCAGGTTTTTGCCACCTATTCAGAGAGCAGCATAATGTAAAGACAGAGACCCTGATTCAGGTGATGTGTCACTTATTGGGCTGGTATAGTTAGAATAAGTGTTTTATGTGCAGGAGATTATCAATAGAGGACTAGTAAGCATGCTGCCCATGTAGTCCTCCACATTCATGAGCACTGTGTAACCCCGCCCCATCACTGATTGGAAACAGTGTACACTGTGGATAGGCAGGAAGCTGCCAATCAGTGATGTGGGCGGAGTTATACAGAAAAAGCTGCCAATCAGTGGTGTGGGAGGGGCTATACACTGAAAACTGCCAATTAGTGGTGTGTGCAGATATACAGAGAATGCTACATCTGCAGCAGATAAATCAGTGATTTTTATCAAACCTGCAGCAAGCAGCCCAGTGTGACACATCGCTGAATCTCTTCCTCTACATTACGATTCGGGGAGAAAAACTTGGCGGCACTTGTGTTTTTTGTTTTTTTTCTGATGATACAAGATGCCGCAAGTGGATGAGGATGGCGCTGCTGTAATGGCGCTGCTGTAATGGAGTTTTGTCTCTTTAATGAAGTCAATGACAATGGCGCAGTACACTTGTATATCAATAATTCCATAGGGCGCAGTACACCGGTATATCAATAATTCCATAGGGCGCAGTACACCGGTATATCAATAATTCCATAGGGCGCAGTACACCGGTATATCAATAATAACATAGGGCGCAGTACACCGGTATATCAATAATTCCATAGGGCGCAGTACACCGGTATATCAATAATTCCATAGGGCGCAGTACACGGTATATCAATAATTCATAGGGCGCAGTACACCGGTATATCAATAATACATAGGGCGCAGTACACCGGTATATCAATAATAACATAGGGCGCAGTACATCGGTATATCAATAATTCCATAGGCGCAGTACACCAGTATATCAATAATTCCATGGGGGACAGTACACCGGTATATCAATAATTCCATAGGGGACAGTACACCGGTATATCAATAATTCCATAGGGCATAGTACACCGGTATATCAATAATTCCATAGGGCGACAGTACACCGGTATATCAATAATTCCATAGGGCGCAGTACACGGTATATCAATAATTCCATAGGGGCACTACATCCGGTATATCAATAATTCCATAGGGCGCAGTGCACCGGTATATCAATAATTCCATAGGGCGCAGTACACCGTATATCAATAATTCCATAGGGCGCAGTACACCGGTATATCAATAATTCATAGGGCGCAGTACACCGGTATATCAATAATTCATAGGGCGCAGTCACCGGTATATCAATAATTCCATAGGGCGCAGTACACCGGTATATCAATAATTCCATAGGGCGCAGTCAACCGGTATATCAATAATTCATAGGCGCAGTACACCGGTATATCAATAATTCCATAGGGCGCAGTACACCGGTATATCAATAATCCATAGGGCGCAGTACACCGGTATATCAATAATTCCATAGGGCGCAGTACACCAGTATATCAATAATTCCATGGGGACAGTACACCGGTATATCAATAATTCCATAGGGGACAGTACACCGGTATATCAATAATTCCATAGGGCACAGTACACCGGTATATCAATAATTCATAGGGGCATACACGGTATATCATTAATTCCATAGGCGCAGTACACCGGTATATCAATAATTCCATAGGGGCGTACACCGTATATCAATAATTCCATAGGGCGCAGTACACCGGTATATCAATAATTCCATAGGGGATCACGTAATCAATAATTCCATAGGGCGCAGTACACGTATATCAATAATTCCATAGGGCGCATACACCGGTATATCAATAATTCCATAGGCGCAGTACACCGGTATATCATAATTCCATGGGGACATACACCGTAATCAATAATTCCATAGGGCGCAGTGCACCGGTATATCAATAATCCATAGGGGCATACACCGTATATCAATAATTCCATAGGGGCATACACGTATATCAATAATTCCATAGGGGCACTACACGGTAATCAATAATTCCATAGGGCGCAGTGCACCGGTATATCAATAATTCATAGGGCAGTACACCGGTATATCAATAATTCTAGGGCGCAGTACACCGTATATCAATAATTCCATAGGCGCAGTCACCGGTATATCAATAATTCCATAGGGCGCAGTCACCGGTATATCAATAATTCCATAGGGTGCATACACGGTATATCAATAATTCATAGGGCGCAGTCACGGTATATCAATAATTCCATAGGGCGCAGTACACCGGTATATCAATAATTCCATAGGGGCAGTACACGTATATCAATAATTCCATGGGGAAGTACACGGTATATCAATAATTCCATAGGGGCAGTACACCGGTATATCAATAATTCCATAGGGCATGTACACCGGTATATCAATAATTCCATAGGGGCACCTACATCGGTATATCAAAATTCCATAGGGCGCAGTACACCGGTATATCAATAATTCCATAGGGCAGTACACCGTATATCAATAATTCCATAGGGCAGTACACCGGTATATCAATAATTCCATAGGCGCACTACACGGTATATCAATATTCCATAGGGCGCATCACGGTATATCAATAATTCCATAGGGGCTACAACGTATATCAATAATTCATAGGGGCAGTACACCGGTATATCAATAATTCCATAGGCGCAGTCACCGGTATATCAATAATTCCATAGGGCAGTACACCGGTATATCAATAATTCATAGGGGCAGTACACGGGTATATCAATAATTCCATAGGGGCATCACCGTATATCAATAATTCTAGGCGCAGTACGGTATATCAATAATTCATAGGGCAGTACACGTATATCAATAATTCAGGGGACATACACCGTTATCAATAATTCTAGGCAGTACACGTATATCAATAATTCCATAGGGCATAGTACACCGGTATATCAATAATTCCATAGGTGCATACACGGTATATCAATAATTCCATAGGGCGCAGTACACCGGTATATCAATAATTCCATAGGGCAGCTGCACCGGTATATCAATAATTCCATAGGGCGCAGTACACCGGTATATCAATAATTCCATAGGGTGCATACACGGTAATCAATAATTCCATAGGGCGCAGTGCACCGGTATATCAATAATTCCATAGGGCGCACTACACCGGTATATCAATAATTCTATAGGGCGCAGTACACCGGTATATCAATAATTCCATAGGGTGCACTACATCCGTATATCAATAATTCCATAGGGCGCAGTGCACCGGTATATCAATAATTCATAGGGCGCAGTCACCGGTATATCAATAATTCCATAGGGGCAGTACACCGGTATATCAATAATTCCATAGGGGCATACACGTATATCAATAATTCCATAGGGCGCAGTCACCGGTATATCAATAATTCATAGGGGCAGTACACCGGTATATCAATAATTCCATAGGGGCAGTACACCGGTATATCAATAATTCCATAGGGCGCAGTCACCGGTATATCAATAATTCCATAGGGCCAGTACACCGGTATATCAATAATTCCATAGGGCGCAGTACACTACATCGGTATATCAATAATTCCATAGGGCGCAGTACACCGGTATATCAATAATTCCATAGGGCATAGTACACCGGTATATCAATAATTCCATAGGGTGCACTACATCGGTATATCATTAATTCCATAGGGCGCAGTACACCGGTATATCAATAATTCCATAGGGCGCAGTGCACCGGTATATCAATAATTCCATAGGGCGCAGTACACCGGTATATACAATAATTCCATAGGGTGCACTACATCGGTAAATCAATAATTCCATAGGGCGCAGTGCACCGGTATATCAATAATTCCATAGGGCGCACTACACCGGTATATCAATAATTCTATAGGGCGCAGTACACCGGTATATCAATAATTCCATAGGGTGCACTACATCCGTAAATCAATAATTCCATAGGGCGCAGTGCACCGGTATATCAATAATTCCATAGGGTGCACTACACCGGTATATCAATAATTCCATAGGGTGCACTACATCGGTATATCAATAATTCCATAGGGTGCACTACATCGGTAAATCAATAATTCCATAGGGCGCAGTGCACCGGTATATCAATAATTCTATAGGGGGCAGTACACCGGTATATCAATAATTCCTTAGGGTGCAGTACACCGGTATATCAATAATTCTATAGGGCGCAGTGCACCGGTATATCAATAATTCCATAGGGCGCAGTGCACCGGTATATCAATAATTCCATAGGGTGCACTACATCGGTATATCAATAATTCCATAGGGCGCAGTGCACCGGTATATCAATAATTCCATAGGGCGCAGTACTCCGGTATATCAATAATTCCATAGGGCGCAGTACACCAGTATATCAATAATTCCATGGGGGACAGTACACCGGTATATCAATAATTCCATAGGGGACAGTACAACCGGTATATCAATAATTCCATAGGGCATAGTACACCGGTATATCAATAATTCCATAGGGTGCACTACATCGGTATATCATTAATTCCATAGGGCGCAGTACACCGGTATATCAATAATTCCATAGGGCGCAGTGCACCGGTATATCAATAATTCCATAGGGCGCAGTACACCGGTATATCAATAATTCCATAGGGTGCACTACATCGGTAAATCAATAATTCCATAGGGCGCAGTGCACCGGTATATCAATAATTCCATAGGGTGCACTACACCGGTATATCAATAATTCTATAGGGCGCAGTACACCGGTATATCAATAATTCCATAGGGTGCACTACATCGGTAAATCAATAATTCCATAGGGCGCAGTGCACTGGATATCAATAATTCCATAGGGTGCACTACACCGGTATATCAATAATTCCATAGGGTGCACTACATCGGTATATCAATAATTCCATAGGTGCACTACATAGGTAAATCAATAATTCCATAGGGCGCAGTACACCGGTATATCAATAATTCTATAGGGCGCAGTGCACCGGTATATCAATAATTCTATAGGGGGCAGAACACCGGTATATCAATAATTCCATAGGGCGCAGTACACCGGTATATCAATAATAACATAGGGCGCACTACACCGGTATATCAATAATAACATAGGGCGCAGTACACCGGTATATCAATAATTCCATAGGGCGCAGTACACCGGTATATCAATAATTCCATAGGGGACATGTTCCTCTTATTTCTCCGCCGCGCTCTGATGTAATCAACCATTCGCTCGTTTAGAGCGCGGCGGAGAAACCTTCCCGGTGCCGCTGGCGCTCAAGGCTGAGCCGAGGGGTTAATATAACGTATCCCAGGCATCAGCGCACAACGTCTCCGCGTGTGAAGGGAATAATAACCCCCGAGGCGCTGGAGTTGTTTTCGCGGGGTGAGTTCTGCTGTGACAGCAATCACCGCCGACTGAAGTCTTAATTAGTTGCACAGAGAAGAGTTGCGCTCAGATAAGTCCTAAGTTTGCTAATTACCAGGTAGCTGTGTAATTTCCCATCTCCCCCCATGAGGCCTATGGGATTCAGAGCTTTGCATTTAGCTGAGTCTCGAGGATCCTACAGAGATGTGTCGCTGTCTGCGATGTGGCAATTCTTCTACTGAGAGCTGCAGGCCCGGCCAAGTGCTGCAACAATCTGCAAGGAAACAGGTCCTGTGTGAATTCACGCCATGAAGAGCCGCGCAGCGCTGCACAATAATTACTGGAAAAACTTCTATCCGCTCATGAGATAATTACACAATGCAAAGATCAATGCTGCCCCTCCAGAGTCGCCATCTGGGAGCAAAACTCAACACCTTCTCCTTATTGACAGTTTTACATTCTAAAAAAATACTAAGGAACCCACAAAAATAACCACATTATTGGACCCTTTCAGGCTGCATTCACACAAGTGGTTTTTTTTTACATCAGAACAGATCAGATTGTTCACAAAAACAGGATCCCGATGGACTTCTTATAGGGCCCTGCTTTTGCCCATTCACTTTAATGGTGTCCGTGAACATCCTGTTTTTAATGAGTACAAAAAACATTGCATACAGTGTGCACCTCCTCTCACCTGTGTGAGTAACTCATGGGGACACGTCTGTTGTTTTCCTGACAGCACGGATGACACAGACCCATCCAGCACAATGGGTTATGTAAAACACACACAGCAAACGGATGGCGTCCATGTGACACACACCAGAATTAAATGCAGGCAAAAAATTAATGATTTTTAAGTGTTAAAGATGTGCAAAGATAAAAGAAAAATCGGCGTGGGGTCTTCTTCATTTTTGACAACCAGCCAAGATAAAGCAGACAGCTGTAGGCTGATATTATCAGGCTGGGATTATCCATGGTCAGGAGAAAGAGCAACCATCAGCCGACCCAGACGTGAATCATTACATAAGATGCACCAATTCTGGCTTTATCACAGTTCTTCCCGCTTGCCCTGGTGAAGTAACAATTGGGCTAATGGTTTTTGGGGTTGATGTCCCCACCCCTGTGTTTTTATAACAGATATGTGTCTAGTAGAGGCTGCATTATCTTATATGGAGGACTACGGGGGGTGCACTATAATATGTAGAGCACTATGGGGAAGCTTTATTCTATATGGAAGGCAATATAGGACTCATTATACTATATGGAAGACTATGGGGGTGCATTATACTATATGGAATACCATATGGGCCATTATAATATTGAAGGGCATTATAATATTTGGATGGCTATGAGGAAGCCTTTATACTTTATGGAGGCCTTTTTGAGGGCCATTATGCTGTATGCAAGCAGTTTATTGTGTGAAGGTTTGTGTGGGGTCCATATTCTGTGCGGAGGGTAGTGGGTCCATCATACTGTACAAGGGCTAGTGGGGCTATTTACTATTTGGGTGATAGTAGGGCCATCATACTGTATAGGGCTATGGTCCTCATACAGTGCGGAGGGCTAGTGGGTCGATCATACTGTGCGGTGGGCTAGTGGGGTCCATCTACTGTACAGAGGGTAGTGGGGCATCAACTGTAAGGGGCTAGTGGGGTCCATCATACTGTACAGAGGGCTAGTGGGGGCCATCATACTGTACGGAGGGCTAGTGGGGCATCATACAGTGCGAGGGCTAGTGGGGTCGATCATACTGTGCGGTGGGCTAGTGGGGCCATCATACTGTACAGAGGGCTAGTGGGGGCCATCATACTGTACAGAGGGCTAGTGGGGGCCATCATACTGTACAGAGGGCTAGTGGGGCATCATACTGTACAGTGGGTAGTGGGGGCCATCATACTGTACAGAGGGCTAGTGGGGGCCTCATACTGTACGAGGCTGTGGGCCATCTATTGTACAGAGGGCTAGTGGGGGCCATCATACTGTTACAGAGGGCTAGTGGGGCCATCATACTGTACAGAGGGCTAGTGGGGGCCATCATACTGTACAGAGGCTAGTGGGGCATCATACTGTACAGAGGGTAGTGGGGCCATCATATTGTACAGAGGGCTAGTGGGGGCCATCATACTGTACAGAGGGCTAGTGGGGTCCATCATACAGTGCGGAGGGCTAGTGGGGGCCATTAACTATTTGAGTGTAGTAGAGGACATTATACTGTATGTAGGCCATTACACTGCATTGAGGGTATGTAGGAGTCACAGTTGGGGGATTAAGCTGTGTTGGGGGTCACCATTCATTCCTGGGGTGGTTGAGGGGATACAGTAGGGTCATCATACTGTATTATAGATATAGAGCCTTCAATAAGAGCAAAAAGTACTTTGTAAGGGTTGTGAGATCTGCTATTATGTGACCCAGACAAATATTATTATGTTTTTGTTGGGGGATTAGAACTTCTGCTGTGGAGGCCATGATGTCTATGTACACCCCTGAGCGGGACTCCTTGCTCCTCTATACCCGGATGATAGATCTTTATAGCATTGTATGTTTGGACTCTTGCTCTGCTGTAGATCCGGCAGCACCATCAGTGGGACCCAGTTACACCAATTTCAGATGAATCTTCGTCATAGACTAATTGAGGCCAAAAAGCCATAACCCTCAACATGAAAACCAGGGACTCAACTATACACAAACCTGTAAGATCTGGGGTGTAGGAAAATGACAGCCGATGATCTGGGGTCAAAATGTGGAATATTTTGCTGTTATGGCAGATTATTTGCTGAAGTGCTGGAGAGCGGCACAATAGTGAGTGTCTGAAGGTAACTGAAGATTGGTGGAGGGTGCTTGCTGGTTTGGGGCTGGATTTTATCAAATAGAATAGGGGCCCTGGTTGGGATTAAAAGTGTCCTCAATTCTGAAATATAGAAGAAGAAACTTATTAATAATGCAAATCCATCAGGGAGGTGTTTAGTTGTTTTGCAGTAGGACAACCCCAAACATCCAGCCAAAATGATTGAGACGTCCTGGAGGTGATGATCCGGCCCCCGAGGAGCCCTGGAGGTGATGATCCGGCCCCCAAGGAGCCCTGGAGGTGATGATCCAGCCCCCGAGGAGCCCTGGATGTGATGATCCAGCCCCCAAGGAGCCCTGGAGTTGATGATCTGGCCTCTGCAGAGCCCTGGAGGTGATGAGCTGGCCTCTGCAGAGCCCTGGAGGTGATGATCCGGCCTCTGCGGAGCCCTGGAGGTGATGTTCCGGCCTCTGCGGAGCCCTGGAGGTGATGTTCCGGCCCCCGAGGAGCCCTGGAGGTGATGTTCTGGCCCCCGAGGAGCCCTAGAGGTGATGATCCGGCCCCCGAGGAGCCCTGGAGTTGATGATCTGGCCTCTGCGGAGCCCTGGAGGTGATGATCCGGCCTCTGTGGGGCCCTGGAGGTGATGATCCGGCCTCTGCGGGGCCCTGGAGGTGATGATCCAGCCCCCGAGGAGCCCTGGAGGTGATGATCCGGCCTCTGCGGAGCCCTGGAGGTGATGATCCAGCCCCGAGGAGCCCTGGATGTGATGATCCAGCCCCCATGGAGTCCTGGAGTTGATGATCTGGCCTCTGCGGAGCCCTGGAGGTGATGATCCGGCCTCTGCGGAGCCCTGGAGGTGATGTTCCGGCCCCGAGGAGCCCTGGAGGTGATGATCCGGCCTCTGTGGGGCCCTGGAGGGTGATGATCCGGCCTCTGCAAGGCCCTGGAGGTGATGATCCAGCCCCCGAGGAGCCCTGGAGGTGATGATCCGGCCTCTGCGTAGCCCTGGAGGTGATGATCCAGCCCCCGAGGAGCCCTGGATGTGATGATCCAGCCCCCAAGGAGTCCTGGAGTTGATGATCTGGCCTCTGCGGAGCCCTGGAGGTGATGATCCGGCCTCTGCGGAGCCCTGGAGGTGATGATCCAGCCCCCGAGGAGCCCTGGAGGTGATGATCCGGCCTCTGCGGAGCCCTGGAGGTGATGATCCGGCCCCCGAGGAGCCCTGATCTCACATCATCCTGTCTGTTTGGTATCAGAAGAAAGAAGGATCCACACAAGCCTCATACACAGAAGATGCTAGTAACAATCTCCTGCCGAGATCCTTCATAACCTGTGAACAAGTGAGGAGAACAATGGATGACGGAGATGGGCGGTCACCAAATATAAATGTGATTTCTCCTTTTTTGTTACATTTATTTTATTTTTTTTATCATTTGACAAATTACAAATAACCCTTTCATTTCTGAAAGCTTCTTACTTTACAGCATTTCTCCACACCTGTCAATCATTTGCACGGTATTGAACATCATTTGTACCTGGAGAAAGGCATCCATATCCCTTCTATTGATTAGGAATGTGTCTGTTATAAAGGCCATGGCTTTCTGCTGGTAATGATGGCGGGAGTTATAAAACATGTAACACAATATCCACCTATTGAAGGTATGTTGTGTTCAGCCCTCCTCATCCTCGTCCAGGAGCACACGCACCCGCCGGGGCCCCAATCTCCCAGAAATCTCATTAGTTTTCTGAGCAATCCTTTACCGTAATGGAAACAATAGCTTGCAGTAAGCACTAAATCAATCCTAATCCCATTCATTTTTTTGCATAACTCACGTCTTCAGCTTTATTTCTATGGTGAATAAATTAACCCATTTATTTACTAATGAAGGCTACGGTTCGTTTAACCTCCTCAATGCTGGAGTCATCATATATCTGGTATAAATTGTACCGCCTAATGGCGTGATCATGTCACATAGACCAGGGAGTTACAGGGATTGTACTGACACAAAAATAACCAGACGTGTAAGACACAGGTGTCGTCACAAGAACCTTAACCTGGAATAACAGCATCTCCACAACCGGCCAATTTGTGCCCCGCACCTGGGCCGTAAGTGCGGTAATTAAGATTAGTAGTGGAGTGCGGACGGCTCCCGATAGTCCACCACTGTCATAAATAATACCGTCAGCGGCGGCTCCGGCCATGGAGCAGGTGTGTGACCGCGCACTGTGAAATGCCTCATAATATCTCTTTCTCCAAAGAACATAGAAAGAGATTAGCGCTCATGACAGCCACGCTCCGCACATACAGGTCCCGCGTGTTTCACGTTGACTTTTATTAGTGGTAACAAGAACAAGCGGCAAAAGGGGGAGAAAAACGGAGTTTATCAAAATAAAGTGTAAAGATGACTTCTAGGAAATGGAACGATGGCGGAAGATCATTCTAAAGGAATCAGGCTGCAAAGTTGTGTTATGAAAGCAGATCACAAAGTGATCGTCACTGATCGGCTGCAATCCTGTCCCTACAGCACAGGAGGAGGAACACCGGACATTCTGCAAAATACAAGAAAATTCAGTTATCATTGGGCCAACGAGCAGCTCAGGGCAGATCGGTGTCGTGGAGCTTCTAATACTCTATAGTCGGCGTGTTCTGGCAGTCAGGTCTTTATGGGTTGAATCACCTCCCCTGGGTACAGTGCCGACACCACCCCGCGTCTCCCACACGGCCACCTCTGTTCTCCGTTGATAACACACCTATGAGATCTTGTTATAAAGCTGGTCCATGTGGCAGCACACCGCCTCCGTATTCAGGTAGTCGAGGTGCTAGCCACCATCCTTGACTTTAGTACTATGCTCCACTAATCTTTACTACAAGTGCAACTCCTGACATACCTAGCACTGCTGTGACGCTGGGCTCTGCTACTACATTCAGCTTTACTGTATCACCACAAGAGATACCGGACATAGCCAGCTCTGCTACATCGCTGGGCTGTGCATCATTCATAAAAGACAAAAGAAGAGGAATGTCACTGCAAGGCTTCCCTCCTGTCCCAGATTGTGGCAGTGCTCACATAATCATCTATATCTGCATGGTCCAGTCCGGCATCACATTAAAACATTCAATTTATTTAAATTGCATAAAAATACAATGTGTCCAAAGCCAGAAGATACGGACTACCAGACTAGCCCACTATGTGTTTGGGTACCTTGCATATTTATGCACTAAAAAGGAATCTATCAGCAGTAATTAGCTATGTAATGTGAGAGCAGCATAATGTAAAGGTAGAGAGCCTGAGTCCAACAATGTAAATCGAGTCTGTGGAGCCAGTTAGGAGTCTCAAACAAGCTCTTTAGCCGGCTGCCCGCAGTGTTTTCTTGGACTGGTCTCCCTGAGATCAGTGAGTGCTTTGATTCCAACAATGTGTCACTTATTAGTCTGTGTGGTGTAGTTTCAATATAAAATACATACATGTTTGGGATCTACGTACTTGTACTGACCCGGAGAATCATATCGTCAGCTCAATTTTACCATATGGCGAAAAGGGTTCATAAAAAAAAGCCAAAAACAATTGTGTAGTTGCATTTTTTTTTTTTTTTGCAATTTCATCACAGTTGGATTTCCCCTCATTTTCCAGTACTCTATATACAACTTGTCCTGCAAAAAACACAACCCCCCCCCGAATGTCTATAGTGATGGAAAAGCAAAAACAGTTATAGCTCTTCGAAGGAAAGGAGGAAAACCGGGAAATGGTCCGGGGGTGAAGGGGTTAAGCATTAGCAATATTTACACGTATCATACATGTAGGACACTGTGCACATTCGGCTCCAGACAGACAGGCATTTTGTAATCTTTATTTTACAAAGCTCCAATAGGAGACGATTCTCGCTGCCCGATTCTGTTACACTGAACATGGGGTTGTGAATTCCAGCATATTCTCCTCATCCACAACATCATGGAGACGAGGATCCAGATCCAGGGATCTGAACCGTCATGAGTCACTATGTGTGCCATCAAGACGAGGATCCAGATCCAGGGACCTGAACCGCCATGAGTCACTATGTGTGTCATCAAGACGAGGATCCAGATCCAGGTACCTGAACCGCCATGAGTCACTATGTGTGTCATCAAGACGGGGATCCAGATCCAGGGACCTGAACCGCCATGAGTCACTATGTGTGTCATCAAGACGGGGATCCAGATCCAGGGACCTGAACCGCCATGAGTCACTATGTGTGTCATCAAGACGGGGATCCAGATCCAGGGACCTGAACCGCCATGAGTCACTATGTGTGTCATCAAGACGAGGATCCAGATCCAGGTACCTGAACGTCATGAGTCACTATGTGTGTCATCAAAACGAGGATCCAGATCCAGGGACCTGAACCGTCATGAGTCACTATGTGTGTCATCAAGACAAGGATCCAGATCCAGGGACCTGAACCGTCATGAGTCACTATGTGTGTCATCAAGACAAGGATCCAGATCCAGGGGCCTGAACCGTCATGAGTCACTATGTGTGTCATCAAGACAAGGATCCAGATCCAGGGGCCTGAACCGTCATGAGTCACTATGTGTGTCATCAAGACGAGGATCCAGATCCAGGGACCTGAACCGTCATGAGTCACTATGTGTGTCATCGAGACGGGGATCCAGAATCAGGGACCTGAACCGCCATGAGTCACTATGTGTGTCATCAAGACGGGGATCCAGAATCAGGGACCTGAACTGTCATGAGTCACTATGTGTGTCATCAAGACGAGGATCCAGATCCAGGGCCCTGAGCCGTCATGAGTCACTATGTGTGTCATCAAGACGAGGATCCAGATCCAGGGGCCTGAACGTCATGAGTCACTATGTGTGTCATCAGAGACAAGGGATCCAGATCCAGGGGCCTGAACCGTCATGAGTCACTATGTGTGTCATCAAGACGAGGATCCAGATCCAGGGGCCTGAACCGTCATGAGTCACTATGTGTGTCATCAAGACGAGGATCCAGAATCAGGGACCTGAACCGTCATGAGTCACTATGTGTGTCATCAAGACGGGACCAGAATCAGGGACCTGAACCGTCCTGAGTCACTATGTGTGTCCATCAAGACGGGGATCCAGAATCAGGGGCCTGAACCGCATGAGTCACTATGTGTGTCAATCAAGACGAGGATCCAGATCCAGGGACCTGAACCGCCATGAGTCACTATGTGTGTCATCAGACGGGGATCCAGATCAGGGACCTGAACCGTCATGAGTTACTATGTGTGTCATCGAGACGAGGATCCAGATCCAGGGGCCTGAACCGTCATGAGTTACTATGTGTGTCATCAAGACGAGGATCCAGATCCAGGGGCCTGAACGTCATGAGTCACTATGTGTGTCATCAAGACGAGGATCCAGATCCAGGGCCTGAGCCGTCATGAGTCACTATGTGTTCATCGAGACGAGGATCCAGATCCAGGGACCTGAACGTCATGAGTCACTATGTGTGTCATCGAGACGGGGATCCAGATCCAGGGGCTGAACCGTCATGAGTCACTATGTGTGTCATCAAGACGAGGATCCAGATCCAGGGACCTGAACCGCATGAGTCACTATGTGTGTCATCGAGACGGGGATCCAAAATCAGGGCCTGAACCGCATGAGTCACTATGTGTGTCATCAAGACAGGGATCCAGAATCCAGGGACCTGAACCGTCATGAGTTACTATGTGTGTCATCGAGACGGGGATCCAGATCAGGGGCCTGAACCGTCATGAGTTACTATGTGTGTCATCGAGACAAGGATCCAGATCCAGGGACCTGAACCGCCATGAGTCACTGTGTGCGTCCAGGTCACATTGGTGCAGTCTGATTACACAAAGGCTGAAGAAGGGAATGAGGCGGAGAGATTCCAGACTAATAAGACCTTGGTACTGATGATTCTGATGATCCGTCCTCATGGCCACAGTTCATGCGAGTCTCTACACTGAGGATGCGGGTCGGCCGGACAGCACCGAGGGTCCTCCTGTCCACCTTCCTCCTTATGTCTTCCGTCCTCCCGTCTAGCCCGGTTTCTTCTCCTTTTGGAAGCTGAAGCTGGTTCTCCTGGTCAGTTTCCTTTGTTTCTGTGCAAAGTAATCAGCTCGCACGGTGCTGGCCCGGGACTCCAGAATGTAATTCACCTGTGGAACATCAAAAAACAAAGTTCAAGGTGGGATAAGAACAAAGATTTACTTTCTTTAAAGTGTCGATTATGGCACTGAGCCGGGAATGTGGCCCCCGTCACTCAAACCCAAGGATAATTGTGAATTATTCTCCTTCATAAGCGCCGTCACACACAAGACGCCATTCACACACCGCACTGGATAAATCTAAAGAGGCGTCACAGGCCCCGACCCTCCCCCAGTTACTGCACAACGTGGCTACAATCCTCCGACGTGCCGCAAGGTTCATTACATGACATTGCTAGATACACCGCTTTCTGTATTCCCCATATAATCTCATTTACCTCTTTTGCCCATAGTGCGTTGTCTGGCCGATCAGACCACCGCCCCAGAGAGGGGTCACTATAAGAGAAGCAACAGCCACCGAGACCAATATCAGCTCCCCGCTCCGCCCAGACGGGGGCAAGACCCCAAAACATCTGCACCTGTTTCTCATTTGTTGGCTTATCTCCCACGGCTCATTAAAGGGACGGGCGCTGACTTATAATAAGGCCGTGTCCAATAAGTGGCTCCAAATTCAACGCGTTTCAGGCGAGTGAACAATAACAATAAGACAAGTATCATCTGAGCACTGAACAATAAACAATAAGACAAGTAAAACAATCCTGAGCACTGAACAATAATCACATGTGCTCACTAATTGTGGCAACAGTTTTACTAATCGATGTTCTGTGTCTATAGTGGACGGAAACATATTGCTCCGCGCTGCACATGGGAAATGGTTAAATTAACAAGGTATACTCATTACCGCTATATTCAAATTGAAATGGCAGCACTTAACTGCACAGATAATGAAGTCTGCTTTATGCTGGCTATTAATATCTGTTCAGTGCATCTAAAAGCTGCAATTAACCATTCGATTAGATCCATTGCTAATTATGTGGAATCCCGTGTATACACACGATGTGCTTGGCTCACATTACCAGCTAAGAGCCCGACACATTACATGTCCCATCCGGCCGGCTGTACTCGATGACGGGTCGTGTGTGTGATACAATGTGACGGCTCCATCACCGCCCTGTGACTCCGACCTCCACCCTCCAGTCTCGTCCTTCTCAGATTGTTGTCTTTCTACTGTCAGAAATTAACCCCGGAAAAGTTCTGACGTTTCTGAAGCTTTTTTACTGTCAATTCCTCCCCGAGATCTGGGGTAACGAATGTGAACCTCAAGATGAGCCCCGCCGTGGTCACAAGATACATGTTTTATTACACGGTGAACAGGTTTTATTTCCTAAAACCTCCCAGGTCTCTCCCAAAACGAGTCTTTCATACCAATAATAACCTTAATATCCCATACAACCGTACTTGCGCATGCGCTAAAAAAATATTCTTATTGCCAACCTTGTAAGTTCCAAATTAGTCCAGAAAATGATCGCTTTACCCGTTTGTCGTGATCATCCCACTTATTCCTTTGTGTGTGACCAACGTCCTCCTCAATAGCCATACCATTTCTACTAGCACCAGAGTTCTTGCGCATGCGTGTGATATTCTCCTTATCTGAGCACATGCCTTACAGTCGAGTGTCCCCTACCAAGCGTCATCTGCACATGCCCAGGAAGACATAATAACGTTAAAGGCATGATGGGGCAATTAAGAAGGACCTCAGCTAAATCCAGGGGGGCAGCATCTGAGATCGGACTGCTCTAGATGACATGCGCCCCGAAAGACGCATAAGATTTATTGTATGGGATATTGATGACATAACTGATGTGAAGGTTCAATGTTAAGAAAAGGAGGACCGGGTATGACCATGTTAAAGGGCAGACTACTCAGAACACATTGTAAAAGAAAGAGGAAATTGAGAGTTCTACAGCCCAGGTATACCTGGGCTGTAGAACTCTCAATTTCCTCTTTCTTTTACCATGAAGGTTCAATGTTGTAGATCATTATTGGGTGATAATGGGGAGGTTTACGGGACCGGACAGGTTTTCTTTATTGTTGTGCCAGTACCGATGCCATCTTGGAACATTATGTGGGTATTTTGCACAGGTGGCATAGTTATATCTGCAGACACTATACAGGATTGGTGTGAATGTTTCCTGTGTTGGTGTTCATCAATCTTGGCTGAGAATTGGTCTGGGGAATCGAGTATGTGGGACTCTCTGAACTGGTTACTGTGTCCAGATTTAATCAAATCCTTTGGATGGTAGTGATACATCATGGCGTCTAACCGGACAGGAGTGACACCGAGACCATCAGGAGGCCCAGAACGGTGATCGCAGTAATCGGAGGAAAATCATTCCTTCAAAGGTCCCAATCACAAGCACTGACTGTAGGGTAACAGGAACGTAGAAGACGCCTAGCTAAATATTCTACAATGCCAAGTTTGAATGTGGCCAAAAGGTAAGATGGAGTTCCTATACATAGTAAGTCTAGACAATGAAACCAACCTTTAAAACAATCTCATTAACAGTAGCTGCGTCCGATTCAAAGTACAGATGCTTGTAGTCGTGGTTGTTGAGGTAGGTCAGCTTGAACATCGCATGGCCTGCGGAGATAAAGACACAAACTAAAAATCTGCAGTCACATACACACAATCCCGGCACACACAACAAGGAGGCATAATAAAGCACTAGTCACAATAAGGCCGAGCTCATACAGAGATGTAGAAGGAAGCAGTAAAAAGACACAAAACTAGGACACTTATCGCAAAGAGCCCCCAAGCTGGGACAACTGAGGCAACGGCTTTATGGGCAAAATAAAGCACATGGCAGGAGACCCTGCGGTCAAGGGACCTTCTGAACAGAAGACCCTCCGGCAAAGGGACCCTCCGGTCAGGAGACACTACAGTCAGGGGACCCTCCGGCAAAGGGACCGTCCGGTCAGGAGACACTACAGTCAGGGGACCCTCCGGCAAAGGGACCCTCCGGTCAGGAGACACTACAGTCAGGGGACCCTCCGGTCAGGAGACACTACAGTCAGGGGACCCTCCGCCAAAGGGACCCTCCGGTCAGGAGACACTACAGTCAGGGGACCCTCCGGCAAAGGGACCCTCCGGTCAGGAGACACTACAGTCAGGGGACCCTCCGGCAAAGGGACCGTCCGGTCAGGAGACCCTGCAGTTAAGGGACCTTCTGAACAGGAGACCCTCAGGCAAAGGGACCCTCCGGTCAGGAGACAGTACAGTCAGGGGACCCTCCGGCAAAGGGACTGTCCGGTCAGGAGACACTACAGTCAGGGGACCCTCTGGCAAAGGGACCCTCCGGTCAGGAGACACTACAGTCAGGGGACCCTCCGGCAAAGGGACTGTCCGGTCAGGAGACCCTGCAGTCAAGGGACCTTCTGAACAGGAGACCCTCCGGCAAAGGGACTGTCCGGTCAGGAGACACTACAGTCAAGGGACTCTCCAGCTAAGGGACCCTCCGGTCAGGAGACACTACAGTCAGGGGACCCTCCGGCAAAGGGACTGTCCGGTCAGGAGACACTACAGTCAGGGGACCCTCTGGTCAGGAGACACTACAGTCAGGGGACCCTCCGGCAAAGGGACTGTCCGGTCAGAAGACCCTGCAGTCAAGGGACCTTCTGAACAGGAGACCCTCCGGCAAAGGGACTGTCCGGTCAGGAGACACTACAGTCAAGGGACTCTCCAGCTAAGGGACCGTCTGGTCAGGAGAAACTACAGTCAGGGGACTCTCCAGCTAAGGGAACGTCAGGTCAGGTGACCCTTCAGTTAGGGGACCCTCCGGCAAAGGGACTGTCCGGTCAGGAGACACTACAGTCAGGGAATTCTCTGGCAAGGGGACCGTCCGGTCAGGAGACCCTGCAGTGAGGGAACCTTCCAGTCGGGGACCTCCCAGTCAGTAGACCCTACGGGTAAGACTAGGTCCATATTTCAGGGTGTTATAACTCGGCCTACAGGTCATTGGAGGCTGCATTGGTTGTGATTGTTCTCCCTGATCTCACTTTTCATGTCCCACCCATCACTGCCCCCAATATGTCTCTGACATTTATAGGTCAGGGGCTCCCGTCCTCTCATTTTGGCCCCAGCAATTGGTTAAAGTCCTAATATTATGAAGTCCTTGGCAGTGAAAGGATTAAAGATTACAAAACAAATGATACAAATGAGCGTTTTTCTCGTCCCCACATTTTCCTCGAGGAGCCACATAGTGAAGGTAAGAGATTTCAGAGGCCATTTTTATTACATTTTGCAATCTGTGGACCTGGAACATTTTATCATGGAGCGGTATAATTAAATATAATTACAAAGCATTCATCTTCCCTGGTCGCTGCCTAATGATTTAAAGAGGGGGGACAAATATATAACTTCCTTAAATCATATCACAAATTAAACTTTGCTTCATCTATTCCTCGCTGCCTCCAGCAGAACCATTTGTTTTTGTAATTAGGAGGATGAAAGTGTTTAGAAAAGGAGCAAAAATGCTGAATCCTGGACCAACAAATCTGCACATCATTCACTGTGCACCTTCCATAAATGCAAAGGAGGGTGAGAGCGGGAGCACGGGGTGGGAAATACTGATGACCTGCAGAAAAAACATCCTCTAAGTCTGACTACTTAAAGGCATTGTACAGTGCAAATACAACTTATTCCCTATCCACAGGATAGATGATAACATATGGATTGTAGAGGACTGGCTGCAGGAACCCGCACCGATCAGCCCAAATGGAGCTGCAGTGCACATGCTCCTCCACCGCTCCATTCATTCTCTATGAGGCTGCAGTGCACATGCTCCTCCACCGCTCCATTCATTCTCTATGAGGCTGCAGTGTCATGCCCCTCCACGCTCCATTCATTCTCTATGAGGCTGCAGTGCTACATGTCCTCCACCGCTCCATTCATTCTCTATGAGCTGCAGTGCACATGCTCTCCACCGCTCCACATTCATTCTCTATGAGGCTGCAGTGCACATGCTCTCCACCGCTCCATTCATTCTCTATGAGGCTGCAGTGCACATGCTCCTCCACCGCTCCATTCATTCTCTATGAGGCTGCAGTGCACATGCTCCTCCACCGCTCCATTCATTCTCTATGAGGCTGCAGTGCACATGCTCCTCCACCGCTCCATTCATTCTCTATGAGGCTGCAGTGCACATGCTCCTCCACCGCTCCATTCATTCTCTATGAGGCTGCAGTGCACATGCTCCTCCACCGCTCCATTCATTCTCTATGAGGCTGCAGTGCTCATGCTCCTCCACCGCTCCATTCATTCTCTATGAGGCTGCAGTGCACATGCTCCTCCACCGCTCCATTCATTCTCTATGAGGCTGCAGTGCACATGCTCCTCCACCGCTCCATTCATTCTCTATGAGGCTGCAGTGCACATGCTTCCTCCACCGCTCCATTCATTCTCTATGAGGCTGCAGTGCACATGCTCCTCCACCGCTCCATTCATTCTCTATGAGGCTGCAGTGCACATGCTCCTCCACCGCTCCATTCATTCTCTATGAGGCTGCAGTGCACATGCTCCTCCACCGCTCCATTCATTCTCTATGAGGCTGCAGTGCTCATGCTCCTCCACCGCTCCATTCATTCTCTATGAGGCTGCAGTGCACATGCTCCTCCACCGCTCCATTCATTCTCTATGAGGCTGCAGTGCACATGCTCCTCCACCGCTCCATTCATTCTCTATGAGGCTGCAGTGCCATGCTCCTCCACCGCTCCATTCATTCTCTATGAGGCTGCAGTGCACATGCTCCTCCACCGCTCCATTCATTTTTTTTTTTTTTTTTTTTTTTTTTTTTTTTTTTTTTTTTTTTTTTTTTTTTTTTTTTTTTTTTTTTTTTTTTTTTTTTTTTTTTTTTTTTTTTTTTTTTTTTTGAGGCTGCAGTGACATGCTCCTCACCGCTCCATCATCTCTAAGAGGTGCAGTGCTCATGTCTACCGCTCCATCATTCTATGAGGCTGCAGTGCCATGCTCCTCACGCTCCATTCATTCTCATAGCTGCATGCACATGTCCTCCACCGCTCCATTCATTCTCTATAGGCTGCAGTGCTCATGCTCTCACCGCTCCATTCATTCTCTAGAGGTGCAGTGCCATGCTCTCCAGCCATTCATTCTCTATGGGCTGCAGTGTCACATATCTCCACCGCTCATTCATTCTTTGGCTTGATGCACATGTCCTCACAGCTCATTAAAATTCTTATGAGCTGCATTCCTGCTCCTCCACCGCTCCATTTTTCTATGAGGCTGCAGTGCACATGCTCTCCACCGTCATCATTCTCTATGAGGCGCAGTGTACATGCCCTCACGCTCCATTCATTCTCTATGAGGCTGCAGTGCATCAGCTCTACACCGCTCATTCATTCTCTATGAGGCTGCAGTGCATCTCCTCACCGCTCCATTCATTCTCTATGAGGCGAAGTGCACATGCTCCTCCACCGCTCCATTCATTCTCTATGAGGCTGCAGTGCTCATGCTCCTCCACCGCTCCATTCATTCTCTATGAGGCTGCAGTGCATGCTCCTCACCGCTCCATTCATTCTCTATGAGGCTGCAGTGCTCATGCTCCTCCACCGCTCCATTCATTCTCTATGAGGCTGCAGTGCCATGCTCCTCCACCGCTCCATTCATTCTCTATGAGGCTGCAGTGCACATGCTCCTCCACCGCTCCATTCATTCTCTATGAGGCTGCAGTGCACATGCTCCTCCACGCTCCATTCATTCTCTATGAGGCTGCAGTGCACATGCTCCTCCACCGCTCCATTCATTCTCTATGAGGCTGCAGTGCACATGCTCCTCCACCGCTCCATTCATTCTCTATGAGGCTGCAGTGCACATGCTCCTCCACCGCTCCATTCATTCTCTATGAGGCTGCAGTGCACATGCTCCTCCACCGCTCCATTCATTCTCTATGAGGCTGCAGTGCTCATGCTCCTCCACCGCTCCATTCATTCTCTATGAGGCTGCAGTGCACATGATCCTCCACCGCTCATTCATTCTCTATGAGGCTGCAGTGCACATGCTCCTCCACCGCTCCATTCATTCTCTATGAGGCTGCAGTGCACATGCTCCTCCACCGCTCCATTCATTCTCTATGAGGCTGCAGTGCACATGCTCCTCCACCGCTCCATTCATTCTCTATGAGGCTGCAGTGCACATGCTCCTCCACCGCTCCATTCATTCTCTATGAGCTGCAGTGCACATGCTCCTCCACGCTCCATTCATTCTCTATGAGGCTGCAGTGCTCATGCTCCTCACCGCTCCATTCATTCTCTATGAGGCTGCAGTGCACATGCTCCTCCACCGCTCCATTCATTCTCTATGAGGCTGCAGTGCACATGCTCCTCCACCTCCATTCATTCTCTATGAGGCTGCAGTGCTCATGCTCTCCACCGCTCCATTCATTCTCTATGAGGCTGCAGTGCACATGTCTCCACCGCTCCATTCATTCTCTATGAGGCTGCAGTGCACATGCTCCTCCACCGCTCCATTCATTCTCTATGAGGCTGCAGTGCACATGCTCCTCCACCGCTCCATTCATTCTCTATAGCTGCAGTGCTCATGCTCCTCCACCGCTCCATTCATTCTCTACGAGGCTGCAGTGCACATGCTCCCCACCGCTCCATTCATTCTCTATGAGGCTGCAGTGCACATGCTCCTCCACCGCTCCATTCATTCTCTATGAGGCTGCAGTGCACATGTCCTCCACCGCTCCATTCATTCTCTATGAGGCTGCAGTGCCATGCTCCTCCACTGCTCCATTCATTCTCTATGAGGCTGCAGTGCACATGCTCCTCCACCGCTCCATTCATTCTCTATGAGGCTGCAGTGCACATGCTCCTCCACCGCTCCATTCATTCTCTATGAGGCTGCAGTGCCATGCTCCTCCACCGCTCCATTCATTCTCTATGAGGCTGCAGTGCCATGCTCCTCCACCGCTCCATTCATTCTCTATGAGGCTGCAGTGCACATGCTCCTCCACCGCTCCATTCATTCTCTATGAGGCTGCAGTGCACATGCTCCTCCACCGCTCCATTCATTTCTATGAGGCTGCAGTGCCATGTCCTCCACCGCTCCATTCATTCTCTATGAGGCTGCAGTGCCATGCTCCTCCACCGCTCCATTCATTCTCTATGAGGCTGCAGTGCACATGTCCTCCACCGCTCCATTCATTCTCTATGAGGCTGCAGTGCTCATGCTCCTCCACCGCTCCATTCATTCTCTATGAGGCTGCAGTGCACATGCTCCTCCACCGCTCCATTCATTCTCTATGAGGCTGCAGTGACATGCTCCTCCACCGCTCCATTCATTCTCTATGAGGCTGCAGTGCTCATGCTCCTCCACCGCTCCATTCATTCTCTATGAGGCTGCAGTGCACATGCTCCTCCACCGCTCCATTCATTCTCTATGAGCTGCAGTGCACATGCTCCTCCACCGCTCCATTCATTCTCTATGAGGCTGCAGTGCACATGCTCCTCCACCGCTCCATTCATTCTCTATGAGGCTGCAGTGCACATGCTCCTCCACCGCTCCATTCATTCTCTATGAGGCTGCAGTGCCATGCTCCTCCACCGCTCCATTCATTCTCTATGAGGCTGCAGTGCACATGCTCCTCCACCGCTCCATTCATTCCTCTATGAGGCTGCAGTGCTCATGCTCCTCCACCGCTCCATTCATTCTCTATGAGGCTGCAGTGCACATGCTCCTCCACCGCTCCATTCATTCTCTGAGGCTGCAGTGCACATGCTCGATCATCGCTCCATTCATTCTCTATTAGGCTGCAGTGCACATGCTTCTCCACCGCTCCATTCATTCTCTATGAGGCTGCAGTGCACATGCTCTCCACCGCTCCATTCATTCTCTATGAGGCTGCAGTGCACATGCTCCTCCACCGCTCCATTCATTCTCTATTAGGCTGCAGTGCTCATGCTCCTCCACCGCTCCATTCATTCTCTATGAGGCTGCAGTGCACATGCTCGTCATCCGCTCCATTCATTCTCTATGAGGCTGCAGTGCACATGCTCCTCCAGCGCTCCATTCATTCTCTATGAGGCTGCAGTGCACATGCTCCTCCACCACTCCATTCATTCTCTATGAGGCTGCAGTGCACATGCTCCTCCACCGCTCCATTCATTCTCTACGAGGCTGCAGTGCACATGCTCCTCCACCGCTCCATTCATTCTCTATGAGGCTGCAGTGCACATGCTCCTCCACCGCTCCATTCATTCTCTATGAGGCTGCAGTGCACATGCTCCTCCACCGCTCCATTCATTCTCTATGAGGCTGCAGTGCTCATGCTCCTCCACCGCTCCATTCATTCTCTATGAGGCTGCAGTGCACATGCTCCTCCACCGCTCCATTCATTCTCTATGAGGCTGCAGTGCTCATGCTCCTCCACCACTCCATTCATTCTCTATGAGGCTGCAGTGCACATGCTCCTCCACCGCTCCATTCATTCTCTATGAGGCTGCAGTGCACATGCTCGATCATCGCTCCATTCATTCTCTATGAGGCTGCAGTGCTCATGATCCTCCACCGCTCCATTCATTCTCTATGAGGCTGCAGTGCTCATGCTCCTCCACCGCTCCATTCATTCTCTATGAGGCTGCAGTGCACATGCTCCTCCACCGCTCCATTCATTCTCTATGAGGCTGCAGTGCACATGCTCCTCCACCGCTCCATTCATTCTCTATGAGGCTGCAGTGCACATGCTCGATCATCGCTCCATTCATTCTCTATGAGGCTGCAGTGCTCATGCTCCTCCACCGCTCCATTCATTCTCTATAGGCTGCAGTGCTCATGCTCCTCCACCGCTCCATTCATTCTCTATGAGGCTGCAGTGCACATGCTCCTCCACCGCTCCATTCATTCTCTATGAGGCTGCAGTGCACATGCTCGATCATCGCTCCATTCATTCTCTATGAGGCTGCAGTGCTCATGCTCCTCCACCGCTCCATTCATTCTCTATGAGGCTGCAGTGCTCATGCTCCTCTGCCGCTCCATTCATTCTCTATGAGGCTGCAGTGCACATGCTCGATCATCGCTCCATTCATTCTCTATGAGGCTGCAGTGCACATGCTCCTCCACCGCTCTATTCATTCTCTATGAGGCTGCAGTGCTCATGCTCCTCCACCGCTCCATTCATTCTCTATGAGGCTGCAGTGCACATGCTCCTCCACCGCTCCATTCATTCTCTATGAGGCTGCAGTGCACATGCTCCTCCATCGCTCCATTCATTCTCTATGAGGCTGCAGTGCTCATGCTCCTCCACCGCTCCATTCATTCTCTATGAGGCTGCAGTGCACATGCTCCTCCACCGCTCCATTCATTCTCTATGAGGCTGCAGTGCACATGCTCCTCCACCGCTCTATTCATTCTCTACGAGGCTGCAGTGCACATGCTCCTCCACCGCTCCATTCATTCTCTATGAGGCTGCAGTGCACATGCTCCTCCACCGCTCCATTCATTATCTATGAGGCTGCAGTGCTCATGATCCTCCACCACTCCATTCATTCTCTATGAGGCTGCAGTGAACATGCTCCTCCACCGCTCCATTCATTCTCTATGAGGCTGCAGTGCTCATGCTCCTCCACCACTCCATTCATTCTCTATGAGGCTGCAGTGCACATGCTCCTCCACCGCTCCATTCATTCTCTATGAGGCTGCAGTGCACATGCTCGATCATCGCTCCATTCATTTTCTATGAGGCTGCAGTGCACATGCTCCTCCACCGCTCCATTCATCCTCTATGAGGCTGCAGTGCACATGATCCTCCACCGCTCCATTCATTCTCTATGAGGCTGCAGTGCTCATGATCCTCCACCGCTCCATTCATTCTCTATGAGGCTGCAGTGCTCATGCTCCTCCACTGCTCCATTCATTCTCTATGAGGCTGCAGTGCACATGCTCCTCCACCGCTCCATTCATTCTCTATGAGGCTGCAGTGCTCATGATCCTCCACCGCTCCATTCATTCTCTATGAGGCTGCAGTGCTCATGCTCCTCCACTGCTCCATTCATTCTCTATGAGGCTGCAGTGCACATGCTCCTCCACCGCTCCATTCATTCTCTATGAGGCTGCAGTGCACATGCTCCTCCACCGCTCCATTCATTCTCTATGAGGCTGCAGTGCACATGCTCGATCATCGCTCCATTCATTCTCTATGAGGCTGCAGTGCTCATGCTCCTCCACCGCTCCATTCATTCTCTATGAGGCTGCAGTGCTCATGCTCCTCCACCGCTCCATTCATTCTCTATGAGGCTGCAGTGCACATGCTCCTCTGCCGCTCCATTCATTCTCTATGAGGCTGCAGTGCACATGCTCGATCATCGCTCCATTCATTCTCTATGAGGCTGCAGTGCACATGCTCCTCCACCGCTCCATTCATTCTCTATGAGGCTGCAGTGCACATGCTCCTGCATCGCTCCATTCATTCTCTATGAGGCTGCAGTGCTCATGCTCCTCCACCGCTCCATTCATTCTCTATGAGGCTGCAGTGCACATGCTCCTCCACCGCTCCATTCATTCTCTATGAGGCTGCAGTGCACATGCTCCTCCACCGCTCCATTCATTCTCTATGAGGCTGCAGTGCTCCTGCTCCTCCACCGCTTCATTCATTCTCTATGAGGCTGCAGTGCACATGCTCCTCCACCGCTCCATTCATTCTCTGTGAGGCTGCAGTGCTCATGCTCCTCCACCGCTCCATTCATTCTCTATGAGGCTGCAGTGCACATGCTCCTCCACCGCTCCATTCATTTTCTATGAGGCTGCAGTGCACATGCTCTCCACCGCTCCATTCATTTCTATGAGGCTGCAGTGCACATGCTCCTCCACCGCTCCATTCATTCTCTATGAGGCTGCAGTTGAACATGCTGACCACTGCTACCCTTCAAAGGTCACAGTGCCTTGTATAAGGTTTGGACTACTGGGACCTTTACTATCAGTCTACAGCTTCAAAATTGATTGAAAGGAAATAAAGAAGTCCATGGCGTCTACTTGTACCAGAATCTATAGTGAGGAACGACCGATGGTTCAGGTCCTTCAGTGCAAAAAATGTTCTTCGTCTTGGTTCTACTATCTGGTCGATAATGGGGATCTCTAATAATAGGAGGCTGAAATAAGACCTGTGAAGGCTAAAGCTTTACCCTGGGCAGATGGACCCTGGATTCCTCAGCCTCTTGATTGAGCAGAGCTGGCGATGTCCGACACTCATCACTCCTCGTAGAGTCGGGCAATGTTCATGTTAATGGAGATAATGGTAAAGAGTTTGCCGGCAGAACAATTTCTGACCTGTTCACGTATCACCTTTCTCCATAATACGACAATATGACGACCTGTGATTTGCACATTTTAATGAGAATCCTTTGTTTCTCCGTAGTGTAGCAGCATTTCCGCTAGTTGACAATCCTACCTGATGCTTCCAGCGCTCCGGGGTCCTCCAGACATGAGTCCGTCACATTAAATGCTAGTTATAAAATCACTGCCTATTTTATCAGCACTTGTGACAGAGTGACAGTGGGAGTCACAATCCTGAGCATCTCGTGTGGCAGGACTCCGAGCAGCTAACACTTCCCATTATTCTAATAGGGGACGAGCCGTGACTTCTCCTGCAGACAATCTGGAAAGTTTACTGCTGGCGGAGATGATGATGAATAGGTGTGAAGTGTAGAGGGACGGAGGAGCGAGCAAAGAAGACCGGACAACGGCTAAAAGTAACAAAGACAAACCGAGCCTAAAATAATGAAAAGTTACATGCATCTAGAAAACCGACTTGTGTTACGAGGAAGATGGCGAGAGACAAGAGAGGAGAGCTGGACGGGAGTTCTCCAAAATATGTAACAAGCATTGTGCCATATGATTTGTCTAATGTCGCTGCTCTCACTCCATCACCACTCTCGCTCTCATCCCACTCCTCGCTCCCATCACTGCTGCTCCCTCCCTGCCCCGCTGCTCCTCCCCGTCACTGCTGCTCCCTCCCCGTCACCGCTCCCGCTCCATCACGCTGCTCCGCCCCATTACCGCCCCACCATGCTCCCACTCCGTCACACTTCTCGCTCCATCACGCTGCTCCTCCGACCCACACTGCTCCTCCGACCACCACTGCTCCCTCCCCGTCAATGCTGTCCTCCCGTCCCACTCCTCACTCCATCACCGTGCTCCTCACTCCCCGCTCCTCACTCCCATCCGCTCCTCACTCCCATCACCGCTCCTCACTCCCATCACGCTGCTCCGTCCATTACGCCACCCACTGCTCCTCACTCCGTCACCACTTCTCGCTCCATCACGTGCTCCCCCTCATCACTGCTGCTCCCTCCCGTCACTGCTGCTCCCTCCCGTCACGCTGCTCCCTCCCATTCACGCTGCTCCCTCCCATCCTGCTCCTCACTGCCATCACGCTGCTCCTCCCCCGTCACTGCTCCACTGCCATCACCGCTACACTCCCATCGACGTCTCACTCCCATCACCGCTTCACTGCCATCGTGCTCCTCCCATCACGTCTCCTCACTCCCATCACGCTCCTCACTCCCATCACCGCTCCTCACTCCCATCACGCTCTCCTCCCATCACCAGCTCCTCACTCCCATCACCGCTGCTCCCTCCCCATCACCGCTCCTCACTCCCCATCACCGCTCCTCAGCTCCCATCACCGCTCCTCCACTCCTCATCACCGCTCCTCACTCCCATCACCGCTCCTCCACTCCTCATCACCGCTCCTCCTCCCATCACCGCTCCTCCTCCCCGTCACTGCTCCTCACTGCCATCACCTCTGCTCCTCCCCCGTCCCTGCTCCTCACTCCCATCACCGCTCCTCCTCCCATCACCGCTCCTCACTCCCATCACCGCTCCTCACTCCCATCACCGCTCCTCACTCCCATCACCGCTCCTCACTCCCATCACCGCCTCACTCCCACGCTCCTCACTCCCATCACCGCTCCTCACTCCATCACCGCTCCTCACTCCCATCACCGCTCTCACTCCCATCACCGCTCCTCACTCCCCCGTCACTGCTCCTCACTGCCATCACCGCTCCCCCTCCCATCACCGCTCCTCACTCCCATCACGCTCTCCACTCCCCGTCACTGCTCCTCACTGCCATCACCACTCCTAACTCCCATCACCGCTGCTCCCTCCGGTCACACTCACTCCTATCGCTCTCGCCTATCACTTCTTCTCGCTCCATCACTTCTCTCGCTCCTATCACTGAAGCTGCATCATTAACTGCCCTACACATCACCAGGTGAACACGTCTCTCCAGCTCTATTACAACTGACAACATTTTACTAAATACAACCCAATCAATACGATGACGGTGTGTGGCGGTGGGACACCCAATTATTTGGGTTATAGAAATCCTTCTTAGTGAATGTCGCTGAACTGCAATACCACAGACGACCCATGGATGAGGATGCAAAGGTTTTCTGAGAGCTGGAAGCAGCCATGTTTTGTATGTTAATTCTCGGAGAGGTTGCCCCCGGATATGGTTATTGTTCATCACATCTGCATACAAATAGAGCCATGCTTTATGGGGGCTGGCTAATTGCTAATTTCAATGTCAAAGCCAGCCCCCTTCTCTATCTGTAACTCCTCCAGAACATTTTGAGGTTTTTCTAAGCTTTCGCGCAGAAATGCTTTGTAGTAGGGGTAAAAGATTTAATCGGGTGATCTTAATGTGAGCAACACACAACGGGGTCAGGGGTCAAATAGGGTCTGATGGTTAAGAATCCATTGGAGACCCTCTGGCAATGCAGATGCCTCCGCTCCATGAACGCACACTATATTTATTATTGCAATATATTTCCGGACGGTGAAGAGAACAGCTGTTCTGTTTGATGCAACATGAAAGGATTCAGTCTGCAAAAGGGCAGCGCTTATATTTACACGACAGCAATGTGGCGCAACGTCTCGTTGTTGTGAGCGCAGGATATGGTGGAGCGTCTGGCGGCAGGTACCGTGGTGTCACACCGGTGACAGGGACATGCCGGGAAATCTGGTGACCTTTTACATTCAGCTAATTAAAAAGAAATTACAGAGTGTTCTCCATTCACTGGTGACACCAGAACAGCGGCTCTTACACATGAGCAGTCCCACTCCTTCTAAAAGCAAACGGCCCTTTATCGTATTAACCCCCCGCTGCTGGAACACAGCACACCAGCCCCTTATCATATTAACCCCACTGCTGCTGGAACGCAGCACACCAGCCCCTTATCATATTAACCCCACTGCTGCTGGAACGCAGCACACCGGCCCTTTATCATATTAACCCCACTCCTGCTGGAACGCAGCACACCAGCCCCTTATCGTATTAACCCCCCCCGCTGCTGGAACGCAGCACACCAGCCCCTTATTGTATTAACCCCACTGCTGCTGGAACGCAGCACACCGGCCCTTTATCATATTAACCCCACTCCTGCTGGAACGCAGCACACCAGCCCCTTATCGTATTAACCCCCCCGCTGCTGGAACGCAGCACACCAGCCCCTTATTGTATTAACCCCACTGCTGCTGGAACGCAGCACACCGGCCCTTTATCGTATTAACTCCACTGCTGCTGGAATGCAGCACACCGGCCCTTTATCGTATTAACTCCCCACTGCTGGAACGCAGCACACCTGCCCTTTATCATATTAACTCCACTGCTGCTAGAATGCAGAACACCGGCCCTTTATCGTATTAACAGCCCCCGCCGCTGCTGGAACGCAGCACACTGGCCCTTTATCGAATTAACCCACTGCTGCTGGAATGCAGCACACCGGCCCTTTATCGTATTAACCCCCACTGCTGGAACGCAGCACACCTGCCCTTTATCGTATTAACTCCACTGCTGCTGGAATGCAGCACACCGGCCCTTTATCGTATTAACTCCCCACTGCTGGAACGCAGCACACCTGCCCTTTATCATATTAACTCCACTGCTGCTAGAATGCAGAACACCGGCCCTTTATCGTATTAACCCCCCGCTGCTGGAACGCAGCACACCGGCCCTTTATTGTATTAACCCCACACTGCTGGAACACAGCACACCAGCCTTTTATCAGATTAACCTCAGCGAACACAACACACCACCACAGAGAAAAGTCCAGCAGTGCTGTGAGATAAGCAGGAGACAAAGAAAGAACATTTACAGAAAGATACAGATAATTGTAAAACCAAGGCATCTGAGTGACCAGAAGAAGCAAAGTGATCTTCAGAGAAGGAGAAGTTACAGGCGGCAGGACACGAAGGCGCTGCACTGCCCGCAAAGAGAGGACATCTTCATCCTTAAAGGGGGAATCAACTATATAGTTCCATAAAATATATATATTTACAGTTCAGCTTCTTTGTGGATTTGTTGATCATTGAGTGTATAACTTCTCAGTGCGGTCTCTGAGCTCGGCTCCATGAGGTCAGAGTCATGATCTGTGACTGTGGTTTAGATCAGAGGTCCACAACTCCAGGCCTCAAGAGACGCCAACAGTGCAGGTTTGCAGGATTTCCTTAGTATTGCACAGGTGCTAATGTGATCATCTGCACAGGTGATGATTCCAAGCCCTGTGCAATACTAAGGAAACCCTGAAAACCTGCACTGTTGGCGGCCTTTGAGGCCTGGAGTTGGGGACCTCTGGTTTAGCTAGTGTCCAGGAGGAGGAGTCTCAGGTAGTCTAAGACACACCCCCTGCCTCACCATTGGTCCAGGCTACTGCTCTTTATATTGGTTCAGTGTAGAAACAAAAGCTCACCGCAGGGTCGGTGTAAAGAGTGCAAGGACTAAGCAGATAAGCATCGGCTTCCTAAACCACCATCAGAGGAAAGTGAGCAAGAAATTGCCTCAAATACAGTCACAGGAGTCAGAAGATTATAATGTCATGCTTAAAGACGTATTTCATGTTTTAATTGATCTATAAAGACAGTTTGAAAAAAATGCTTGGAATTGAAGTAATTTCTCTATCTGTTGTCATTCTCCTACAATGAAAAGCTTTTATCTTACATAGTGTGCAGCTAGTTTCTTACTGGTTTCTGCACAGACCCCGGCTGAGAAAGTTACATTCCACAATGGGAGTTAACTCCTAACATTCCATCCAGCTCTCTCCAGCCCATTGATTGCCATACAGGAGTTAACCTCACACATCTGTACTCCTTCTTAGCTTCTGACAGGATTCTTTATCAGTCCTGCAGAATCAGTTCTCCTAATCTGGGAACTTCTTGCCTGAACTGTTATCATGTTTAACTGCCCTGTTATCTACATATGTAAATATAATGATAGCAGTTGTGGACTCAGCCTGCTACTTAATATCTTAATATGTAGAAGACTTTTAATAGTAGTAGAATGAAGCTGCTCACAGAAGTGTCAGTCAAGGGAGAGAACCCACCCCCCAAGTAACCGCAAGTAGGAAGACTGCAGAGCTCGGAGCTGCTCAGGAGACGGCCTGAGAGTAACCCTCTGCTCCCTCACTCACTGGATGACAGTCAGCGGACTCTGCCGATAGTGATAGGACTGGTCATATCACACACTGATGTGTATCGGGGCCTCCGGACAATCTGTTGGGGTAAAGTTGGTATGTGAGCACTCTAACCTGTCGTTTACAGGGTGATAATCCATCAACAGAGGTGGCGTCAGCAGCTTTGTCCTCTCACCTGAATGCTTATGGCCATAGGGGAGTCAGAAGAACAGAAGGTGCAGGGATTGTAACTGTGCCTGGCCCCGGACGCCTAGGGGCCACTCAAGATGCCTGTGGCCCATTTAGTCAATCATGAGCCTGTTGGAAACTTTGCACTGAAGCCAGAGAGCTCATTGAGGAACCCGATATCCATCAGCAATGAGCGTGTAAATACTTCTAAAATCGACCAGTAAAGATCACACAAACCTTGGCCACATAAAGAACAAAATCAAAAATAGAATTAATATTTTGCATAACTAAGGAGCCCTTGAAAAAGTTAGGGTTTGCCTATGGTTTAGTGGTCTTCATAGATTGTAAGCCCCGTGGACGGGGTCCTCTCTCCTTCTGTATGTGTATGCCTCATATTGTCCATGTTCATTGTACTTGTCTATGTATACTGTGGAATTAATGGCGCTATAATAATAAATAATAATAATTAGATCAGACTTTTTAAGTTCAGGGAATTCTACAGAGGACACCGCCGTCCTGTCACTGTTTCTGCCTTCATTGAGGGTCTTCCATGTGAATGGTGCCACGTCTATACCGCCATTACCTGCACAGCTGGGGGTTATAAGCGCCACAGAGGAGGGAACA